>JARHVA010000930.1:1407500-2607500 GCA_037957365.1 Torreya grandis | reverse complement strand
ACAACTCAACCACCCCCTTCCTTTTCTTCTATTCCCCCATTTTATTCATTTGTCAAGTTGTCACCTATTTTATAGGGGTAATATTTATAGGGTTTCTATTACATTATTTGTTTCCGCTTATTTTATTTGTTTGTCTGTCTATTTTTTTGCTTTTAGCACTATTGCCTTGATTCATTTTATGTGTGTTCATTGGGTGATTCTTTGTCCACACTTACACTTAATCCATCCCTATTCATATGTTTACATTTTCATCATGGTTTCTATCATTGATGCATTATTTTCTATTGAGTATTGGATTACAGGAGTCAATCCTCATGCATATTTCAGCCAAGTTATCATGATGTTATATCATGATGCCTACCGACACGTGCTACAACAAACTTCATATTCAAGAAGTCTATTCAGTAATGGTATTGTTGACCATTTTTGCCTAACAGGCCAAAAAATTGGTCCCCTTCTGTCCCTGCTATTCTAGGCCATTTCATTTTTTGATTTTGCACAAGTCCAAGAATTTTTATGGACTCTACAAAGCTTGGTTTCCTACAGACTCAGTAGGTGGAATCCTTGGTAGATGAAAATTGGTTTCAGAGAGTATGGGTTTTACAAAGCTTCTTCGGGCTCCTGTCTAAAGAAAATTTACAAGGAAGGTTGGCATCTTCGAACCATTGAACCATCGCTTCAATTCATAGTCTTGGTTCAATCGGCAGTTCAATTAGCTTTGGTTCAAAGCCTTGGTTCATCGCTTCAAGCCCATCACTTCATTTTCATGCCTTGGTCCATCACTTAGTTCAACACTTCAGCTTAGCTCTTCCCTTTGGCAAGTTTATCAGCACGCAACATTGAACCGTTCCATCAGTTTAATCGCTTGGTTCAATGTCCCAGTTCAACGCATAGGTTCAACAACTAAGGTGAGCAAGAAAAGTTTAAAGGCTTAGTTTAATCATCTCGGCATGCAGCATTGAACCATTGAAGTGGTTCAATCAAATGGTTTAATGGATTGGTTTAAGCGAACGGTTCAATGGATTGGTTTAACCATTTCAGTTCAAGCAACAAATGGTTCAATTGCCTTTGGTCTAATCGGCTCAGTGCACAGCATTGAACCATTAAACCAGTTCAATGCTTTGGTTCAATGTGATTAGTTCAAAGGGTCAGTTCAATGAGGTGCCCCAAAGCTGAAAGGTAGGTGCCCTTGTGGAGGGTAGTCCAGGTTTAATAAGCCCTTATAGAAGGCAAAGGCACTTCAAAGAGGCCATAAAGAAAGAAAGACTGAAGAAATTTGGAGGGCTGCCCAAAAGACTTAAGCGAAGACTAAAGTGAATAAATTTAGAGGTGGCCAATTCCCATGAACTTTTGTTTGTAGGGAAAAGGCCCGAAGCCAAAAAACTTGGGGAAGCCAAATGGCCAATTCCCATGGACTTTTTGTCTATGGGAAAGTCTAAAATAGAGAAGGGAACCCACAAAAAAGGAACTAAGTAGAAAAGCCCAAAGGAAATTGCCAAGGATGGTGATGTCTTGGAAGCCATCAACCTTAAGAAGGTGAACTAGCCTTTGGTTTTCAAGCAATGACGGGTGTGCGAATGATAATTTTAAGCCAGTAAAAAGCCATTGTTTTTTAAATGCCCAAGCGCCAACCATGAAAGGAGCCCAAGGAATGCAGCGACCCACCCAGAGATAGCCTGAGGGCCTAAAGAGCCAAAAAGAGACAAGGTAGGGAAAAGACAAAAGTGCCAAGTGTAGGAGCAGGTAGATAGTCTAAGTGGTGAAGGGAGGCATCGACTCAAGAAGTTACTCCAGCAGGTGAAATAGTGTATGTGAATTGACCATTAGAAGGCAATCGTGTGACCCATTTTCTTTATTTCACATTTATGAGTAGACAAACTACGTAGGTGCCTTCAAGGAGTAGTCTCAGTTAATGGGGAAATGGTGTGGCCATGTCAAAAAATGCCTGAAGTTAGAGCCAGGGCTGACACATCATTTATGTTTTAGCAGCTTGTCCTTCCCAATGCTCGTAAGGCACATGGGTCACTTGTAAAAAGGGTGCCAAAAGGCCTCCTTTCTTCTTCTATATATTGGAGACTTGTCATTTGAGAATGATCTTCCATATTTGTAAGGCATATCCCTAGAAAAATTTCACTTGAATCAATAAAAGCATTTTTTACCTCTATCTTGGTTAGATATCTTTGTGTATGTCTTGAGTGTTAGTTTGTGTTTAGTCATTATTTCTTGATGCTTTCACAGGTTCAACACCAACATACCTAGCATCTACAAGGTGCCATTTCTATAGCTAATAAGGAGAGCTATATTTGGAAGTGCAAAAATAGAAGAAATTACTATACAGTGTGCATTTCATAGCACCTTTGGTGAATCTCTATTTTTTGTATTTTCCATTAAAGCCTCCCTGCCAAGTTTCTTGCAGCTTGGTCCTTCTACCAAGTTTAAAGTGTATATACGTGTTTGTCTAATTTTAAGTGTGAGTGTGAGAAGGTGGATTTATTTTGGTGCATCACCTCCTTAGAGTAGATTTTTTTCCTACAATCTTTCTTCCTTTTCATCCCCCCATTATATATCTATATATATGTTAGCACTTACTGGAATAAATTAGATGCATCAAAGGGAGCTAGCCCTTACCTAGAGACTCTCCCCTCTAGCTTTGCTAGTCCCACAAGTGAGAGGGGGGTTTCCATTGTTGTGTGTGGAAGGCAAGATCTCAGCCTCCTACCCTGGGTGCAATCCACTGCATCAACAATTTTTGGCACGCCTGGTGGGACCAACTAAGACAAGTTGTGTCCACAGAGTTGAAGAATTTTGGTGTGTTCTTTGACCAATCAGCCTTTGGAGGCTTTTGAATCAAACACCAATGGTGACTTTGAGTTAAATCAATTGGTTAAGTAGTTCTAGTACCGCATCAAGAAATAATATTCTGGTATGTATACCCCCATTATTCAGAGCCATGGACCCTATTTTCCTTGGCCAGCATGGCTATGATCCTTACCAGCCTTATGTTGATCCTTATTAGGTTGAATATGCCTAGTCTCAACCCTACCATAAGCTATATTAGCCTTATGCCCAGTCTTCTCAATATGTCACTTCTCCCACTCAACCCAGTCTCTTTGCCAATCAACCCATTTCTGCCTTCAAGCGAGCACTGCTAGGATACAAAAAATATGTAATAGATCTTGACACCAAAAGGGGATATGGCCAAGAAATTCCTGATCATGTCATCCATCAAGTGAGAAATGCACTCAATCAGGTTAAGAAGGAATGGACTCCCATTAAAAAATCCAATTGGCATAGGCTTACAAGTGAAATGCTAGATGTGGGTGGTTTGATTGTATCTTTGGAAGAGAAGCCGAGTATTCATGAGAGGCAGCCTTACCAAGTCTACCAACCTACATACACACTGCCCCAAGCATCATATCAGTCATATATAGCCCCTACTTATGAGCCAAGTCAAGCCTGTCAAAGTCCTTTCCCCAATCATGTTGGGGAGAGTTTCGAAACAACAAATCTTGTGTTTAAGGCTAATCTTGATAGACAGATCGAATTGGAAAACCTTTAGATGCAACAATCCATCTTGGCAGCGAGGGAAGTGGAATCTAAATCTTCACTACCCTCTCACATTATGGCCCCATCACCCACAAAGTAGATGCCCAATCCAAATTGCTTGAGCTGGAATAGAGTGGTTGAGTCATGGAATAGCAAGGAGGAGAAAGACATTGTCTAAGAGTGCGAGGTACAAAATGAGGATGATCTGGCCAGGCGAATTAAGGAATTAGAAAAGAAGATGAGACTGTTGGGCAAAAGAGAGATGGAGCTTTTAGGCCCTATAAAGGAGCTAACATCAAAAAGCACCCCTTCCACCAATCCACAAGCTAATTTCAATATTGATGAAGTGTTGGTAAAGTGGAGGGTTGAAAACCAAGAAATTTTGGCCTAAGGTCTGCCCCCTCCTATTCTGAAGAAAGCCCCTTCTTGTGTGCCAAATCCTTTCTATTTGATGGCACTTGCTCATTCTGACTCATCCGATGCATCAATCGATCCTACCCTCAATCCCACACGCCTAGCTTTTTAGCATGCCTCTTTTTAGACAGCGCTTCCTGTACATGAGCAAACCCTCCCAAATCTTCCCCAACCTCCTCAAGTCTTTCAACATGATCTCCAAATTTTGAACTAGAAGAAGGAACATAATGAACCAACTCAGGACCTTAAAGAGGATAAAGTTGCTGCCTGTTCACAGGAGCAAGATTCCAATCCCAAGATCATGAGTTGGAAGCAAATAATGGAATCTTAGGGCAGAAAGGAAGAGGAAGAGAAAGGTTTTACTCAAAACCTTGAAGAAGATGAGGCTACTCCTGTTCCTGATGATGATTGTGACTTCTAGGAAATTCTTTTCTAGGAAGATATGGATAGGCAGATTGTAGAAATGGAGTCTAGAGCAGGTTTCCTTAGTGAACATGTGATGGATGTTTCAAACCAAATAACAGATTCCATGTCTGAATACACTCCATCCACACACCACCAAGAGAGCTATCAGGCCTTGCCTGATATAGATTATGCTCAGTTTATGTCTGACCAAGGAGACTTCAAGAGTATGGATGAGGAGGAGATCACCTTAAGTGACATGGAGGAACATGGGCAATCTCTTGTTCATGTTTTGAATGATTCTTTTGAAGTCATTAAGGCAGGCTGCATTATTCTTCAAGGAGGCTATGAGCTGATTAAGAGTGGAGAAGGCAACATTGGGGTTCAAACAAGTTTACAAGGGGGATACAGGCTTTTAGATTTATCCCTCTTAGAGGTTGGTGAATCTGAAGATACTTTCTTCAAAATCATCAAGGAGGATGGTCATACCATGGAACTCGAGCATGAGGCAGAAGAGAGCAAGACAGTCAAGGGTGCGTATCAAGGGGCTTCTAGTGATGAGCTGGTAGCAATTGATTTCTTGATGAGATACACTAGCCTAAAGAACCAATAGGAGGCAACCTTCCAAGAACAAACAAAGTACGTATATGTTGGAAGCCTGTTTGAATCTCCAATCAGATATCAACCAATCTAGGTGACAAGCAAGAGAAGCAGGTCATTATATCTCCTTTTCATTCAGCTGCTTGCCTGGCACCATAAGTCTTCTTTCCAAGAAGGGGACTTAAGAATTTTTCCTTTTGATCCAAGAGGAAAGCAAATACACCTAGTTAATTGTACATAGTAGTTTGTTTTCAATTTTTGTTCCTGCTTTCCCTAAGTGCAATTTGCACAAGTAGTGTTTTTAGTCTTACGTGTGTTTTCCCTTTGTATAGGGTGAAAGGCTTTATGTTTGATTCTTGAATCTTTTGGGGCTATTGCTAACACTCTTTCATAGCTACATCTGACTCCATGCCCAATGGACTGTAAGGCAACTGGTCTTTAAGCATAGCAGGCATGCTTCCCCTGGGAGTCGCCAATTTGTTGACCATTTTTGCCCAACAGGC
The DNA here is from genome assembly GCA_037957365.1 of Torreya grandis. Lineage (NCBI taxonomy): Eukaryota > Viridiplantae > Streptophyta > Pinopsida > Cupressales > Taxaceae > Torreya > Torreya grandis. The sequence continues at coordinate 2,602,035 of JARHVA010000930.1, read as the reverse complement.
CAAACAATCAGTCCCCTTATGTCCCTGCTATTCTAGGCCATTTCATTTTTTGATTTTGCACAAGTCCATGAATTTATACGAAATCTATAGGTCCATTTCTATGGACTCTACAGAGTTTGGTTTTCTATGGACTCAGCAGGTGGAATCCTTGGCAGATGAAAATTGGTTTTAGAGAGTATGGGTTTTACAAAGCTTCTTTAGGCTCTTGTCTAAAGAAAATTTACAAGGAAGGTTGGAATTTTCAAACCATTGAACCATCACTTCAATTCACAGCCTTGGTTCAATCGGTAGTTTAATTGGTTTTGGTTCAAAGCCTTGGTTCATCGCTTCAAGCCCATCACTTCATTTTCATGCCTTGGTCCATCACTTAGTTCAACGCTTCAGCTTAGCTCTTCCCTTCAACAAGTTTATCGACATGTAGCATTGAACCATTCTATCAATTTAATTACTTGGTTTAATGTCCCAATTCAATGCATAGGTTCAATGGTTAAGGTGAGCGAGAAAAGTTTAAAGGCTTGGTTAAATCAGCTCGGTGTGTAGCATTGAACCATTTAACTAATTTAATTAAATAGTTTAATGGATTTGTTTAAGCAAACGGTTTAATGGATTGGTTCAACCATTTTGGTTCAAGCAGCAAATGGTTCAACTGCCTTTGGTCCAATCGGTTCGGTGCGCAGCGTTGAACCATTGAATCGGTTCAACGCTTTGGTTCAAAGGGTCAGTTCAATGAGGTGCCCTAAAGCTGAAAGGTAGGTGCCCTTATGGAGGGCAGTCCAAATTCAATAAGCCCTTGCGAAAGGCAAAGGAACTTCAAAGAAGCCACAAAGAAATAAAGACTAAAGAAATTTGGAGGGCTACCCAAAATACTTAAGCGAAGAAATTCAGAGGTGGCCAATTCTCATGGACTTTTGTCTATGGGGAAAAGGTCCGAAGCCAAAAAACCTGGGGAAGCCAAACGACCAACTCCCACAGACTTTTTGTCTACGAGAAAGTCTGAAATAGAGAAGGGAACCCATAGAAAAGGAACTAAGCAAAAATGCTCGAAGGAAATTGCCAAGGACGGTGACGTCCCAGAAGCCGTCATCCTTATGAAGGCGAACTAGCCTTTGGTTTTCAAGTGATGATGGGTGCATGAACGACAATTTTAAGCCAGTAAAAAGGCCATTGTTTTTTAAATGCCCAAGTGCCAACCATGAAAGGAGCCTAAGGAATGTAGCAACCCACCTAGAGATAGCCCGAGGGCCAAAAGAGCTAGAAAGAGACAAGGTAGGGAAAAGACAAAAGTGCCAAGTGTAGGAGCAAGCAGATAGTCTAAGTGGTGAAGGGAGGCATCGATTCAAGAAGTTACTCTAGCAGGTGAAATAGTGTCTGTGAATTGACCATTAGAAGGTAACCATGTGACCCATTTTCTTCATTTCACATTTATGAGTAGACAAACTGTGTAGGTGCCTTTAAGGAGCAATCTCAGTTAATGGGGAAATGGTGTGGCCATGTCAAAAAACACTTGAAGTCAGAGCCAGGGCTGACACAACATTTATGTTTTAGCGGCTTGCTCTTCCCAATGCTCGTAAGGCACATGGGTCACTTGTAAAAATGGTGCCAAAAGGCCTCCTTTCTTCTTCTATATATTGGAGACTTGTCATTTGAGAATGATCTTCCACATTTGTAAGGCGTAGCCCTGGCAAAATTTTACCGAAATCAATAAACACATTTTTTACCTCTATGTTGGTTAGATATCTTTGTGTATGTCTTGAGTGTTAGTTTGTGTTTAGTCATTGTTTCTTGATGCTTTTACAGGTTCAACACCAACATACCTGACGTCTACAAGGTGCCATTTCTACAGCTGACAAGGAGAGTTGTATTTGGAAGTGTAGAAATAGAAGAAATTACTATACAGTGTGCATTTCACAACACCTTTGGTGAATCTCTATTTTTTGTATTTTCCATTAAAGCCTCCTTGCCAAGTTTCTTACAGCCTGGTCCTTCTACCAAGTTTGAAGTGTATGTACGTGTTTGTCTGATTTTAAGTGTGAGTGTGAGAAGATCGATTTATTTTGGTGCATCACCTCCTTAGAGTAGATTTGTTTTCCTATAATCTTTCTCCCTTTCATCCCCCCATTATATATATATATATATATATATATATATATATATATATTAGCACTTATTGGAACAAATCAGATGCATCAAAGGGAGCTAGCCCTTACCTAGAGACTCTCCCCTCTAGCTTCGTTGGTCCCACAGGTGAGAGGGGGTTTCCATTGTTGCATGTGGAAGGCAAGAGCTCAGCCTCCTACCTCAGGTGCAATCCACTATGTCAACATGTATCATATCTTTGGTACTAACATCTTGATTCATTCCCAATCATATCCCAAACAGAATAATTAACCATGAAAGAATTTCAACCTTTATTAGTTTAGATGAGCATCTCCTTACTAGTAGGTTATTCCAATTCATCACTACCCTCTATGTTAACTTATCATCATCCTCAACCAAGTTTATCATGTTTTCCATAATCAGGGTCCAATGATTATAACCACCTATGGGCAAATCATTACACACGATCCCACCTACATTTCTCAATGATTATAACCACCTTTTGACAAATCATTGTGTTGTCACCAATTTACTTTTTTAGCCTATACAGGGGCATGTTATTATCTTATTCATTTATCCTAACTAGTGCATCTCCATCTTCTCAATGATTATAACCGCCTTTAGACAAATCATTATGTTACCATACCACATTGCCACTATTAGGGTATAATGCTTATAACCACCTTTAGGCAAACCATTGCACACTGTCCCACTTGTATTCTAAATGATTTTGACTACTTTTTTAGTATCATTATGTTTTCACCCCATCATCTTTACTTTTTTTGATCCCCTCATTTCACTTCTTTCTTTTTGATGGATCATTTGCTGACCTACTTATGTCAACCATTCCCTCAAGGCGGCATCATACAGTTAGTTTATCATCATTATAGTTATATACATACAAGACCTTTTCATTATTTGAGAATCCATTACCATGATTACAACTTGTAACGCTTTCCCAGATAGGGGAAAACTATAGACACCTAAATTTGGATACCAATGACTTCCAACTAGGTTTTTGACCAATTTCCACCTAAAATGCACAATTTGGCCTAAAAATATTAAAACACACTAAATGATATGAAACTAACATATTCAAGTGCCAATTTTGGCCATGGTATCATTAAATGAGGCAATACAATTTTATGGGCCAGCTAACTTTGATCAGATCATTTCAAGTTAAAATGCCAATTTTATACTTAGGTGCTCTAGAATGCTCTTTCCTATCAAAATTTTTGCATAAGACACGTGCCTTTGTTATTTATTTTTGGTAACATCTTAAATGAAATAATGGATCTAACACATCTGACATAACCTTCTAATTCCAATTTAGTCAAATTTTAGACCAATAACAAGGCATTCTAATCAATTTGAGTAATTTGTGCACAAAGTGCTTAAACATGCTTAAGAGCTAATTAATCTAAATTAGGGCCTAATTAATAATTCTATATAAACTTGTTGAATACTTATTTTTGGAAATGAATATTGAATATTTGTATCATCAGGTGACCTCATTTCTTGGGAAGACATCTCTAGGCCATAAATGCCATAAATATCAAGATTCATGCCCTCCATGCCTCATCAATGCCTTCCATGATACCCTCCATGCCTCTTAATTTCCCCTTCTTCCAATTTGATGATGAGGATAATTATAAACTTAATTCCAAAAATTTAATTAATCCTCAACCACAGATCTCAATCTTAGGATGGATGGTTCAAGTTGATTCTAGACATTCTAAAAAATTTATGCATAGGAGGCCTTACCACATCATTTATAAGACTTGATAATGTAAAGTTATAATGCACAAATGGTTCCAAAATCTTCAATAAATTAGTTTTATCATGCCAAATTGATTCCAAGCCCAGCCAAGCCACAAGCCAAAAGTACCAAGGAGAGATGGACGTAACCAAGCTTCCATTGCGCAAAACTTCATGAGCACAAGCCAAGCAAGCCACTACTACAAAGGCATTTAGAGCATCCAAGGAAGGTGAATGAATTCTTGTGTTTTATTATTTACTTTTTAGTTATGTTTGTCATTTATTTTTGTTAACTAATCTCTTCCTAGTGTCTAGGCCTAGACATGTTATGCTATTAGTGTGTTTTTTCATTTTGTTTTCATTTTAGAACTAACACCATACTAACCATCCTCTCTTGAGACAAATTCCTAGATCATAAAGAAAAGGGAAACAAAAGCACATGGAAAGATGCCAATTAGTACCTAATTAAAACCAGTGATCCATATGTAAAAAACCATGCTATAAACATTAAAATATTGATCCTTATATAAAAATTAGGTATCTACACCTTGTCCACCAAGTGCTCTTACACATTTGAGTTATATATGTGCTTTAATGATGATATATTTTTATAACTTTACAACACATGATATTATCTATTTTTACACATGGTACATGTAATCCATTTATTTTTAGATGAGTGATATGTAGGTACATCCCTCAACTCAAAAGGATGGAATATGGTCTATTGATTCTACCTTAAGATACATGATGATACACACTAGGGAGTTTTCATTTCCCCTACCCCCTGCAACCCCACCCCCCAACACACCCCACCCCCACTGCCCACCCTCCTCCACCCCCACCACATAGTTGGAGGCAAAAAAACAAAGTGTTATAATATATTTTATTTTTTAGCAAAGAAACACACACTAGAGAGTTATAAGTCACCTTACATATGTTCATTGATTCTATAGCAATAGTAACGTAATTTGCATACCACTATGTGTAATCATTCCTAATTTTTTTATTTTACTTGACTATTTCACTAGTTATGATACTATCAATTTATATATATGTTAATCTACTTGAAATATGTGTTGATTGTAAGTACACTAGACACACAAGCATTAATACTCATTCATGGACCCTTAGTGGCAATAAAGGCATTCATGAAAATAGTGAGGAAACTTGGTATTTTTTTTAGGTCATAGGAACATGACTCTATGATAAGGTAACCTCTTTCCTCCTTTTCACTCTCAAATAATTATCATATATAATATTAACTTAGAGAACACATTATATGTTTTGGGTATAACTTCTTCATTGAGTCCTTCTAGGTGTACTTATTTATTTTAATATGATATATACACTTACACACACACACACATATCAAAGTGGGGAATTATGTAGACACCAAATTCTAGTACAAGCATATAATTTTCTATGTTATTCATGTGTTTATGTGTATATGGATCATTGGTTCATATTACACTTTTATTGGTGAATTTTACTTTGTGTCAAGCCCCTACAATCTTCATTCACTTTTAAAACTTTTATTTTGTCTTATATATGGTCAATATTAATATCACCATTCAATTATAAATCCTTGAAAACTTTCATATCAATAACTTGTTTGACTAGGAACAACCTCAAATGCTCCTGCAATCCCTAGATCTTTGTTTTAGGAATTTTGGTCACCTTAAACAATATAAAACTAGTTCAATAATAGTCTAACCACGCTCAAAATATTTTTATATTGTTCATGTCATTTATGGGTCTATTGACCTTATCCTTTGTTTGATTTGTAGGGTCTATTGTTCCCTAATTTTCATATTTCTTGCTACCAAAATGTTGGATTGTGTACCAATAAGGTTGTAATATTAATTTGAGAATTTTATATATACATAAGCATATTCAAATATTTAATACAATCACAAGGAGATTAAACATATATGTTATATCTAACAATTTGCATTCACTCTTATTTTTACTACATCACCATCTATTGAAGTGTTATAGCTGCATGCTTGTACCAAAAGAAGGATAAGTGAAAGAGTATATAAAATCAACTAATTTATTACATCTTATACACATGAGTAAGGGATGAAATATTATTACACACTATAATTTTTTTTGGACTACATGAGTGTTTATTTCTAAATTATCCAAGAATAGGGGTTTGAGTGAGTCTAAATTCTCATAACTACACCAAATTTGTATGCTATAACAAGGTATATTGAAGTGGATTTAGGGTATGAAGTAAGGATAATAAGTTCAATAAATTTTTTTTATAAAATAAATAATATAAGAGAGGTTTATAACAAGTAGGAGGTGATGAATCCATCCAAAAAGTTTCAAAATGATCTATCATCATCTGCTAGTTTCAAACCAAACAACTAGTAGTGAACTAGTTCAAAAGCAGTCTTCCAATATCAAATCAATTAAAAATATTTTCATTTGATGTGAATCATGAAATCACTACATGTTTTCTTGTTTTTACTTATACACTGCCTCAAGACCCATTTGTCATTATTTTTAATGATTACTAGTATATAAGTAAAACACAAATTAGGTATTCCTCTATGAGCCTCCTTTGTCAAGTTTAAAGCATCTTAATTGGTTTTTCATAAGTTAGGTCTATATTTATTGTTATTTTACTCTATTTACATTAGATTTGTATTGTGCCTTTATTTTATGGTTTAATGTAATGTTTCTTGACCTAAATCCTCCTTTATCATTAAATATGTACCAATGCAAGTACTAATTAGGATAGATAAATTAAAATCTTCTTAAGTATAAATCTATTGTAATGCCTTCTAATTTTCTTCAAAAATTGTCTAAATAACCTAACACTTAGTTTACAAAATTGTCTTGGTGTGGCATTAGTACTTTCTACTAGCAACATTTTTACTTTCTACTAGCAACTTTTTTTATGGGTAACTAGGTAAGTCAAATAAGTGCAAAATAAGGATGAAAAGATAACAATAGTTTATATTTTATAGGGGTAGATTTAATGTAAATGATAATTGAATTAGTGTGAATGAAATTAAGTTATCCAATTTTTTTCCATACTATGTATTCTTAAATAATATTCAATTTGATATTATCTTTCTATAGGTTTCACTAAAATTGATCCATTTTAATCCCTATGCATAAAAAAACTAGCCACAAACTTGCCATTATTAGGATCTATAAGCCATAACTAGAATTGGATATAAAAATTTTATTGAGCAATTTGGAGTTTTATTCTATGTAAGATTGAATTTTTTTTGGCCATGGATATGTAGCAAAATTTGGCTTAGGAATCAATTGAATTTTTGAAGAGCGTGACTTTACACTTTCATATTTTATTTTAATTTTGAAGAAGCCAAATGAATACAATGAGTTTATATTATTATTTCATTCCTATTGAGTAGTGGCTATGTATGTGTATTTGAATTTATATAAATAATTATAAATTCAAAAACTTGTTTTGGAGTGTAGGCTTATACATGCATTTAATGCAATCAAATACAAAAAATATATTTAGCACTTCTAGCCACTACGTAGCCTTTGAATCATAATGCATAATTCCTATAACACTAATAAATATCAAACTTAATTATGACCAAGGGAAAACAAAGGGATTTGGACTTGAAATTAGAGGTTTATCAAAATTTATTTATGATAAAGTTAGATAGGATTTAGAGAAAATTGGCATGTTTTATTTTTGGTTACATTTTTCTACGATTTGGCTAATTATTATGGTATTATTTTTTTATCCTCGTGTCTTTAAATTTTGAAATTTGGATTTCAAAAATTTATAGTTATTTTTTGCCCCTGCTACAGTTGAGAAGCAAGATGACTATTTACATGAGTGACAAACTTTAAAAATTAAAATAGTTTTGTGAGACCCATGGCATATTGTCTAAATTGATACTTATAAAACTTTAAAAAGTGAGTGAAATTAATGGTTATACTAAATTTTAATTAACTTAAATTTGAAATGATAAGATAGTGGAACATTCCCCTACAAAGAGAATGGAGGGAGTGTTTGAAACAATAGATATGCAAATGTGGTTTATGTTCAAATCATGTTTCCAAAAAGGTGTATTCTATTAATAATACATATTATATATTCTTATTCATACAAAAATGAATGGTATTTGTCAAAAAATATTATTGTGTACATGTATTTTTTTCAAAAACTAACCTTTGACAAAGTTAGTTTTTAAGAAGGAAGAAAGAAAAGTGTGACTAATTTATGTAGATAGGTGTTACATGTAAAAGGATGATGCAATTGATTGATGTCATCCATTAGGATTTTATCATTCATAAACCTTGATATTATGCTACCCAATTATGCGTTGACCATCTGGACGATGGGAATTTACACTACCAAATTATGCATTCAAAATTTGGGGAGGTATTTATTATAATAATGAAAATAATGTTAATGTCTCCTAAAGATACCAATGTCTTCTGTAAGCTACAATCAATGAATTGGTTGAACACTTTTCAATGCAAATTAATATATCTAATTAATTACAATATATATTTGTGTAGTAGGTACTAATAATATGTGAATTAAAAGAGTTTTTAATTACTTAATTTTTGTTGTTCGATATTCCAAGCTTATATTTTAATCCTTTTTTTGTGTTTTATTTTTCTTGAGAAATCAAAAATACGTTCAGGATTAGAAACTAATTACACACTCCTTAAATATGTGAATTGCAATCCACATTGCAACAAGGCTATGTACTCAAGAAATAATTCATGACATTCATAAAAAACTTGTCACTATATCCGAGGTAAAACCTTAACAAAAAAAAATATGAAATTTTTGGTGGACGTGATAGTGATAAACATTATGATAGTTTATACAAAGGAAAATAATCTTATTTAGTCAGATTGATGATAATCTCATGGATTATAGTAAATAGAATTTTAGGACTAATAACTACTATGTATCAAAATTAGGTTTCTACATTTAATATTTATCATTTTATATTTACTATTATTGAGTATGATGCCAATTTTGAAACCTTATTATTGATATTATATTTATTTTATTTGGTGTTATAGGTGTTTATGAATGTTATTTAATTCATTTATATTTTAAATTAGTTGTTTGGTTAATTTTGGATACTTTTTAAGAATTTCATAAAAAAATAGTTAGAAGTGTTAGTGAGAGTTCAATTCACTATAGTTCAATGAATGTTTAGTTAACTAAACTCTAAAGTTATTTTTTAATTTTTTTAATTTTTAGATTTCTATTTTTAATTTTTAATTTTTAGACTTTCAATTGTTTAGTGTGCATGTGAGTGAGCATGTTTAATTAACTGATGAAGAGAGTTATTTGATGATGTCCATATCTTATTAGTGACTAAAATTGACATATTTATTCTATTTTTAGTTTGCATATTGACTAATTAAATTTAATTATTTAATTTTAGTTTTTATACTTAACTTGTAATGCATGTTACCTTCTAATAACATTATTTTATATTTTTTTATTAATAAAAATTACACACAAATATAGTGTGGTACATTAATTTGAATTTGGAAACTTTTTTTTTTCATGTTTAAGCTTTGATTATATTTTAGGTATATAGTAATTTAGACCAACAATCATATCTTTTCAAGTTTGAAGTTATTCAATACATTTTTTAGTTGACAATCTTACTTACAACATAAGTACTTTTACAACTATAAATTATGGGACAAATTAGTTGATATATAACTTCAATTTTAGAATGAATCAAATCTTATTTTCACTCCATATATACATTCAAAAACTTTATTTATTATCATATCCATATTTAGGAAAGGGTCAAAAAGGTTTTAGGCCATTATCAGAAGAAACAATGTCTTCATTGAATTTTTCTTTCATAAATATTCACGTTTTCAAATGTGACAACTTTGAGTATTTGAGAGATCAATGATAGAAAATTATTATATGGAAAGGAGTTTGGAAGAATATTTTTAATGGGTAGAGACTACCTTAAGATTAAAATGTTTTGACTCAAGATCAGAAAATAACAAAAAAAGATGAAAAAATACAAATGCACAAGCTTTCTTATATCTTTAAAGTGCCATAGATCCAAGCATTTATTCAAGAATTGTAGAATGAAAAAATGGCCATGAGACATGAAATACTTTGGAAAATTCATATCGAGGATATACTAAGGTACGAGAAACAAAAATACGAACTCTTAAAATAAATTTTAAAATTTTGAGATCATCAAATAATGGGAGAGTTGGATAATATTGCATAAGGATAAAGGATTTAGTGCATAAAATTAGGGTTTATAGATAAATTATCCAATATAGTGTTACAATAAGAAATATTTTGAGATATTTAAGTCAAAGATGGTTTCCTGTTGTGATCACTCTTGAAGAGTGTAAGTACATGAATACTATAAGTGTTGATGATTTTCTTGGTTCTTTCTTGCCCTATGAATATAAGATGAGACTATATATAGGTGATCTCAAGAACAAACACTTGAAACCAAGGTAAGGATTTCAAATATGAAAGAGAAAAATCAAAATCAAAATCAAAATCAAAATCAAAATAGTTTATAAAGTTATAATTTAAAGAGGAATTATAAATCTAACTTTATAGGTAAAATAAAGAGATACTTTACTTGATATTATTAAAAAAACATGACACATGATAAAATATTGTAGAATACTAGTAGCTAAGAATCAAGCTAATCAAGAGATTGAAATAAATAATTTTCAAACTAAACATAGTGATGCTCAAGAATACTCAGATTATTGTCTTACATGTAATTTGGGAATAGAGGAAGCAAATACTTAATATTTTCTTAATTTAGGTTTCTCAAATCACATGACAAGTCGCAAAGATAGTTTCAACAAGTTAGATAATTACTTTAAAATCCAAGTGCAATTGGGAGATGGAAAGTCTATCTAAGTTGACGGAAAGAGAAACATGAAAATTAACACATTCTAAAGTAAGAGAAAAATAAATTATATTATATTTTATTTAAATATATATTATAAGAGTGTTGATCAAAATTTTATTGGATATAGTGATAAAATTGAAGCTTATAAGCTTTATAATCTTGCTAGTAAATCCATAATTATTTCTAGGGATTGTATTTTTTTTTAAAATGAGGTGTATGTTGATTCTGATCATGTACCTAAAAAATTAATAAGTAAAATGGGAATCCTCATGAATTTGATTTTGAGGCCTTACAAAGTCCACAAGTTTCTAGTTCAATAGGAAACAATATTCTCTTTGCAAGAGATTATTCACACATCTTCATCAACTCCAAGAAATAACAAGTGGTTGTTTAATCCATGTCTCAAAAATCAAATATTGGATCAAAATTATGAGATAATAATTACAAGGATTCAAAATCAGGAAGGTAGATTTTTTGATGGTGTTTATGATGAAAATACTATGATTTCAATGTCAATAGTAGCTAGTGAACCTAGAAGCTATGTAGAAGCTAGTCAAAATAAAAAATGGGTTGATGTTATGAAACTAGAGATAGATTAAATTAAAAGTAATGATAATGAAATTTAGTTTAGCCTCAATTTAATAAATATTTCATTGGTATAAAGTGAGTTTATAATACCAAATTCAAGAGTGATGGTATAGTTGACAAGTTAAAAGCTCGACTAGTTGTAAAGGAATTTTCATAAACATATAGAATTGACTATGAGAACATATATGCACATATGGCATGTCAAGATACTATAATACTAATGCTTATTATATATACTCTTAAATAAATAAAATATATCAAATGAATGTCAAAAGTGCATTTATAAGTGAAATGATTGAAGAAGAAGTATATGTGGGGTAGTCACAAGGTTTTGAGGTAGAGGGTAAATAATTTTGGATATATAAGTTGAAAAAGAATCTTTATGGGCCAAATAAAGATACAAGAGCATCACACTCAAAAATTGATACTTGGTTATTAGATCAAATATTTTTAAGTCAAAATGAACCAACTCTCTACATACAAGCATTGGGTTTAAATATTTTATATGTTTGGCTCTATGTAGATGACTTGATCTTTGTATGTAGATCTATGGAGATGTTGAATAGTTTAAAGGAAGATATAAAATCAAAATTTTAGATGACTGATCTTGTACTTATGAATTAATTTTTTCCCATGAAAAAGATTATTTATTTGTCAATCCAAGTATGCCTAAGCTTGTTAAATAAGTATGCTCTTGAAGATTCAAATCCCATATACACTCCAGTTGAAAGTGGAGAAAATATCATGAAAGAGGATGGAAGTCCTTCAATTGATTAAAATAATTTTATAATCATGGTGAAAATTTTGATGTATCTCACTATGACAAGAATAATATTAGTTATAGAGTTTCACTAGTTTCTATATTTATGGGTAAACTGTCACTCAAATATTTCTAAGCAATGAAGATATTTTTTAGATATGTAAAATGTACTTATAATCATTATATTAATTTCAAACCAAAAAGTTATTTATGTCTCATCGAATACACATATTTATATTGGAGATGATATCTTGATGACATGAAGTCAAATTTAGGTTATTTTTCACGTTGGGAAGTGGGTTGGTTTCTTTGTATTTAAAGAAATAAGTTGCAGTTGTATTATCTTCTACTCAATTGAATATATAAACCTTACATCAACTTCCACATAAAAATTATGGTTGAGAAGAGTCTTGGTTGATTTTAGAGAGGCTCTACTTGAGCAAATACATATTTTTTTTATAACAATGTAGCAATATAATTGTCCAAGATTCTAGTTTTCCATGCTAGAACCAAACACATTTCATTCAAACATAACTTTTAAAAATACTTAGTCAATGATAATTAATTTTTTATTGATTATGTGAGAAGTAAAAATTAATTTGTTGATATTTTCACTAAGGGATTGTACAAGAAAATTCATGAAAAAATTAAGGAGATGATAAATATCTCTCTTCTTTGCATCAAATAGGTAATGTTGAGTATGATTCAAATTTTGAAAATTGATTATTGATCTTAAATTTATGTTATTTTGTGTTTAAGGTGTTTATGTCCTAAATCAGTTGTTTGGTCAAATTTAGACATCTTTTTAAAGATTTTATTAAAAAATAGTTAGAAGTGTGTTAGAGTCTAGTTCACTAAATAAAGTTATTTTAGTCAAACTTCTATTTTAGAGTTCTATTTTTAGATTTTCACTTGTCTATTGTGCATGTGAGTGTGCATATTTATTTGATTGATGAAGAGACTTCTTGTTTGATGTTTATGTCTTATGAGTGATTTAAAATTATCATATTTAGTCTAATTTTAGTTTACTTAGTGATTAATTAAAACTATTTATTTAGTTTTTAATTTTAAACTTAACTTGCAATGCAAGTTACCTTGTAATAAGCTTATTTTAGCTTTCTTTATTAATAAGAATTGCACACAAAAGTAGTGTGGTGCATTAATTCAAATTGGAAAATATTTTTGCATATTTAATCTTTGATTTTACTATAAGTAATACATTAATTTATACCAAAAAGCATATATTTTCAAGTTTGCAGCTATTCAATATAAATTTTGGTTGACACTCTCACTTATAACACTAGTTTGACAATTAGTAGTTTTGGGACAGATTGGTTGATACATAACTTCAATTTTAGAGTGAATCAAATCTAATTTACACTCCATACATTAGAATCCTTTATTTTGGTATAAAAATTAGGTTTTTACACTTAATACATATCTTTCTATCTTTACTTCATGAAGTATAAAATACATATATTTTATGTTCTTATATTTCTTTTAAGGACATCTATCTTATTTAGTGAGATTGTTGAAAAACTCATGGATTACAGCCAATGGAATTTTAGGACTAATAGTTAGTATGTATTGAAATTAGGTGTCTACACTTAATACATGTCATTCTATTTTTACTATATAAAATACAAAAAATATATGTTTTATGTTTGGAATTTTAGGACTAATAGCTACTATGTATCAAAATTAGGTGTCTACACTTAATACATGTCATTCTATTTTTATTATATGAAATAAAAAATAGATATATTTTATGTTCTTATTTTTCTTTTAAAGACATCTATCTATTGTTTTAATATAAGCTAGGTTTTAGTTAGTATAAAAATCTGGTAGTTTAGTATTTGAGTTTCCTCTCAATTTTTTTTATAATTTTTTAAATTAAAAGATGATTTAGGTGAATGAATAATCATTTTTTTAACTTGGTATTAAAGATATTCATTTTATTAAATTTATTTATAAATATTAAATTTAACAATCAAAATTAAAAAAAATTGATAATGATTATCTATTATATATATAACCTTTCTAACACTAATACAGTTCAAAATGAAAAATAATAATTATATTTTACATTAAAAAATTATAAATACAATCATGCAACCATCAATTTTTTGGTCTTTTTCCCTCCAAATAAAATGCTTAATTTCTCTTTTCTTCTAGCCTACCCATCCCATGCAAATCACACGAACTTATGCTAATATAAACACATGACATAAACGGAGAACAATATGAGTTCATGATTAAACAAATGAGATTTCATCTAGCAAAGTAATGTTTTTAAAACCTAATTTTTCATACTGCTATTCTTAATACATTAGCACCCATGACCGGCTTGAAAATGTATATGTGTCACACATTTTTTTTTGTATCCCTATATTTTATGGAAGGTGGTAATCCCCCTCATCTCCATTTCAATATTTTTGTTCCCATTTTCCTCAAGTTTGGTGAGTACAGGTTGACATTGTTCCTATTCTATGTAGAATGTCAATAAACACAACCACACAACATAGTTTGTGTGGTACTAAAACTTATCAATATGATCAATGAATAAAGATTATTTTGTGTGTTTTTATAGGGTTCTATGTGTGAGTAAAAGGGGTGTGTGGTTCATAATCAATGGATCTAGAAAATTCAACCCAGTACTGATAATGAATGTGGTGGGAGCAGGAGACATTAGTGAAAGTAAGTGTGAAGGGGGATAGGATCATGTGGATGCCCATGTAAAAAAACTTGGTCCAAATTTGGCATTACAACATTATTTTGGTTGTCTAGGCTCTATCCTTTTTAATCATGGGTAGTGACCATAGAAACATTATTCCCCCAATTGGTAGTTCAATCAAACATTCAATAGAAAGTAGTTTTGAATCTAAATCTAATTTCTCCCTATCTTCTTCTAGTATTGTGACCATTTTATCATATTTGTTTTTATCTATCAAATGGGATTATATAGCTTCAAGTAATGAATGAAGTGAGAATATGAAGGTGATTGAGAAGATATGAAATGCAAAGGAGGAAAAGGTGGTGTTCTCAATTGAGGTATTGATAATTTGTTTGATATAATGTATAGAATGGTGGAACATTAGCCTACGCTTTATGACATTACACAGGGTGTTGGAGGATTCACTACAGATCTCATTCTTGTCTTCCCAACAAGATGCAAAAAACATGGTATGTTCTTCTAATCACTTTCTAAATTTTAAAATTTACTTAACATAGTTTATAGGAGTATTTGGTTATATATGAAGGATATATAATTTGCCTTATAAAAAATAGTTTGAGTATAAAGGGATCTAGCATATATGTGCAAAAAATATTTCAACTTTTGAATTTGAAATCTAGAATGGTTCTTAGAAAATCAAATTTTCACTACAACATAAAAATGCATAAAATTTATTGCATAAACTAAGAATTTTTTTAAAGGAGAAGCATTAATTGTGTGTGACATGTTGTTTTGGGATTTTAATTTGACAATGAACAAAAATCTTACATTTTTAAAAAAAAAGTTAGTTGTTGGTCTGATTTATCTTCTAAACTGTGAAATGTGATCTCTAAAATAATAAAATAATGATGTAACAAGTAATTTTAATGGAAATAATTTTCTTGATGGATAAGATATTTAATCTTTCCAAAAATTTTAATCAATAAATATTTTATTTTTCTTAAGAAATTAGTCTCATCATAAATCTATAACTAATTACAAACTAAAAAAAAAAGTATTTTTTCAATTTTTTTCCCTTAAAATGTAATGTAAATTTCAAACCTAATGTTGAAATGTTAAAAGTTTGCACATATTTGAATAAAAATTAATCTTTCAAAGTGATTCCAATAGATACATATGCAACATGTACCAAAAAAATCTCTCTTTTATGGAAGTAATAATCAATTATAAGGTAGGTAATTGAATTCAAGAAGCAACATGGTATATTCATGTTGATGGGGTTGTAGAGGAGACAAATTTAGAAGTGGTTTGAAACCACTTGAGGCAAGTAGGGTGTGTGCACCTTAATATACAAAATAAAATCAATAAAATAAAACATCGTCTTGAAATGAAATGGTCATTATTATTAAATAACAACAAAATTGATAGTTTAGTCTTAAGAATAACTCAAAAAATAGGAAATAATCAAATCAACAGTGTGTCACTAATTAAATATGAATTTCTCATTTAAAAAATATTTGTTTAAACATTAAAGTGATGAGACTCATGCTAAGATTTATGCAAATTATTTTTCTTTGGTAAAAATTGTAGGACATATACATGTACTAACAAGGAAAATATAATTAAAAAGCTTCTTTAAAACTTAAGTATAAATATATTACAATGCATGTTTGTTCAAAAATTATGTAGATAGCCTACCACTCAATAAATTAAACAAAATTTTCTGTTCCATGGAAAGAGGAAATTATAAGTTAGGTGGTTGAGGTTAGGAAGCAACATGAAGTTCATGTTGTTGAGTTATAGAGTATAAAAAATGAAAAGTGGTTTCCAACAAGGCAAGGCAAGGAGGGAATGTGCACTCTAGTACTCTCTCTCTCTCTCTCTCTCTCTCTCTCTCTCTCTCTATATATATATATATATATATATATATATATATATATATATATATATAATAGAGAATCTTCTTGAAATGAAATGGTCATAATTACTATTTTTAATAAATTTTAAAAATAGTTTTAGAAATAATTATAAAAACTCAAAAAATAATAAAATCAACATCATGTCACCAATAAAATATATATTTTTCATTAAAAATATTATTTATTTATGAAATATTTCTTTAAATATTAAAGTACTAAAACTTGCACTAAGATTTATGCAAATCATTTGCCTTCGTGATTTATAAAAACATAGTTTTTAGCTTTGTAGATTTGAGAGAGATTATCAACATGGAAAATTTGCCAAAATCTATTATATCTTATAGGTAAAAAGGTAGAGTCCCCCAAGAGATCCATTTTTTAGGCAAAGTATTCTGGTTTAAAAGGATTGAAAAAGGTGTGAATCTAATTCCAAGACAATTGGGCATGAGTACAAAACCAAAAATGATGCTTGAGCATTTCTAGCTAGTGACAAGCTGGGTAAATGGGATGTGAGATCCCCATATGCTTAAGATGGTCACCCATAGACTAACCCTTTAAAAAAATACACTAGATAAAGTGAGCCTTTTTGAGTTCAAGAAAGGCATCCCATATAGTGGAAAAACTTTTAGCCCAAGCCACCTGACTAGAATGATGATTTCATCGATGATTGAGAATATCATATTAAATGTGATGAGGAGCCAAAATATTATACCCCAAATGGGGGGAATAATGATAAAAGGGCATGGATGTAGTCCACTTTTAATTATTCCACTAGGGATTAAGGGAAGTGACTCTAAGCTCATGAAGCTAGTCTTCATAAATATAAATCTAAATTTATTGAATAGACTCATCATCTTCCTTGTTAAGGTTAAATTTGTTCTAAACCAAATTTCAAGGAAGCCAAGTGTGACAAAATTTACAAAACAAATATCCAATAGTTTTAATACCTTTTTTGAACAACCTCAAACCCTTGATCCATGGGACCAACACAAAGGGAACATTAGGAAAATCCAATGTTGGGGACCACCGAAGAGAGTGAGTGTTAAGAGATAGGACATTCATGAATCCCTCTCCTACCCAAATGAGATGATATTTAAGCCTTTCCCAAGCTTTCCAGATACTTTGAATGATAAAAGTGTCATTAATATTAACATGAATAAGGGTTATGAGAAGAGTATACAAACCAAGGCCTTGCCAAGCCTTCCTAATGCAAGGGTGTCCCTAGGAGATATAATTTACTAATTTTTTTCTAGGTTTAATCACCTTCAATCCACTTAATGTTGAGAGTTATCCATTAAAGCTTAACTTCAATAAGGCCTAGGCCACTGACCTCTTTAGGTTGATAACATATATCCCATAAAACTCTATGAAATCCTTTGTGGCCTTCAAAATTGACCCATAGGAAATATATTATGAGATTTTCTAACTTGGCATAGGTAGAACTCAAGGGATCCTAGCAAGAGGAATAGTAAATAGGTGTAGTAGCCAACACCTTATAGTAAATCTAAAAGTTACCTGTAAGTGAAAAGGGCTTGGTAATCCAAAAATAGATATTTTTCTCCACCCTTTGAACCATATAAGACCGCAAGTTATTAGGAGAGGTAGGAAATGCAAATGGAATGCCCAAAAATTTAAATAAAACTCTAGGGAGGATCAATTTCCATTGATATGCCTCTAACCAAGGAGGTTTGGATGAGATATAATGATGAAAATGTTGTATTTTTTTATTGGATGGAAGACCCAGAGGCCAAAAAAAATTGTGAAGGCATTCTATAACATTCTTGATTGATACTTCTTCCTCCTAAAGAGTGATGAAAGAATCATAAGTAAAGTGACCATTAAACAACTAATGATCAAAGTTATGGGGAGAGATGCCCTTCACCAATCCCTTGGAAGAAATTTTATCTAAAAGATAGATAAAGCCTTTAGCCACCAAGACATATAGAGAAGGCACTATAGGACATCCCTGTCTAATAGATATATGCAACTCAAACTAACTATACTAAGCCCAATTGATAGTAATACGCACCCCAACATCTTGAAAAAGTATATTCATAACTTGTATAAAATGAGGGTCAAAGTCAAGAGCTTGGAGCATGGAAATAATAAAATGGCACTCTATATGATCATAAGCTTTTTCAAAATCAATATTAACAAATAGGGCATTTTTATTAGACACTCAAGCCCATTCTATGCATTCCTAGACAAAAATGACATTATCCAAAATATATATATGCTGGATAAATCATGTTTGTTCACTCTGAATAATTAAAGGAAGATGATGTTTAATCCTAAGTGCTAGATCCTTAGCAATAATTTTATAATAAATATTCATAAGGGTGATGGGTCTCCAATTAATAATATCTTCATGATCACTATCCTTTAGAATAAATTTTATATTACCTTTATTGATGAGAGGACTTAATGAATTAGACAACACAACTTTAGAATAGACCTTGTGAAGATTAGGTCCCACAATATCCCATAAAGTTTGATAAAACTCATAGGGGATGTTGAAAGCACAATCACTAAGGTGGGGGTGTGAATAAATGTTTAAAAAACTTTCTTTCAATTATACTTTAACATTATTTTTAACCATGAAAGTAATATAAATATATATCAATGCATAAAGAACCATTCATATGAACATGAAGTAAGAAAACACATATATGAGTGGGAAACCCTCAAGGGGGAGAAAACCCAATATATTCTATAAAAATGGACTAATATCCTATGAAAAAAAAGATAAAATTATGTTTATCACTAACTCATCTTGGAGTGCCAACCCCAATAAATTCAAGCACCTACTTTACTAGGCTTTAGCAAGAGCCTACTTACAATGAAGCACCAACTCCCTAGGTGACTCAACACCAACTCAGCCACCTCATGAATTTTTGATCACATTCACACCTATGATATTATTTTATGGTTTATATCTCATTTTAAGACCTTTTATTCTCAATTATTCAATATTTTATTTTCTTGTTTTTCATATATCAAATAGGCCTAAATTGCCTTGTGTATATACTAGTCTCATTATCACACACCACTTGGTTAGACACACACCTTAAACCTATTAGGTTTTCCATTAAATAGGTCTTAGGAAATATTATGAGTATGGTTAAATAATAATTTCAACCCATTTTGGTCTATCATAACTCAATTAGGCCTTACTTCTCCTTTCGGTCTCATGGAGACCTAATTACATTAGGTATGTCCTCTTAGCACTAAAAATTGATCTTCTTGAGCCCAGATGGCCTTATCCAATAATTAAAAACCATTAAATAACTTATTAAATTAAATATTATGACATTCTCCATGCTTTATTAGACATGTATCCTTAATTCATACCATGAAAGCTCCTTTTGGGATAAACTACCCTATTAGGCCTGTGTACCTCAAAGGTCTATCTTATAACAATGAAGCTTAAACACTCGTAAGCTAATAAAATATGATAAATTAAACATGTATATATAATATCCATGCCATTATATTCATAATTAAATTCTTTGAACACATTTTTTTAGGAGATAAAGGCTCAATAACTTCTCTGTAACTTACTTAGAGCCACCAATTCACCTAAAAAACTAGTCATGATGAATTAGACCTCCGATGCCTATGTAGACACTTTTCATGAATCATAATGCATAAAAAAGTATTATTAAATCTATAAAAAATACTTAAATATAAAATTAATATGTTTTAATGATAAATATTGGTCTTGCAGACCGATTTCTTGACCTTATATCACATAGTCCTATCTAAACCAAATAGGCCATTTTGTGAGCAATGTTTTCACCACATACACTAACCTCAAAATATTATCAAAGAATGATAATGAATTATAATGATAAATAACTTCTTCATGTACTTTATTTCATCAATCTATCATGCATATACCCTTAAATCTATCTCTTCATCTCTACCTAGGTTTTACACTATTCACATCATTAGGTCTATCTATGACTGGCTTATTTAAATGACCAAATTAGAAAACTTGAAGGATATAAAATATACATAAATCATAATTTAAATGAAAAATTATTCTCTATATTATTCTACCATCCATTTTATTTTCTTGACCAATTTAACTTTTGAGAGCTATAACAATTTCTTGATAAATAAGGTTGTATATGTGCATTTTCTCTCTCATCTAACTAAACACCACCACCTAGATGTACATGGAAGAGTTTAATACATGATAAAATATATTTTATAATAATTTGAACCCATACTAAGTTATTTTAAATAAAATCTTTCATATCAAGTCCTTATTTGGGTTTTAGGGAGGTTTAACACAAATTTTGGTGTTAACAATTATTCATAAAGGAATACCACTTGAATCCAAAAATATTTCCAAGAAATATTATTAATATATTATGCTCCCATGCATAGGTTACATGTGCCAATGAATGTCTTAAAGTGCTTATCAGGTTTGAGACCTCATTATGTGAGCTCAATAAGCCCTAAAACAGTGACCCATGCACTTTTATTTCAAATATTAACCTCAAACTTTGTGATCATGCCTAAAAAAATAATTTCACATTTTTTAATGCTCAAATGTGCATACTTACCTTGAAATCTAATCTTTATATCTCATTAGGCCAGGCAGGGTCTAAGAGTGGTCTAGGTATAGACATAGAGTAAAGTTACTACCCTTAAAGGCTCACCCTAAAACTCTAATAAATGATTCTATACCTTACTTACAGGCTCAAATAATGACATAAAACATTCACATGCTCGTGTTCACTCATTTTTCCATGCATATACCTCTTCATGTCATGACTAGACTTCTTATGCACTTGACATCAATGACCTGTACCTTCTATGCAGAAATAAGACATTAGTTGCATTCAAATTCTCTCTTTCTATTTATCTCATGATAACACTCTCTCATGAAAACATTATTCCATGCATATTATCACATCACACACTACCAACAGTCCTTAATCAACTTTGAAATCAACCTTCACAATATGCACCTTTGACATCAATGACAATACTCAACATGGGAAACCATCTATACTTGGATCCTTTAATATAGCCATCTACATAATTACTTCCTTGAGATCATCAAGAGTGAGAGGCATATCACAAGTAACCCACTAAGATTCATAGAGTTTATAGGGTACAACATGAAGGCATTGAGCTAGAGTTGCTTCACACTCTAGCAAAGTGGGTCAAGATAAAAAAACACCATAATAATGGTGTATAAAGGATATTTTAG
The DNA here is from genome assembly GCA_037957365.1 of Torreya grandis. Taxonomy (NCBI): domain Eukaryota; kingdom Viridiplantae; phylum Streptophyta; class Pinopsida; order Cupressales; family Taxaceae; genus Torreya; species Torreya grandis. Next base: position 2,580,122 of record JARHVA010000930.1, on the reverse strand, counting down.
GAAGCTTGGTTACCTAGCATCCCTTGCCTAATATCCTTAATTATATCATTAGATATTTTGGAACAGAGGAGAGAGAATAAATCTTTAGTGAATTTATCTCCAATTTTAATCTAATGCATTTAAGCTCAAAGTAGGGTGCCCCTGGCCTTATAGGCCTCCTCAACTTAGAGTCTATTCTACCAAAGGCTCATTTGAGTTTGAAGGTGAACATTGAAAGGTGAGGCCTCTATTTACATTGAAACATGGATGTATTCATAGTTTGTGTCATTATAAATCCACTGACAAAAAATAGTATCCTAGTTACCATACACATGAAGGAAAGTGGTGGTGTGAGAAAGAGCATCAACCCACCAATAGATCCATCCAGTAACCCTAGTGGGTCAGGGAACCAAGTTCTAAATTATGATAATATGACTAATAGTCCTTATATGCTTAAGATGAGGAATATTAAGATATAACTATGTTGAAGTGGGTCTCACCTAAGGAATAGTCCATTTTATATTGAATTAGATAGGATGATGATCTAACATAAAAGTGTTAGGAAGCACATAAACCATTCTATTATGAACTAGAACAAATAAAAATAAATCGTGTTTTGCAAGAAGAATGTAATCAAAGTATTTAAGAACTTTATCCTCTCCCTGTCAAAAGTTTTACCAAGTGAACCATGTAAAGTCTAAATCTTTCCTCTAGTGGTGGTTTAGATCAAACACCTTGAGTTTTTTTATGTATGTAATATATAACCTCTCTTTCCCTAGTGCACTAGTGCATGGGAAGAAAAACTTTTTTATCTTCATAAAATTTAACCATGTTGAAATATCCATAATGAATCTAGTGGGAATTAGGAAGGGAATCTAACAACCATCACCAAATCATGGTGTGCTTCAAACATCATTAAAGGCATATAGGTTAGCCAGTCTAATGATATGATTATCAAAATAAAAAAGAGTCCAAACAACTTGATGGGTGGGGTCAGACCCCCAAGAAATAATGTTTTGAGAAAACTCTAGAACTAAGAGGGTGATAACCCCACCACATCTAGGCTCATGATTAGTGTGATGACAGAGGGATCTAATCTAAATAATGTGATCAACATTCTAAAGGAGGAATTCAAAAATCTTGACTTCTTGTAGACATATAATTTTCATATGTTTAAGAAATCAATAGTTATTCGTAATTACATATGTTTGTGATAAATCAATGAGGCCTCAAACATTCCAAGAATATATTAACATTGGGAAACATAAAGGTTAATATATTTCCCCCTCTACGAGGTCTTCAAGAGCAGGAAAATGGTTAAAAGAGGGTTTGTGGTCCATAAAATATCCAAGTTGAAAAGGCTAATGATTATGTGACATGTAGTCATCATCTTATGAACGAGATGGGATTTGAGACCACCAAAAGACTACTTTATGATAAAGGGTGATGAGATTATTCTCATCATTTGAATATGTCACCCTAAAATGAGATTATACCAATGGAGCATGAGGAATAAAAGGTAAAGGAGTGATAATAGAAGCCATTGCTTAAGGTGTGCACAAAATTAGTGGGGCCTTGCTATGCAAATCAATGACAACTTTGCCAATTGAAACTATATCACTAGGAACACTTGATGGGGTATACACAAAAGCCTAGGATTTACCATTGTTACAGGTTGATCTATTTCTATATTGGTGACGTTGGTCCATCCATTATAGTTATCATTATGGGTTTTGGGCTTGGGCCCATGTTTCTCCTAAGGAACATGATTGATTAGGGGCCATCAAAGGACACTCCCAAATCATATGATCTAAGGATTGACACCTAAATCAAGTGTTTAGTAGATTAATAAAGAGCATACATTGGGTATAATGATTATTTCTCACTTGAATCTCAATGGACTCTTTGAGGTCTCTGACTAGATCTAATTCCACACAAACCCTTTTCTAAGGATGAGTAGTGTAAAATTATGGTTATTCACGAAAACTAAATTGACCTAGGGGTTTTATTAGTGGGTCAATAAAATCCCCTATGGGGAGATGAAAACTAAGAAATTTGATCCAAACTAGAAATTTAAGTCATGCTTAAAGACCTAAAAGTCTTGAGTCTAATGGGAAAACACTACCAGTGTATTGTAAATGAACAAAGGACTATGGTTGACAATGGTTTTGCAATGTTCCATATTTGTGAATCAAAATAAAAAGAAACCTTTTGTAATATTATGGATTCCTTCCAATTTCACATCATATCCTTGTCAATGGTTATGAACCCATTTCTTTAAAAGGCTATTAGGGGGGACTCTACCCATAAAATAAGCAACTGGAGTGAAAAATTCAAAAAAATTACAATCTTTATCAAATTTAGGAAGATCCATAAAAACATCAGGTAAAGGGTTATCTAGGTTAGAACTAGTACCTCATGATATACCTTGGAAACAAACTTACTCGCCTGCTTCGATTCCATTATAATTCAAGATCACACCAAATTTCCTTGCATATAAAGATGTGAAAATGGTGGCAGTGGTCATTTAATATAGGTCTTGCCCAACTACCCAAAGGGTGGATCACAAATCCAATAAATTATTAATAAAACTTATTAATTCATGCCTAGATAAATGTCAAATTAGCAATATGATAGTGGGAAACCCTAAATGCAATCAACCATTTCCCATAAAATTTTCAATTTAGCTAAAAAATAAATAACTTGAACTATATATTTCCATAGGATATGTGATAATAAATTTTATATTCCATTTCACTATCTTGAAACTATTATTGACTCGTAAAATAGGGAGAGAGATGTTTTGACCAGCAAAGGATAATAATCTAGAAATATATTAAGAAATTATTTTTGCACATTGTTTCCAATATCTCACTCAAATTTATGAATCAAAAAATATCTTTAAAGATTATTAAATTCTATACTATGATAAATTTTATACACTATTATTGTTATGAGATGATTTATACCTACACAAGGATACACAACGTGCCTTATAAAGAATAGCTTGAGTATAAAGGGATCTAACATGTATGTGCAATATCTGTTACAACTTCAGAATTTGAAATCTAGAATGGCTCTTGGAAAAGCAAATTTTCATTAGAACACAAAAATGCATAAAATTCATTGCATAAATTGAGCAAAGTGCTATATGATAAACATTGATTGTGTAAGGTAGGTCACTCTAGGATTTTCATGTAACAACTACCAAAAATACTACATTCCTTAAAAATTTATTTGTTAGTCTAATTTTTCTTCCAAACTCCAAAGTGTGATCTCTAAAATAATAAAATAATGATGTAAAAAATAATTTTGATGGAATTGTTTTTTTAATGAACAAGATGTTTATTTTTTCCTAATTTTTTAATTAATAACTGTTTTAATTTTCCTATAGGAAATTAGTCTCATCTTATACCTCTAACCAATTAAAAACTAAAAAATAGTATTTTTCAAATTTTATTTTTCCTAAAATACAATGTACATTTCAAACCTAATGTTGAAGCTTTAGAAAGTTAGAAAAAATTTACACTGCACATATTTCAATACAAACTAATAATTCAGAAAAAATTTACACTGCACATATTTCAATACAAACTAATAATTCAAGGTGATTTCAATAGATACCTATGCAACATGTACTAAAAAGTCTCTCTTCCATGGATATAATAATCAATTATAAGGTAGGCGGTTGATTTCAAGAAGCAACTTGGTATGTTCATGTTGATGGAGTTGTAGAGGAGATAGATTTAAAATTGGTTTGAAACCACTTGAGGCAAAGATGGTATGTGCACCTTAATATGCCAAAAAAAATCAATAAAATAAAACACCAGCCTAAGATGAAATGGTCATATTATTAAATAAAAACAAAATTGATAGTTTAGTCTTAAGAATAACTCAAAAAATTAGGAAAAAATCAAATCAACATTGTGTCGCCAATAAAATATGAATTTTTCATTTAAAATAATATTTATTTAAACATTAGACTCATGCTATGATTTATGAAAATTATTTTCCTCTAGAAAAATTGTAAGACCTACGCATATACTAACAAGCATAATATAATTAAAAGCCTAGTTAAAACTTAAGTATAAATCTATTCCATTGTGTGTTTGTTCAAAAATTGTGTAGATAGCCTGCCACTCAATAAACTAAACAAAATTTGTTCTTCCATAGAAAGAGGAAATTATAAGTTAGGTGGTTCAGGTTAGGAAATAATGTGAAGTTCATGTTGTTGAGTTGTAAAGGAGAAAAATGAAAAGTGATTTGCAACAAGGAAAGGCAAGGACGGCATGAGCAATTTAGTACACAAAAAAAATAATATAAAAATGTGCACCTTCCTAAAATGAAATGGTCATAATGATTATTTTAAATAAAGTTAAAATCTTAGTTTTAAAAATAATTAGGAAAACTCAAAAAATAAAAAATTGACAGTATGTCACCAATAAAATATACCTTTTTCATGTAAAATATTATTTATTTATAAAATATTTATTTAAACATTAGAGTACTAAAAATTGCACTAAGATTTATGCAAATCATTTGCCTTTGAAAAAATATAGGGCCAATGCATATGCTAACAACAAAAATAAAATTAAAAACCTCTATAAAACTTTAAATGTAAATTATTATAAATGTCTCGCATGTTTGTTTGATAATTATTTATATAATGTAATACTTGTTTAAAAAAATAGAAGTTCCTCTTTTATGGAGACATGTAAATATAACATAGGTGGTTGAGGTTGGGATATATTGATTGAATGAAATATTTTAATATTGTCCATGAGACTAAGTACTCTATGGTACCAACAAGTAGTATCAATTTTTTTTTATACAAACAACTCTCTAAGATATCTCTAAGATGATGTCAAATTTTAGTTACCACAGGATTTTCTCAGTGACATGTCATGATATCCACACTGTACAAGGGTAATTGTCCCATGTTTTTATATTTTCAATATATGTACATCTTATGAATTTGAAATTGGATATGCTTGTTTAATTTGAACATTTTTATGTGTGTAGATTATATTTGAGTAAGAAGAACATGGGTAAAAGGTTATTTAAGAGTTTGGATACAGAGACCAATTCTATTATATTTCCCTAGAATTTCTTGAATTGTACGAAAGTGGGAAGAAATTCTTGTCAAGACTATTATTCAATTCAGACTATGTTGAAATGCACATGTTACTTCCTATTCTAGATCATCAAACACCAAGGCATTGAATCAAGAGAAGATAATGAAGGTCTATGGAATGTAATTTTCAATAATAACTATATGATATGCATAGATGCAAGAAAGTTGCTTTAAAAAAATAACATGTTTATGACTCTGATGATTTAAGCCCTGAAGGGTTGGTAGCCATATAAGAAAAACTCAAGATATATAATTCTAAATAAAATAAAGAGAAAAGGTGGAGGGATATTCTAAGGTAGAGGGAATTTGTGAAAGTAAGTGATACATTGTGTTTTTATTTATATTCATTCCTTCACCAATACATTTCATATCTTATGCTTACACACAAGTTATGAAACTTGACAAAAAAAAGAAACTTCCTTGGCTACAAACAATAATGTGAAGGGGAGAAGATGAGATTTGAAGAAGGTATATTTGTTTATCCTCAGTTTTTCAATCATTCTTGCTCTTGAATCAAATAATTATGAATTTTAAATTTTATTTATGAAAATAATTGTATTTTTTTTCTTGATATAATGACAAGGATGATTCAATGCAAAATAACGAACAAATAAAGACAAGAAAAGTTTAAGAAATGTTTGATTCAGTTTGTGGAGATTCACTATGTTTTTATCATACATCATGTCAAATGTTATGACATATTGAAGACAATGGAAATGTGATATGAGTTTTTCTATTATGAATGGATTTTTTCAAGATAACGAGACTTTTCCCATAGGGGAATTGTGTGTATATATTTATCTTCATTAAATAAAAAGTGCCATCTACGCATTAAAAATCTTTTGTCTTTTTGTGATATGATTGTAACAAGCATAGAAGGGTCACAAAAGTAATTATGTCTTCAAATATGTGAGTTAGTTGACCCCAATAAAGTTAATTAACTACAAATAACACTATTCTAATTTGTTTCATTGGTTTTATCTTATGATGTAGGTGTCATATCCAAAATATATTAGGCACTTGAGGCTCTCTTATGTTTTGGTTTCATTTAGGGTTCACATGTCTATGGTAAACATTCATTTAGATCAATTAGATAGGGTTTGAGGGAAAGATTTTTGACACCAAATATTCTATTCATCTTATTTCAAAGGATTGAAACATGGAACTTTCTTTATGCATGCCCAAAGTTTGTAACATCAGATGAGAGATACGCATTTGATTTATTTATGATGGAGTTTTCAAACTTTGTAGATGTTAGTTGTAAATGATATGAGCTATGCATTTTATTTGAATGATTTGTAAGGGAAGTCATATAGTTTCCGATAAGAAAAGTTATTTAAGATGAATTTGTGCTTGAATCATTTTTCTTTACTTTTAAATCAATGAATTATATGGGATTTCAAAATGTGTTAACATTAATATTTATATCTGTGATGAAAATTTAAGCTTGACCTCTCAACATCCTCTTTGGGCATGTATAACTCTAGTCTCTATTAAATTTTGTGAAAACTTTACCCTAATTTTCTAAATGGTGGAAGCATGGAGAGTTTTTATATTCATGACATCTTTAGAAACCAAGGTGTTTGTAAAGTCTCTCAATTTTTTAAGAGTGACAACCTTCCTAGGGACTTAAGAGATCACACTATTAAAGTTGTGGAGATAAAATAGGAGTATGAATATTTCTTAAACCCACTAAAAAAGTGGAATATCAAGATCATAGGTGCTCAAGATGCAATAATGTGGGGAGCCTTTGGAAAATCAAGAAAGTATCATGTCCAATAGGGTTATGACATGCTTATATTAGAAAATTATAGTTACGTACTCACTAAAGACAAAATTTGGGAGAAGCTATAGAGGGTTAAATCAATTATCAAATTTTATTTTTTCATATGGAATCTCTTCCATAAGGCCTTATCTATGTACTCTATGGAAGAAAAAGGCTGAAGATAAAAAAAAATTAGAAAGGAAAACTTCATAAATTTGCATGTATGATTACTTTGATGTTCATAATCTAATTATGATTGGAACTCTAGACAAATATTGATTGTCTATCACTAGTTTTAATGCATAAATTAACTTATATTCATCCATATGCCTATGGAAAACACTTTTTAGCCTATCCGTTATAGCATCACCCTGGTTAGTTTGACTATGTCTCCCACCTCGTAAATGATTAAAATAGCTTTGCATGGTAGTCATTTCAAATATGTTACAGTATGTATTATTATTATCACTGAGGTTGGTAGTTTTTTCTTGACACTACCATTCCATGGTGTATACAACCAAGTTATATACTAGAGACAATGAATAACATTACCACAATTTTTTTTAAATTAATTATTAATTTACCCCATGCCCTTTTACATGTTTTATGCTCTATGGCATGTACCATATAAAAGTGCCATGTGTCTATGACTTATAATGAAATTTAATGGGGATTCATTCATTATTTCATGTGCCAATTACTTTTTAGATTCATATTCAAATACCAAGTGTGCAAGTCATCATGAAAATGCATTATTATAAAATGGAATAATAATAAGAAAGTGATCATGATAGACACCCCTCTGCTCCCTAAGATAACATCTAAATTTCCTCATTTCAACATTTCTTCTCGGTATAGAGTCACAAAAATATCATCAAAGCTAAAAGGATGATTATACAACCATAACAACATCATCAAATATTCAAGGACATTTATCAACTTGCTTGGAGGTACTGGAAAACTCATAGCCCTTACATTATTTGTAATGGTATACACAGGTCAAGTATATAATGACCTTACATCTTGATTGTTTGTATAACACCCTTTATTAAAGTATGTATAATGCCATGCATCTTGATTTCCTATATAATACCCTTTACATTATGTGTAATGGTCTATTATTGTCCATCTTACTACAGAAAGCAAATGAGCCAATGTTCGATTAGTCTGTATAATGGTCTACTCTTGTCCATCTTATTATAGTATTTATAATGCCCTACATCTTGCTTGTATATATAATATCATTTAACTTATATGTAATGTTATACTATTTTCCATCTTTGGTATCAATGTAAGTGGTCCACTTACTCATTCAATTCTACTACAATATCTTCTTGCAAATAGATCTATGTATTTTGATCAAAAGACACTCTCAATTACCTTAAATAGGGTACTCAGTCCCAAGATTGTTATATATATTCCTTATCAACTCATAAAGTAATGGAATACTCATTCTCAATTCTTAGATCATGAAGAATTTTAACCTCAAAATTCATTTGATAGTAACTTAGTTTCTATGGGCCTACTAGGCTTGATTCTGCATATAAGGACTTGATGCAAATTTTAAATTGAAAACCTTTTATTATATATTTAAAAAAGTATAAATTAATTTACAATAATATATACACCTTTGTATAAGGTCAAATACTTCAGTTCCTAAGAAACATTGATCCAAATATCTCTTTTTTGCCTTACCTCAATGAACACCTACAACAGTCTTAAACACATTCCTTTATATTTGAATGATAAATGAGTATTTTGATTAAAGGATAATTGAAATGGATCAATAAAATTATAATGGGATTTTATAGGTGTTTACATAAGTTCAAAAAACTAGCCAGGTCACTAATGACCAAGAAACTTAAGTCAATCTTAATCTAATATAGTACTGTGTATAGGTCTATTTGGTTTTGAAAAGGTATAATTATTATTGAATTCCTTCAATATTGTATTTAAGGATTTATAAATATGTTTATAGACTATCTATACTAATGAGAAACCAATTACTTCATTGGTTTCTTACAGAATTGGGCTCAATAACAATATTTTTCTTTTAGGTCTAGATAGGCCTAATTTACCTTCTTGATTAGATTTTGGCTAGTTCAACTACCAAATGACTGGGATATCCTATATAAGTGTCTTATAATGACTTCAAAATGGTCTAAAGATCTAATTTCTACTATTTAATAGTCTAATGGTCTACCGATCTACTATTCTACTATCTTTATAATGGTCTACTAGTCTATTGTTGTCCATCTTATTGTAGTATGTATAATTCCCTAAAACTTACCTATTTATATAATAACCTTTACATTATGTGTAATTTTATACTTGTTATCACTTGTATTTTCACCCTTTGAGGAGATGCCAAGGCTCTCCTCATCCAAGTGGCACAATGGTATCACTTCTAGGCTTGTGGGCAGCCTAAGGAGTGAAGTGAAACTTTAGATAGGGCTAGCTCCCTTGATGTATCACTTGACTACAACTACTAATAACTCTTTTGGGTGGAAAGGGATAAGGATAAATGAAAGCAAACCTAAATTATGGAGGTGATACACTAGATCAGTTTGATGACTTCTAACCAATTACATTCCACACTTGAGACAAAGAAACCAATTAAAACATACACTTTCCCAAATTTATGTCTTCTTGCATCAATATTACACTGTAGGCTCATAGATGACATGAAAGGCTAGGAGGACTAGACAAAAGGTATTTAATGACTCTAATGAAAATACTACTCATTTAAACCATGAATATCTCTTGGAACACTTCACATGCCCTGCAAGAAGAGGCTACAAATAGGTGAAAGAATGAAGTACAATGCTAAGGAATACATAGTATTCACTAAGAAAATTCAACATTCAAGTAGAGAAAAATATGAAAAATAATGAGAGAGGTAAACACTTAGTCATTTTATTGATCAAAAGGTGTAAAATTGAGTAGGGATTCATCATACTTAGGTGGAACATAGAATACAATGCCAAAGAGAGAGAGAGAGAGAGAGAGAGAGAGAGAGAGAGAGAGAGAGAGAGAGAGAGAGAGAGAGAGAGAGAGAGAGAGAGAGAGAGAGAGAGAGAGAGAGAGAGAGAGTCACAAAGACACTTGTAAAGTTAATAATTTTAGTTAACCATGAATTGAAATGGGATATGGGTCAAACCATGAAATTTTATAATCAACAAGTGTCAATCCAAGTCATTAAAGCTAGGCAAAATGGCACAAAACTCCTATTTTTGCAGAGAAAAATTGCCTTTATGATTGGAGTTGTTTGAGTGAATTGTAATTAATCTAGGGAATATAAAATGATTGGAATGGAATGGGATGATCTCAAACATGCATATCCATACATTTTTTTCATGCTTTATCTTCTATAATCACCTAGTAGAGAGCTATCATCATCTATTGTCCTAAAAATTGCCCTTCCATGCACCCTGCACACTTGGCCTCAAAATTGGCATCAGTTATCCATGAACATACATTGGAATAAGTTTATGAAAATTTTTAAGACCATCTATGGCCTTGTAATTATCATGGGTACCTTAAAACCACTTCAAGTGAAGCTTTCCTCTCTTCTCTTTAGCTTGCTTAATGGGGCAGTTTTGACTGGCTAAAAGTAAGGATCTAGTTGAAGAACTTATGGGTTGATTAATGAAATTAAATCAATATTTGGAGTTATATTAAGTGAAAATATTCCAACCAAACTTTTTTTAATCTCCTAATTCATCTTTTATCCTGCACAACACATAAAATAATGAGAAAAATCATGTTTATGCTCTTTTCCATACAAGTCCATACATATATCTAGCATGGGAAGGATATTGGGTGAGTCCTCTTGAACTTACAATAGTTTCCATGAGTAAAATATTCCATTTGATTAACTATCCAACTCCATTTCTCAAGATTGGTCCTGGCTGAGGTTTTAGTAGGGTTTTAAGCCTATTTTTTAGTCTTAATGATTGTTCATAAAGTTGGGACATCAAAATTGATAAAAATTTACACAAATATGGATTATAAGACCCCTAATAACATCCCATAACTCCTTTGTCTCCCATGCATAGCCTCACAAAAGATGTGAGCACTTGAAAATGGCCTTTTGGGCTTATTTTCACCATTTTGCACAAGTATGAGTTGGTTTTGGACCCAAAATGGTTTATCCTTAACTTCATTTGAACTCTAAGAGTTGAAATACCTTTGTAGTGACCTCATGAACAATTTTTCATAGGTTTTAATGCATATTTCATGGTGGAAATGAAAAATACTCACCATTTGGGCCATAGGCATAACCTTGCTTCATGAGTTTAACTGCAACCTTGGTGGATGAGACCCTCTTACTTGATTTAAATACACTAAAATATATTTAACATATCTATATTTATCCCATATACATGATACAACATGGTTTAAATCATAATTTATGCTAGGAAATGAAGTGGTTCTTCTTTTGGTCTCTTGGTTTCCACTTTACCTATAGGCTTGACTACTCTTTATGGTGTTTGGAGTTTTTTACTAACACCTATCTCAATCTGAGGTATCATTTATGTTTTCCTAGGTTTCCTTGAACTTTATACATCATTATTTCATCTTATAACATCTCCCTGACTTCTCCTTCATCCTTAAACCTCCAAAATGTAGGATTTATGTAAAGGAGAAGTACCCCCTATTTGAGACAACAAAAAATTATTGGAGGGTGTTATCCAAGCTTTATATACACTCCACACAAATTTTTAGCCTTTAACTAGGTCAAAATACCCTCTAAAACCTCAAGATTCAAGACTGACTTCTAGGAGGAGACTATATGTAGGTTTTGTCAAATTGGATTATGTCTAGCTTGCTTTAAGATTCATCTTTGCTCAATGTGATAGGTATATTTCATTTAAAATTAATGATAGAGTTGTTTTCACCCATACTCAAGACCTTAAACCCCACTTATCTTTCATACACTCTACATCTTAACTGTGTGTTTTATCTTTGACTGACTGTGTTAGCTTTCCTACCTACTATAGGTCACTTTTGCTCATATTTGGACCTTGGACATGATGTATAAACATGTGTTGTAAGAATTTGAATAATATTTATTCAAATTCTTTAACATCCTACCATGTCTTCACGTACCTTATATAACCTCTTGATAGCATGGCTAAGCCTTCCATTGCCCCTGTCTCTTTGATCCCTGCCTCTAACACTGTTGTAGGTTGCTCTTTGCTTTATTTGCTTTGTCATGATTCTAAAAACTCTTTAAAACCTATTTTTACTACTTATTTGTTCCTTCACTCACCTTTTTTTCATTTAAGCATCATTAATATTTGTAAAAGATCACTGTGTACTGAGATAACCCTGACTGTGTTTCATGGTCCTTAGGCCTGCCTATAGAATTTATGGCCCTAGTTGAAATGGTCATTATGTTTATAACCCATTTTTTAAACCTCCTTAAGTCACACAACCTCCCCTTCTAGTAAATAATCTAAGTATCTCACAATTTCATTTACATGCTCATACTGACCCCTTTCTTGTTGATTGAGACAACCATTAGATCCCTGTAGGTGTCTATATATGGTTCAAGCTTGAGAATTAGTGTTAAAAAATGAATGTAACTTGTATGGTTAACTTCAAACTTGTTTCAATCATTTCATTCTTTTCTAATTCCTCCTTAAGCACTTTAATCTTACAAACCTGAGTTTTCTTTCTTTACTATGACACCTTGTCCTTTTATTGCTATAGGTGGATATTAATCAACTTATATCTTGTCCACAATGTGGAAAGGATTCCTTGAATCCACTGTTCGGTTTCACAAACATATAGCTATTGGAAAATTTCTTTGACAGTCTTAAAACACCAAAAGGAGATCAAATTAAGGTCACTATTTGAACCTGTAGGTGCAACCTTCCAAGTCTGGTACATAATTTAGGTGAGTCTAAAGGACATGACATCATCTAGTCATCTTGTTTTAATGATCTCTTAAGGTCATGAACATCCTTTCCACCCTAAATAATATTCAAGTTTTAAAACATGATTTAGTTTGTTACTTAGGGGAGTAAGAGGTCTCATGTGACTTAGGCCTGTAGAGAATACTAGTTATTTTTAGTGTTTTGGAGAACATATTTGGGCCTCTCAAATACCCTTCTCCACTTGTTATCATCTCCTCCTAATTTGCATGCTCATTACCCATGCCAAGGGCAACAAGGTGAACATAACTAGATGCTTTGAAACACCATTCAATTGTGTTAAACAAGGTCCATGAAAACCCTTTAGTCCTTTGTTTTACTCCTTTAGGGATGAGGGCCCTAAATGCACAACCATCTATCTTAACTAGTTCAAGCCTTCCCCTACCACCTCAACACATTATATAAGCTTGTTATGACCCAAATATCATATCACAACCCTAAATATATGTTCTCTTTATTCCATCCTTTCATGGGAGCATTTTGATGTCCTACGCAGCCACCTATAGGTGGATACCTTGACATATCAATGATGAAAAGACATGAACCATATGAAACTTCCATGAAAGTGAACTTGAAGTGTTTTCATCAAGAAATCCAATGAACTTTAATCAATGCTAAGGAGTTGGAAAAATTATTGTATCCTTTCATGCCTCAAGATGACATCATCATAGGTTCCAGGAAGTGTGAATGAGCTATGAGTGGACAATGAGTGTGGGAAAGTGGACCAAGATGGACTAAAATACCTCATGGGCATCTTAAACCTATTTTCAACCCTCTTTAAGAATGATTTAAATTAATGAAAACTTGAAAAAAGTTCAAAAAATTCCTTTCAATTTGGAAAACATCTATGATTACTAAAAAGGAGGTAGATAATACGCTGAAATACTGTTTGTGTGACATGCATCTTTGTAAATCGTGAGAATGCCTTGAATAATGAAGGTGAAAAGTAAATATGAAAGAAAGAGAATTTTTAGAACATCAATGGGACACCCACACCACCCCATGAAACTACTTGCACAATATGACAACCTGAAAGTGATGAAAAACTTCCCATACTTAGAAAACTGCATCCTCTTGCAAAATGAGTTGGTTTCCTCATTAAAACCATTTTCAAAATGAAAACAATGTCAAGATCTTGCTCCACCAATAAGAGCACATATGATTACCTCTCGTATTAGCAACTAAACACGAAATTTAACTAGAATCAATAAGTAACTAGAAATATGAAACAACACAGGAATATGAGAGACAATACACAATTGTATTAATAATCACTCAGAAGAATATACAATAAAGAAGATGCCACTTCTTCCACCTCAAAGGTTCGCCACACCTCAAGACCTTCTTCCCTCTCTCTCTCAGTTCCAACAATCAACTCCAATACAGAATTGATGTCCACCTCCACCAGTCAAAAACACGTTGCCAGTACCCAAGTACACATCTGTACTCCAAGAAGATCTCTTACTCTCTGCTGCTACCTGTAAATCACTAGACCTTACTCACCATTATAGATCTCCAAAAGAAGCCATGCTCACCTGTTGACCAAGATCATACAAATATGAAGAACCCTTCTGATTCTCCAAACTAGCACCCACCTTGGTATTGTGGCACTAGGAGGAACACACCATTGCTCTCCTCTCTCTGAAGGAGCTTATTTGCTCTCTTACTCCCTAGCACTAATTTACAATACAGCCCATGAGTCCATATATAGATCTCATGCTTACAATAATTAGACATTCTTAATTACAATAATTAGATGCACAACTCAAGACTACAGCTAGCCTTTAACATGCAAACTAACAGTCCAAAAATAGACTCTCCAGAATCAACATGTAAACTGCATGTTCACATACAGGCTGCCGACGTCGGCTCCTTCCTGACCGATGTCGGTCGACTAGTAACCGACGTCAGTTGCTTATTGTTAGGTTGTGGAGCTAAAAGCTTCACTGATGCAGACACAGAGGAGGTTGCAGAAGGGTTGCTGAGTGCCACGGACACCGGCGTCGGTTAGGCCAACCGACGTCGGTAGGAAGGAGACAGGAAGCAACCGACGTCGATCAGATATCGGCCGACGTTGGCGACCCCCAGGTGGACAGGGACCGGCGTCGGTCGCCTGTGTGGTTCAACTGCGAGTTTATTACGGGCAGTTGGTTGACGAACCAAGTGTTTGCATGCTTAGTGCTAATTATAGACTAAGAGCTGCGTATCTAATTATTGTACTAGGAGTCTAATTATTGTTTGGATGAGTTCTATATAATAGACTCATGGTTGTATTGTAAAAGTGTTCTAGTTTGAGTTGAGCAAAGCTAGCTCCTTCTGTGTGTGAGGTGAGCAAGGGTGTTCCTCCTAGTTCCATAGCAGTACCAGGTGTGTTGGTGCTGGACTGGAGAGTCAGCTGGATTCTTCATGGATGTATGATCTTGGTCATCAGGTGAGCATGGCTTATAGGAGATCTACATGGTAAGTAAGATCGTTGATCTGCAGGTGTGTGTGTGTGTGTGTGCAAGGTCAAGGTTCACAGGTGTGCAGAACCATTTATTGATCTATAGGTTGGAGATCAGATAGGACAGTAACACAACAGGGAGCAGAATCAGGCAGGATCTACTTGGAGTACGGTGTGTACTCATTGGTATGTACGTGGAGTACATGGAGAGCTAAGAGGAAGGCAAGGTAGTTCCTTTCATAAGTATGGTCTGTTGAATTGTAGGTTATTGCAGGTTCATGGGAGATCTACTTGAAGTACTTTGAGTACTTGTGGAGTGTGTGGAGCACTTGTAGAGTGCGTGGAGCACAGGTGTAAGGTGAACACCAACTCTATGTTTGAGTTGGGTGTTGGGACCTAGTAGAGAGAGCTTTGAGGAGAGAATTACTGTTCACTTGAGGTGTGGGAAACCTCTGAAGAGGTGGTGGAGAAGAAGTGGCATCTTCTTTATTGTATTCTTTTCTGTAAGAGTTATTAATACAAGTTGTGTATTGTCTCTCATATTCTGTGTTATTCTGAATTCTAGTTACTTGTTGATTCTAGTTATTTCCGCATATTAAGTTGCTTGAATTTGGTAATCAATTGTGTGCTTCCGGGTTGGTCATATTCCCAATAAGTGGTATCAGAGCTAAGGTTGTAGGAAGCAGGTTTTGTGTTTGGTTACAGGTCACTCTCAGGGGTTTCTGATTGAGTGGGAGTAGAGCAATGGCAGATGAAAGTAAGCTAAGAATGGAGGAGTTGAAAAGCACAGATGGTTACTTAAGGTCCCATGGAAAGAAAGAGCAGGTAAAAGAAGATTGTTGGTTGGTAGCAGATCAGCATGAAGAAATTGAAGATACAGATGTAGCAGGTGTTGTTGCACAGGATGTGTTTGCAGGTTTCTTGGATAAAGTTGAATCTTGGATAAAAAATTCGGTTGCCTCTTTCCATGCAGCCCCAGGTAGAGGAGCTGGTGAGCCTTGCCAAAGAATTGGCAAAGGGGAAGTGAAGCTAAAATTGCAGGCGGCCAACACACAGGTGTTGATGAAGGTCATGCAGGTCCCAGGTTTGGAGATATGGCTAATTTCTTTAGAAAGATTGGGTGATGAGAGATGCACAAGAACTCTCACAGCGGGTGCACTTGAATTAGCTGGTGGTAAGAAAATAGGTATTCTTTATCTACTTGTTTATATTACTGATTCTTCTTCTGTTGCGGAGACGTGGCTTCGTAGGCTTGGTCACATGAGCAGGAAGGAGATGCATGTTCTTAAGTGGAAGACAGATGTATTTGACAAGCTTAAGAACGGAAAGCCTTGGTGTTCTTGGAGGAGATGGCAGACAGAAATCAGTGGATGGTGCTGGATACTTTTGAGTAGAGCAGTTTGGACATGGGTTTTGATTCAAAGGAGCTCACGGGTAAAAATTCATCACTCACAAGAAACACAGGTACTGGCGTCGACAGGAAAACTGACGTCGGCAGTATGGAAGACCGATGTCGGTCATGAGGACTGACATCGGCAACAGGAGGACACCGACATCGGCAGGTTGGTAGTCAGAGATAGACGCATGGAAACTGACGTCGGTCGGATGCAGACTGTGGAGTGACCGATGTCGGTCACTGTAACAGATTTTGGGTGGACAGCATGTTGTCAAGTAGTCTCAAACACCCATACGAAGGATTGAAGATGTAAGTAGGCCCTCAAATTCGTTGTTCCTCTTCTTTATACTCGTTGCTGATTGTAGAGCAGGAAGGATCCAGGAAACAGGTGGGAGCATGGCAGGGATATGATACAGAACCAAACGGGAGTTTTGGTAGGGTTGCCAGCCGGTGCGAAAGCACAGAGATGAATGGATTCCTTAGTTGAAAAATAGAGAGAACGGATACGTGAGACGGAAGACCAGGCATATGGTCTTGAGGAAGATGCAGGACAGTGGTACAAGTTTTGATAGGTGGAGGACGAAGCATGGCTTCAGTCAATGTCAGGGTAACTACTGTGGTTTTGACTTACCAGGGGGATGGTGATTGCAACATCATTCTGTTGCTGCATGTGGATAGTATGCTAGCTAGCAGGTTTGTACATACAGGGTTTTGCTAAGCTAAGGGTAAGATTAGTTCAGTGGCATGTCATGAGGAGTTTGGAACAGCAGAATTCTTTGACATGGGAGGCATGGAGATCACAGATAGATTTTGTCTCCAGTGGGAGCTGATGTGAATCAGGTGTTGGTGAGGTTCAGGATGTAGAGCCGGAGCACACTAAGGGCTGGATAGGTACAGTGTCTGAAATCACATGAGGTCTGGTATAGACCTGAGTATTCCCATGCAGTAGGAGCTGTCAGAGAGTTAGGAGCCAATTCGGGGAAGTGGGTTCTCAGGGACTTGAGAGGGACCAGCAGCAGGTATACATGCAGGGTCAGGACTTCACTACATGTGTTTGTAGGTTCGGATGTGGCAGGGTACTTGGATGACAGGGGGTACATCACGAGATGTGTGGTGGGTTGTCTTCAGGATTGATCTTGAAGAGGGATACAAACCAAGCAACAGATTAGACAGAGTACAGGTATAGGTACAGTGCAGCTGTTTATCTCCAAGTGGGAGATTGTTAGGTTATGGAGCTAAAAGCTTCACTGATGCAGACACGGAGGAGGGTGCAGAAGGGTTGCTGAGTGCCACGGACATCGGCGTCGGTTAGGCCAACTGACGTCGGCAGGAAGGAGACAGGAAGCAACCGACGTCGGTCAGATATCAGCCGGCGTCGGCGACCCCCAGGTGGATAGGGATCGGCGTCGGTCGCCTGTGTGGTTTAACTACGAGTTTATTATGGGCAGTTGGTTGACGAACCAAGTGTTTGCATGCTTAGTGCTAATTATAGACTAAGAGCTGCGGATCTAATTATTGTACTAGGAGTCTAATTATTGTTTGGATGAGTTATATATAATAGACTCATGGTTGTATTGTAAAAGTGTTCTAGTTTGAGTTGAGCAAAGCTAGCTCCTTCTGTGTGTGAGGTGAGCAAGGGTGTTCCTCCTAGTTCCACAGCAGTACCAGGTGTGTTGGTGCTGGACTGGAGAGTCAGCTGGATTCTTCATGGATGTATGATCTTGGTCATCAGGTGAGCATGGCTTATAGGAGATCTACATGGTAAGTAAGATCGTTGATCTGTAGGTGTGTGTGTGTGTGCAAGGTCAAGGTTCACAGGTGTGCAGAACCATTTATTGCTCTGTAGGTTGGAGATCAGATAGGACAGCAACACAACAGGGAGCAAAATCAGGCAGGATCTACTTGGAGTATGGTGTGTACTCATTGGTATGTACGTGGAGTACATGGAGAGCTAAGAGGAAGGCAAGGTAGTTCCTTCCATAAGTATGGTCCGTTGAATTGCAGGTTGTTGCAGGTTCATGGGAGATCTACTTGAAGTACTTTGAGTACTTGTGGAGTGCGTGGAGCACTTGTGGAGTGTGTGGAGCATAGGTGTAAGTTGAACACCAACTCTGTGTTTGAGTTGGGTGTTGGGACCTAGTAGAGAGAGCTTTGAGGAGAGAATTACTGTTCACTTGAGGTGTGGGAAACCTCTGAAGAGGTGGTGGAGAAGAAGTGGCATCTTCTTTATTGTATTCTTTTCTGTAAGAGTTATTAATACAAGTTGTGTATTGTCTCTCATATTTTATGTTATTCTGAATTCTAGTTACTTGTTGATTCTGGTTATTTCCGCATATTAAGTTGCTTGAATTTGGTAATCAATTGTGTGCTTCCAGGTTGGTCATATTCCCAACATTCTTCATTACTGTCTGACCGACATCGGTTGATCAGACCGACGTCGGTTGCCCTGCAACTCATTCTGCAACTCTCCGCAACCTCCGTAACCTCCGTAGCTCCGCCTGTTTGCATCCTGGTGAAGTTTTTATCTCCACAACCTAAAAACCAAGTGTGTGAATCATTATATGATGAATCTAAAAATATTTATAAGTAATCTCGGTGACCAATTTATATAGACTTGTTCAAAATGGAGGAAAACTTGGAGGGTACATAGATTGATAGGCAATTTTGCACAATCCACTTTGAATGGATTGTTCATGAAGCACACCTGACCAATTATCAAAATTATTATATTTATTTAAAGGTCTCATATTTTACAACAACCTCTCAAAATCATTTGACCTAAAACTCTTCTTGCTGGACGTACCAAGCAAAAACCTAAAAGTGGTTTTTGAATGCCAAGAAGGGCAAAATTATAATAGAACATTTTTGAGATAGAAATAGAATTTTGAGATCAAACCAAACATTTATTTAAGAATGTGAGAGCTGGAGAGTCACATTCACATGTTTTAAAAGTGGCACATTTCCAAAGGAGCCATACAAGTGTCATTTTCTCTTTCTTTGATCAAGAAAACCATCTGTTTTCTAAACAACCTACCATTTATTTAATTATGTCAGCTTCCTAAGACTTATAAGGACACATGGGACATGCCAAAATTATTTTTAATATGCACAAATCTCAAAGAACCTGTAAAAAGTATTAAATGCACCATTTAGACCCTTCAAAATGATTTAAATGATAAATAGACCTAGAGAACATTTAACCAAATATATTACAACATAAATTGACACTAATTTACCTATGAAACACTTTATGCCAATATATTATACCCCATAATATGCCTAAAAGTGAAATTTTTTACTAGGAGTGCCCTATTTTGACCTAAAAATCAAAATTGGTCAACAATACTATTGTCCATCTTGATACATAAAGAAAAAGAACCAATGAACCATTTTTTTTGTATAATGGTATACTATTGTATATATTATTATAGTATATATAATGCATTGCATCTTTCTTGTCTCTATAATACCCTTCAAATTGTGTATAATGGTCATTTATTTTCCATTTTGATACAAAATGTTTAGTAACCAATGAAGCTCCATGTCATTATATTACAATGTTTGTGTTTGTACAGTAATGAAAAATAATAAAAATAAAATAAAAGGAACCAATGAAGCTGTCAAGAGGAAACTAATTGACATTTTGAGTGTAGATTATGATCCCAACAACCATACTTTAAGTGACATACCTTCATAGGACTAGATATATTTATGTTTTTAGTGTCATATACTTACTAAATCTCCATGGTTTTTATTTTGTGTAGCTTCCAAAAATCCCAATCCCACTCCCCCAAGCAATTTTATGGACCAATCTAAAAGTCTTGAACAAATGAATGTAAAGGTGGATGATGACTTTTGAGAATGTGAACTAAAGAATTTGAAGACCAAGTTGGATGTATGGGAGCAATGGAAAAATGTTATTAAAGAAAGGGATGACAACTTTAAGGAAAACATTCAAGAAATGAATACAACCATATCGTCTCTAAAAAATTAAAATAAGGAGCTAAAGCTTTGTATTAAACATGTAAGGAAAGTAAAACTACAGGCTCAAATGTGGCTTGAGGATCAAATTGCATCACTGAGAGTATATGAAGCTATGGCAAGTGTTAGGGATATTACTTTGGAAGTAGAGCATTATATGAATATAAGATAAAAAAAACTTTATGAGGAAGAGATCAAAGTGTGAAAAAACTTTGAAATCCATCTTATGACTTGCCCTACAACAACTTTAACCACATCCATGCTTCCTAACTCCAATGATGATAACAATGATCATAATTAGTGTGTTCCTCTACTATGGTTTATTTCATTGTAGTTGTTGATTTTTACATTTATATGATTCATTTCACAGTAGTTGTTAAATTTGTATTTACTGGCACATATGATATTTAGCATGGATTATTTAATTGCAAACTTATATTTTATTTATTTATTACCAATTTATTGTCTATGGTAATATAATATCTATAAAAAACATTAAATATTGTTATAGATTTTTGGCATAGTTAATGGGTTCAGCAACAATAGAATAAATCCCAAATTGGGGATTCTAAAACATGTGATAAGTGGTTACATCCTTGATACAAGACCCATACTTATTAAATTTAGATGAAATAATTGAGCTTACCAATGAAACACTTGGTGATGATGCAATTATTATCATCAATTGAGATTTGAAACCATTACTATCTTAATCACCTGCAATAAGACATACTATTATCACTTGTAACATTGAAGTATAATGATAAACACCTTGAAGAACATAACAAAACTTTCATTCATTTACAATACTGATAAAAACTTGACATCTTAAGTACTCTTTACCAAGAGAGAGCTCTGAATTCATTGCTTCTACATACATTATTTTGCTCCTTCCTATTCCTCATGAAATACCCCAATATTATACACAACACATATAATGGCAATACTGCAAATAAATAAAAATAGTTTCCATAACCTAACACATATGCCCTCTCAAGTCCCCCTAAACTCTACGATAGAGTTACATGTTGGGCATCTCACAATATTTGATCTAATTCATTGACCACATGTCATGGTTGTAGTGCCAATGATGGTGTATGTTCATCATTTGTATTCAACTTTGACTTGAAGAGTGGCAAAAGAGGCTCATTAACAATGTATTGTAATTTCATACGTTGAAAAACCACATTAGTACCACTGGATGAAGCACCACCACTACTTGATATACCCAACTTTGACATTGTTTTCATATCACCAACATCATGTACATATTTGATCTTCACATTGATAAACTTCCACATAAGTGGCTTTGCCTATCTATGAAGTGTGACCAACTTCTTGTCTCTTACACAAATCTTACCAGACATTTGGTCACACATTAATTTAGAGTTGCTTTCAACAATCACATTCTCTACATTTTGATCATAAAGAGTCATAAGACCATGAAGAAGAGCGACATAATATGAACCATTCAATTTGCTACCATTAGTAATTGGATCATAATTAAAAGTTATAACTTCTTTCCTTGGACCATAAATAATATACATAATTTGAAATATGTATTACTTGTATCATAGCCAAAAAAAAATGCAAGACATATATGTTGTCCATAATCCTATGCCAAAAAAAAAAAAAAACATTTAGCAAAGATAAGCATATTCAAGATTCATATAAACATTTGATTTTAATAAAAAGAAGTTTACACAACTTAAGATGTTAATGAAATAAAGTTGATTGCATACCATTAGGTTGAATTAGTCAACAATAAAGCCAATGGGTTCCCATGATCTTTCTACTATTAACTTGATAGAGTTATGAATAAAAAGGAACACCAAATGTTTTGCAATCTCATAAAAATGACTAATACTGAGTACTAAGTTAGGAGAAACATAACACATAGAGAGAAACATAGTACTAAGATATCCACCACCTATGTGAGTCTTTCCATAAGCAATAAGAAATTAAACATTTGAAACATCCATTCATATCACTATTAATGGAATAGTTGAGTCAAAAAAGATAGATGGACATTTAAACATAGAATAGGGTAAGATCCTAAAATCATTCCCAAATAGGAATACCATCATAGGGTTAAAATAGTCAACAATACAATCAATATTTAATTCCATGAGGTTTATATTATTAAATTGATTGAGTTATGAATAAAAATGAACATAATAAGTGTTTTACAAGTTCAAAATAAATAATTATACATGCCCATCCTTCATATTAACATAATTATCATTAAATAACTGAGGCGTATTATGTTGACTATATTGTTGGTTGTTTAAAGGAATTCATGATTAGTTAGGAAATAATCATTCATTCAATAAATAATCATTGTCTACATTATTGAATATCCAACATCTGAGCATAAAATCATTCTCAAATAAACATACCATTAGGTTGAAGCAATCAATAATACAATCAATGAGTTTCCATCATCCTCCTATTATTAACTTGATAAGTGTTTTACAACCCCACAAGAGACCAATACCAAGTACTAAGTTAAGAGAAACATAACACATAGAGAAAAATATAGTACTAAGATATCCACCCCCTATGTGAGTCTTTCCATTAATAATAAGAAATTAAACATTAGAAATATCATTTAAGGGAATAGCTGAGTCAAAAAAGATAGATAGATATTTAAATATAAAATAGGATAAGATCCTAAAAGCATTCCCAAATAAGCATACCATCAGGGGGTTCAAACAGTCAACAATACAATCAATGTTTAATTTCATGAGGCTTCTATTATTAAGTTGATTGAGTTATGAATAAAAATGAACATAATAAGTGTTTTACAAGCCCACAATAAATAGTTACACATGCCCATCCTTCATATTAACATAAATTGAGGAGTATTATGTTGACTGCTTGAAGGAATTCATGATTAGTTAGGGTATAATTATTCATGATTAATTAGGGCATAATCATTCATTCAATGCATAATCATTGTTTGTATTGTTAAATATCCAACCCTTGAGCATAAAGTCATTCCTAAATAAGTATACCATCATGTTGAAGCAATCAAAAATATAGTCAATGAGTTTCCAAATCCTCTTATTATTAACTTGATGTGTTTTGCAACCCCACATGAAAGAACAATAACAAGTACTAAGTTAAGAGAAACATAACACATAGAGAGAAACATAGTACTAAGATATCCACCACCTATGTGAGTTTTTTCATTAGCAACATGAAATTAAATATTAGAAACATTCATTCATATCAAAATTTAAGAGAATTAACTGAGTCACAAAAGATATATGCATGTTCAAATACAAAATAAGGTAAGATCCTAAAATCATTCCCAAATAGGCATACCATTAGAGGGTTTAAGAAGTCAACAATACAATCAATAGTTTTTCATGAAGCTTTTCTTATTAGCTCAATTGAGTTATCAATAAAAATGAACATAAGTGTTTTGCAAGTCCATCCTTCATATTAGGATAATTATGACTGAAGAGTTAAGGAGTATTATGTTGATTGTATTGTTTCCTTGTTGAATAAATTAATGATTGGTGAGGGCATAAACATTCATTGAATGCATAATTTATTTTACGTGTTTGTGTAATTAGGATATGCTACATATAATTCATTGAATGCATAATTCATTCAATGTTATTACTTCCAACATAACTCACACTCTTATATTCCACCTCTTACAATAAGGCATTCATTGTATTGATAATTGTTTCAACTCTTAATGGTATGCTTATTTGCGAATGATTTTAAGATCTTACCCTTTTATGTGCAAGAGATGTGCATCTATAATTTATTACTAAGCTCATGTTGATGGTAGTTATAACTATACTTTATTGTATGTACATAACAGGGATCAAATTTTCAAACATTCAAATTCATTTACAGTATAAAGCTAGAATACAAAGGTACAAAGCACAAACAAACTAATGCTACAAGAAAGACCAATACCAAGTATTAAGTTAAGAGAAACATAACACATAGAGAGAAACATAACTTACTAAGATATCCACTACCTATGCGAGTCTTTCTATTAGCAATAGGAAATTAAACATTAGAAACATCCATTTATATCACCATTTAAGGGAATTAGTTGAGTCACAAAAGATAAATGTATGTTTTAACACTGAATATGGTAAAATCTTAAAATCATTCCCTAATAGACATACCGTTAGGGGGTTCAAGCAGTCAACAATATAGTCAATGGTTTTGCATGATCTTTTTATTATTAGCTTGATTGAGTTATCAATAAAAATGAACATAAGTGTTTTGCAAGCCCATCCTTCATATTAGGAAAATTATGACTAAAGAATTGAGGAGTATTATGTTGACTGTATTATTGCCTGCTTGAAGGAATTAATAATTAGTGAGGGCATAGACTTTCATTGAATGCATGATTTATTTTGTGTGTTTATGTAATTAAGATATGCTACATAGAATTCATTGAGTGCATAATTCATTCAATGTTAGTTACTACTTGCACCAAAACTCACACTCCTATACTCTACCTCCTACAACAAGGCATTGATTGTATTGTTAACTGTTTCAATCCCTGATGGTATACTTATTTGGGATTGATTTTAGTATCTTAACCTGTTCTGTGCAAGAGACATGCATCCAAGACTCATGTTGATGATGGTTATAACTATACTTTACTATATGTACACAACATGGATCAAATTTCTAAACATTCAAATTCCTTTACAATATAAAGCTATAATACAAAGGTGCAAAGTTAAAATTATTTTATTTGTAGCATATCCAACAATGATTATGCATTGAATTCATATGCGTTCACTAAATTATATGCAACATATTCTAATCACATAAACTATTCAATAAACTATGCATTGCATGAATGATTTTTCCCTAACTAATC
Organism: Torreya grandis; assembly: GCA_037957365.1. Taxonomy (NCBI): domain Eukaryota; kingdom Viridiplantae; phylum Streptophyta; class Pinopsida; order Cupressales; family Taxaceae; genus Torreya; species Torreya grandis. Next base: position 2,554,615 of record JARHVA010000930.1, on the reverse strand, counting down.
ATTAATTCCTTCACACAATCCACAATATAGTCAACATAAAATAAACTCAAATGTATTATGCAATCTAGTTACGATATGCCCTTCTAAGATGTTGAACAGATATCATGCTCAAGGGTTGGCAATTCAATAATGAAAAAAATGCAATTCATTGTAGCTACCAACCTGTATAGTAAAATGCCTCCTCAAGAATGCTCCTATGATTTGTGCTTCTGAAATTCGATAATGACAAACGAAGAATGGATACGAGCTCTTGCACAAATAGAAAATGAATATTATAATGGCAAACACAAATTGGTATATGGTTTGAACAGGGAAAGACATGCAAGTAACAAGTCAGTATTCAACAGATATTAACATTTTATTTCACATGCATTTCGCTTAATTGTTGTTTTGGCTTAACTATTATTATTTACTTTAAATGCTATCATTTGCCTTAACCGTTGTTGTTTACCTTAACATGTAGTTAATGGATGTTAGTTTGGTCATGAGTGCTGCACTTTGATCGATTTGGTGGGCCTCACAGACACGCCAGTCGAAAATGTGAAAGCTATTGCTAATTAAGGCACTCCAGCGTTTATACTTATATAAGGTTTTAGTTCATGGTCACATGTGGGATTGAATTCTGTTAGAATTAGCTACAGGATTTAATGAATCTTATAGAAAACATAAATAAAAGATAAAACAGTAATAGTAATAAACAATAACTGTATATCTGAGATAATAACATAAATGAATAAATAACTCAAGTATGATGAATTACTCTGATAATTCAATATTAATTTGATATAGAATACATAAATAGCCATTGCTTATATAAAGCAAGGCGTGCATGATAAAGACAATTGATATTTGTCTACATGAGTAGTGAAGTGCAACTCCACACTAACAAGATAGGTGTCCAACTTATGTAAATGATCAACACAAGTTGACTATTAGTTAAACAATCTTATCCTATCTTACTCTGAACAGTGGAGTGGAACTCCACTGTAACAAGATAATTGTATAAATTAACTACTAGCTAAACAAGCTTATCCTATCCGGTGCAAATTATTGATAAACATAATAAACTAATTGCAATAAATAATTAGTGCACCGAAATAATAAATAATAAATACAAGTAAATGCAATAAAGCAAATAAATGCACCAACAAATTCTTTGACATAATATTCTCACTTTTTTATGCAAAATACTTTATCCGTACAATTACGGTGTCGTTTTCTCTCACCTACCTTTTTATTTCATCAATAATATTTAAACACTCTTATAAAATAAAGTCTCATTCATTAATATTCACATAACTTTTTATTTCTTCATAATATTTAAACACTCTTATAAATTAAGATCTTATTTATTATTATTTATATATATTATTTTTACTTAACTCTTCCTTGGGAATCATCATATTTAAATTATCACTTACATCTTCAATAACTCCATTAACAAATATAATTTCATACAAAACTAATTTTTTTTTTTAAATTGCTTACGATTAAATGTTTTAAGATTCCTTATATTTACCTCCGTTTCAATTTTAACATATCATCACCCCAAATTTCACAATCCTATGACACTGCCGGAATGACAAAACGACCCAAACAAGATTGCTGTGTCGTACGATGATCCATAACAACAATAGATAACAACTTTGACTGCGGTTGTTAGCCATTGGAAAATCGCAAGGGAGGGAGGGAGGCAGTGAGAGAGGGAGGATTTAGTATGCCACGTATCCCCTCACGCGTCCACGGAGGGATGTTCGGCTCGAATCTAGAGACCCTAGTAATGCTGACGTGGCGTTCACGGAACGATCCTGTATTGTCCATACCCTACGACCCCGCTCCCCTTCCAGCTGCTATATATATATAGCCGAGTCTCTGAACAGATTCGTATGCCCACGGGTGCCTATATATTATATCTGATTTGATTGTTTCTTAAACAAACTAGTAAAAGTAGACCTTCCCCTTTCTGACGGTCCAATTACATTCACGGAAATAGCCGTGACCCCAACTACCTTCGTTATCTGCAACCTCAACCTCATACCTTTTTCTACCACCTTCACCTTCGTTATCTGCAACCTCACACTTTTTTTTTTCCATTGCCGTCTATAAGTATTTAGGATATAAGTTTTTTCTCTCAAAACTCCAGAAGAAGAAAAGATGAGCGAAACGGCAGTGCATTGTTATGGTGCAGCGGCAAGGCTTCAGGTTTTCCGGCACTGGAAAACGTCCTCCATCGACACGGAACCGCGCACTCTCAACGAACAAGAGCTACACTCGGCCCGGGTTCGCTTCTCTATCGTTTTCTTTTTTTTCAGCTTACTTCCACTCCACTTAGTAAAAATGTTCGGTGTTCTTTCTTCTTTTATATGTGCTCAGCAAGCGGCGGTGGATATCCTCCAGAAAAAAGAACCAGACGAAGCTCGCCACATTTTCACCAAGGTAGATTACTTGTTTCTATTTTTTTAATGGGTTGAATTGAGAATTGTTCATATTTACATGTTTGGAAGATTGTTTTGTTCCCTATGAAAGGGAAACATGATTTGAAATATATTATATTAACATATTATGATAACGATTTCTCTCCTTAAAAAAATATCTCCATGATAATGATAATAGACTCTGCAAGTTTATATCACATTAATATTTGTATTCTGTTGGTAGAGTACTGAAGGTGGAGGTGAGTGTAATAATTTTAAATCTCCATATCACAGAGTTTGATTAAAAAATATTTAAATCGGTTTTAACATTCATTTATATTAAAGATCTGATATTTTCACAGTCTATACAATAATAATATTTTTTTGAAAAATTGTGTTATGTTTTGAATTTTCACACGTTTAAGATCCATTTCCAATTATTTTAGGATGAATTGATCACAAAAATGATTTCAAAATGCTTCGAGATTCAAAACTTGATACAGTTTTTCTAAAAAATTATTACTATTCATTTATATGTAAAATATATTTTATTGATAAAATAAAAATGGGTAGGCTCTCATCATCTAAATATGTATTGAGAGTATATTTTTTCATTGCTAACCTATCATTAAACCACAACCCTCAAATAATATTTTGAAAATTTGTAATTGTTATTTATTTATTTAATTGAAAAATGTATTTTTATTAATAATAAAATGTGTATTTAGTATATTTATTGGTAGTATATTTCTACATTGTTAACTTATTATTGAACTACAATCTTCAAATGTTATTAATTACTTATTTTTTAATTAAAAAATGTATTTTTATTAATAATACAATGTATATTTTTTTAATAATATAAATTACATTTTAAAATATTATAATAATTTTAAGACTTAAACAAGTTATATAATTGACTGTCACAATTAAAAACTGATTATATATTTAAAATAAAATTTAATAAATAATTTTATATGTTTTTTTTAAGTTTTTAAGTCTTAATAATTTTATATATTTATTTTTGATATCTACATTTTATGTAATTCAATAATTTTATCAATATTTTTAAGAATTAAAAAAAATAAAATAAAATCTAATATTACTATTATCAGAAATATTAATGGAGTTTTTTTTAACATTTTTTAAGGATATACTGTACCAATAAATTACAAATATTAGTATGGAATGAAATTTGATGGTTGTAAGTATGTGTGATGGTAATGCAGGGATTGAAACCAGTCGTGTCTGTACGGGAGATGGAAAGCATGGTACTGGACAAGGGGAAACAGTATGATTGGCAAGATAAGGAGCAGGCCATCATACCATTGCAATGTACTGTTTGTCTGTGTGTGGTGAATGATGAAGTCCTTCCAGTGAATCTGCAGTGTTCTGAATGTGCTCAGAATAACAGGACAGAAAACGAGGGGCCCTCATCTGCTCCCTTTTGAATTGCCTTTCTTCGTCACTATGCCATTTTGTATTTGATTAATTGTGTTATTTGGAATGAATTGACAAGAGCTCTGCCTCGAATGAAAGTTCTTTAATGGGGTTGTGGCATCATTGAACATTTGTTTGGGAGGAGCATCAAAAATGTATTTTGCTGTAAATAAAAATTCTATTTTGTTTGGTTATGTTACTCATGATAACACGGTGTTTTTGTGGCCAAGATTTATGCATTAATGAGCGCCTTTACAAATTATAATAAATATTATTATTTAGTTGTCACTGCCACAGTGGCACCGTTTTTTTTCATCCACTATTTTTGGAGACGATATCATTATCATCTGGTCAGAACGGAGTCCACAAACATAGGTTTGACCATGGTATTTTAGAGCCAAGTAAATGAGGGTTTAATTTCCATCAAACCCCCCCTCCTCTTTCCATCCTAACAAAAAAATAATGACTTTAGCTATGTTTTTATAAACAGTTCATACATATCTTACAATATATTATAAATTTTCTCGTATTCTATAATTCAATATATGTAGGGGTTTTTATGGATATGGTTACAATTTTATAGATATTGTGTTCATCTTTTCCATAGGTAAGAAAGACCTAAAGGATCTTATTTTGTAAAGTAATTAGAATCTGAAAAAATAAATATTTGTAAAAACTTATCATTAGATTGGTATATTTATGTGAAGTAATTTGGAATTGGTACGAAATTTATATTATTTAAGTTTTTTTATTTTGGTCATGTGTACATTACATTCATATTTTTTACGGGTAAGAAAGAATCTAATTGTGTAGAGTGCTAATTGTGATGTATTTAATATTTATTCATCATTCATATCTATACTATATCCTAGATAATATGTTATAAATTTTATCATGGTTATATTTAAACTGTATATAATTTAATATATGAAAGGACGTTTATGGATACAAAAAGGGTTTTCTAAACTTTGCATTCATGTTTTATATGGATACACGTAAGAACCTTTTTGTGTAGAATAATGTATGAACTGACTAGAAACTGAAAATTAAATATTTCTATAAACTTATCACTAGACTGATATATTCCCTCAAAGTAACTTGGAGGTGGTACCAAATTTACATTATTTGACTCTGTACTTATGGCCAAATATATATATTGTATTCATGTTTTTCATTGGTAAGAAAAAATCTTGTTGTGTAGAGTAAGTTCCCAAATGCTTATTGTGACATTTTCATATGTATTCATTGTTCATAAATACCATATCCTATAATATGTTCTAAATTAACTTGTGGCTATCTTAAAACCCTATAATTCAATATGTGCGCGGGGTTTTATGGATACGATTAGGATTTTACAGACATCAATTTCATGTTTTCCATGGGTAAGAAAGAACGTTGTTGTGTAGAGTAATTTTTAGAGTGCAAGGGGTTTTATACACATTCGATGGGTGTTAGGGTTTAATATTGTCTCTATCTATTTGGTAATTCAAAGTTTGAAGTTATTTTTTTAAACCTCTCTCTCTCTCTCTCTCTCTCTCTCTCTCTCACACACACACACACACACACACACACACTCTCTCTCTCTCTCTCTCTCTCTCTCACTCACTCACTCTCATGATAAATCTAATTCAAAGTTCAAAGTTTTCAAATGTAATAATATACATTTGATCATTTGGCATCCATTATTTGTTTTTACACATTTATAAAATAGTAATAGTTATATACATTTATTATTTTAGGAGAAATAACATTTTACCTTATAGTCATTCATCGTTGCGAATAACTTAAAATGAAATATTGGTAGTTGTTTGATAAAATTCCTAAGAGGGTTGTATGTAATGCATCCAACAATGGAGATGGGATTTTGATGGGGTCAACACAATTATTGTTAATGATTCTTTGTCTATTGGCCATGTTAAATGTAATTTTTAAAGACTTTTCTATAATATTCAACATTTGACCTCTTCGCATCCACTTTCTAATTTTACATACTTGCATGTACGCATGTATATGTCATACATATGCAATGATATATTTTTTGATTGACATGTATATATTGACCATTTTGGCTAGAGGAGGTGGAGTGAGACAAGGGTGAAGAGGCTGGTAACAAAATTTGTGATGATTTTGTTCACACAAATGTAAGATTTTGTTGTGGTTCTTTCTTTTTCTTCCATCATCATGATAATATAGGATCTTTGTTTTATATGCAATGGTATAAGTCATCATTGGCATTATATATGTTTATAATATTCAACATTTGATTAATATACATCCAATTTCTAATTTTGCATACTTGCATATGCACATTTAGATGTAGATTATATATGCAATGATATAAATTTTGATTGACTGTTGGAAATATGATTGTCATTTGATGTCATAAGGGATATTTCTAGCATTATGGATGTCATATATGTCAGAGGATCAAATAGGCTTGATGGAGAGAAGAGCATGTTTTACAATTGCATAGTATAAGTTGCAATATTGTCATGCTTTTACAAAGACCATTTTTAGACATTTTTAGAGAAATTGATAGAATATCTATTATGGGTTTTTTAAGAGCATCTCATATATATGGTCTGTAGGTTTAGATGAAGAGAAATGAGCCTAGAAATGATTTATCTTTGCTCTCGACCATTACTAGGGTTTCTCAGTATAAGCCTAAGGTTTTAATCATGGCATTCAAAAGGTTTTCTATTTTCATGTTGACTAGATATAGGTGGGAACAGGTCGCTTAAGTTATAACTTAAGCCTTTCTCGTTGTTGTGCAATCGACCCCTTCGACCTAGCAATTATTAGTTTAGAGTAGTGATCAAAGACTTTAATATTTCCTAAGTCCTCGACTTAATATTTGTTTGAGATTGATCAACAGCTAGCACCGAATCATATAATGAAGATCCAATAATGCAAAAAAAAGTCAATATGTCAAAGGTACCTGAGAGTGAATGCACTAGTGCCAAGTGTCACAAGCATAGGGACTAACAATATGTAGAAGGAACGTGCAAGTGCCAAGTGTCACAAGCACAGGGATTGATAATGTGCAAAAGAAATGCACAAGTGCCAAGTGTCACTAGCATGAGGACTAACAATGTGTAGAAGGCAGACAAGAGTGCCAAGTGTCACAAGTCTGGGCACTGACAATAATGTGCAAAAGGCATGTGAGGATGCTAAGTGACACATTCGTAAAAGCTTATTAGACAAAGAACCAATGAGTGTATTAGTTTGTTAAAGGATCTAATAGTGAGTGCATGATCATGTAATGAATATCAATGGAGTGAAAGAAGTCAAAGAGGTCAAATTGTCTGATGTTTAATGATAGACAAAGGTAAACTTCATGCTACTTTTGAATATCTAATGGCATGTGAGAGATCAAATCAAAATATCAATGGATGCGCTTTAAAGATTGAAATGTTAAAGTTTGGAAGCTCACAAAGATATAATAGAGTGTTTGATCTTGTCAGAGTTTGATCAACAAATGTGATCTAAAGTTAAAACAATAAATTTTAGAAGCTCAAAAATATCTAACAAAGCATGTGAGCCTATCAGAGCTTGATCTAATGATTGCATTTTAAAGTTGATACATTTGAATGAAGATCATTGGATCATGGTGCGAAACTTAAGATCAATGGTTAGTGTTTAAAGATACGTTCATCTCAACAATCAAGTGATAGAACATATAAGAAAGATACATTATACGACATAGAGAATGATATAGATCAATGTGATCGATCTAAATTGAGTAATATGACAATTTCATCAAAATTAGATCCTTATATATACTAAATATAGTAAAATACAAACAATTATGGTAGTGGTGCATGAATTCAAGAAGTGAGAAACTTGAAGGAATGTGATGCATTAATGACCAAGTGTGAACATAAAGAACATGCGAGACCTAGGTCCATTGCATATATACATCATTTAGAAAATACACTAACTGTTGAATAGATAAATATAGAGACATAGAGGTAGAGAGGAAGAGAGATGTAGAGAAAAATATGCACAGTTGTAGAATAGGACTATAACAGAGCATTGGATTCATTTATGAATCAATTTTGTAATATGGAGTTGTAGCTCCATAATAGATCTGATTGGTAGGTGCCATCAAAAGAGATAAGTTGGTGCTTAGTTAGGGAGTTGGTGCTTCCTTAGAGTAGGTGCTCTTAAATCAGGGGATTGATTTCTCCTTAGGGTCAATGACATTAAACATTGTAACCAGTGAGGTTATTGATTGTGAGGATGGATTAAAATATGTTGAGTTATGGAGCTAAAAGCTTCACCAATGAGCTAAGGTGGAGGTTGCTGGGCTTAACCAGTAACCGGCATCGGTTACATAGTAATCGACATCGGTCAAAACCAACCGACATCAGTTAGGGGTCGACTGGCATCGCTGGCATTGGTCATCTGTAGACTAACACCAACTTTTGTGCATTTCCACGTGTTTCCAGAATTGCTATTTTTAGACGAACAATTAGTTTGCATGTAAAGACTAAAATTAGTCTTGAGTCTATTTTTCTAATTATTGTTTGCTTTCAATACTATTTAAGAGACCCATGGGGTAGTATTGTAAGTAAGAGGTGAGCAAGATCAATTAGATCTACAAGGTGCAATATCAAGAAGATCTGCAAGGTGCAAGATCAAGAAGATCTGCAAGGTGCAAGATCAAGAAAATCTACTGGAGAACAATTTAGTAATTGAGTTGGTTGTAATTGATTGAGAGAGAGAGAGAACTCTTGAGGGAGAATTATTATACATCTGTGAGGTGTGAGAAGAGAGATATTCTTACATTGTATTTCCTTCTGGAAGAGTTTAATACAAATTGGTTGTTTCTCGTATCTCCTATTATTTGCTATTTGCTATTTCTAGTCACTTATTACTTCTGGTTTCAATTCTGTGTTTAGTTGCTTATACAAAAATAATCAATTGTACTGTAAGATCCTAACAAGTGGTATCAGAGCTATGTGTATACACTAACAAAATAGTAGATTCTAATAGCTATTTTCATGATGGTTTTACCCATATTGGGTTTTCCATGTACATCTAGTGTTATGCATATGTGTGTGTGTGTGTGTGTGTGTGATATTTGTATATCCCTTTTAAATTGCATTCAAAAGGATTAAAGGACTAATTTTAATCAATCTATTGATTCATCCCCCTCTCAATAGATAGTTGTGTTCCAATAATTGGTATAAAAACCTTGGTTTCTTAGAAGAAGCTTAATCATCTCAAGTATATCTTGGATGGTGAACACAAATGGCTAGTCAAGAAGGCTCTTCCTCAAACAAAGCACCTCTCTTTGATGGATCAAATTATGCATTTTGGAGAATTAGAATGGAAGCATATTTATGTTCATTAGGTTTTGATGTATGGATGTCTATTATAAATGGATATACAACTCCTGCTATAACTCCTACTGATTGGGGTGCAAAGAAGTCATATGAGAGCAATGCCAAGGCAAAGAATTATATCCTTTGTGAGTTGTCTAGCTCAAAGTTTGTCAAAGTAATGCAGTGTCAAAATGCATAGGATATATGGAAAAAGTTGAAGATCATCTATGAAGGTGATGATAAGGTAAAGCAAGCCAAGCTACAAACATACAAAGACAATTTTGAAAGTCTTAAAATGAATGAAGAAGAGAAAATTGTAGACTACCTCCTCAGAGCATATGAAATAGTCAATTGAATTAGAGGCCTTGGAGAAGAGATGAAAGATTAGATCATTGTCAAAAAGGTCCTAAGATCTCTGCCATCAAGATATGACTCTAAAATCTCTACAATAGAGGAAGCAAGAGATCTAGATAAGCTCATTGTAGATGAGTTGCATGAAATATTCATAGCTTATGAGATGATAATGAGAGAAATAGATAATTTCAAGAGAGACGTTGTATTCAAAGCATCCAAACAAGTAAAAGCAAAAGCATATACATCTGGATCTGAAGAGACTGATGAAGAAGAAGCCAAATTTATTAAAAAATTAAGAAGAGGATATGGAAAGTACAAAGGTAAGTTACCCTTTAAATGCTTTAACTATGGTAAGGTAGGACATTTTATTGCTAAATGCCCTTATAACAAAAAAGATAACTCTGAGCAAGAAGAGGATAGTAAAAAGATGAAACCTCACTACTCCAAGAAAAAGAACTTCTTTATAAATAAGAAGGGCTTATACATAAAAGAAGACAGTGATTAATTAGATGAGTGTGATAGCTCAGATGATGACCATGATTGTGTCTTTGTGGCTGAGGGAAATGAATCCCTATTCATGACATTAGAATCAGTCTCTGTGGATCAATAAATAGAAGAAGTTGAAGACTCCGATGAAGAAGAGGAAGGAGAAGTGGATCTAGAGGGTGAACTCATTTGTGTTCTAAATGAAATTGAAAAGCTAAGAAAAGAGAAATTAAAGTAGAAGAAACATGCACAAAAAGAGATTGAAAAAGAATCTAATAGTCTTGAAAAATTTGATCAGATGGTAGTTAGCCTAAAGACACAAGTTGAAGAGGCTAAAAGAGTAGAAGATGTAGTCAAGTGTGAACTACAGTATAAATCTAATAAGTGTATGAAGTTAGAAGTAGAGATAGTGTATTTGAGGACAGAACTTGAAAAAGCTAAAGAACAAATGGACAAAATTATGAAGCTGATAGGAGGTTCAAAAATTCTTGATGAGTTATTCAACTCTCAAAATATATCAAAAGAAAGAATTTGTCTTGGTTTTGAAAAATGGAAAAATCCCATAACCAATACATCTGCAAGCTTATATGACAACTTCAAAGCAGAAGGAGAATCAGTTACAAAGGATGAAAAATCTTGCAAGAGTGCCTCCAGAGATACAAATACAAACTCAAGCACTATTGATGTGAAGAAAGATGAAGGAAAAAATAAGCTTGAAGAAAAGAAGAGCAATGAGTCAATCTCTACAAACTCAAAGATGTAGAAGACAAAGGTAGCTGATGCAAATGGTTACATAAAGGTGAGAGACTTGAAGAAGCCAGGGTTAAAAAGACATCATCCTACACAAAAAATACTATGACTAGGTATTCCTCTTTTTTTATGGTTATTGTTATACTTGTAATCAATTTGGTCATAGGGCTAGTGAATGTAGGTTTATACCTAAAAGGAGAACAAACTTTGTAAGAAAAAATTCATTTGCATCCTTGTTAGATACAAATGTAATATGCTATAACTACAATAATTTTGGTCCCATAGCTAAACAATGTAGAAAAAACTTTTTAAGACTAAAAATACAAAGTGAAAATAAAAGCATGCCTCTCAATGTGAATTTTTTTTCACAAGTCTTTGAAAAAGAGAAAAATAAGCCAAACAAGAAACTTAAGGATGTGTGGAAAGTAAAAGATCATAAAGTTTCACAGTCTATGATTGCTCAAACTACACTCCATGTCAAGGAACAAATTTTGTGGGTAATAGACAGTGGTTACTCAAAATACATGACTGGTGAATAGAGCAAGTTCATCAAATTGAGAAAATGTAAGGAAGGATCTATTAGCTTGGAAGACAATACTACAGTAAATATCCATGGTAAAGGAACCTTGAACATAGATGAAAAACTACCTACACATGATGTCCTTTATGTTGAAGGATTGAAACATGATCTGTTGAGTGTCAGCCAAATGTGTGACAATGGATAGAAGGTCACATTTAATGTATAAGGCTATAAGATAAGGAGATTTCAAAGACTAGTTGCAAAAGGGAAAAGAACTAAAAGCAATATCTATAATCTTAGTGGAATGAATGGTAATAGTTGCTTGATAGGAAAGATTGCTGAGAGTTGCTTATGGCATAGAATAATGGGTTATGTCAACTTTGATAACTTAGTAAAAGTGAGCTCAAATAAGTGTGTTAGACATATGTCTAAGATGACCAAACCTGCAGACACTACTTGAAAGGAATGTCAACAAGGCAAGCAAACAAGGGTCAGATTTCAAACAAAGGAGTATGCAACTACAAATCCTTTAGATTTAGTTCATATTGATCTTTTTGGTCCTACTAAGACAAGATAATCTAAAGGAGAAAGGTTATTCATACTATTAGTAGATGATTACTCAATAATGACATGGGTAACCTTTTTGAAGGACAAGTCTTAGGGTTGAAATATTCAAGATCTTTAGGGCCATGGTAGAGAATGAGATAGGATGAAAAATCAAATGCTTAAGATTTGATAGAGGTGGAGAATTCACCTCAAATGAGTTCATATAGTATGCGAGAAGCATGGAATCAAAAGGCATTACTCTGCAGCAAGGACTCCACAACAGAATGGATTTGTTGAAAGAAAGAACAAAAAAGTCAAGGAGATGGCTAGAACAATGCTAAAAGAGACCAAGTTACCTAATGGATATTGGAGAGAATCATTACAAACAATGGTATACATTTTGGATAGAGTTTAACTGAGGGTAAATAATGATAAAATCCCCTATGAACTATGGTATGGAAAACCTACCTCTATTAAGTACTTTAAAGTGTTTGGTAGCAAATGCTACATTAGGAGGAAAGAAGATAAATTGGGAAGATTTTAATCAAGATGTGATGAAATAATATTTCTTGGTTATTCCACCTAAAGCAAAGCCTACATGTGTTACAACAAAAGGCTATAGAAGATTGTAGAGAGTATCAATGTCAAGGTTGATGAAGGCTTGAAACATATTAAAATTGACAAAGACATCTATGAAGAAGAATAAGAGTCCAAAGAGGAAGTATCTAATGAAGATCTCGAAGAAATAAATGAAAAGACACTTGCAATATTTGTTCAAAAGGATCATCTTATAGAGCAGATCATTGGCAATAAAAATGAAGGAGTTCAGACAAGGAGAAAAGTTTCAATGAACAAGGAGTAAGTAAGTTTTGCTCTAATATCTGAAATTGAACCTAAGAGCTATGTTGAAGCTAGCAATGATGAGAATTGGCTAAAATCTATAGAAGAAGAACTAAGCCAAATTGAAAAGAATAAAACTTGGGAATTAGTTGCAAGACCTTCAAACAAGAATGTAATAAGTACAAAGTGGGTCTTTAGAAACAAATCCAATGAGGATGTAGCCATTATTAGGAATAAAGCTAGATTGGTGTGAAAAAGATATGCACAATTTGAAGACATAGATTTTGAGGAAACATTTGCTATAGTTACTAGATTGGAAGCCATAAGAATGTTTCTATCATTCTCTATTTATAAGAAATTCAAAGTTTATCAAATGGATGTTAAGTCTACTTTCTTAAATGGGAATCTAGAAGAGGAAGTCTAAATAGAACAACATGAAGTTTTTTAGTTGTTAGAAGAAGAAGATTATGTTTGCAAACTAAATAAATATCTGTATGGTATAAAATAGGCACCTAGATCATGGTATTCAAGATTAGAATAGTACTTATAAAAACAAGGATTCAATAAAGGTTGTGCAGATAACAATGTATACTTTAAATTAGAAGGTTAACATATATTAATTATTTTTGTATATGTAGATATCATTTTTGGTGGAAATGACAACAATATGTGCAAATAATTTACTACTCACATGCAAAACGAGTTTGAGATGTCTATGCTTGGAGAAATTTCTTTCTTCCTTGGTCTACAAATAACACAAACTAATGAAGGGATATTTATATCCCAAACCAAGTATGCTAAGGAAATGCTCAAGAAATTTGGAATGGAAGATAGCAAACCAATAGGTACTCCCATGATTATAGGTTGTAAGTTGAGCAAAAATTATGAGCCCCTTGATGTAAATCAGAATTTGTATAGATCAATGATAGGTAGCTTGTTATACATAATTACATCAAGACCAAATATCATGCAAGTAGTGTGTATGGTTGTAAGATTTCAAGATGCTTCTAAAGAATCACATGTCAATGCAGTAAAAGAATATTTAGATATATCAAGAGTATAATTGAATATGGCCTATGGTATCCTAAAGATGAATATTTCACTCTGACAACATTTACAAATGCTGATTTTGTAGGGAGTTTGGATGATAGAAGAAGCACTAGTGGTGGTGTATTTTTCCTTGGAAACAAACTTGTTTCATGGCTGAGCAAAAAGCAAGAGTTAGTTACACTTTCTACAATAGAAGCAGATTATGTGGAAGCAGTGGCATGTTGCACTCAAGTATTTTGGATGAAGTAAACACTTAAATACATCAAGGTAGAATACAAATCACGTATCTCTATTCTTTGTGACAATTCAAGTGCTATTAATGTATCAAAGAATCCAGTGATGCATTCCATAACTGCACACATATCAATCAAGTATCACTTATTAAGAGAAAAGGTTGAAGATCAAGAGGTAACAATGGAATATGTTCCAACATAGGATCAATTTGTAGACATATTCACCAAACCTCTTCCGAAGGAACAATTTGATTATCTGAGATAGAAGTTGGGAGTTTTGGCTCCTACATCACATCATTAGATCATAGTGATAGGGCATGAGTCCAGGGGGAGGATCATAGAAGCTTTGTTAATCCCTGGAAGAAGAGAGAAAAGGATACAAAATTTTAATGAGTTGATGGTTGAAAATTCTTGGAAAAAATCTTTTATTTGATAAAAGGGGAGAAAAATTCGGATAAACAGTGAAAAAGTTGGAGTCCCTTTGCCATTGATGTCAAAGGTAGAGAAAAGTGCAAATTCTCTCTATAAAAGTTTGCCTAATGCTTTATGTTTATCTAGAGCATATGTTCAAGTTGTGTTATGAAAATTGTCCAAAGTGTGTTTAGGAAAATGTTCCACTACCTAAGGGGGAGAAAATTTGGAATGAACAACTTCAACTCACGTTCATCAAAAGCTAGTGAAAGCAATGCAAGTACAATTAATGACAGAGAAGGATCATGCATTACAAGATTAGATCATTTATTTTGACATCAATGACAAAGGTGGAGATTGTTGGAAATATTATTTTTATTTGATGTCAAAAAGGAGATTATTGGCATTATGGATGTCAGAGGATCAGATAGGTTTGATGGAGGAAGAGCATGTTTTATAATTGCATATTATAAGTTTTAATATTTTCATATAATATTGTCATGATTTTACAGAGACCATTTTTAGAGATTTTCAAAGAAATTGATAGAAGATTCATTATGGGTTTTTAAGAGCATCTCATATATATGGTTTGCAAGTTCAAATGAAGAGAAATAAGCCTATAAATGATTTATCTTTGTTCTCAGCCATTACTAGGATTTATTAGTAAAACCCTAAGGTTTTAGTCATGACATTCACATGATTTTATATTTTCATGTTGATTGGATATAGGTGGGAAATGATTGCCTAAGTTATAACTTAAGCCTTTCTCATCATTGTGTAATCAGCCCCTTCGACCTAACAATTATTGGCTTGGAATAATGATCAAAGACTTTAATATTTCCTAAGTCCTTGACTTAAGACTTGTTCGAGCTTGATCAACAACTAGTGCTAGATCATACAATGAAGATCTGATGATGCAAAACAAATTCAATATGTCAAAGGTACCTAAGAGTAAATACACTAGTGCCAAGTGTCATAAACATAAGGAATGATAATATGTAGAAGGAACACACAAGTGACAAGTTTCACAAGCATAGGGAGTGATAATGTGTAAAAGGAATATACAATTGCCAATTGTCATAAGCATGAGGACTGGTAATAAAATGATCAGAAGGCATACATTAGTGTAAAGTGTTACAAGCATGGGGGTTGATAATGTGTAGAAGGCATGTGAGACTGCCAAGTATCACAAGTGTAGGCACAAACAATAATGTGTAGAAGGCACGTGAAGATGCCAAGTGTCACATTAATAGGAGCTTATTAGATAGAGAACTAATGAGCATATTAGTTTGTTAGAGGATCTAATGGTGAGTGCATGATCTTACAATGAAGATCAATGAAGCACATGGAGTCAAATATGTCAAAGTGTCATATGTTTAATGATAGATAGAGGTAATGTCTGTGATACTTTTGAAGATCTAATGGCATGAGAGAGATTAGATCAAAATATTAATGGATGTGCTTTAAAGATTTAAATGTTAAATTTTAGAAGCTCTCAAATATCTAATGGAGTGCGTGAGCCTATCAGAGTTTGATCAATGAATACACTTTAAATTTGAAGTGTTAAAGTTTGGAAGCTCAGAAAGATCTAATGGAGTGCATGAGCCTGTCAGAGCTTGATCTAATCATTTCATTTTAAATTTGAGACATTTGAATGAGGATCATTGGATTATGGCATGAAACTTAATATCAATGGCTAGTATTTAAAGATATGTTCATCTCAATGGTCAAGTGATAGAACACACATGAAATATGCATTATACAACATAGAGAATGATATAGATCACTATGATCAATATAAATTGTTTATAATGACATGTGCATCAAAAATAGAGCCTTATATATGCTAAATATAGTAAAAGATAGAGAATTAAAGTAGTGGTGCATGAATATAAGAAGTGGGAAACATGAATGAACATGATGCATTAAAAACCAAGTGTGAATACATAGAACATGTGAGACCTAAATCCAATGCATATATACATCATCTAAAAAATATGCTTAGTGTTGAAAAAGTGTCAAATAGAGAAATATAAAGACACAGCGGTAGAGAGGAAGAGGGATGTAGAGTAGAGTATGAGTAATTGTAGAACATGATTGTAACAAAGAAAATGAATTCATTTATGAATCAATTTTGTAATATGGAGTTGTATCTCCATAATAGATCTAATTGGTAGGTGCCATCAAAATAGATAAGTTGGTGCTCAATTAGGGTGTTGGTGCTTCCTTAGAGTTGGCCCTCTTAAATCAGGGGATTGGTATCTCCTTAGGGTTGGTGCCCTTAAACATTATAATTAGTGAGGTTATTGATTGTGAGGCTAGATTAGAATAGTATATTCTAGCAACTATTCTCGTGATGTTTTTTCCCATATTGGGTTTTCCATGTATATCTAGTACTATGCATGTGTGTGTGTGTGTGTGTGTGTGTGTGTGTGTGTGTGTGTGTGTGTGTGTGTGTGTGTGTGTGTGTGTGTGTGTGTGTGTGTGTGTGTGTGTGTGTGTGTGTGTGATATTCACATATCCTTTCTAAATTGCATTAAAAAGGAATAAAGGACTAGTTTTAATCAATCTAACGATTCACCCCCTCTCAGTAGATAGTTGTGTTCCAACATTGACATGTATATATTGACCATTATGATAGAAGAAGGTGGAGTTGGAAAATGGTGAAGAGGATGATAATGACATTTGTGATGATTTTGTCCCCATGAATATAATTTTTTAAATTCTTCTTGTGTCTTCTATCATCATGTTCATATACACTCTTTGTTTTATATGAAATGATATAAGTCTCAATTGGTATATATGTTGACCAATTTTGTAGGAGGAAGTGGAGCCAGAAAATATTGAGGATGATGTTGGTGGATAAGATGATAGTGATTGGTTACCATACACCTCACATTATGATCTTAAGGAGGATAAGCAAAAAATTGTAAGTGGAATTTATTATTTACAAGGATTATTAGTTATTCTTATTGATTTAATCTTTTTTTTAGGCTTATAACTAAATGTTTATTTTTTAATTTTAGTTTGTGGGTTACAAGATTTTTAAAAAGGGTATTGATACATAGGATTTACACTAGTATTTTATGCACCCATGCAACACATATTATAATGAGGGTGGCCATCCATTTTGGTCACTAGAGAGGATCAAAACCCACTAGAATAAGATTCATGGTATTCAAAATGTCCCAAAGAGGAATTTAGGCCATCCAATAAGTGAAGAAAAGAAGCTAGGGGGAATATAATACACACTAAGACAAAATGAGTGTAGGTTGATAGAGCAGCTGATAAATAATCAATGCTTGAGTAAGCATAATAGGTTGGAAATATATTAGATGGATAAGGATAATGTCTTTCAATTTTATAATCTAAGTGAAACATCCATAAATGCAATAAATGAAAAATGATAATATAAAAATCTATTTAAAACATTGAATGGAGAAGGTATGTCTCAAAAAGCTAGAGGAACTATGTTTAGGAAATGGAGAAATAAAGGATAAGGGTGAAGCAAGAACATAGTGCAAAAAATTGTGAACACCAAGTGAGACAAAATGTGTTGAATAGTTCACATCTATGGAAATTTAGCTTATATTATGTTTATGAATAACAAAATTCCATTTCCATATCAACCATCATCAAAAAATGATAAACATGAACCATAGCCCATTCTAGTGAGGATGATGATTCTTTTTCTTTTCTTTTCCCATCATTTATAGTTATTTTTAGCACTTATATCATTATAATATTTTTTATCCATCCTTTCTAGAGGAATGTTGTGGAGGAAAATTGAGAACCAAGTATTTTTATAGTGTTAAGTGATGAAGTTCATAATCATAAACAAGATACATGATCAACTGTTGACACCACTCATAATTTATAAATCTTCCTCCACCACCCATTTTGATTTACACCTTGGTGACAATGCCAATTTGTACACCAAATGTTGTATATTTGTAAAAAGTAACATATTTTTGTTGAGTATGGGGTCAACCTTATAATTTCATGGTTACTCCCCAAAACTATTTCATTGTCACCATTCAATAGGCCATGTATGATGACACATAGTTGTAGTGTCCCTTTGACGAGATTGAAGAAGGCACACTCTAAAACAATGTCCAATCAAATGCAATTTGGCCCTCAATGATATCAAAATTAACAATTTAACAAAACATGGTATGAAAATAATTAAATATATCCACTATTGATGTCATTTTTAGTTCACTTCATTTTTGTTGAACCCTGGCTTATTTTCTATTGATTTAGTTTTATGTTATAATTTCATTTAGGATTTGGATAAATATGAGGTTTTGTATTTAAAAGCATTATGATCCATTTATTATTGGTATGAGATCCATTCATTGTGTCATAAAAAGGAATAGTTTCTAGGTAAATGTTATTCACTTATTTTTTTGACTACTAAAAAAGGGTGCATACACATTCCATCATGCACATTGATCTTGATCAATATATAACCCATCTACTTAAATTCAATGAATAAAGGCATTACTACTAGGTAATATGTTAAATGGATATTTGTTTAGTTTCTCTCCTTGTAATTTTCATATCGAATAGTTTGTTGGTTTTCTTAAATTTACAAGACAAAACATAGTTGATGTATATGCCCAATGAGTGGTAGAAATATGCAAGTTTGTTTTAAAACAAAAATCCTTTCTTTGATATTGATGTCTATTATATCTAGTGGAAAATCAATTGATTCCATAAGAAATGTGCTAGTATTATATACTCTCATGGTCACAAAAAACTTGTGAGAATTAGAAAATGGGATGAGTACTAAAACACATTAGTAAGGTTTTCATTACTAGTTTTGGAACTCTTTACATTTTGTTGCATTGAATATCTTGCTCCATTTTGGAGTCTCTATATTATATGGTATTGCCCCTCACAACTATTTTCACCAATGAGATGTTGAATGACCTATTTCAAGTGAAATATGATGAAGTTTAATGCATGAAAATTTAGTTGAATTACCATCTCTATAGATGATCTATAATGCCTAACATCTTTTAGTTAGTGACTCTACCCAAGTTGTTTCCAATGTAATCTATATATGTTTTATTCAAAGGAAACATGATCTCATTAGCTAGGTATGGTTATTAAATTTATAAGAGACGATATCTTATGATACAACCCTAATAGTTTTATATAAGTGGGTGCAGTCATCTAAAAATGACACTTGAGTGCTAAGAGTGTTAATTAAGACCACCCATTCCTAGCTTATCCCTAGACCTATCATAGGGCATATTTAAACACTTATACATCTTTCTTATAAGCCACACACATCCCTAGAAATCTCAAAATTAGTTTTAAACCCTTCCTTAAGTATATAGGTCCATAATGCATTAATTTAAACCATTGGACACTAGCACCATAAGTGGAAAATAAAACCACAATGCTATTGTCCTATTTGGGCACTATTGTCCTTTTCCCTCTTTTGATCTCCAACGAATATCTTTTCAATTCCTAAAGCACCTAGGGTCAGCCTAGACCTATTTTAAACCACATATAAGCACCAAATTAATATATATACATGAATTTTAGACCTTTATCCATTAAATGGAAATTAAATGCAAATACACACAAATAGGTTCAAAATGAGTTATGCATAATCAAGGTTATCAATCCCTATTCTACCCTATTTCTACATATAGTCATCTACATCCTTCCTAAGCTCAAGATACTCAGATTTGTAGTCTTAAGCATCACTCAAATTACTCAAACCAACATTAATAGTAGCCTCACTTTCACTTGCATCAACACTTAGGTGGGGATAACTACATTAGGCTTGATCCATCCTCAGAGTATTTGTATGTAGACAATCTCATCATAGTGGAGTGTTGAGGATGTGTAACCTACCCAAATAAAACCACACATTTACTACTTGTGCCAAGTTAAATGTCCTAATCACATGGAAGTCTAGGGTTTGCATACAAAATTAGTCACAACATGTCATAGAAAATTAATTAGACTTTATTTGCACAAGAATAGGCTAGAAAGACTTAGACACAAGTGCTCTCATTAGCTTGTAACATATCCTACACAGAGGACACTAGCACCATAAGTGGACACTAGCACCACAATGATATTATTTAGGATAAGGTACTACTTTCTAGAAGGGTTTTGACTCTCAGACTAGTTCATGTACCAATTTTCAGCCTTTGAATCATTCATCTCAATTATTTTATAGCTAAGTATTCATTTTTCTCCATTACTATTATTAAAAATATCAATTTAGCTCAGTTCTTTCAAAAATTAGTGGATGCATTTATTTCATATTTTATACCCTAATTTATTATACTCACACCCTTCAATAGCCTAGGGCTTACAATCCATAACGCTAAAAATTTAATTCATTTGGTGAGCTCAAATTAATTTGAATACTACCCAATCCTTGGCCCTAGATGCTATTAGGATTCATATCTTTATTTTCCTATTTCCCTTGGCTGTGTTAGGATTTTTAGATTTTATATATTATATTTTAACATCACTATTTCATTTTATTTACTATATGTCATCTTAAAAAATTATATCTCTTCCTTTAAGAAGAAGTGTTAGGATTAGTGGCAATCCTATTGAGCATACTCAGATTCCTTCCATTTGAGATTATACCAAGGACAAAGTACCAGTTAAAACTACCATTATTGATCCTTCACACCCTGATTATGTGGACTTAAATGATAATGCACTCAAAGATGAGAAATATAATAAAGATCAAAATGATACAAAATATGGGAATCATGTCACTCTCCCCCAACTTAACAATGAGAATCTTATAGTCAATAAGGATGATATTTTACAAATTTTCATAGACAAACTACTAGAAGATGATGCAAGAGTATCAAGCCAAGAAGCACTATTTTTGAGTTATTGTTAATAAGGGATTAAATATGGTTATATTTTGATGTCAAGGTGTTTTAGGGACCTTATTAGGTTTATTTACTTCCTTGGAGTCCATTTGGAGTCATAGGGTTGTGTTAAATAGTCTATAGGTGTTTTCCTTCCAAAATAGGGAATTTGATTGAGTGGAGTCTAGAAGGGTTAAAATGTATGCAAGGAACAAATATATGGGTAAATTGAGATAAAAGAGTCTAATGAGGTCATGTAAAAAGTGTTATAAGGTACATGAGTCTAAAACATTAAATTAGAGGTCATAATCTAGTCTTGACATTATAAGCCCACATTGAAGTTGGTATGTGAGGGAGGTTATTTTTGTAACTAACTAATAACCAATGTTGGATTTGGTAGAATTGGAATATGGTACATTATTTTTGATAGATAAGGAGAATAATAAGAGTGTGTGTTCTCTCCAATATGAGAGAGGAGAGTTTGATGGCATCTGTATGAAAACTTCTGAAGGAAGGTGATAAGGTCTGTAATAGACTCAATTATGTAATGATTTTGATATCTCAATGAATAAGAAAAGAAAGACTTCTATGTGTTAGAATTATTTAATAGGCATGTGATTTTTTTTAGTATTATGAAACAATAATAAGAACTTTGAGAATGTATACAATCCCTATACCTATGCACGTGTCTGTAGGTTATTGGATGGGTTGATTGTTATAGCTGAGTGAATGAAGAGTGGAGTATTTTATGAAAGATTAATGAGTTGGTGACTAGGGTATAAACTATGGAACAATTTTATACCTAACTTACACCTTCAAATTATTAAAAAATTATGCAAAAAAGGATAAGTTAGATATTACACCAACTCAGTTCCTAGACCCTATTTTCTTGGTCAAGGTTCTCTCAAGCATGGTAAGTTGACATCTATGTAATGGTTCTTGGTAAATACTATGGTTTTTTTAATAAATTGGTGTGCATATGAAGCATGTGGGAGTGGATACAAAGAAAAAGGACTTAAGTTTAAATGCTTGACAAAATGATAATAGATAATCTTGAGATACTCTATTACACAGATTAAAACTATGTGTGTTTATTCAAACTTGTAATAAAGAAAAGGAGTAGTTGTTGGAAAGTATTCATAAGTATAAATGGAATATTATATTTTATACTATTAGACATGGAAACCTTTAATATAAGTAAAACTTACCAAACCCTGTTTACTGATTGCATAGAATGTGAAAACCTTGTATATGCAATATACCCTATTTGTAGGGTATCAAAGAATGAAGAAAATGAGTGAATAAATGTATAGTTGAGATTATAATGATATAATATAAAAGGATTTAATGGGGAATAAGTTACTTATAATATTATGAACACCTTGGCTAAAAATCACTATATCAAACAAGTCACAACCAATAGTAATGCCATTTATGTATAATCAAGGTAACAGAGGGAATGTATGAAATCAAAGGGAAAAATGGAACTCATGAGAGGGAAGTTTTAGTGTGTTAAAAGGTGGTGTATTTTTAATTAAAAAACTAGGTTATGATAGGATTTATGAGGAATGAATAAAACTATCTAAAAGTCATGCACAATCATCAAAAGAGCACATAATCAATTGAGTCTTGAATGTTTTAAGCATGGAATGACTAAAAAAAGTTTTATTTCCTATTTTATAATGTTTAAAACGTTGAAATATACCTAACAAAGGTAATTTTATCTTTTTAATCATCACCAATCTTAATTTATGTAATTTTAAGACCTCTCAGCCTATATAGGGTTTACGAAACCCTAAGATTAGGGTTTAGTCAATGTAAAGAGTTCCCATCATCAAAAAAGTAAAAAATTGGTAGTATATGGTAATTTGAGGTAATATAACATATTTTGGTGGTTTAAAATTTGTAAGGATACTATAATACAAATTTTCAAAGACTACATTTTAAAATCCTATAATTAGGCCCAATGGAGAAGTTTTAGGGCTAGAAAGGAGGTCTACACTCAAAGTGGGAAAAGGATAATTGGTATTAAGGTGGAATAAAATAGAGAGTACTTATATCAGGGTTCAAATTTAATTTAACTCTCTAAAAATGTCTTTACAAGTCCAAAAATGAGGAAAAAAGGCTACAAGCCTTGAGATGACATTATGACCTTAAGGTGTAGAATGGAGTTATAGGGTGTGGTTTAACATTTGAAGAAGGTTATTACAGGAACATAAATATAATATTATATCATTTATGTGAAGGGATTGAATACCCAATTCCTAAATTATGATGTGTCACTAAAGACCTAAGAGGTTACCTAGTAAGAAACAAGGAAGAGACTAAGAACAAGTATGAGTAAATGAATAATATGCAAGGGGAATGATTGTGAGTGAAACAAAAGAGACATAATTATCTCAATAGGTATTGATAAATATCAAAGAAATATAACTAAGTAAGGAAGTCACCAATCATAGTGATCAAGCTATAGAGACAAGAATCTAGCTACAGGAACATAAGGTAAACATGACAAGCTAGAGAGATCTTTTCCAAGGTCAAAGATAGATAATGAATGTTTTGTGACTTCTCCCCATGCCTCTACATAATTTGGTATTAGAGTAAGGTTAGTTTTGGTTTCATTATTTTGAATTGTTGAATATTGTTAATTTGATATAAATATAGCATGCTATGAGATGTGCATGAGGGATAACCTTGCGGGGTATTGAGGGAGAAGGAGGTTACAGGTCTGATATGTTAAGGCTAGTATAGAGGAATATAATATTGAGAATATAAGAGATAATAACTCCAAATTCCTTTGAGAAGTATAAGAAGCTATTCAAGGAAGGACTAGAAAAGAAAGGTTGAAAATAGAGCATTGAAGCTCCAAGAGAGAAGAGGGAAGAAAGAATACTCCAAAAGAGAGTCAAAGAAGATAAGAAGAGGTCCTAGATAAATGAATCAAAGATTAAAAAATCCCAATATAGGTCTAAGAATCAAGGTTGAGAAACTTGCTTAGACGAAGGTCTAAATAAGCCTAAAAAACAAAGAGGAATGGAGAAGATGGATATAGAAATAGAAGTGGAAGACATAAGAAGAGAATTGGGGAAAGGTATAGAGAGTATAGATATCATGATGAAGCTCATAAAATAACAAGCCAATGGATAGGATGGAATGTGAGAAGGAAAGTGAAGTGGCCACTAGAGTCACTTGTGAGAGGAAGAAGGCATAAGAAGAGTGTCTTAAGAGATGAGAAAAAGAAAGAGAGAGCATACCAAATAGGCATGGGAAGAGAGATGTTTCCAAGTGACCTAAAAGATAGAGAGATTTATAATATGATTCTCATTAAAGAGAATAAGAGGAAGATAGAAGTGCCAAGAAGATCACATGAAGGTGAAGACAAGAGAAGATGGACAATGGCTATGCCAAAGACATTCAAATAGACTATGCGATCTCTCATTTTGTATGCTAACATTGATTTTAAGTTTGTGTTTTTAGGTATGAAGACAAATGTGGTGAAGGCCAATCATGAGGCCTCAAATTTGATGAATAATGGGTCAAGAATATCACCCATCAAGTTGCAAGAGGATGACAAATAGAAAGAACCTCTTGATTAAGACAAAGTGAAGGAGATTGAAGGCATATCACATGTAGAAGATGAAGAGAAAGAGGAGTTATATGATGCATTTCCATCTATATCAGATGAAACAAAGGAGATGGTGCACCAAGAAGACATAAGCTTGCAAAAGTTGCCATTAGAGATAAATGAATGACTAAGTGTTGATTTTGTTTACATATGTGAAGAAGAAAAGGATGATGTGTAGGTTGAGGAAAATAAGGACAAATTGTAGTCATTTAGAAGAGAATAAGGGAATGGATATGTATGGCCTAAGTGGTTGAAACAAATAGGTGATAAGAAGAAGGAGTTGAACCTCAAACAAGACAAAAGCATGAGTGGAAAACAAGCAAAAATGTGGAAGCAAAGGATAAATGTCAAAGTGTACCAAGCTGGCATGGTAGATAACAAAGGAATTAAGCATGAAAGGGATGCAAAGAGAAGAAAATGACAACGCAAAAAGGTAAAAGGTAAAAGGCAGTAAGTAGATTTCAAAAATTATGATAAGATAATAAGAGAGTCCTATTGCAAGTGTACTCCAAAATATCATGAATATTGAAAAAGATGACAAGCCTACAAAGTAAGACAAAGAGATAATGCAATCAAATCAAGCCAATGAGATGAAGGTATAACCATATGAGTGCATAGAAGATAAGTGTTTGTAAAATGTGTTTTCAAATGTTGTTTATGATGATATATTTGAAGTTAAATTCAATAGTGAAGATAAATTATACATGGAAATAATGGCATTGATGAGTGAGTGTATGGAAAATAAAGATGAGATTGAAGAACCTAAAATAGTGATTGAGAATCAAGGTAATAATCATGAGAAGATTGGTATGACTCTCACAAATGAGGGAGTCAAAGGAGAAGACAAAGAACAAGATGCTCAGGAAAGTGAAGAGCAATGTGAACCAAAGTTTGATGAGGATTATGAAGAGTTGGATGCACAAAATTTTTAAGAAGAGATGAGGATGTTGGAGGAGATATTTAGTACATCAAATGGGTTGAATGAAAGTGACTTATAGTAGGAAAAGATCAAGGAGGAACTCCAAGAAAACTCAAAATAGGAGTAGCAAAAGGAAGCACAAAGAGTTGAGTAATAAAATATGTAAGAAAGCAATCAAATGAGGTATGATCAAGAAAATAAGGTGAGTTACTCAATGGATCATGATAAATCTGAGTTTACCTTTGATAAATGTGGGTGTGGAAAGCCAAAAAGGTATGCTATGCCCTTAATCGTTGGTGTGTCTATGTATATGTGTAGTTGACTTGTGGATTGCATAACTCTTTTGCATATTATTTTACATTTATTTATGCATTCATATACTTAGTAGGTCAGCCTATGGCTGGAATATGGCCTTGTTAGACTATATATAAGAGGTAGGTTTAGTTATTCATCATATATTGAGTATTCATTCTTATTGAAAGCATTTGGGAGGTTTCCCCCTCGAAGTGGCTTATCTATTACTCATATTTTTTGATATAATTTCATATAATTATGATATAGTACTATATATATTCTTATTTTGTGAATGAATATCATTCCAAGTGGTATTCGAGCATCGATTTGGGCCATAATTAGGTCAAAAATCCTAGATCTTTAAATTTGGATATGTATTATAGATGGGTATGAATTTATCTATAATTTTTTTACTAGAGTTGATAAATAATTCAAGTAAGTTTCAATTAAAATTTCAGCTCATTTGGATCTATTTTTCAAAATTTATCTCCATTTTAGTGTTTTTCATAAATTTGTTCCATAGCTCACAATTTGTATAATTTTTCAATTTTTTTTATATTTTTGGAAACCTTGGAAAAAAATTAGTTTGGGTCAATGCTTTGATATTTGTGATTGGAGGTCTAATTATTTAAAAAACTTAGTGGTCAAAATTAGGTCAATGGAGAAAAATAAGGTTCACCATCAAGACTTTATATGGCTAGTCCTAACACCCATAGATGGGGGAAAGGGAAAGAAACCCATAAAACCCTGTAGGGGATGACATGGAGTCTAATCATCTGATATAATTTTTAAAATCCAATCAAACCTACATCACCTAATGTTTAAGGATGTATAAGTCCAAACTCAAATATCAAAAATGTAAGGGGAGCTCAGTGGCATGAACAATCAGTTGCATCAAATCATGAAACACTTGGCTACCATTTCATCTCATTTACCACTCAACAACCCTCCACTTTTTCCTACTAGTCCTCCTCTTCATAATACTAACATTGTCAATATGGGGATAAGATTGATGTTTCCAAAAGTAGAATTGTGCAAGTTTGATGGCAAAGATCCACTCACTTGGATCACTCAAATTGAAAATATATTTGATTTACACCAAAATCCTAACTCTCAAAAGGTGGTTGTGGCATCTCTGTATCTAGAACTTGAGCCATTAATTTGGTATCATTGGTTTTGTACTCAAAAGAAGAAGACTAGTACTCCTGTTACATGGTCAATATTATCTGATGAATTGATGTCTCATTATTGGGATAATGTTTTTGAAAACTAATTTAACTAATTAGTCAAACTATGACAAATAGGAACAATGAAGGATTATATTCATCAATTTCAAAATCTATCCTTATGTGTGAAGGATATCACTAAGGCAAATCTGATTGACCTTTTTTTGGGTGGACTAAAAGATAGTATTCTATTAGAGGTTTGTATGTATAAACCCACAACTGTATTTGAAGCTATACCAAGGGTATGCTTGGTAGAAGAAAAAGAGATGATCAAACATCATCCTTTCACTAATAGTCAAGAACACACCTTCCCAAATCCATCATGACCTAAACCTACTAGATTAACACCATAATAAATTGAGGATAAGTGTACCAAAGGGTTGTGTTACGGTTGTGATAGTAAATGGAGCAAAGGTCATAGATGTGCTAAAAAGAAGTTATTTTACATTAAAGGGGCTGATGAGGATGAAGAAGATGAGGAGACATCTATTGAGGGTTTTAAAGGACTTGAGGATGAAGCTATAGATTCTCAACCTATTATCTCTTGCCATGCCCTTATAGGTATTTCTAGTCCTTAAACTCTTAAGGTCGTGGGTTTTATTAAGAAACAAAAGGTCACATTGTTGATTGATTCAGGTAGTACACACAATTTCATCAATAGTGAGTTGGTTGCTCATTTGAATTGTTTCATTTACCTAGACCTAGAGTTTTAAGTCATGATTGCTGATGGTGGTATAATTAATTATTCTAGAAAATGCCATAGTATTAAGTTAGCAACGGGGGATTATTTACTAGATTCTCCTATGTTTTCTATTCTTATGGGTGGGATTGATATTATTTTGGGAGTACAATGGATCACCACATTAGATACTATTACAATGAATTTACATGAACTATTCATGCATTTTTATTCTGAAGGCAAGCCATTAAAACTATAAGATTAAGATTTAAATCTCCACAAATGGTTAGTTCACATCAGATGACCAAGATGATAAAAAATGTGCTAAAGGATTTGTGGCATGCTTGTTTTCCATTAATGTCCAATGAACTAAGGAGTCTATGCATCTTGATATATAACAAATATGAGCATTCAGTTGTTTTTGAACCCATGCCAAAAGGTCTTCGTCCTAGTCATACTCATGATCATGCCATCAGACTCATTCCTAGAAGTATGCCACCTAATATCAGACCATACATATATCCTTATAACTAGAAGAGTGAAATTAAAAAAATAGTACAAGAGTTTTTAGAGGTAGGTACCATTCACCATAGCCAAAGTGAATATTATTCTCTAGTAGTCATGGGATGAAAGAAGGATAAAACTTGGGGAAGTGCCCAAATTATAAAGAGCTCAACAGGCTCACTATCAAAGACAAGTTTCCTATTCTTGTAATTGATGATTTGTTAAATGAATTACATGGTGCTATTTATTTTATCAAATTAGATCTTCACTCTGGCTATCATCAAATCTAGATCCATGAGGAGGACATTCCTAAAACTGCCTTCAATACTCATGAAGGCCATTATGAATTTTTGGTCATGCCTTTTGGTTTCACCAATGCACCATCCACCTTCTAGAGTTTGATTACTATGGATTTTAGGCCATTTATGAGAAAGTTTGTACTTGTGTTTTTTGATGACATCCTTATTTATAGAAAAAATTGGGAAGACCACTTGTATCATGTGAAATAGGTACTCTCAATTCTTGAGCAACATTAGTTGTATGCTAAACCATCCAAATTTGCTTTTAGAGTTCAGGAAGTGGAATATTTGGGTCATATTGTATCACATGAGGTATTAAAAGTTGATCCTAAAAAAATCTAAGCCATCATGAAGTGGAAGATTCCTAAGACACTTAAGAAACTAAGGGTATTTTTGGGGTTAATTGGTTATTATCATAGGTTGGTCAAAAACTATGGTAGTATTACAACACCGCCCACTTCTTTATTGAAGAAATATTCCTTCTAGTGGATTGATATAGCTACCAAGGCATTTAAATAATTGAAAATGGATATGTGTACCACCAAGTATTGGCTAATTCAGATTTTATAAAACTTTTGTGGTTGAATTTGATGTATCTGGATATGGTATGGGTGCAGTACTCATGCAAGAGGGTAAGCCCATTTCCTTTGAAAGTTGTCAACTGAAGGGTAAAAATCAGCTCAAACCCATCTATGAAAAAGAGATGATGGATATTATACATGCATTCAAACAATGGAGACCTTATCTATTAGGTCGTCACTATTAGGTAAAGATTGATCAAGCCTTAAATATTTTTGGATTATCAGTTATCCTCTGAAGAACAACAAAAATGGGTGACAAAAATGTTAGGTTTTGATTTTGAAATAGTCTTCAAGAAAGGAAAATAAAATGTGGTGATCGATGCACTATCTAGGTGAGATGAACCAATTGAGGCATTGTTATGTGCCATGACCATTTGTCAAGTAGATTGGCTGAAGGAAGTAAGGGCATAATGGGAGAATGATAGTATTACCCATTCATTGATTTATAATCTCTAGTAGGGTTCTGTTGGGATTAAAAAGTTTACATGGAAGGGGAATGAATTATGGTACAAAGATAGATTATATTGATGTTAAAATTCTCTTCTCAAATAGAAAATATTTCTAGAACTTCATGCATCTCCACTTGGCGGTCACGCAAGGTTTTTTAAAACCTATCATAGAGTCAAAAAGGATTTTTTTGGAAAGGATGTATAAAAATATTTGTATGAATGTATGGTTTATCAAAAAAATAAAGGTGTAACCATTAAAACCCTAGGTCTTTTACAAACCTTGTCCATCCCTAGTCAATGATGAGAAGAGGTTAAATGGATTTCATTACTGGGTTATCATGATTTGATGGTATAATTGTTATCATGGTTGTTGTGGATAGACTCAAAAAGTATGCTCATTTTTTTTCTTTATCTCAACCATTGGTGGCTAGTATAGTAGCTTCTACCTTCCTCAATATAGTTTAGAAATTGCATGGTACTCACAAGATTATTGTTAGTGATTAAGATCCCATATTCACTAGTAATTTTTGGACATAATTATTTGCATGTTTGGGAACCCAATTAGCTCATATCTCATCCTATCATCCTCAATCTAATGGAAAAATTGAGGTAATAAATAAGTGTATGGAAGGGTACCTTCATTGTTTTGTGTCTGATGAAATAGATAAATGGGTTCAATGGCTGCCTTTGGTTGAATGGTGGTATAATACGTTAGTGCATAGTTCATCCAAAATGTCTCCATTTATGGCATTGTATGGATACCATATTATATCTCTCACTTCACTCTTGAAGAACCACCCAAATGCATGTGCATTGGAAGAAAACCTTCAAGATCAATAAGAAGTCCTTGCTAGTTTACATGAAAATTTAGCTTTTTCCCAGAATCACATGAAGCAACAAGCAGATCAACACAAGAGTGAGAGGCATTTTGAAATTGGTGATTGAGTGTTTTTTTTTCTTGTAGCCATATATCATATGTCCTTGAAGTAATAAAAGAATGATAATAAGCTATCTCTTAAGT
Organism: Torreya grandis; assembly: GCA_037957365.1. Taxonomy (NCBI): domain Eukaryota; kingdom Viridiplantae; phylum Streptophyta; class Pinopsida; order Cupressales; family Taxaceae; genus Torreya; species Torreya grandis. Next base: position 2,523,781 of record JARHVA010000930.1, on the reverse strand, counting down.
ACTATGGTCCTTATTAGATCTTGTAGAAAATTGGTAGTGTGGACTACAAGTTGGAATTTCCTCCCTCCACTCACATTCATCTAGTATTTAATGTATTTTACCTTAAGAAGGTCATTGGATAGAGAGTTACCACTCAAACCAAGTTAAAAAAAATATATGAAGAAGGGAGGGTTATTCTTGATCCCAAAGTGGTTCTTCAAACACGCACTAAGTAGCTACAATCTAGAGTGATTCTTGAATATCTGATCAAATGGAAGAATTTGCCTTCTAAAGATGCTACCTGGGAGGATGAATCATTCGTGAAATAATATATGAGATTGATTGAATGTTGAGGATAAAAATTTTTTGAAGGGGAGGGGCATGCTACATCCTTAACCATTGGCATGTCTATGTATATATGCAGTTGACTTGTGGCTTGCATAACTCTTTTACATATTATTTTACATTCATTTATGCATTCATATACTTATTAGGTTGGCTTATGGGTGGCACATGGCCTTGTTAGACTATATATAAGAGGTAGGGTTAGTTATTCATCATATATTGAGTGTTCATTCTTATTAAAAGCATTTGGGAGGTTGACCCCTTGAAGTGGCTTATTTATTATTCATATTTTCTACTATAATTCCATATAATTATGATATACTACTCTATATCTTCTTATTTTGTGAATTAATATCATTCTAGGGTACCCAGTAACATTTTACTATGGTGAGGATGAAAGGAACAAGAAGTTGCTCTTGCATAGTGAGCACGATGATAGGCAAAAGCACCAAAATGTGAAGGAATATGAAGTAGAGGAAGAAAAAGATGATATCATGAAGTAAATGAAAAGGTTAAGATGCATAAGATGCCATTAGAGCCTAATGAATAAGGTGACAGTATGATTGAGAAACAAATACCACTCAAGAAGCAAGAATTAAACAAGATTCATGAGGAAACAAGCTATCAAGCAATCATGAGGAAGAAGAATGAACAAAAATTTGTTGAAGATAAGTATGAAGAGATTAAAAGTGACTTATAACAAGGGGAATTTGTAGAAAATAAGAGTATACATTAGTGGGAATACTTCATAGAGATGGAAGATTCATGGACCGAAGGCTAGACAAAGCTACAAGGAAGAAGTGTAAGAGTCTGGAAAGTACGGAGCAAAGAATGAAGAATAGATATGATGTGAATGTGAAATACCCTCAAAAAACCAATTATAAGGTGAGAAATAAATTTGGTGGCACAAGTTTTCTCCTTCCTGTGGAGTATGATGCAAGAACATCAAGCCAAGAATAACTATTTTTGAGTTGCTAAAAGGGGTCAAATTTGGTCAAAGTTTGATGTCAAGTTGTTTGAGGCACCTTAGTAGGTCCATTTATGTCACTGGAGTCCATTTTGAGTCATAAGGTTGTGTCAAATAGTCTATAGGTGTTTTCCCTCCAAAATAGGGAATTTGAAAATTCAAATGTTTGAGTGGAGTCTAAGATGGTTAACATGTATGTATGGACTGAATAGATGGGTAAATTGGGATAAAAGAGTCTAATTAGGTCATGTATAATTTATTATAAGGTACATGAGTCTAAAACATTAAATTAGAGGTCATATTCTAGTCTTGACATTATAAGCCCATATTGAAGTTGGTATGTGAGGGAGGTTGTTTTTGTAACTAAGTAATAACCAATGTTGGATTTGGTAGAATTGGATGATGGTACATTAGTTTTGGTAGAAAATGAGAATAATAAGAGTGTGTGTTCTCTCCAAGAAGAAAAATGAGAGTCTGCGAATGGCAACTATATAAAAACTCCTCAAGGAAGGTGATAGGGTCTATAATAGACAAAATTTTGTGATGATTTTGATATCTTAATGAATAAGAAAATAAAAACTTCTATGTGTTAGAATTATTGAATAGGCATGTGATTTTTTTGAGTATTAGGAAATAATAATAAAAAAATTGAGAATGTATACAATCCTTGCATCTATATTTATGTCTGTAGGTTGTTGGGTGGGCTGATTGTTATAGCCAAGTGAATGAAGAGTGGAGTATTTTATGAAAGAATAATGAGTTGGTGTATAGGGTATAAATTTTGGAATAATTGTAGAACTTACAAATTAAAATTATTGAGAAATTATGGAAAAAAGGATAACTCAGATATGACAAAAAACTCAATCCCAAACCTTGTTTTCTTGGTTAAGGTTCTCTCAAGTGAGGTAAGTTGACATATATGTAATGGTTCTTGGTAAAGACTATGGTTTGTGTTTCTTAGGTGGTGTGCATATGAACCATGTGGGATTGGAGTCTAATACAAAGGACCTAAGTTTAAATGCTTAACAAAATAATAACATACAGTCTTGAGATACTCTATTACATAGATTAGAACTGTGTGTGCTTATTCAAACTTGTAATAAAGAAAAGGACCAGTTGTTGAAAAGTCTTGATAATTATTAAGGTAATATGAGATTTTATAATATTCTACATGAAAACCTTGAATATAAGGAAAACTTACCAGACCCCTGTTTACTGATTGCATAGAAAGTGGAAACCATGTATATGCAATATACCCTATTTGTAGGGTATTAAATAATGAAGGAAATGAGTGAATGAATGCTTAGTTGAGATGATAATGATGGAATAAAAAAATATTTAATGGGGACTAGGTTACCTAGAATATTATGAAGACCTTGGCTAAAAATCATTTATCAAACAAGTCACAGCCAATAGTCATGCCATTTCTGTAAAGTCAAGGTAATAAAGGGAATACATGTACTCAAAGGGAAAAATGGAAATAATGAGAGGGAAGTTTTAGAGTGTTCAAATGTGGTGTATTTTTAATTAATAACCTAGGTTATGATAGGATTTATGAGGAAGGAATAATAATGTTTAACACTCATGCACAATCATTAAAAGGACACCTAGTCAATTGAGTCTTGAATGTTTTAAGCATGGAATGACTAAAAGTTTTATTTCCTATTTTATAATTTTTAATATGTTTAAAAATACCTAAAAATTTTCATTTGGTCTTTTGAATCATCACCAATCTCAAGTTATGTAATTTTAAGATCCCTTGGCCTGTACAAGGTCTATGAAACCCTATGATTAGGGTTTAGTCAATATAAAGAGTTCCCACCATAAAAAAAGGTAAAAAATTGGTAGTATAGGGTAATTTGAGGTAAGATAAAATATTTTTGTGGTTTCACATTTGTACAGACACTATAGTATGGATTTTCAAACACTGAGTTGTAAAAGCCTATATTTAGGCCTAATGGAGGAGTTTTAGGGCTAGAAAGGAGGTCTACACTCAAAGTGGGAAAATAATAATTGGAATTAAGGTGAAAAAGAATATAGGATACTTATATTATGGTTTATATTGAATTTTAATCTCCTAAAATGTCTTTAAAAGTCCAAAAATGAGGAAAAAAGGCTATAAGCCTTGAGATGGCATTATGACCTTAAGGTGTAGACTGGAGTTATAGGGTGTGGTTCAACATTTGAAGAAGTTTCTTAAAGGAATATAAAGATAATTTAAGATCATTTATGTGAAGGGATTGAATACCCAATGTATAAATGAGGATGTGTCACTAAAGACCTAAGTGGTTATGTAGTAAGAAGCAAGGAAGAGTGCAAAAGCAAGTATGAGTAAATGAATAGTGTGCAGGGGGGATGATAGTGAGTGAAAAAGAGAGAAACATAATTATCTCAAGAGGTGTTAATAATTATCAAATAAATTTAATGAAGGAAGTCACCAAGCATAGTGATTAAGCTATAGATATAAGAATCTAGCTATAGGAACTCAAAGTAAGCACGAAAAGCTAGAGAGATATTTTCCAAGGTCAAAGATAGATAATGAATGTTTTGTGACTTCTCCCCATGCCTATGCATCATATGATAATTCATAAATTCTATAATCCATTATGTAAATAAAGAAAAATTCAAACAATGATAAATATTTCACTCCCCCAGACAACAATATTATTACACCTACCTTGGGCGTAATTCAACTTGTACAACAACCTGCTCTAAATCGATAAACTTTACAAATGGAAACACCTCCTATGATTAGTTGTTTATCTCTAGATGTACAATAACTTGTGTATGAGATCAATGATATATAGTCTAATGTGTTACATCTTAATCAGGGTGAAATTAGGCCATCCCATGCCTTAGATTCTCATGATCTTTTACATACACCTTTGGCATAACACATAAAGATAACCCCTTTGACATAAAGATTTGTGGAACCTAAGATTAATTTTTATGATAGTAAGGGTGACCCAGATTACCATATTTATATTTACACACAACTTGTTTGGACTATGTGTCCAATGATTAGCTCCTTTTAAAGTTGTTCCCACATGGTGTAAAGGACTATCCCTTACAATGGTTCTACGATCTTTCAAATCAATCTATCACTGTGTTTAATTCATTGTAAGATATGCTTTTGGCATACTTTTCATTTAACATCATTGATAAGTTTTCATATGCTCAATTAGCACAACTTAAGAAAAATCCAATGAACCTATAGTAAAATATTTCTTGTGATATAAAACTATATTAGCAAAGATGACTATACCCATGGTAGATGGAGAGATCCAAGACATTAAAATAAAGTCTACTTCCAACATTACACGAGGTTATATTATTCAATAAATTTACAGCATTCATATATTTATGACACATAGTGAAATAAAGGAAATTCAATATTCTCTCTATGGGCAAATGAAAGTACATAACTGGATCATAATCAACTAATAAGAATTTTAATCAACCTCCATACAAGGAGAAACCTAGTGAAAATAAGAATGATCAAAAGGTAATAGCTAATGTAGCTTCAGATCCACCTCTTCACTTGGTTTTATCATCTCCTCCATATAGAGTGTTCATAAATATTCCAAGGATCGCCGACACACTTTTTATAATAGATCTTGGAATGCAATGTCATATATCCCCCTCCCATTAAAGAGGTTGATACAACTAGACCTATTCCAAAGAGATATGATTCCAATGTATTCTAAAACTATCATAGGGCATTAAACCATGTTACAAATAGATGCATCAATTTGAGACATGAGATACAAGACTTAATAGTGGCCAATATCATTGATGTGTGCACACCTACAAAGGCACCTAAAGTTTAACCAATGGAAGCCAAGGCATTAATAATATTTTTAGATCCATTTCCAAAACACATAACTAATGAGTCAGGAGGCACTTCAGGTATTCAATACACATATCAGGATCATCCACCACTAACATCCTATCATACTAATATATAGGATATGAACCCTTTACATAATATCATTGAGGTATATCATACTATAGTGTCAACTATATCTCTCATCACTTTATTAGAGAATGATATTGTCAATGATGATTCAGATTTATTTGCACTTTTTATAAAAGCATACATTGACCATCATCCTATTCATAATGTCATGGTTAATAATTGGTCAAGTGTTAACAAGTGTACTATCACACTTATACAACATTTGGGTTATTCATAATAAGATATTTATGTATTTGATACAATTATTCATGGTTTTAGTGGCCATGTTCAAATCTCCATTAGGGAGATTGTACTCCCACTATATGTTGGGCCAACACATATGGCCACTGGATTCTTAGTTATACCTAGTGCAAGCACATTTGACATGTTATTAGGTAGGACATCGATAAAACAACTTTGAGCCATTCCATCCACTATACATAGATGCCTCAAGTATATACATGTTAATCATGTGGTTATAGTTGAGGGCCTTTCATATGGGTATCCTTTAACTATCCCATATGCATTTTAATAGCAACCACTAGTTACAACTCTAAGTATAATTTATATTAGTACACCACATATTTTAGTTGATCCACCAGTGTAGGTGAGGTCTACCTCTGCAATATTATCACATATGCATGGTCTCTAATGGAGACCTTTATTAGAGACTCATATGTCAAAGACATGTTATAGATTATAGAGAGTCTTACTCTACCCATTTCATTTTGAGATCAATATTATTAAATTCCTAGGGTTCTCAACATAGATCATCCATGTTAACTACAACATCTTCTCCTAGATGGGTCCCTAAGAACCCTACAATTCATAGGCTAGTTTAGCTAGCTTCACAGGTTCTTAACATAGTTCACATGCTAGTTCAATCAACTAATCAGATTCTTAGCCCTACTCCCCAGGCAGTGTCAATTATAGATCACTCAACATAGTTGGCTTATAGATCACAAATACGTTTTCACACAAAACACGATAGTTAATCTTTTGTTTGATACATGGAACCTTGATAGTGAGTCTCCCATGAGACTCTTCGGTTAATATGTTCCTACCTCCTTGTACATAGTTTCATTCATTTTTATCCTTGTATATAGTTTCATTTTAATGTTGCTTCTACATAAATTATATCCATAAAATACAAAAATAATATATTATGTTAGAAACACAAAAACATTCAATTTTTTACTTAGAAAATACAAATTATAGATTGTAGGAATTTCCATGTTACACTTCTTATAGTTTCCAGTTACTACATATGTTATCTATCTTAGTGTTGTCTATTTTATCACACATATATGCTTCACTTTTATTTTTTGAGTGTTTAAAGATACTTACAGGACTCAGGTCCACCACATAGATCCAAATTTTCTACTATCTACCCATTGGGGGCATATACATAGATACATAATTTCCTCATTTGTTATATTCACCCATTTGGGGGCATCCTATACATAATTTTGATTACCATGTTACATTTTTCTATACTATATATCATAGAATTAACATTATTATATCTTGATATTAATCATCCTAAACTAATCATGTTTTTTGGTAACTACTACTAATCTAGACTCAATTTATGTACATCCTTGTTATTATATAGATTTGTACCACATGTTCATGAATACTTTCACTTCTATCTTTACCATTTTAGACATGATTATGTCTCTATACTTCTACATATATTTGAGGGAATTTGAATATTCCACTTCCTCTCATTATATGTATGCTTTGAACATATGCCCATGTACCTATATGTGCTTTCTTGATTGTGTATGCAAACATCTGAACATGTCTTTCCATGTGGCTCTAAGTCAAATTGATTTCTCTATATGTATGTGGAAATTTTAATATGTCCTTGTATGTATTGATTTCTCATATTTAGTGACGTGTGCTTATGTCCCTTGTATTGAATCCCCTTGGCCTACTTTGTATGCCTCATGTGTGTTTTATGTATGATTTCATGTATACATTATGGCCATGACACTTGTCTCTTGTTTGTTACACACTTTAGTTTTAGATTCTATAAGGGTACTCATGCATCCTCCCTCCCTCCTTGGATGTTGTGATGGACATCATGCCCCATCCTCCAGGTAGTTACTCAATTTATTACTTAGATTTGTTATTCATACACATGCTTACATCGTTACATGTGTCTTGATAGCCTTGTCGATGCTAGATATAACATACATCATACATTATACATTTATGATTAGATTATCTTACATTTTGATGTCATGTATATAAATTATATTGGTTTATAACACATATATCACATATTCCCATGCTAGTACATATCATGTAGAGATTTTTATTTTGAGGATAGTTATTGCATATATTCAATAACCCCCCTCAAAAGAGGGGGAATTCATAGAGGTTTTTAATAGAGATAAATCCATTTGAATACACTCATAATATAGTTTCCATCACATAGGCATATAATACAAAGCTCAATTTCAAAAAAAAATAGTGGAAAATAGTTAGACATATATTAGACTTAGTTGATAGAAAAAAATATAGTAGGAAACTAGTGCCAAAAGTGGACACTAGAGCCATAGTGCTACTATCCAAGATATGGTGCTATTATCTAATATCCCAAGAAGTAGAGAAATATAAATTTACTAGAAAGGCAAAATAGTTACAATCCAAGTTTGCACAAATTTAGTTATAACTTACTAGTGTTTGATTAGTTTTTATTAGTTTTGCACAAAATCATACTAGTTTGCTAAGATTAGGGGCATCATGCATAACATGAGTACTCCCTTTTCAATTTTTAATACTTAGATATAGATTATTAAAACTCAATCTAGAATCCATATGCTCATATATCAAAATTGGAGGCATGTGTGTGGCACATCATTTCCATATAGTTAATTATGCAATAATTGATCATATGGAATGTCAAACTCCATGTCATTCTCTATATTTTACATACTGGACACCATGTTCCAATTAATACACTAGATTAATTCCTTACTCCATCTACAGTGGTTGAAATTACCACATTATCCCTAAGCTACATGCCTGAGTGCCTAAGGAGGCCCCTGGGCCAATTTTCATTCTAGAGTTCTTGAGTGGCCGTAGAGCCATTATATACAATTTTAGTTATAATCACACAACTTTAGTTACATTTTAATATTTAGTTACATATGCATCTACTAAACATTTGTAGCAAATGATGGAGTCATAGTCTACTTGAGTTCTTGATCCACCTACATAAGAGGGTTGGACAAGCTATCAATCCAATCCAAGATATTCATAGGTCATGATCCACCAAGTAAAGGTGGGAAACCATAGAGTCAAGGATAGCTTGAGTTATTGATCCACCCACACATGGGGATTGATAAATCCATCATTTTAGTCTAAGCTATTCACTAATTTGATCACTATCTACACACATAAGATGTCACCAGGTTTATGTATTGTTTATGTACCTAGTGAGATGTATTCATTCCTTTACTCTCTTTTATATTTTTACTTAGTTTTATATTTTCCTTTAATATCTCTTAATTAATGATTTATATATGTATGTTTCATTTATAAGACATGCAATAGTTTATGCTTCTCATACTCATATCCAAATTCACAGACTTGGCCTCATATGTAAGTCTAGGTGAGATTATTTTTAATCTATCCTAGTCATTTTAGTTTGTTGCATTTATAGAATAAAGGGGAGGATTTAATAATCTAAAAATTACACTTGAGTGCTAAGAGTGTTACTTGATACCATCCATCCCTATATTAGCCCTTGACCTTTCTTAGGGACTATTTAGACACTTATTGAACTTTTGTGTGGGCCACACACATCCCTAGACATCTCAAAATTAGTCCCAAACACTTACTTATGCATTCAATCCAATCATGAAGTTTTTCCATTAGACATCAGTGCCATAAGTAGACAATAATGCCATAACACTATTATCCTATTTGGGCGTTGTTGGCCAGTTTTAGACCACATATAGAATCTCACTTGGATAGATCAGTTCTTGAAAGTCCTAGTATGGTTTGATCAAGCTGAGTATAATTCTTGGTGAATTGGGTGATCAAATATTAAAAAATATCAAATGTCACCTAAAAATATTTTGAAACATTTAAAGCAAGCTTAAAGTGCAGTTTATTGATATTTGAGGAGCATGTCTTGAGATACATCTAGAATTGTAGATGGAAGGATCCAACAAGTTTCCATGGTGTTTATGGAATTTAGGAAGCATGAAATAAGTTTTCTTAGAGTTTTAAATTGTTCATCAGAGCTTTGATAGATCAAAATATAATGAGAATGAGTCTAGAATAACCAGATCATCATAGTACATCATGTAGAAGTAAATAGGTTAGCCTAGTTGCAGATTTGATAAGTGCACTTGGAAAATTGACTAGAGTTAAAGGAGTATATGGACATGATATTTTTCATGCCTTGAACATTTTATACAAAACTTGTATTATGACGAGTTTTCTATTTCAATAAAGAAACATTCAAAGTTGAACAAGCAGAGTGGAACATGCATGGGGATGTTAAGTTAAAGCTATGACAAATAGCCATTTGGTTTCATAATATTCTAAGGGTGAGTGTAGGGTTGACAAGTGTCAAAATATCAAGTAATTGAATACATATCTAATGGTATATAAAAATCAATGAGGATAGTGGTCCCAAGAAAATAAATAGAGCATGTTTAATTGTACAAATCAAAATCGATGATGAGTGAGAAGTCAACAAGTTAATAAATCCCAAAAGTAATTAAGAAGATACCAAGTGTCAAGACCATGAAAAATATTGAGAAAATTGATGGTATGCATTAAATCCATGCAAAATAACATCGACATTACACATAAGGTCAAGATTTAATGTTCCTAAGGATGAGTGTGAGAATGCCATGTGGCACAAGCGTAGGAACCAAAAAATATTGACTGTAGGACCTTGAAGCAAATGGGGAACTGACAATTAGCATAAATTGAGAAACTCAGATCAAGATCAATTTCCAATATTAGAATTTAAAGATAAGATACTTCAAATAGAGGTAGAATATAGTTCAAGTTAAACCAAGAGCAAATGTTTCAAAGGGTTATATTGCCATTAGAGCTTAGTCAAATGCCATTAAGTAGAAGCAACCATATAGTCAAGGTTATTAATAGTGAAGCTCTATTGTCATTAAAGTTTAGAGGAATGATGGGTTTATTTAAACCTAATATAGTCTTGAATAAAGCTATGCAACCTGCATATCTTCATCAATATAATAACTATATGAAAACCAATAAATTCTTCCATATCCATTGTCCTTCTTTTTGACCTCTTTTAAGGTGATTCTAAGCTATTACATGTCTCAACTTGTGTTCTTTATATCATGATGTGAGCTTGGTTTGAGTCTTAGAACTCATCTTTGTTTTTATTCATTACTTCATGAACCTAGTTTATGAAATACTTATGCAATTAGCTAAATTATGAGATTGTGTGAGCCAATATTATCTTGTGTAGATATAGTGTGGGTTTAAGCACATGAGAGCCTCATTTAAATTTGGTGCATCACCTTGTTAGATTTATTAGGATCCCTATTTCCCCCTTTCCATCCCTTTTCCAAGTAGAATCATTAGTTCAAGTGATCCATCAAAAGGAAGTCAGCCTTCTCTAGAGTTTCAACACTATTATAGGATACCCATCGCCTAGGGTTGTTCTCATATTGTGACTAGGAGTGGAGGAACCTAAAAAAATCTTCCACAAGGGTATAATCTCACATCATAATAGTTTCTAGCATGCTCAATGGGACTTACATAGAAAATTTTGGTGAAGAGTTTTGGTGTTCTCTTCATTAAATCAGCCTTTGAAGGCATCTATGCAAACATAAATGGTGACTTCAACTATCCATTAGCTGGTTTAAATAACCCATGTGCCTAATCATCAATATCTGGTGACTCTGAAGGACTTTCAACAATCTAGTGATAGATTAGCAACTATATTTCATGCCAAAGGTGACTAAAAGATCAACTTCTATATGTATTCATTTTGAATTTGTTGAATTGTCTTTAAATTAAAAAAAAAAGGTTGAAATTTGATAATACTCATCCATATAAAGGAAATTTCCCTTTTAGACCAATTTTAAATTCTACCTCTACAAGAAGATCTTTGCTAGATCCTTTCATTACCATGCTAGCCCCTAGACTTTTTCCCTTTGTGGATTTCAGTGATCAAAGTCCCTTGGACCTCCAAAAATATGACCCTATTCTTTTAGAATCTCTTAAAAGTGTCCCTTATTTCATAGGAGACCAATATATGATCCCTTCTAAGCACCTCATGGATGTAGCTAATTTTTACAATATTCATAATATTGATGAGGAGAATGTAGTAATTAGGTCATTATCCATCTCTTTCAAAGGTAAATCCTTAGATTGGTATAAAAACCTTGTTGATAACTCCATTACCTCATGGGACCAGTTAGGAGATACATTGTGTAAGAGGTTTGATTACAAAATTGACCATTTGTCACTTATAGATCAGTTAACTACAATTAAAAGAGCCCCTCATGAAGTCATGCAAGACTTCAAGACAAGGTTCCAAAAGACATGGGATATAATCACAATCTCTATTATGCCTACTCTAAACTTTGACTTTGTATACTATTTGAAATCCCTCAATAGTGACATTGCTGTCATGATCTTGTCTATAGGAGGGAACACATTGCCAAATGCATATGATGTGGCAATAAGAGTATAAAATTGTCTAGTCCAAGCTGGCAAGGTAACACCTAGACCACCAATGCCCTTGTTTCCTAAGATCCAACAACCTCCTATCTCTATTCCTCCCTGTATTATCATTCTTCTTATGCCAATAATTACTACTATACCCTTACCCAAGCAAGAAAAGGCTTCCACTAGCTAACCTAATGACACTCAAGAGCATAAAAAGTTTCAAGAGCTTAAGAGCATGTTCAAATCCTTGGGAAATGAACTATTAAATATTAAAAGGTAGCAGACCTAATTTAATAGGCCTCATCAAGCCTTATATCAACATCAACAACATTCTTATCAAGCAACTAGGCCACCCTATAAAACAAACTTCCAAGGTCAAGGCCAACAATAGGGTCAAGGATAAGTGTAGCCTAACTATACAAGGCAAAATAACTACAATCCAAATACTAAAAGCACTTCCAACACTTTCATTCTGGTTTAGAAAATATTACTCAAGGAGTTGAGGGTACCATGCCTTGGAATCAGTCTTTTGGGCAATCCATTGTCCCAAACACTAACTTTAACCAAGATTTAAATGATCAATGACATCAATATACAAATTATGGGTACAATCAAGCCCTTATGGCTCAAAACACATAGGTACCATGATGATAAAACTAGAGTAGTCTCAAAAAAATGAAGGCCCTAATCAAGAACCAAGCCAATTGGGTGCTACAATGGTTAAATATGAGCAAAAAGAGTACTATGCACAAAATTATTAGGCTAGTTTTAACCATGCATACATCCCAGTGGTAGCGAATATAAGGTTTAAAAGAAGAAACATGGATGGTAATCAAGAGGTAGTCAAATAGCCTCCTACCACTACTCCATTTATATCAAGGTCAAATGAACCTACTACTCTTCCAAAGGTTCCAAATGTTTCAAGAAATCAAAACCAGGGGAATTTCTTTATTCCCCAAAACTCACAAATTCAAAGTATAGTTTTGGCTCCCAAAGCACAACCAAAGGTTAGTGGTATACCCATCAACATTATGGAATAAATAAAAAGGTTCAATGTGAGTGTTCCAATGTGGGACATGTTCTCCATGCCTGGATGGATAGATATCTTCAAGAAGGATTATCAAAGATCAAGGTTCTCGAGAAGGAATCAAAAAAAGAAAATGTGGTTCTTACCAATGCATCCAAAAGACCAAATGAACGGAAATTAGGTAAGATGGTTAAACCTCCTCCCTTATATATTTTTATGATCATTGATGACACTTTGGTGCATAATTACCTAGTAGATAGTGGGTCTAGTACCTCAGTAATGCCAAAGTCCATAGTTGATTAAATTGGCCAAAAATATGAACCTTAGTCTAAGGGAGTCCTACCGCTTGACAGATCTTCCACCAAGCCATCTGCTATCATCAAATACCTAAACTTGACCTTGCATGCATGTCTTAGTGTGTCAGTGGCTCAAGATGTATTGATTCTAGATGTCCCTCCTCATTTTTCTTTATGTTTATCCAAATAATTCATAGCAAAAATTAGAGGTTATCTAGTAATAAACTGGTCATACATGGCATTCAGAACAAGATATGGACCAAAGTTTCCATCAAAGTTGATCCCATTGAATAATTCCACATTAATCACTATGGGATAGATAGTATAAACATCAATTACACCATTATTGATGAGGATGAATTCACTATTGGTCAAGAGCTAAACACTCATCTTGATGAGATACCAGACATGTTCTTGGATGAATTATGGGATGACAATCAGTTAATAAACCCTTTAGGTGGTGTTCAAGAAAGAGACATGGGTGTCTATTTATTGCATAAAGAAAATTAGTCCCTACCATCCCTCATTAGGCCTCAAGAAGACTCCAGTGGCTTATGGAAATTTTTATTTGATGGATCAAGGAGCAAACATGGAGTGGGTGTAGGTGCAATGCTATTATCTCCTTCTAATAACAAATATTTCTCTTCTTATAGGTCTTAATTTAGTTATTCTTACAATACAGTTGAATATGAGGGTCTTATCCATGGCCTTCAATGGGCTAGTAGGAGAGTGATCGAGTAGTTACAAGTTTATGGGGACAGTGAGATAATAGTACACTAGGTTAGAGACTAGAATATCACCAAGAATCCCTTGATGAATTTTTATAAACACAGGGTGTGGGACCTAATTGAGGATTTTGAGGCCTTTAACTTCCAAGTAGTTCAAAGGGACCATAATCAACATGCTAATAGATTAATAGCTGTGGGAGCCCAATTTGATATCCCAAAAGAGTTAAAAAGGACCAAAGTAAAACCACATGTTAAAGTTGTGGTAGGGACATGAGTGCTAGACAATGAAGTTCATTGGTAGGTCTTTGAAAATGATGAGAAAATTACATGTTTTTTATAGTAGGAAGTAGTGTTTTCCTCTTTAAACTAGGATAGGTTCCAAAATTAAAATGAGGATCAAATTGTTTAGATGAGGTATAATAAACTTCTTAAAATATTAGTCACCCTTGAAGGTATCTTGCGTGAGGGAGACCATATGAGGAAAGATAAAGTAGTGATGTCAACAAATGAAGAGAACTATGAAAGATTTATTATCTTAAAAGATAGACTTATAAAGCTTGGGAAGGTAAAGAGTGAGGCTTGAAGGCATGCTTTCATAGAAATTTGTAGAGAATATGTAGACATCTTTGCTTGGGAAGTATAGTGAATTGAGAGGCTTTGATCCCAAATTAGCCCAACATACTATAGAATTGGAGGCCAATGCCAAGATTGTAAGGTAGAAGCAAAGACTTATCAACCCCAAAATTGAAGAGATTATGAGGAAATAATTGACCAAACTAATTGAATCTAAGATCATCTTTCCCATCAAGCATTACTCATGGGTAGCCAACTTGGTACCTATCAGGATAAAGAATGGGGAAATTAGATTATGTGTTGAATTTAGAGATCTAAAAAAGTTATCCTTGAAAGACCACTACCCTTTACCATCTATGGAACAACTCTTTTAGATAGTTTCTAGTTTAGAATGCTTCTCTTTCTTGGATAGTTACTCAAGATACAAATAGGTGCTGGTAAGAGAAGTAGATCAATATAAGATTGCCTTCACCACCAAGTGAGGCACATATGATTATCAAAAGATGCCTTTTGGCTTATGAAATGCCAAAACAAATTTACAAAGATCAATAGACATGGATTTCTAAGGATTACTAAATTAGATGGTGCTGGTCTACTTGGATGACATGATAGTTTTCTCTAAGAAGTCTAGTGAGCACATGGATCACCTAAGGTTGATTTTCTAAATGTGCAAAGAATATGGGGTCTCTTTAAATCCAAATAAATGTGTGTTTGATATTCATGAAAGCAAATTTTTGGGTCACATTATCTCAAAGAAATGATTATCTATTGACCTTGATAGAATAAGTACTATCTTAGCATTATCTTTACCCAAGCACAAGAAAGGAATCTAGAGCTTCCTTGGGAAGATAAACTTTGTGAGAAGATTTATACGTGGTTTTAAAAACTTGGTCAAACCCATAACTACCATGATAAGGAAGAACCAAGTGTTCACTTGGTCAAATGAAGGTAAAGTAAATTTTGAGTCCATCAAGAAAGTTATTGACCAAACACCCTCGCTTATAAATCCTGACTTCTCAAAGGATTTTATATTAGCCAGTTTTGGCCCACATATAAAAACTCACCTAGATAGATTAGTTATTAGAAGTACCAATATGGTTTGATCAAGATGAGTAGAATTATTGGTGAATTTAGAAATAAAATAATAATGAAGAATATCAAATGTCACCTATAAAGATTTTGAAACACTTTAAGCAAGCTTAAAGTGTATTTTATTGATCTTTGAAGAGCACATCTTAAGATAAGTCTAAAATTGTAGATGGAAGGATCTAACATGTTTCCATGGTGTTCATGGAATTCAATGAGTATGAAGTAAGTTTTCTCATAGTATTAAAGGGTTATTCATAGCTTTGATAGATCAAAAGATAATAAACATGAGTCTAGAAGAACCAGATCGTCACAACATATCATGCAAACACAAATAGGTTAGCTTGGTTACACATTTGATAAATGTACTTGGAAAATCAACCAAAGTTAAAGGATTGCATGGACATGATATTTTTCATGCCTTGAACATTATTGGTGTAATTTTTATCTTGATGAATTTTGTATCTCAATAAATGAGCATTCAAAGTTAAACAAGCAAAGTGGTATGTGCACAGGGATGTCAAGTTAAAGTTACAACAAATAGATATTTGGATTCAAAATATTCCAAGGATGAATGTAGGGCTGATAAGTGTCAAGATATTAGGTACTTAAATATAAATCTAACAACATGTGATGATCAATGAGGATAATGGGCCTGAGAAAATCAATGGAGTGCATTCAATTGTACAAATCAAGATCGATAATGAGTTAGAAGTCAACAAGTCAATGAATCCCAAAATCAATTGAGAAGCTACCAAGTGTAAAGACCATGGTAAATACCAATAAAATAAATGGTATGCAATCAAGCCATGCAAAGTAGATCAATGGTGAATTTAAGGTCAAGAGTCAATGTTCCTAAGGATAAATACAAGAATACCATGTGGTGTAAGCACTGGAACCAACAAAGACTGACTATAGGCCCTTGGAGAAAATGGGGAGCTGATAATTGGTAGAAATTGAAAGCTCAGATCAAGATCAATGAACAATATTAGAAGTCAAAGCTAAGAGACTTCAAATAGAGGTCAAATACGATTCAGGTTGAACCAAGAGCAAATGTTTCAAAGGGATATAATTCTATTAGAGCTCAGTCAAATGCCATTAAGTAGAAGTAACCATATAGTCAAGGTTGTTAATAGTGAAACTCTATTGCCATTGAAGTTTAGAGGCATGATGGGTTTATTTGAGCCTAATATAGTCTAGATTATAGCTATGTAACCTATAGATCTTCATCGATATAATGACTATAAGAAAAATAATAGTTTGGATTGGTTTTCAATCTATAATAAAGATCTATGTTCTAGTTGGAGCAGATGTAGGCATAAATGAGATATGGAAAATTGTCTCATCCTTCAACATAGTTATAGTTTTGACAAAAAGGTACCTATCAAAGCCCAAAGTAGACATAATCAAGGGTCTATCAGGTCTATAGATATAAATATTTTGTCTTCATAAACAAGTCAAAAGGAGGATGGCATAAAGTCCCAAAATGGATAACTGGTGATTAAAGAAAGTATTTGGAGCATTTAATAGATTTTCAGGGTCTCTAAAGGTTTTTATTCTTATCAGGATGATTACCCATCACCTTCAGTAAACTCTTGTCATCTAGTGTGTTGTTTAATCAATAAAATGATGTAAAGGCTATCGAGATAAATGAAGGCTATCTTATCAATGATGTATTAACCCTAATTTGATTAAAATATGGTAAAACATTCATAAAAGTTGGAAACTCCTTTTAATAATCTAGGATGACATTCTTCCTATCTCCCATCCTTTTTGTATATCTTTCTTTTCTTCCACATAAAAATTTCCTAGAATTTAGGAGAACTCTCTCTAATTTCAGATTCAAAAAAGGACTCTTTGATTTTGAAGAGTAAGAAACTCTCATTTTATAAGGTTAAACCCTATCAAAAATTTTAAGATCTACTTCTTGATGCAATAAAAGACTTTCTTTGCCTATCTCTTGCCTGTGATTAGTTTTTAATAATCTTGTGCATGATGGCTTTGTAAAGGAGACTCTTTTATATCCATTGTGTTGTTTTTGACATTGATGTGAGCTCACTATGAGTCTTATAACTCCTCTTTGTTTTCATTCATTTCTTCCTGAACCTAGTTTATGAAATACTTATGTAATTAGCTAGATTGTGAGATTGTGTGAGCTAGTCTTATATTGTGCATATATAGTGTGGGTTTAAGCACATGAGAGCCTAATTTAAATTTGATCCATCACCTTGTCAGATTTATTATGATCCCCATTCTCCCATTTATAACCCTTTTCTAAGTAGAATCATTAGTTAGGTGATCCATCAAAAAGAAGACAGCCTTCTCAGGAGGTTTAACCCTATTATAAGATACCCATAGCCTGGGGTTATTCCCATATTATGACTAGGAGTGGATGATATTTAAGAACTCTTCCACAAGGGTATAATCTTATGTCATAATAGGAAATATTATCATTTTTCCTTTTTTGAGCTCCAACCAATATCTTTTCAATTCTTATATCACCTAGGGTTGGCCTAGACCTATTTAAAACCATGCACAATCACTAGATCTATATACACACACACACACACACACACACACACATACACACACACACACACACACACACACACACACACACACACACACACACACACACACACACACACACACACACACACACACACACACACACACACACACACACACACACACACACACACACACACACACACACACACACACACACACACACATGAATTTTAAACCTCTATACATTAGATGAAAATTAGATGCAAATACACACAAATGAGTTCAAATCAAGTTGTGCATAAGCAAGGTTATGAATCCCTATTCTACCCTACTTATGCATGCAGTCATTTAAAGCCTTTATAAGCTCATAATACTTAGATTTATAGTCTCAAGAATCACTCAAAGAACTCAAACCAAAATTCATGTTAGATTCAATTGAATTTGTACCAATAATTAGGTGGGGAGAACTATATCAGGATTGATCCCTCTTTAGAGTATTGGTATATAGGAAACTCTCATCACAATGGGGTGTTGAGGATGTCTAGCCTACCCAATTAACACCTCATGTTTACTACTTGTGCCAAGACAAATTCCCTAATGACATAGAGTTCTAGTGTCTACACATAAAATCAATCATAATAGGTCACATACAATGAATTAAATTTCATTCACACATGAATAGGCTTGGCAGACTCAAACACAGGCGCTCCTATAAGCTCAAAATAGTTCCTGAATAGAGGACACTATCACCATAAGTGGACATTAACACCAAAATGCTACTATATAGTGTAAGGAGCTATTATTTTTAATGGATTTTGACACTTGGATATTATTTGTGACACTTAGATTAGCTCTTGTACTTATTTTTAGCCTCTAGATCCTTTGTCTCCTTCATTTCTATTATTAAAAATATTAGTTTAGCTAAATTCTTTCACAAATTAGTGGCTATATTTATTGCATATTTTATACCCTAATTTATTGTACTTAGGCCCTTTAACAACCTAGGGATTACACTCCATAACCCTAAAAATTTAATTCAGTGGGTCATATAATTAGATATTAATATTATTATCATGGATTTACAAGCTCCTTTTTAAAGTTAGACATGATTATCCCTTTTGGAAATAAGTAGTTTGTTTCATCATATGAGTTATAACCTTAATAAAAATAAAATATCCATGTTAGCTATAGTATAAGTTGCACATTTGCATATTTTATGTCTCACAGCTATTTTTATGGTTTGAATATCTCATGGTGTGAATATATTATTTTGGTGCATACACCTCTTTCAAACATAACATAGATACTTCTTTCCATTCTAATCTATGTTGTATTAGAATTGAATGGGGCCTAATGAACCACTTTATGAATAGTATATGCTTAGAGAATATGCATAGGTTCATTTTATTTGCATAGGATAAAGAAAACTCAATCATATGAGGCTTGGGATAAGTTATCTTCTTCTAGTATACATGTAGCTTTATTTTTTATCCTGCATTTGAATCTTCTAGGGTGGAAGCTTATAATATAGTTTATGAACTTAGAATTTCCTGATTTTACATGGAAATGTGTCTCATGTGCATATGGTTGGAAGACTTATTTCTTTCATCAATTTTGAGGTTTTAGATTAGCCAAGGTAATTTATTTTGAAGTACTTGGAAATTCAAGAATGTTTTTATATGCTATAAAAATATACTACAAGAAGGGTATGCATTCCATTACAAAGAGGATAGGACCAATTAGAGATAGAAGGATGATTATGATTTTGGGTATTATTTTAATGTTGAATTCCTTTATTCCAAATAGTGAGGTCTCAAATGAAGAAGATGGTCACGATGGTCTTTTTATTTTTGAAACATTTCAAGTATCAGTTGATATTTAATTAATTTTTTTCTTACTTCAGAAAATTTTATTAAAATTGTTTATATAGTTGGTTTCTTATTATGTACATGCATTCATTTCAATAATTGATTTATAACAATTTTTACTCATCTACTTTGTCATGGAAGATATTATGAGGGCCCTAAGCATTGTGACTATTGACTATGATAAATAGTGATGGACTATTATGTAAAAATGGATAGAAATTATGAGTGTATATATGTGATGGAAATAATTATTGATTATTAATTATTCAATATTGGAACTATGAGTACTATAATGATTTAATATTACTTGGATTACTATTTATTAAATAATTTAAGTATTTATTGAATAGTACAAGTATTAGTTGATTAATTGGGTACTATGGTGAATTACTAATTACTATAATCATTATGGATTATATGTACAATTTAATAATTAATATGATTCTGATAGAGAGTGATGGATTATTATGTAAAAATGGATGGAAATTGTGAGTGTAGAGATGTGATGGAAATAATCATTGTTTATTAATCATTGAATATTTGAACCATGAATATATAATGATTGAATATTACTTGGATTACTATTTATTGAATAGTATAAGTATTAAATGATTGCCTTAGATACTATGGTGGATTACCAATTAATATAATCACTATGGATTACTTGGAATATTAATTTTTAATTATTAAATAGTACATATAAGTAATAATGTTGAGATGTATGCTCACATGTAATCATGTTGAGATGTATGTCCAAATGTAATCATGTTTAGATGTAAGTCCACATGTAACTAAAATGCATACATAAGTGAAAAATAATTATCGTCAATTTAAGTGCTCCATAATATTATGTTTATGATTGTGGGGAAGGGCATGCACTTCAAGTGTCTTGCTCAAAAATGGAATTATGCTAAAAATAGTAAATTGATAAACAAATGCGCAAACCTTCCTTGACTAATTTTATGCTAACTATACAAGCTAATTATGACTAGAAACTACTTGAAAAGACATTTTAATTGTGTCACATATAGAAATAAGAATTCACATTATGTTAGGATAAGGCCACTCTAGGAAGACATGATGCAATGTGGTCTTGTGTATTAATTATAACCATGTCTTGATTAATTGTGAGAATGTGTTTTTGATCTAGATATGTGTGCCTATATATGAGGGATTTTTGTATGACTACATGTGTAGATTTGATGTGTGAAAGACCTATAAAACACAAAATTTAGCTCCTGTATAATAAATAAAATATAGATCAAATACCAAAAGTGTGAAATAGGGTCAAAGAAGAGTCAAAATACCATCATAAAACCCTACATAATTTGAGTGTTGTCTACATAGACCAAATAGGCCTTAGGCTGATGTAGTTCTCTCACCTAGAGTGAGTGTGTAGATTTTGACTTTGCTATATGAATGTAACTAGATAGATTACTTTGATTACTTGAAAACTAATGCCGTTGACCTAAAATAAACTTTATTTAGACTTGGATTATGACTTTTATAATTCTTCAAAATTAGAATTGGAATAAATAATGTTCTTTTTCTCAATACACAGAAGTATTTTTTAAGTGATTCTAGATATTATTTGAGAGGCCTTGATGTGATTATATAGATCAATATTTTGAAAATTTACATTAACTGACCTTGCTAAAAGTGTTGTAGGTGTAAGATTCACTAACTTGAATTTAAAAATTTATCATTAGGGCATGAGAGACAAGGTCACACTAGTGGAAAAGGTTGTAGTGTGACCCTATCTGACCTAGTGTGGTTATGTCCTAGAAGGATAGAGATTGATATAATTAGTCTATAATTAGAATAGGGATATATAAATGATATTTTAGGTGGTTAAAAGATAGTTTATAGAATATTTAATGCTTTTGTATATATTACAAGTTAATATAATGGAAAATTACCTA
Source organism: Torreya grandis (assembly GCA_037957365.1). Classification (NCBI taxonomy): domain Eukaryota; kingdom Viridiplantae; phylum Streptophyta; class Pinopsida; order Cupressales; family Taxaceae; genus Torreya; species Torreya grandis. The sequence continues at coordinate 2,501,834 of JARHVA010000930.1, read as the reverse complement.
AATTAGGTAAGGATGTCAAGTTTAAACATTGTCAAGCACTTAATGATTAAATTTATGTGTCTGCATTTTCCCCCACTTCATTCTAGTGGTGCAAAAAAAGTGAATTTACTATAATAAAGTAGATGAAAACATAAGTATGTATACACACTTTGTATTTTTTTTTATGAAGCTTGATCATGCAATATGCCTTAGTGCAAAACCTGCAACAATGCCACTGAAAGTGGTTACTACCCATATTAGAAAATTGAAATTCTAAAATTTACTTTTTTAAACTTGAAAAGAGAGTAAGGAAAGTATAAACATGGCGTAGAGTATTAAATATAATTTCCCTATAACTCGAAATGGAGAAGTGCTTTCCCCCTTGTTGATGCATTTGGAGAAATGGGTGAATTAAGAGTGATTAAGAAATAATTTGATTTTTTTTGAAATCCTTTGAGTTGGAATAATTGTATGATCCAATTCTCATTTGACTATGTAGAGTACTCTGTAAAATAATTGAATGGGTGGAAACACCAACTATGACACACTACATAGATAAAGTTCAACCATAGATGTTGAGTGTTACTAGACTCTAATGTGGATCACTTGTAACACGATGATAAATCACATCACTATATATGGATCTAGATTATGTTTGAAAATTTACACTTTTGAAAATTTTAATTTGAGAAATTTTGAAATTTTGAAACTTGAGAACTTTTGAAACTTTTTAACTTTTGAAACTTTTAAACTTGAGAAGTTTTAATTTTTTCCATTTTCCATGTAAGAACTTGAAAATGAATGAATATCATGATTTCTATATATTTAATAAAATGATATTGGATACTAATTGAACTTGTAACTATTTAAAAAAATTGTAACTATATGAATGAGTGCACATGCAGTCACATGCCCCCATAATCTAAAAATGCTAAATCTATTACAATCTAAAAATTATATATTGTCATAAATCTGAATATTTATTTATCATAAGAAATTTAATTCTCAAGACAAGCCCAATGTGATGATCCCATTTTGAGATGAGAAACATAGCCTAAAATTCATATATCTTAAAAGAAAGCACATGTGAAATATATAATCATGTAGTAGCATTTTTAATCATTTGGATTGGATTGCCTCATATAATTGAGAAATATGTGTTAGATATATTTATGATTGAAGAAAATACACATGATGTACATGATATGTATCATGGAATAATGATTAAAATATAAATAATGGATGATATGAATCATGCAACCATATTAACTATTGTTGCATGAATCTTGCACCCATTTGATTAATAATATGATTCAGTATAATTATGGGAACATACCCAAGGTGTGGGACCTTGACTCCTTGGGATGAACCTCTTGAGAAGGCTATATCCTACTTAAAATAAGTGTACTAAATGTAATATTAGTTAATAGACCTAAAAAACCACTATAAATACTTATTTATAGTTAATACTAAACTTCTTATCATGGAAAAGGGGATAGAGGTAAACTGAAAATCACAAATGGTGATGCACAAAAGCTTACAGAACTCTTCAACTTGCTTCAATCAGCTCAATAAAACCTTAAAAACTAATAACTTGTATAAAAAATCTTAAAATAACACACCTCTTACATAATTACTTTTCATGAAGGTAAGAAGTCTAACACATCACTAGGAAGGACCACAATTCACATTAAAAAGGCTCATATGGTGAGAATCCATAGCTAATTCTTCATCAACCTAATTATACTAAACATACAACCTATTAAAGATAATAATATATTTTTTCATGAAGGTAAAAAATATTGGAAAATGTTACAAGGTAAAAACTAAAATCCACAATCAAATCAACAACCCCAATGTCATACACAACATACAAGAACTTTGAAGAAAGGCAAATCAGTTATTTATTAATGTCAAGGCTAAATCATGTGTTAAAATATTTAAACGAGCATAATTTTGTTACACCAAAGTAGAGGGATACTAAAAAAGTCATTTATTATTCATATATAGAGAGTACAAGTGAGTGAATAAAACAACAATAACCTCCTCAACTACTTTCATCAATTCAGGCATGTGTAGGGAAAGAGACCCAAAAGTTTAATATTTTGATATCCTTGAATGATTTGGACTTGTTCTATGTATAATTAGATGGATGATTGGCATAGTGGAGGATAAATCCTCCTATACTCACTCCATTTTTATTCTTTAATGACTTATTCATGATGGATTTTGTAACATTCCCACTAGGATTTACTAGAATAACATTATTTTTTTAAAAAATTTACATTCCACATATTCTTTAATTAAATTACACCATAATAATATAATTAGTGACCCAAGTATAACCCACTAAGTATGTTAACCATAAAAAAACATACAACATCTAATAATTACTAATCACTAGCATCATATGAAATAAAACATAACTGTATATAGAAAGTAATTAAATAGTTCTAGCCATGACTATTATAATAATATAGTCACTATTATCAATGTATAATGAATAATTAAATACATTTCCAAATATAATAATATTTTAATAATAAATATAATACAAGATACAATGCTCCATGGAGCATGAGTCTCATGAACTCTAGTGTATTTGATAATCTCAAGTGTAGTCTCCAATATGTACTACTGTGGGGAGGAAGAGCATCATTCGAGTGATTTTACACACCAACCACAAACCACAAATCCCCCACACAATCCACCTATTAGTAAATTTCCTTCCCTTCATGGATGTGCAGACAATGACGGTGCAAGAATCTAGAGATAGAAACTAGTACCCATGTGTTGTAAGATTTATAATACATGATGTGTACCATAAAAAAAATGTTCTAACATGATATCACACAAACATGTAAATGATACATATGAAATGACAATGTTTCACTAAACATTACTTTGGCCAAAATTTTCAAGTAGTTATTGATCTTTAGGATGAGCCAAATTTATACACACCACTTGATTGGATTACCTTCATCTAACATTGGTGATGATAAGTAAGCTAGTGAAGTTTGTCTCATGGCTTAGTACCATAAATTCAAGATTTAGTTAATATAATATGTAACCAATAGATTCAAATAGATTACTTCCTACTAGTAGGTATAAACATGCTAAGTATAGGAATAATCAATAATACATACATTTAGTCCATAAAATGTATGCAATGAATCTCAACTATATTATTTATCACATAAATAATAAGCATAACAAGTACAATTAATACCAATTGGGCATAGTATATATTTAGACTGCATGTTTCTAATTTTTGTAAGTAAATTTAAATGTAGTACATTCTAAGATAAACAAAAATAACAAAGTTTGATAGTTTTATGTACACATTACTCAATTACAAACAACCAATCATAATAATTTAAAAGATCAATTAATTCATAAAAAAAAAACATAATCTCTCATTTATACGGCTTGTACTTTTGGGAGGCTATACACATATAATTACAATGTCCTATCCCTCATTTTTCTATGACTTAATTTAACAGTCATTAATAATTATAATTATAGGCACACATCCAAATGTTAAAATATATGCTATATATGTATATGAGAACCTAAGTCCTCATATAGATATATTTCATATATTTATGCACCATATCTATTTCATGCATAATATAATATATTTTTTCCCATATACAAATACTGGTCTATCATACTAACAGTAATTCCTCATTTTCTTAATGAACTTCATATAATTATCACAAACCTTTATAATTTATATTTTCATGAAAAAATAATCAATATCTAACATAGGGTCACACATTTCTAAAAACCCTTATTTAAAGCCATAATTTAATTATGATAAAATCCATTCCAAATCAATTACCCTATTTACCCCAATTTTAGGTCCTTAAACTGTATATACATTATCCCTAATTGTTTAAAAAAGAGTACAATAAGCAATCAACCATACATACCTATATTCTACCTTTATTTATTTATTTATTTATTTCAAGTTTATACTATTCTTGAGTTTTTATAAGTATCAAATAAATCAAATTAACATATAATACAAAATCATTGTGAACCATATAAAAATGGACCTTACATAGCTTGTATATGTGTTCAAACAATTTAAATAGTTCACATATGTCCTTATAAGCTTAACACTATCATCTTTATTGTAAATAAAACTCATCAGCTTAAAGAATCTAAAAAATGCTACAGGTTTCATAATGGAACTTTCTCTTAATACCCTTCTACCTAATTGATATACAAGTCATATGGCCCTATTTATATATGTATGAGAAATTCTAGTGGTATTGTTATCCAATTCAACACTATAACCCACTTCTTATATAATCTATAAATTATCTATAACAGTCACCTCAAAAAAAATCCTTTAAAATATAAAAATCATAATTGAGATAGGATTATAAGGATATGCACACAATCCCTTGTTTTTTCTATAAAGGATCATGTTTTGAAAATAATTGAACTCAGAACTATATATATCTTCTTGGTTTTGAAGGATAATTACACATAGTCATGATATACCTATGTTCATAGTTTGGATAATAAATGTATACGCCATTTATACTTATATGTTATACCTATTTGATTAACAAAAACACACGGTCCATATGTATATAATTTCATGGTTTTGTGTAACAGATACATACAGAGATCATACATATGTTTCACTATTTTAAATGACAAATATAAATAGTCTCCAAATATATATTCACTAACCATAGATGAAGTTCATAACAAATAATGCACATAATTTTTATTTCAAACCATTCATTGATCAATTCAACTTAGACTGTGTATTTGTCAAAATACACACAAGTCCTATGTAATATATCTATATGCTTAGGATTTTGACATACATTTAACTGAGCATATATCTAATACAATTTATAAAATAAAAATCAATCTTTGTTTATAAAAAAACCATCTACCAAGGTTCAAACTTTATTAATCTAGGGTATTTTTCCATCATAACAATTGATTCATTTAACCCTATCAAATATACACATACAAAGAATTTTTTTGGCTTTCTATAGGGATTTATAGGATAGAGGTTTAGTTCTGTGGATGGAAAATCCATCCACAAGGCTAAACCTATATCAATATGTTGATCCCTTAATACGTATCATAGGTACTCAAAGTGTTTAAAGAATAGTTCTCATTTTAGAATTCAAAAAGTTCAGCACATGAGTTACACGTTGTGATAATCTTGTTATCTATCGATGGAATAAAGGCAAAGCAAGTGGACTATTTCACAATATTTAAAAAGTTTGGTGGTTTGGACCCACCATGGCCAACTAGTTATATTTACTAAGAGTGGAGTAATCTAAGCTAATATTAGTGAATTATGATCAAATTCTAATCTAAAGACTAATCTAAAATGAATATTTATAATTGAAATTAAGCTATAGTGATTTGGTAAAAAAGAAACAAAAAGAAGGGTAAGACAGAAAAGAGATGTTGCTAATATTTATCCCAAACATCATGACAAAGTTTAAATGTATTCCGAGCATACACCTAACAAATGTATAATATGAAATAACATGAGCTCAAATCTTACTACACATTAGGAAAATATTAAGGAATGAGAAAATTAAAAATAAGAAGAAATTCACTTTAAAGATTTACCCTACAAGAAAACAACATTAGCCTAAGTGCAAGAAGAGTAAAAGAAATGAAATGAACTTAAGAAATTTTGATCAACCTAGTATTTGCACAAGTTAACAGCTATACAATTAAAAGATGCACACTAAGAAATCATAAGAACCATTCAATTCTATAAATAGGAACAAACAAGTGAGAGAGAAACCATAATAACAAATGACACAAATGAATATGGATAATCTTTACATAATTCCTCACTTGCATTAATTAATCAAAAGTTTACACATGTTTTTTAATCTCAAAACTCCCTCTCCTTTACAATTGATAATGCTCCTTTTATAAGATGCAAGGAAACATGTCAGTCAGTCCTAACCAATTAAAAAAGTATGGGTGTAGGGAAAGCTATCTTTTCCACAAATGTTCTAGAAATACACTAGACTTTCCTAATGGACTGATCTATAGGTAGTGTGTTTTACAAACCACATGTGCCTTTGTAAACATAATATTACAACTTTAAAATGGATAAGGTTTAGCCATAGGAGGAATATTTTGAATTTGAGAACCCTCTAGCTAATGAAGTGCTCAATTACTAATGTAGGGTCTTCATTACTTTTAGATGCTACCCAATACATGCCTATCATATCTCCAAGTTACCCGAGGATATAGGATAGGTCCCCCATCATTTCTAAAAATATTTTAAAACTAGTTGATAATGTAATATAGTTCATCTTATCTTTATACAGGTGATAATTCATCTCGCTTTGGGTCAATCATAATGCTCATAGGGTTTGGTTATGGTCCTCACCTTGCTAGGGCATTCTTGAAAGTTTTAACAATACTTCAATGGTGGCTGTGAGCTCAAACATTATGGGCTTGGATCCCTACCTTTACATTACCAAGTCCACAAAGTCTCCAATTTGGAATATTACATTGATGTGGATTTGATGTGGCATTTACATAGTACCCCCATCATTTTTACTTGTCACTATTCAAAATATGACTGTTACCTTTGAATTTAGATCCAAGCAGCTATCTTAAAATTGACACCTGCATGCCTGTCATTTGATGTCAGCATGAATGTCTTTGATGGGCACATGATCATGAGTTTTAAAGTCATCTTTAAAACTCTCTACTATTTTAAAATAGGCATCCTTGTGAGTGTTATTTAACATCTTCATGATCATCATTTTATGTTTGTGTGAATGTCATTGATGGGCATGCGATCATCAATTTTAAACATGTCCATGGGGCTCTTTGCTAAGCTTACCACTTATCATTCTTGGGTTCATCTTATTTCTTATGTGTGACACATGGTGATTACTTGGTGTTTCTATGTTATTTGTACTAGGATCCTATTCATCATTTGATCTCTTTACCATGATCACACAAACCAGAGATCTTGGGAACATTCTTGGGATTTAACTTTTTGGTCAGGGTTTTAATTTTTAATGTTTACCATGCTCTATTAGATCCATCTCATATGAGCAAATGTAGAATATTAGATTAGGATCCTAGGGATGTACCATCATTGGCTGTTTAAAAATATTTTATTGAGAAGGTGACACTTGTCACCCTCTCCCTCATCCTAGGCTCCGTTTGAAGTTTTGACTTAGCTCGTGTCATTTGATCAATCTCATCCAAATGAATGTGGACCATTGATCCTGCAAACAAGAATGAAAGTTAAGATAGAGAGCATATATAAAGGACTTAGGATAACATATTTAAGCTAATATCTAAACATATTAAAGAGGACCCCATGAATTAAAAAGGACCAAGGCATAAGATTTTGGATGAAGGTTAGAAACCTAAAACAAAAGGACCCCAAAAATAAAATAAACATAGCATAAACTTGTAACATAGCAAAAAGGACCCTTTGAATTATAAAGTCATAACATAAGATTTTAGCATAAGGTTTTATTTTATTAATAAATACAATTAAAACCTTAGGGTAAAATCTTAGGTTAAGTCTATGCCATAAAAAGGTGATGATCCATTTTGATCTTACACTATTGGATCTTGGTGATCCATGTGAATGCGAATCATTGATCTCGATCTGTGGGGTCAAGCAAGATTGGTCCTATATGTTAGAATCATTGGCTCATCGAGCCTATCTCACACCATTTGATTGAATTCACTTGAGTAAACATGGGTTGTTGATCCTGAAAACAAGCATAATGTTTAAGTTAAGACTTAGATATATATGAAACTTATGATAAAGTCTTAAGATGAAGGTCTTATGTATATTAATTACAATCATATAAAATTAAAAAATTGGTAGCTTGAGCATGGATAATGATACCCAATCCTTAGGTCCTTCTTTCTTGCTCTCACAACCCTCTTAGGCTTACTTTTACTAATTCTTAATCATTCATGGCCTTCTAGACTTTACCCCAACTAAGCCATGACCCTCTCTTTATGACTAATCCACTCCCTAGGTCTTGTCTACTCAAGAAAATAACACCAAAGTTAGACTATAGCACTAGACCCTAGGGTGTCCCCTTTTCAACGCTCTTATACAATCATAATTAGATCTTAGATTACCTTTTTTCCCTAATTTCTCTTATTCATTATGTTGACCTAGTCTAGTTTCATCTAACCCATGACCAATAGATCCCTATAAAATCCCATTCAAAGATCATTTGGAAAGAGTTGATAAATATCATTCAAGCAAGCAAAAATACAAGAAAGACCACTCAAGAAATCTTACCTATTCTCTATAAACAACTAACATATACACTTTCAAGCCAATTCAAGTCCTTACACCAGCCCCTTGTCATCTCAAGCATACCCAATTTTAGCATTTATTGCATTTCATTCACTATTGCACTAGGCACGCTTAAAAAGAGAACTACATATATCTTGATCCCTCTTTAGAGTATTGGTATGTAGGTAACATGTCCATACACAGGGTGTGAAGCACGTATAGTGTCTATTATACATACTAACCCCTTTTTATCATTTACCAAAGTTTATTTCAATTGCATAAAAGATATAAGTACATGAAGAATCAACTCTATAGAGAGATATGTTGATAGTGAGTACTTGAAAATTGGTAGACAGGCTCATACCAAGTAGGTGAATAAAACCCATAAATCTTAAATCTTTAGGACAATAGTGCCAAATAAGGACTACAACACCCAAGTCCAGGGTGTCCAATTTTGGTGCTCCAATCCAATCAAAAAATGAAGTCTAAGATCTTGTTCATGACAATGTCAAAGTCCTACACACAAATTTCTAGACCCTACCTTAGTAAAAATAGTCTAGAATAAGCTAAGTTTAATTCTCTCTCTCACTGTTATTTTTAGAAAAAGGTCTAATTGTAATTTAATTTCACAAATTAGTAGCTTTAATTAAGAATATTATTTACTGATTTCTCTTATTTAATAGGAATAAAACTCCATTATTCTCAAAAACAACAAATCATTTAGTGAACCCGACTTACTTTGAATTTCACATAAAACCCCTAAAAACCCTAGGGTCAATTCTTAGCTAAATTTTTCCAATAATTTATTGATTTTTTGATTGCACATTTAAATCAAAATATTATCTCAATTTTTAAATTTTTTTTAGTAAATTTTAAAATAAATTTATTTCAAACCCTAGTTGCATCAACTAACTCTCAATAATTTTCTAGTAATTTTATGAAATTTTAGTTACATATTAAAATCATAAACCACTTCAAATTTCAAAAATTCATAGTAATTTACAAAAAAGAATTTTCTCAGAACCCTAGTTGCATCTACTAGGTCCCTTTAAATCAAGCACTTTCCCATAAACTTATGAATTTTTTCTTAAATACTTAACTCATAAATTCAATTTTAATTTCAAAAATTTATATTATTTTACAAAACTATCACTGTTAAATCCCTATCACATATTTTCTTCTTGAGGTATCACCTTACATCCATAATCAAATTGCAAAAATGATTCTGACTTATGTATAAAATTTTCTTACATTTCTTACAAATAACAAGAAACCATAATGGGCCCTATCATGTACATGAATGATGAAGTCTATCATATGTTAGTACGAAGCTTCATCCTTTGCATTTCATGATTATGTTTCATTATATGGGATAATATTACAAAATTCATTACCAAAAATGCATAAAATTTCTATTATTTTTGCATATTCTTTTTTGCTCATACAAAATAATTACCAACTCTATTTTGCTAAACACATTTTAAATGTTATGTTACATGTCAAAAGCTTATATGCCTTTATGCAAAAATTCATGATCTCTACCCTTTAGTGTCTATTTCTCATGTGGAAATGTTTTCAAGTTTATCATGCCAAACACATTTGAAATATTATGTTACATGTCAAAAGTTTATATGCCTTTATGCAAAAATTCTTGATCTCTATCCTTTACTTTCTATTTCTCATGTGGAAAATTTTTCAAGCTTATCATGCTAAACATGTTATAAATGTTATGATTCATCTCAAAAATTTATATGAATTCAAGCACAAACTTATTATTTACATCCCTTGCTTTCTTTCTCTCATATGGATTTTTTTTTTCAATTTTATCATGCTAAACACATTATAAATGTCATAACACATGTCAAAGTTCTTTATGCATCAATGAATAAATACATGCTATCTCTTCCTTCTTTGATATTTATCATGTGGAATGCTCTTTATAAACATATTTTTATACAAATTATAACTTCAATTACATAAATTTTATTCCACATACATGGTTTATACCTAGAGGATCCATTGCATAAGTTAACAACCACATGCCAAGTTTCAATGTCGTATCTTATGCACAGGAAACAATTTCCTTCTCCTCCTCTCCCCTAAGAGGGTGATAGCTATTTTCCTTCTAACCAAGTCCATGCTATCAACCCTTAAAAAGGTGAGGCAGCCTACACTATTGTTTCTAATACATACATTCAGCCTATAGCTTCTTTAAATCCTCTTCAACATATGTGCTTACATGTTCAATCAGAAGCAATTAGGGCTTACACTTGTAAGGCTCTAAGGGATCAAATCACCAGTATGCGAAAGTTAATTTCAGATTTAAAAATGTATAATTAGATATTAAATGACAAAATCACAACATTTTAAAATTATATTATAATACAAAAGCCTCAAAGGCACCCTAATGTCAATCATGTATATGCACCTTCACCTAGTCAATTGGTTGCAAGCAATGTTACATATCAAAATAAGAAATTACAACAAAGTAACTCTACAAATAGTGATTTAAAAGGAATTAAAAGATCAAATAATATTTCAAGTGAGGTTCTAAGGGAAACTTTTAAATATAAGTTGATCAAACTACCTACTCTACATCTAGTGATAATATCCAGATATTATTGTGCATATCATAGAATGCATGGGCATCACAATGATTCATCTTTGGCATTGAAAAAACATATACAAAAAATAATTACTCATGAGGACCCTATAAAAGGTAAATCTATCAAGAAATCCATAATGACATAGGAACACATTCACAAAGGATCAAATTTAAAAATAATATAAAAGTGGTTACCAAAGCATAACTCAGAACAACAAGAGGATCAAAAAGTAAAAATAGAGAAATAAATAGTACCAAAATCAAAGGTAAAGAAAAAAAAATATACAAATATACCTCTCTAAAATGAGGCTCAAATTTCAAAGTAGTATGGGTTTGGTCAAAAATATCTACAATAGTTTGATTATCAAGGTCAAGGGTTGGGCAAGCAGGCTCAAGGCATCACTACTCCTATTCTAGAAATTGATAATGTTTGTCACCAAGGTTTGGGATTTATTGAAAATCCTACAATAAATTATTCACAAACATAGTTTATTAAATGAAAATATCTAGATGTAAAAAAAGTCAACAACAACATTCCATTGGTTTAAAATCAAGATGATAATTGTGAGTGAAACAATATAGGTCATTATGATTTCCAAGATACCAAAAATGAATCTAAATATTCATAATCATATTCAAAACCATTCCTTCATACTTAAAAATAATGCATAATTTTTTTTTTGATACAGAACACCATGATAGGGAGTATCCCATGAGACTCATCGGTTAGTATCATTTCTTCTCAGTTTTTCTTGTACATAGTTTCTTTTGATTACTTGTACATAGTTCCTTCTCAAATTTCTTGTACATAGTCTTCATGTGATTTATTGTACACAAATTATATCAAAAATATAAAAACCATTCAAATAATTCAAAAACACAAAAACATCCTGATTGTATGCATCCTCCATGGTTTACATTTATGATCTTATGCTAGACTTACATTTGCTATTTTATGCTATTGTTTATCAATTTATCTACATTACCATGCTTCACTTGATCTCCTTTGAGTGTGTGTAGTGACATGAAGATCCTTTGTTGCTTCACTCTACCCATTTAGGGGACATCCTACTTATACATTGAGACATACATCGATATACATACCTATTGAGAGCATCTTCTACATGACTACGCCATCTAGGTTATGTCATTTCTACACCACACACTCTAGTTATCATGTTGATGTACATTATTTAATAGCTTATAGAGATTACTCTTTTGAGGCTCATTAGAATCTATAACTATTTATCCTTTGCATATACCTAGTCTTGTACTAAACATGTCTTGCATACTTTCTCTCTTACTTTGATTAGTTAGATGTGATTGTATCTTTCTAGTCTTTACATTCTTTATCTTCTTGCTTAGTGTAGCTTGATGTGATTACATTTATAGTTCCTACTTGTCTCCTATATGTGCCTTACGATATTTTCCAATGTCCTTTGCTTCTATTCATGTGTGTGCCTTAGGACATTTGCCAATGTCCTTTTCTTATACTCTTCTATGACCATGTGGCCCTTATGCCAACATTGCTTGTTTCACTTGTATGTGTATGTGGCATTTGAACATGCCTTGTATTATTAATTTCTAGTTTGAGTGACATATGCCCATGTCTCTTATTTTCATGGCCCCTTGGCCACTCTTTTATGATTTTTGCTTCTTGATTTATGTGCTTGTTTCTTGATTGCTTCTCGATTGTTGTAATGTCATGATCCATATCATAAATTTTTTCCTATTTTATTAGATGACATGATAGACATCATGCTCCATCCCTCCAACTACCAACTAACAAACTAACAACTAACACTTTTAGTTCTAGTTCAGTACATTGTACATGATATTACATTATTAAATCTATCTAGTCATACCCCTGTTGATCTAACAATCTCTCAAATCAAACCATGATATAGCTTGAGATATCTTGTTGATTATCATTTCTATGTCATGTATATTTCTAACTTAACACACTTAAAAGGTTTTTTATTCTGAGGGAAATCATTACAGGGTACCTATTCCTACCCTTAAAAGAGGGGGAAACAAATAAGGGTTTTTCTATAGAGATCAGAGCTCCTATCAGTAATAAAATCCAATTTCAAAACAACCATAAAAACAACCAATAATCAAACCACTCAAAATAGACCAGGCAAACATTCAAGATTTTAGATTAGTGATTACTTTTAGCCTAGGAAAATAATGTCAAGGCTAGACTATAGTTCTAGACACTAGGGTGTCTATTTTTGGCACTCTTATCTAAATAATAGAAATCCAAGTTTTCTAGAAGTAGGAAAAAAGGTAGGTTTAACTACAGATTTTCACAATCAGACCAACTCAGATTAACAACTTTTAGTACAATTTTCTTAGAGAATTTAGACATAGGGGGCATCATTCATGGCATGATTGGTTATCACTTCTAGTTTTAGATATGATAGTTGGTATAATTTATAGATAAAAATCCATGTTTTAGACACCAATGATTAGGGGTAGATTGCATAATACTTTTGCTTCTTTTCTTTCAAATTTTAGCATTACCTAGGCATTCTCAATAGTTACATGCTTTATTCTATCTATAGGTGGTTGGCATCATTTCAGAGTGGCTTTCATACAAGCCTAACCTCCACATTCCCAAGTAATTGAGTTCCTGAGTGGATTCCACATAAGCCAAATTTTTAGTTTTAGAGTGGCTTCTATACAAGCCTAATCTCCATCTTTTTTTGATTTGGCCAACATTAACCTAATTTTTATCACACATTCAACTATCCACACCACATTTTTAGATTTAAAAAACATTCATGGGCTTTAAGAGAAATCTCATATGACATACTTCTTTATACCAATATTAGTTCTTAGCTTCACTTCATGGGGCAACAATGGAGCCAAAGGGCTAGCCTTTATATTCTTGGACCACCTATTCAAAGGGATTGGACACATAGTCCAAACACTGATTAGCACACACATGATCATCTAACTTCACTTAGTAGGAAATGATAGAGCCAAAGGGCTAGCCTTTACATTCTTGAGCCACTTTCTAAGGAATTGAGCACTTAGCTCCATTCATGATATAAATTTTGGTACAATATCATCTAACACATCCATCATTACTCAACCTTGCTCAATATCACAACAAGTTTTATATTGGTTCGCATACCTGATGAGGATTATTCATTCCTTTCTCTTCTTCTCTCTTATCTAGATTTGTATATTGTTATTTTATATTATATTTAATAAGAAATAATCTACTCTTTATTTTCCTTTCATAGATTCACACTTACATAACATGCTCGCTATACACTATTTGACATTATTCCACATCACACAAGCTTCATGGGCTTCACCTTTGTAGGTAAGTTTAGGTACACTTTCTATTTTCCTTTATCCTAGTATTCAACTTTGTTTCATCACTATAATAAAGTGGGGGAAAATGTAGTCATATAAAATATAAAAATTGGTAACTTGAGAATGGTTAATGACATGTAATCCTTAGGTCCCTCTTTCTTGCTCTCATGATCCTCTTAGGCTTACTTTCACTTATTCCTAGTCATCCATGGCCTTCTATACTTAACCCTAGCTGAGCCTAAACCCTCTCTTCATGACTAATCCACCCACACAAGTATCATCTACTTAGGATAATAGTGGCAAATTTAGACTATAGCACTAAACCCTAGGGTGTCCCCTTTTCAACATTCCTATCCAATCACAATTCGATCATAGATTACCATTTTCCACTGATTCCTCTTATTTATTATGTTAGCCTAGTCCAGTTTCATCTAACCCATGACCAATAAATCCCTATAAAATCCCATTCAGAGATCATTTATAAAGGGTTGGCAAATATCATTCAAGTAAGCAAGAATACAAGAAAGACCACTCAAGTAATCTTCCCTATTCTCTATTTACAACCAACCTATACACTTTCAATCTATTTCAAGTTCTTATACTAGCCCTTGGTCATCTAAAGCATACCTAATTTTAGCATTTCTTGCATTTCATTCATTATTGCACCAAGCACTCTTAAATGGAGAACTACATATGGCTTGATCCCTCTTTAGAGTATTGGTATGTAGGCAACATGCCCACACACATGGTGTGAAACACATCCAGTGCATATTACACACACTAACCCATTTTTCCATTTGCCAAAGTTTCTTTCAATTGCATAAAATATATAAGTACATGGATAATCATCTCTATAGGGAGCTCTATTGATAACAAGGACCTAAAAATTGGTACACAGGCTCACATCAAGTAGGTGAATAAAACACAAAAATCTTAAATCCTCAAGACAATAGTTTCAAAGAAGGACTAAAATGTTGGAGCCTAGGGTATCTAATTATTGTGCTCTTATCTAATTAGAAAATGAAGTTTAAGATCCTATTCATGATTGTGTCCTAGTTTTACACATAAATTTCTAGACCCTAGCTCAGTTAGAATAATTTATAATAAGCTAAGTTTAATTCTCTCTCTTTCACTGCTATCTTAAAAAAGCGTCTAATTGAAATTTAATTTCACAAATTAGTAGCTTTAATTAGGAATATTATTTATAGATTCCTCCTACCTAGACATGTTTATTTAATAGGAATAAAACTCCATTATTTCTTAAAGTAAAAAATCATTAATAAACATGAACAAGACCTTAGGACTAAGAATATTGTCTAATTTTATAACAAAGGAACCCCACATATAATAAAGTTAAACCATGTTAAGATAAAAGGGAATAAGGGGATCAAAACATAAAAAGGACCAAGCATATAATTTTTAGACTAAGGTTTGGTTGTGTCAAAAAACAAGATTAATCCTTAGTATAAAAATTAAACTAAGTCTATGTGGTATTTGTAAAATGTTATCATGTAAATTATTCCAACCAATTTTGAATTTTGTTTAGAAGAGCCTATGCTGGGGTTTCTCGAGTAAGGGTTTTATGATGATTGAAATGAAATCAACTTAAATTTATATAGATCAAAGGATAATAAAATCCCAAGTTTAAACTATACAATCTAAGCATAATTCATTAAAGGAGGGCTCCATTAGACATAAAAACATGAAGAACAAATGTTAGAAAACTTATACAAGATTAAACCAAAGCCATGAATAGATAAGCTAACCATGTCAAGGTGTGGATGATCTTCAAATATAAATAATGTGCAAATATGTTAATGATACTCTGATCAAGTGATTTTCAATTAAGGTACAATTTTTCACAATTTGACACAAGGGTCCCCAATTTTAGAAATGGGGGTATGTTGACCTCAAAAAATGGTGACTTTAGAGAGAAACACAGTAATATGTTAGAATTTAAAAATTCTGGTTTAGATAGATAACTAGATTACCCATTTCACTTGATTAGTGCCATTATCAAGATTAGTTTGTGGTTGAAACAAACCTTGCACATGCATGATTGGGATAAAAAATCAAGACCTAGCCATTCTATGTGTGTGATTTGATTCCACTTACTATTTGCCATGGGATATAGGGAAAAACTTCTAGATTTCATGCCTTTAATCATTAACATTGACTTATAACATGTTTGGATATCCATTAAGAACCATGATTTAGCTTAAGGAAATCTTGGGCATTACTTTGTTACTAATGAGGCATCCATAACCCCAATAGAGATGCTTTTGTCTCCACTCAAGACCTTGATCCATTGCCAGCTAGATGTTGTAGCCTCGATGGAGATTAATTGAATCACCTTTGATTTGGAAATCTCTTTGAATTTTGCAAGAAATACATATTTTTGTATTTTTTAGGTCATTTTTAGCTTTCCAGCAAATGTTGGGAACTAAGTTAGCCAGGTTTAAGGATTTGGTTAAATGTTTGATCTTTATAAAATCACCTATGGTTGCAACCTTTGTCCTAGGCAATAATGTTTGTTAAATACAAACATGACTTTTTCCTAATAGTTTAGACTTTCATCCCACGTGTAATTAGTTTTAGAGCCAAGTTTAGATCAAAACAATGTTTAAGATCTTATGGAATAGTTAACCTACCCACTAGTCCTTACCAGTTTCTTTAAATTATAGTGTACACCTTGTATTTCAAACCCATGGTTAACACTTGCTTAAGATTCATGCTTGTATTTCTAAATTGTGGAGTTCCTAAGTAATTATGTGAAATTTGAGCTACAAGTTGTCCAAAAGGACTTATCACAAGCAAGGAATAGAGCATAAAAAGAAAAAACACAAAAAAGCAACAAAGTAGAAAATAAAGGAAAATAAAACACACACACACACACACACACACACACATCTCTATGTGTGTGTGTGTGTGTGTGTTTTATTTTCCTTTATTTTCTACTTTGTTGCTTTTTGTTTGTGTTTTTTCTTTTTATTCTCTATTCCTTGCTTGTCCTTTTGGATATATATATTAGTGTAGGTAGGCTAAATTAGTTCCTTTCTATTTTTTCCTTCGTGTCCCTTTTTAATACTTAAGTTTACACACACACACACACACACACACACACACATATACATATATACATATATACATACATATATATATATATATATATACATATATATATATATATACATATATATATACATACATATATATATATATATATACATACACACACACACACACACACACACACACACACACACACACACACACACACACACACACACATCTAAACTTAAGTATTAAAAAGGGACACGAAGGATAAAAATAGAAAGGAACTAATTTAGCCTACCTACACTAATTCTAACTAGTCTTATAGTCATTCCTTGAAGACTCCAGGTGGGATAGTAGAAAATTAGTATTTGAGGTATTTCCCATTGGCGGGAAATGTGAAATATTCTCCCTATAGGTCTGTGTGTGTGTGTGTGTGTTTTATTTTCCTTTATTTTCTACTTTGTTGCTTTTTGTTTGTGTTTTTTCTTTTTATTCTCTATTCCTTGCTTGTCCTTTTGGATATATATATTAGTGTAGGTAGGCTAAATTAGTTCCTTTCTATTTTTTCCTTCATGTCCCTTTTTAATACTTAAGTTTATATATATATATATATATATATATATATACACATATATACATATATACATATACATATATACATATATATATATATACATATATACATACATATATATATATATACATACATATATATATATACATATATACATATACATATATATATATATATACATATATATATACATACATATATATATATACATATATACATATATATATATACATACATATATATATATACATATACATATATATATGTATGTATGTATATATATATATGTATGTATATATGTATACACACACACACACACACACACACACACACACACACACACACACACACATCTAAACTTATGTATTAAAAAGGGACACGAAGGAAAAAATAGAAAGGAACTAATTTAGCCTACCTACACTAATTCTAACTAGTCCTATAGTCATTCCTTGAAGACTCCAGGTGGGATAGTAGAAAATTAGTGTTTGAGGTATTTCCCATTGGTGGGAAATGTAAAATATTCTCCCTATAGGTCTCTTAGCTTGAAGGTGTTATCTCCAAGTATCATAACTATTTGGTAGGGACCTATCCATAAAGGTGTGAACTTCTCATGTTTACCTTTAGGCTTAGATTCCTTGTCCCAAATAAGAGCTAAGTCTCATTGCCTGAATACCTCTATTTTTGATCAATTATTAAACCAACTCCTCAATATGGTTTGGTGTCTACTAAAATTGGTAATAGACTCTTCTCTCACATCTTCCATCTATATGATATCCAAAAACCTTAAATTTACAAATTCTTGGTCTTCCTCCATAAATTATTACATGAACATGTACGTTGGTAGCTTGAGGGTGATGGGGAAGATGGGTTCTTGTCCATATACTATTAATAAGGGTGATGCTTTGAGGGATTATTTGGTTCTCACTCTATAAGGGCATATTTGAGAATCGTGTGCCATGTCTTGGGTTTGTCTAATACATAATTCTTTATTACCTTAATCAAGTTCCTATTCATTGATTCAGATACTTCATTGCCTTATAGGTAATGGTTTAAGGAGAACTTGAGAATGATGCTATTATCATTGGACCATTCTATCATTTCAAAGGATATAAAAACAAATCCATTATCACAAACTAGAGAGAATAACATTCCAAATCTGGTGCATATGTTTTATTCTAAGAATGTGATCACTTGTTCAGTACTTAGTCACCACTACTTCAATATATCTTATATAGTAGTCAATGGTAGTTAAAACATACTTGTGACCATCTGATGATTTGGGGTTGATGACCCCTACAAAGTCTAGGCCCCACTTGGTAAAAGGTTTATCCACTATAATTGGTTTTAATGACATGGCTGCCTTAGGCTCCTTAGTGCTAAAGACTTGACATGAATGGCACTCCCTTACATGCTTGTGAGCATCCTTAAAGATTATGGGTGAATAGTATCCAACCCTCAATATTTTATGGGCTATGGTTCTTCCTGATGGATGCCCACTTCCTAGCTTCTCATGAAAAGTACTGATGATCTTGGCTACCTCTTCATTGGACACACACCTTAAGTAAATGAATTCAAAGTTTTTTATATATAGCACTTCATCCTTGATCAGGTAATGAGCTGCCTTGAGCCTTAGAGCTCTCTTTTAATCTATAATTAACCCTACAAGACAAATTCCATTGATTAATAAGTAGATAATGGGATCATACCAATCATTAGATTGAAAACTTTGTTGATCTACCTGCATGACACTTAGATTGGGGTCAATATTGGAAATCAATTAAATTAAACCTGGTAACTAGTTTAGCAATTTTTATTTTAATGTGATATTCCTAAAGAATAGACATTAACTTACCTCTATTTTCTCCTAGTTAATTTTGACTTAACATGAGCTTAGTGGTAGGATTGGGTATGATTGCATGTACCTTATTCCTAAGAATATAGTGCCTAAACTTTTTTACCACCTTGACTAATACAGATGCTTGAGTTTCAATCAAAGAATAGTTTAATTCATAATTTTTAAAATTATAGCTCATAAAAGCTATGGGATGGCCACAACCATCCATTTTTTGAGTATAATAATTGTAGCTATGGTATGATCTGAAGGAAAGGAGTAAAGATAATTTTTTTGGTAAAGTTTAAGCTTATCAGGATTGGGGCTTGCCCTATTGTCTCTTTGATGTCTTTGAAGGCTTTGCTCACTTTGTCATTCCATGAGACTTTGGTATCCTTATTTAGCATATCATTTAATGGCCTCATGATCTCTGCAAAAATAGAAATGAACTTTCTTAAAAAAATTATTTTACTAAAGAATGACTTCAATTGTTTCCTAATATTAAGAGGATCTATCTTAGATATAACTTCTACTCTTTCAAAATCTATAGAGATTCCCTCCTTAGTTATAACATTTCCTAATAGTTTTCCCTTAGTGACATAGAAAATACTCTTCTTTAGGTTGAGATAAATCCCATACCTTCTGTATCTTTCAAATAGCTATTGTAGGTGCATAATATCATGCTCCCTATTCTTAGAAAAGATAGTCAGATCATTCATGTATATAATAATGTATTTACCTAACAAACCTTGGAAAGCATGATCCATGGCCCTTTGAAAAGTTGACCCTACATTGATCAACCCAAATGGCATTCTTTTATAGGTGAAGGTTCCCCAAATCATTGTAAACACATTATTCCTCCTATCTTCTTGACTCAATAACACCTGGTTATACCCCAAGAAACCATCAAGAAAAGACATCATGGTAGAACCAAAAATGATTTGTATTACCTAGTCAAGAGAAGGTAGGGGTAATTATCTTTTTCAGATGCTCTATTTAGGTTTCTAAAATCAATGCATAGTCTTATATTACCATTTTTCTTTTGGACTAGGACTAAATTAGTAACCCAAATGGAATGCCTAATGGGAAACATAATATTGGCATATAAGAGCTTCTTGACCTTTGTATATTAGTGGTTCTAAGACTAGGTTGACATGCCTCTACTTTTGTCTAAAAGTTTTACAACTTTATTTTAAAGGAATAGTGTGAGTTATGAACTTTGGATCAAAGATATTTAGGTCATCATAGGACCAAGCTATGATGATATGTTTATATTTGGTCATCATTTATTTGGATATTTTATTTTCTATATTTGTACATGTTGTACCAATATTAACCATCTAAGGTTAACCTTAGAATCCAAGATTAATTGCATAATAATCCTTTCCACTTACTTTGGGAGTCTTGGTAGACTCAACTAGCTTATCAAAATCAAAGAGTATCTCGAAGGCTATCATGCCTTCGAGGATCTTATTATAATTTAATTGAATGACCTTATCATCAAGTTTGCTTTTAGTGACCTTATCATTAATGAGATTAGCTTCATTAATAATATGACCCTCAAATACTCCTAAACTAGTTAGGAAATCTATGATCTGCTAATCATCATTAAGTACCTACAAGTGGTTGACATTATCAGGCAATGAGGGACATGTTATTAAATCAATTATAAGGTTTTCTAACTTGGAACTTTAGTTGGGCATAAGGTTGGCTGTAGCTGAAACAAGTTCATCAGTAGCCTAGTTTTCTTCCTTAGGGATTGACACAATGTTAAAAGCATCAAAACATTCAATTAAGTCCCATACTCTAAATTTATATTTCTTGAGATAAGAGACTTTGCATTGATATTTTATTTTGACCTCATTGACCTCTAGTTCAGAGTCACTAAAAACTAATAGTTTCTTGGCCTCATGCTTGACTGTAAATTGTAATCCAAGAATAAGTGCTTCATACTTAGCCAAATTATTGGTGCATAGGAACTAAAGTTTGTAAGAAGAATTATATTCTTTCCCAATGGGATTGATTAACTCTATTCCTACTCTATAACCTAATTTTCATCTAGCACAATCAAAATAAAGTTTCCATAATCTAGGCAAAGCATGAGAAATTTTAGAGTTGCATATCTTTGTGGTGTTAAGAGTGTAAATGTCAAGGTCTAAGTTAACTATGTCGACCCTCTCATTGATTACATTATAATTTGTGATTATATGCTTCATTTTAGGCTCCCTTTATATCCTAATTTGGTTGAGGACTCCCTTTCAAGGCAACCACATATGTGAATAATCTATTGACATGTAACCATTCAAGATTCTAGTCTAGTCTCTACTCAATAGCATTCCATAAGCATCAGGGATGTCCACTACTTGGATATCAATAAACTATTAGATCCTTGGCCCTAAGGAAATATACATGTGAACATTCAATAATTCACTAATATTTTTGAATCTTGATTTATCTAACTGAGTTACAACTCTACAAGACTTAATATGAGTTAAACCTAATTATTTACAAATACACCTAGGCATTATATTTACAAATGCACCAGAATCTAGTAAATACTTATGCAAATTTTTACCAAAGATCTTGATTATAAGTAAAAAAGAAGGAACATTTACCTTACTTTTATGTATCTTCACTAATATTTTTGAATCTTGATTTATCTAAGTTACAACTCTATAAGACTTAATATGAGTCAAACCTAATTATTTACAAATACACCTAGGCATTATATTTACAAATGCACCAGAATCTAGTAAACAATTATGCAGATTTTTACCAAAGATCTTGATTGTAAGTAAAAAAGGAGGAACATTTACCTTACTTTTATGTATCATGACATTAGCATCTACAAAATTTTGAGACTTACCAAGATTTTTAGATAAAGATTACAATAACAGATCTCTCTGTTTAGTAATTTTCATCAATTCATGCAAGGTAATGTTTAATTTGATATTTTTCATGTCCTATACTATGAAATACCTAGTCCTATTAGAAGAATTGGTTGTATCGACACTGGGTTTAAAAGGACTTCCCTTAGGTGGTTCTAGATTATTATCTGAGGTAGTATTGAGAGGAATCTCAAAGTTGTTTGGAGTAGTTAAAGTGGTTAAAAGTTACTTTTGATCCTAGTTTCTTAGAAGATAAGTCTTCTTTAGAAATTGTTGAAAAGTGTGAACCTCCTTAGGAATATCCTTAGCCTCATTGTATTCTTAGAAAGGGAACTTAAATGTCTCTACCATGAGAGTTGGATTAGAGGATCTAGATGACCTTGAGGAACCAGATATACCTGCATCAGAATACTTATTAGGGATAAATTCAAAAGTATCTAATTATTATTGGAAAGCCTCAAATGCATTACAAAATTCAACACAATCTATTTCCACATGCTTAGAAGTACAATGAACTCTACAATAGTCAGGTAAAGCAACATTAGTAAGATTTATATCAAGTGCATTTTTGCTCGTAGATGGCTCATTATTCTTGTTATTGTGGTTACTATCATTATAAAATTTGTTAGTAGGACTATTGAACCTTTGACAAGAATAATTCCTACTAGAGTTCTCTCCACTATTGCTTACTTGATTTTACAACTGAAGGAAGTTAGTGCTAAGATTTTGAGCCATTTTGAGGATAGAGTCACTCTCATTATTTGGGGCCTCAAAATTATGAACTAGGGTATTATCATTAGCTATAGGTATTAAATATTTTAGACATTATGTATGAGATACATGGGTAGTATTATTCATGAATCCAAGGTTTTGAGTAGGATGAACATGTCTTACAGGTAGTTGGTTCATGACTAGAAGCTGGTTCAGGGAAAGCACATTTTGGTTAACATTGGGAATAACATTTAGAATGGAAAAAAGTGGATTGACATTAGGAATTGAATATGATAATTATCCTTGGGGTTGCATCTATTCATTAATAATCATAGCCTTGGCATCAACTAAAGCTAATGTGTTCATGGGTCATAGAATCCAAGGCATCCTTATAGATTTTCAATGCTAAAAACCTATCAAGTCTATAATGAGCTATGGTCCTACTAATTTTTTTTATAACCTATCATTGAAAGCTCTTATGGGCTCATTTTCATCCCTTTTCACTTTGGTGAATTACTGGTATAGAACACACCGACTAATTATTTTACCAGACTAGTCAATGAAGACATTATTAAAATCAACCCAACTAGTAATATAATTTTTAGGGATATTTAAAAACCATTCATATGAATCATCATTAAAAGTGAAAGGAAATAGTTTACATGATACATATACATGAGTGACATTTAACAATCTCAAAATATCTTTTAATGATTTAATATGTTCCTCAACCATTATAATGCCACTAGGATTAAATGTTGGTAAATACTTTTTAAGATTATAAGGAAGGTCATGTACCACACCTAGCACATTGATTGAGGAACCACCTAGCCAAGCCATAACTTTATAGGGATCAAACATAAGATCACTTTCAATTGGTGAAGTTGGTAAAGACTTTGAAAGCATGTGCTTACCTTTGTCTGGCCTAGTTCTCCTATGAAATTCTAATGAAAGGAAAAAACGATTAGACTTGCACATTAAGCAAATTTTACAAAGATGTATATAAAGGATGACAAAGGATAACAATATTTAACTAAGTTAGCTCAAAGATGTATCCAACTATGTGAGTATGATCAATATTTACATTTTTAAGCTCAAATAAACTTAAATTAGAAAAGGATATATATATATATATATATATATATATATATATATATATATATATATATATATATATATATATATATATATATATATATATATATATATTTGATCAAAACATATATTTATAACCTCAAACCTATTGAATTGACAAAGCTTAAGCCATATTTACCATAATTAAGAATTTAAGCATATACCTTCAAAGAATGTTGATCTTTGTATAAAGGAAGAAAAAATATGGGCCTTGGACAAATAATGACATAATTATTCAAAGGTTACACTAATATTTAAACATAATTCACAAAAATGAGAAAAGATAATTTACATCTACAAATATCTAATGTAACCCTCCTTATAACACCAACAAACCTCAGCATGTTGATGCCTTAATATGTATCATAGGTGATCACAGTGTTTAAAGAACACTTCTCATTTTATAATTTAAATATTTTAGTTTACGAGTTATAGGTTGTGATAATCTTATTATCTATTGATGGAATAGAGGCAAAGCAAGTGGACTATTTCATAATATTTATAAAGTTTGGTGGTTAGGAACCACCATGGCTAGCTAAGTATCTTTGCCAAGAGTGAAGTAATAAGAGATAATATTAGTTAATTATAATAAAATTATAATAAAAGACTAATTTAAAATGAATATTTACAATATAAATTAAGCTATAATGATCTGGTTAAAAAGAAACAAAAGGAAGGGTAAGTAGAAAAGAGGTGTTGCTGATATTTATCCCAAACATCATGACAAAGTTCAAATGTCTTCTGAGTATACACTAAACCAATGTATAATGCCAAATAGCATGAGATCAAATATTAATACACATTAGTCTAACATCTAAAGATTGAGAAAATTTTAAATAATAACTAAGTTCACTTTAAAGATTTACCCTACAAGCAAACAACATTAGCACAAATAAAAGAAGAGTAAAGGAAATGAAATGAAATTAAGAAATTTTGATCAACCTAACAATGGAACAAGTTAAAAAATATACAATTAAAATATTCACACTAAAAATTCATAAGAACCATTTAATTTTTGAAATATGAACAAGTAAGTGAGAGAGAAATCATAATAACAAATGACACAAATGAATATGGACAATCTTTGTAGAATTCCTTGCTTGCATTAATTATTAAAATGTGTACACAAGTTTTTTGGGTCAAAACTCCTTCTCCTTTACAACTGACAATGATCCTTTTATAATATGAAAGGTAACATGTCAACTAGTCCTAACTATTTAAAAATTATAGGTGTAGGGACAACTATCCTTTCCATAAACGTTCTATAAATACACTAGACTTTCCCAATGGATTGATCTATAGGTAGTGTATTTTAAAAACCACACATGTTTTTGTAAATAGAATATTCCAATTTTAAAATGGATAAGTTTTAGCCATAGTAGGAATACTCTAAATTTGAGAACCCTCTAGTTGATGAAGTGTTTAGTTACTATTGTAGGGTCTTCATTGATTTTTGATGCTACTTAATACATGCACTATCATATCTCCAAGTTACTCAAGGATATAGGAGAGGTCCCCCATCATTTCTATAAATCTTTTTAAATTTCTTGCTAATAGACTCTATCTCATCTTATTTTTATATAGGTGATAATTCATCTCCCTTTGGGTTAATCATAGTCCTCATAGGGTTTAGTTATCGTCCTCACCTCACCAAGGCATTCCTACAAGTTTTAATAGTAATCCAATAGTGGCCATGATATCAAAAATTGTGATTTTGGATCCCTACCTTTACATTATTAGGTCTGAAAGATCTCTAATTTATCACATTACACTCATGTGTCTTTGATGTGGAATATCCATGGTATCCCCATCATTTCTACTCATCACTATTCAAAATATGACCATTGCCTTTGAATTTGGATCTAAAAAACTATCTTAACATTGACATCCACATGCCCATCATTTGACATCAACATGAATGTATTTGATAGGTGCATAACCATTAATTTTGAACTCATCTTCAAAACTCTTTGATATTTTAAAATTGACTGACAAGTATCATTTGACATACATGTGAATGCCATTGATGGGTGTGTGAGCATCAATTTTAAAAATGTCCATGGTTCTCTTTACTAAGCTTGACACTTATCATTTATAGGTTCATTTTATTTCCTGTGTGCCACATGGTGATTGCTTGGTGCTTTTGTGCTCTTTATACTAGGCTCATATGGACCATAGATCTTGGGAACATACTCAAGCTTTAACTCTTTGGTTAGGGTTTAAATTTTTAATGCTTGTCACGCTCTGTTAGATCCATATCGTATGAGGAAATGTGGAACATTGGGTCAAGATCCAAGGGATGTACCTCCATTGGCTTCTCAAAAGTCTTTTGTCAAAAAGGTAACACTTGTCACTGTCTCACTCATCCTAAGCTCCATTTGAAATTTTGATTCAATTCATGTCATTGAATCAATCTCATCTAAGTGAATGCATATCATTGATAATATAAATAAGAATGAAATTTAATATTGATATCATATATAAAGGACTTAGGATAGAAGATTTAAGATAAGATCTAAACATATTAAAGGGGACCCTATGAATTAAAAGGGACCAAGGCATAAGATTTTGGACCAAGGTTAGAAACCTAAAACAAAAGGACTCTGTGAATAATAAAGACATAGCATAAGCTTGTAACATAACAAAAAGGATCCTTTAAATAATAAAGTCATAATATAAGATTTTAGCCTAAGATTTTATTGTATTAATAAATATAATTAGAACCTTAGGGTAATAAAATAGGTTAAGTCTATGTCATAAAAAGGTGGGTACCCATTTCACTCTCATGCCATTGGATCTTGGTGATTCGAGTGAATGAAAATTGTCAATCTTGATCTATGGGGTCAAGTTCAATTGGTCATGTAGATTATAATCCTTAGCTCATCAGTCCCGTGTCATACCATTCGATTGACATTATCTAAGTAAACATGGGTCATTGATATTACAAATAAGCATAATGTTTAAGTTAGGACTTAGATACATATAGAACTTAGGATAAAGTCTTAAGACTAAGGTATTATTTATGTTAAAAACATGAACAAGACCCTAGGACTGAGATTTTAGTCTAATTTTATAATAAAGGAACCTATGTGTTAGAAATATTGTCATTGATGTCAAAAGGTGTAGCATTGTTGGTGACAAAGGCCCCATAACATTTATTGTATAAAGGTGTTTTTAATTTTCATATTTTGGCTAAATGTATTGATATTTATTTAATATTAGTGAATATATTTTTGATTTCATAAATTCAAAAAGAGGGCCCATGAGGAATTCAAAGGGTCATGAGGAGAAGACAAAAGAGGGAAAGGACACATTTTCCCATGAAGGGTCACATTGAGGAATTCAAAGGGTCACCAAGTAAAGACAAAATAGGAAGGGCACATTTTTACATGAAGAGTCACCTCAAGGAATTCAAAAAGTCACCAAGATAAAGACAAAAGGGGAAAGGATGCATTTTCTCATGAAGGGTCACCATGTGAATTTTCAAATGAAAGGATTCAAAGGGTCATGTAATTTTGGTGCCATTTTCCATGAGAAGTGAAGGTTCACAAAGGATGAATGCCAAAGGTCATTTGGAAAGCTATAAATAAAGGCTTGAGAATCCATTTGTAAAATGCAAGAGAGTGCATGGTTTGCAATTGTTTTATATAAGAAAATAGGAGAGAATAGAAAGAGATATTGTAGAGTTATATCATTTGTTGAGAAAGCAAAATTAAAATATAGTTATTTTTTATACATAATAGGGGTTGGTGATCTTGTGACTTGGTGCTCAAAAATCTTTGAAAGGGGTTGGTGCTCTTATGGGTTGGTGCTCATAAATAGTTGATATGTTGGTGCTCAACAAAGGGGTTGGTGTTCCTACAAGTTGGTGCTTGAAAAATTTATAATTTGAGTTAGTGCTCATTCATATGCTTGAGATTGTTCTCCATATTTTTTTCCCACATTGGGTTTGCACATAAAAATTTGCTCTCTCTCTCTCTCTCTCTCTCTCTCTCATGTGGTGCATGTTATTTTTTCAATTTTATTGCATATATTGAATGTATGGTTAAGTGGAGTTTGATTAAGTGAAATATTTATAAGATATATAATATACTAATTCATCCTTCCTCTTAGTATATCCCATGCTTAAAAATTGGTATCAGAGCAGGTTCTATTGAAAAGAGTTTAACAATTTGAA
This sequence comes from Torreya grandis, assembly GCA_037957365.1. Classification (NCBI taxonomy): domain Eukaryota; kingdom Viridiplantae; phylum Streptophyta; class Pinopsida; order Cupressales; family Taxaceae; genus Torreya; species Torreya grandis. Next base: position 2,473,249 of record JARHVA010000930.1, on the reverse strand, counting down.
GGTAGATTGGGGAAAACACGATGGCTAGATCACATGAAGGTTTTTATAGAAATAAGGCACCTTTGTTTGATGGGAAAAATTATGCTTTTTGGAGCATAAGGATGAGGACTTAATTTATGTCTGTTGGATTCAACATTTGGCAAGCAATGGTGGAGGAATATGAAGAGCCAAAAACACTAGTAACTACTCTGACAAAAAAGAAGGTAAGTGAAAATAATGCTAAAGCTTTAAATGCTATTTTATGTGGTTTATGTGAATCAGAATTTGTTAAAGTTATGCAATACAAATCTGCTCATGAGACTTGGGTAAATCTTGAGAATATTTATAAAGGTGATAGAAAGGTTCATCAAGCTAAGCTCTAGACTTTCAGAAGATAGTTTGAGAGTTTGAAGATGGAAGAGGAAGAAAACATAGAAAATTATCTTTTATGGGTTGATCAAATAGTTAATCAAATTCAAGGCCTTAGAGAAAAGTTAGAAGAATCAGTGGTGGTACAAAAGGTGTTGAGATCTCTACTAATGAGATATGATGCAAAGGTTTTGGCAATTGAGGAGATGAAAAATCTAGCCAAGCTAAAAATGGATGAACTACATGGTATTCTTATAGAATATGATATGTGGACCGAATAAGAGAAACCTTGAAATAGGGAAGCTACTTTCAAGACATCAAATAAATACAATGCTAAAATTTAAAAATCAAGTGATAGCTCTAGTGATGAGGAATATGAAAATGGAGCTCTATTCATCTACAAGCCAAAAAAGGGCAAAGGTAAATATAAAGGAAAATTTCCATTTAAATGTTTTTAATGTGGTAAGATTGGACATTTTGTAGCTAAGTGCCTAGATAAGAATAATGGTGACAATGAAGAAGGAAAGTCTACAGACAAGAAGAAATTCAAAGGCAAATTCAAGAAGGGATTTGATAAGAAGAGTTTATATTCTGAAGATCCTAGCTCAATCAAAGACAATGGAGTCAGTGACTTAGATGAAGAAGAGATTCTATTCATGACCATACATGAAGATGAATCTAGAAGCAAAAGTACACATGATGAAGCTGAGGTAAATCTAGAAGGAAAACTCATTTATGCCTTATAAGAATTAAAATCTCTTGAGAAGAAGAATCAAAGTTTGAAGCTCCAAATTGATAAAAATGAAAAGGAGTCAGAGGAAATAGTTGAAGATCTACAAGCACACATTGAAGAAGCTAAAAAGATTAAAGAATATCTAACAACTTAGTTACAAAAAGTAAGTGAAGAATGTGAAAGGTATGTTGTTGAAATTGCTTCTTTAAAAATATATCTTGAGAAAACAAATAAAGAAGTCAATGATAAAGTAGCCAATGATATAAAATTTTAGAATATCACTAATATATTTAATAAGATGTTAGAAAGTAAAAAATCAATATCAGATAAGACAGGCATCGGATTTGAAAAGAAAAAGAGCTATGCTAAAGATCTTACAAAATAAGAAATAAAAAGGGAAGAAGTTAAGAATGCAGATGACAACTCAAACAAAGAAGGTTGGAAGGAACAAAGCTACAAAAGACAATCAGGGCAAAGACACACAAATTAGAATATGTTCTATTTTTATAGTTATTTTTTGTGTTATAATGGTTATGGTCATAAGAAAATAGAATGTTGGAAAATAGCTAACAATTTTAGAAATAAGGAGAAGGAAACTCATGTAGAGTCAAGTAGAAGCCACAACTCTTTTGCTCCTCTATCAGGCTTTGATGAAGAGGCCATAATATGTTACAAGTGCAATAATTTTGGACATAGCCTAGTATTATAAAAGCATGTTTGATTTAGTTAAGAAGGACCAAATTTTCAAGGCTCCATTCATCAAGAAGAAAGTTCAGATAGGTTCATGGCATAAGAAACAACCTGAAAAGTCTATGTTAGTCTATATAGCTTTGCATTCAAGAAATGAAGAAAAGATTTGGTTCATTGATATCAGATGTTTGAGGCACATAATAAGAGACAAGATCAACTTCATAACTCTAAAGAAGATCAATGGTGGTACAATGAAATTCAGAGATAATACCACTGGTAGAATAGCCAAAAAAAGTACATTAAGTTTGGATAATGGTATAACTAAGACTAAAAGTGTTATGTATGTAGGTCTTAAACATAATCTATTGAGTGTAAGTCAACTATGTGACTAGGGACACACACTAAAGTTTTATGTAGAAGGTTGTGAAATTAGGATAAAATATTTAGATGTGTTGATTATAGATGCTCAGAGGATAGGTAATAATTTGTATATGTTATCAGGTATTAAAGGTCAAAAATGTTGTTTGAGTCAAGTTGAAAAAAGTTGACTATGGCACAAGAGAATGGGACACATAAATTTTAACAATCTTGTCAGCTTCAGTCAAAAGCAAGTAGTTAGAGATCTTCCAAAGATTATAAATCCCTCCAATACATTTGTGTACCATGTTAACATGAGAAGTAGGTCAGAAGATGGTTCAAATTAAAAGAATACTCTACCACTCAGATGTTAGAGCTTGTTCACACTGATTTATGTGGACCTATGAGAACTCAAAGTAATGAAGGTGAGAAATATTTCATGTTGCTTATTGATGATTTTACACATATGACTCGGTTGATGTTTTTGAAGAAAAAATTAGAAAATTTCAGCCGCTTTAAAGCATTCAAGGCTTTTGTTGAGAATGAAATTGATTTAAAGATTAAGTGCCTGAGATCATATGGAAGAGGAGAATTAATGTCAGATGATTTTATTGAATATTGGGAAGACCATGGGATAAAGAGACATTATTCAATAGATAGAAATCTACAACAAAATGGAGTAGTTAAGCAAAAAAATAGAATAATTTAGGAAATGGTGAGGATAATGCTAATTGAATCCAAAATACAAGATAAATATTAGAGACAGGCAGTAGGTACAATAGTGCATATTTAGAATAAAATGTTGTTGAGAGTCAACAGTGACAAGACTCCCTATGAGCTATGGAAAGAGAAACTAGCTATAGTTGATTATTTTAGAGTTTTTGGTAGCAGATGCTTCATAAAAAGAACTAATGAAAAATTAGGTAAGTTTGAATCTAGAATAGATGAAGGCATATTTTTTAGGTATTCTAGAAAAAGTAAAGCTTATAAATGTTATAACAAAATAACCAAGAATAATTTTGAAAGTGCAAGTGTCAGGATATATGAAGATGTAACACAAAGAGCCAGTGATCCAATAGACACTCCTAAAATCATTAAAGAATAATATTTTGAAGAATTAGATGAGGATGAAAAGAAGGAGAAAAAGGACACTAAGACCCCTTCCAAATATATTCATATAAATCATAGTAAAAGTGACATCATTAGGAACATAAATGAAGGAGTTCACACTAGAAGGATGATGGTAAGTGAATCTGAGCAAGTTCATTTTTCTTTGTTATCCAAAATTTAGCCTAAAACTTTTTCAAAATATAGACACGATGAGCATTGGGTTAAAGTAATGGATGAAGAATTAAATTAGATAGAAAATAATGATACTTGGGAATTAGTGCCTAGACCAAAAGATCAAAATGTGATAAGAAAAAAATGGGTATACATAAATAAGTTAAATGAAGATGGTGAAGTTACCAAGAATAAAGCAAGGCTAGTATGTAAAGGATATGCTCAGATTGAGGGTACAGATTTTGAAGAAACTTTTTCATTAGTGGCAAGGCTAGAGGCTATTAGAATGTTTCTTGCATATTCAGTGTTTAATAATTTCAAAGTGTTTTAGATGGATGCCAAATCTTCCTTCCTAAATGAAAATCTAAAAGAAGAGGTCTAAATTGAGTAGCTTGAGGGATTTATACTCTCAAATGATACTATCCATGTATGTAGATTGAAGAAATCACTATATGGATTAAAACAATCTCCTAGAGCTTGATATGCAAGACTTGATAAGTTCCTATAAGATCAAGGTTTCAAGAGAGGTTTTGCTGACAATAATCTATACATCAAAATAGAAGGTGAGCATTAATTGATTATTATGGTATATGTTGATGACAGTATTTAGAGGAAACATAGAAAAGATGACAAAATATTTGGAGGAAACATAGAAAAGATGACAAATTTTTTTTTGATAATATGCAAAAAGAATTTGAGATGTCTATGCTTGGAGAATTTTCATTTTTCTTAGGGTTTCAAATATTTCATTCAAAAAAAGAAATTTTCATATCTCAAAATAAATATGCGAAGGAGATGTTGAAAATTTTTGGTTTTGAGGATTGTGCACCAATTGGCACACCAATGGGTACATGAAACAAGATAAGGATGAAGATTCACCTATTAAAAATCAATATTTTTATAGATATATGATTATCAATCTTTGATATTTGATAGCATCAAGGCTAGACATCATGCATGTAGTAGGCATGGTTGTGAGATATTAGTCAGCTCTAAAGGAAAGTCATGTTTAGTTGGTGAAAATTATATTCAAATATGTCAAGGGGACATTGGATTATGGATTGTGGTATCCCACATGTAGATATTTCACTTTGGTTGCTTATACATAATCAGATTGGGTAGGTTGTTTGAATGATAGAAAGAGAAAAAGTGGGGGAGATTTATTTCTCAATGATAGCTTAGCATCTTGGACAAGCAAGAATTAGAACTCAGTATCACTTTCTCTAGCTAAAGTAGAATATATTGCAGCGATGCTGTGTTGTACTCAAGTGCTTTGAATGAAGTAAATTTTAGAAGACATCAAGGTAAAATATGATGAACACATTTCTATTTTTTATGACAACACAAGTGCTATTAATATTTCTAAGAATCTAGTGATGCATTCAAGAACAAAACATATTCCTATCAGATATCACTTTTTAAGAGAGTAAGTGGTAGATCAACAGCTTCAAATGGAATATATCAGTACTATAGAACAAATTGTAGATATTTTCACAAAGGCACTACTAAAAGACACATTTGAATATCTATGAGAGAAATTAGGAGTAATTTATTTTACTTCATGTTATTAAAGATCAACATCAGTTGAGGGGGAGCTAAGTGTTAGCTCCAAGATAGACCCTTTGTCATTGATGTCAAAGGGGGAGAAGAATAGGAATAGGTACATGATGCTATAGTAAGGGGGAGTTACTGTATGTTTTTTAGATGGTATTATGTGTAGGTTGATATGTATAATATAGGTTTTAGGATGTGGTAGTTTTATTTTGAGGTTGCCATCAATGACAAAAGAGGAGATTATTGGAAATATTGTCATTGATGTCAAAAGGTTTAGTATTATTGGTGATAAAGGGTCCATATCATTTATTATCTAAAGATGTTTTTAATGTTTATATTTTGGTTAAATGTGTTGATATTTATTTAATATTAACAAATATATTTTTGGTTATATAAAGTCTAAAAGAGGGCCCATGAGGAAGTTAAAGGGTCATGAGGAAAAGACAAAAGAGGGAAAGGATGCATTTTCCCATAAAGGGTTACCTTGAGGAATTTTAAGGGTAACAAAGTAAAGAAAAAAGAGGAAGGGCACAATTTTCCATGAAGAGTCACCTCAAGGAATTTGAAAGGTCACCAAGATAAAGATAAAAGGGGAAAGGACACATTTGCTCATGAAAGGTCACCATGTGACTTTTGAAATGAAAGGAATCAAAGGGTCATGTAAGTTTGGTGCCATTTTCCATGAGTGAAGGGTCAAAAAGGGTGAATGTCAAAGGTCATTTGGAAAGCTATAAATTAAGGCTTGAGAAGCCATTTATAAAATACAAGAGAGTGCATGGTTTGTAATTGTTTTATATAAGAAAAGAGGAGAGAATAGAAAGAGATATTATAGATTTATATCATTTGTTGAGAAAGCAATATTGAGAGATAGTTATGTTTTATATAAAAGATGGGTTGGTGCTCTTATGGGTTGGTGCTCATAAATAGTTGATTTGTTGGTGCTTAGCAAAGGGGTTGGTGCTCCTACAAGTTGGTGCCTGTGAACTTTGTAATTTGCATTGGTGCTCATTCATATACTTGAGATTGTTCTCGATGGTTTTTTCCCACATTGGGTTTCCATGTAAAAATTTGGTCTCTCTCTCTCTCTCTCATGTGGTGCATGTTATTTTTTAAGTTTTATTGTATATCTTGAATGTATGGTTAAGTGGAGTTTGATTAATTAAAATATGTATAAGATATATGATATACTGATTCACCCCCTCTCAGTATATCATGTGCTTAACACTACATAAAATAAGCCTAAACCATGCTAAGATAAAAGGGAACAAGGGGCTTAGGACATAAAAGGGGACCAAGCATATAATTTTTAGACTAAGGTTTGCTCATGTCAAAAAACATGATTAAGCCTTGGTATAAAACTTGAACTAAGTCTATGGCATTTATAAAATGTTCCTACGTAAATTGTTCCCACCAATTTTAAATTTGGTCTAGAAAAGCTTGTGCTAGGGTTTCTTGAGCAAGGGTTTTAGGATGATCAAAATGAAATCAACTTGACTTTATATAGACCAAAGGCTAGTAAAATCCCATGTTTAAACTGTAAAATCCAAGCATAGGTCATTCAAGGAGGGCTCCATTAAACCTAAAACTTGAAACATGAAGAGAAAACTTTAGCAAACTTAGATAAGGTTACACTAGAGCCATGAATAGATAAGCTAACCAAGTCAAGGTGTAGATGATGTTTAAATATAGATAATGTGAAAACATGTTAACTATGCTCTGATCAAGTGAATTTCAATTTTAAGGTACAAATATGCTTAATTTGATACAAGGGTCCCCATTTTCAAAAATGGGGGTATGTTGACCTCAACACAATATTAAAAATCAAATAAATTCTAAAAACCCTAAGAGGAAAATATATACACAAGTTTTTTCTAATTCAAATAATAATTAAAATACACCACCAAATTTATATAGCTTCTAATTGCAATATAATGAACCATAAAATATCTTTCCTTCACTTTGCTCTCTCTCTTCTCCTCTTCATGCCATGCCATTCTCTTCTCCAACTCCCCTCTGATCCGTATTTTTACATCCATATTTACCAGTCAAGTTTGCATAAAATTATTGGCTCAAATCTTGTAGTTCTCCATGCATAACTCAAATTATCTATCCAAAATTGAACCTAATCCAAGTTAACTTCTCATTGACTCAACCAAGAAAAACCCTAATTTCTCTCAAACTTTACCCAAATTCATTTATAATTATTTTAATCTCTTAAATATTGCATGATCTATTTACGTTACATGCCTATGTATCACCTCACAAAATCCCACTTTTAACATAATTATTAATGATAACTAATCACTTCAAATATTACCATGACCTACGCATGTGAATAATGACTAGGTGTGGTTCTTAGGATGGTATTAGGATAATATACAATATTTTAATAACTTGTAAAAGATAATCAACCTCATTAATTTAGATAAAAATGTTACTAATATAAAGTTGATGATATTATTTTAACTATAATGGTAAATAAGACAACTATTATATCAAACACAATAGTATTATAACAATGCAATCATTATTATTACTACGTTATATAGACTACCCAATGTATCTTTTTATCTTCATATATTAAGGTGGTAAGCCATATAATGATATTTATAGGATATCATAATGATATCCAAGTAATTTTATAAAATATTTCAAAGAGATTACGGTTAGTCTATAGACAATAATAACTAGATACTATTCACATAGAATTATGTTCCTGTAATAATTAAAAATCATGAATACAACAACATGACATAATCATATAGAAACATTATACACTATATCTATGTATAATAGTCACAATGAAATCACACAAGATTTATTATTCATAAAAATTAAACTAAACTAACACACAACTAACACATAATCAATTATCTAAATGCAAATAACATAAAAAACATAACAAATCTAAAAACTCAAACATTACATATAATGAGTACTATCTAACATGGTATGTGCATGGGTTATATTCATTCCTCTTATGTCATCCCCCAATACCTCCATCTATGCCATCCTATCTGATGATGGTCTCCCTCCATCATGCTCTGAGGTATGAATCTATCTTGAATCTAATTCATGAAAAGAAAGTAGTTATCCCATAACATCATGATATATATCATAAAATAATACTATAACAAAAAATCAACATGATCATAATGTAAATAGTATATAATACAACTAACTCACAATAATGTAATCATGTAATCAAAGTAACATACAACTATCCCATAACAACATATAACTTATATCTTAGTAAAAAAGTAATTAATCAATTTAGAAATCATAATAATCCATGGATAATCAAGTAAATTAGCTTAGTGAGAAATTGAGATGTGACATCCTTCCCCCTAAATCTGGTCATCATCATGATGAAACTTATTAAAACACTAGTTCTGAATTAAAAAACATTATTTAACAAAAAATAACATAGTATGCATCATCAAATCAAGCAAACAAATGTAGAAGTAGCATGTATTACTCATGATAGTCCTCCCAAGTAGCACTATACTTTGAGTATTGTTCCCACAAGACCTTGCATTGTGGCACTTCTCTATTATGCAAATAAAGTTTCTAAGTGTCAATTACTTTGATTGGTTCTATAATGAGCACCCCAGGATATAAAACTTGTAAAGTATTCCAATCTAGCACATGTAAAGGATATTATATATAATTTTTAAGATAATATACATGGAAGACATTATTTAATAGAGCTAAGGCTAGTGGAAATGTAATCCTATGCTATACAAAATTGACCATTTCTAAAAATTCAAACAGTCTCACATATCTCAGTGAAATTTTTGATGACATATTAAATTTAATCAAGCTCTTCTATGGAATAACCAACAAAAACACTTTATCACCTACTAAAAACTACCTAACTATGCTCTTGAGATCAACATAACTCTTCTACATATCATTAGATTCATCCAATATCTACCTAATTGATCTAACTTAATATTCCATCTTTGAAAGCATATTAGGTTTAAAGACTACCATGTCTTCCAACATGTCCCAAGTAATTGGCATCATTCACCTTCTTCCATACAATGCTTTAAATGATGTCATCTTAAAAGCAAATTGGTATAAATTTTTATAAGCAAACTCAACAAATGGAAGTTATTCCTCCCACTTATATTACTTATCTATTTAATACATATGAAGGAGATCCTCTAACACCTAAATAAATTGCTCAGTCTAACCATTAGTCTATGGGTGATATGCAGTGTTGAAGTTTAGTTGCATACCCAAAGATGAATATAGAGTTAACCAAAACTTAGAAGTCATCCTTGGATCATGATCCAAAACCATATTCTCTATAAATACATGTAATTGATACACTTCATTTGTGAATCTCTTTGCAAGAATAGGTGCATCATCTATCAAATTACCTGGTATAAAATGAGCTACATTGGTTAGTTTGTTCACTATAACCAAGATCATGTCATTCTTATTCTATGGCAATGGTAACTCTTGGACAAATTCCATACTAATTAACTAACACTTCCATCATGGTATGTCATGTGGATACAAAAATCCAATCAGATGCACATGTTCAACTTTCACATGCTAACATTTCAGACAATGTGACATAAAGTCCATTACATCTTTCTTGATTCCCTTCCATAAATAAAGTGGTCTAAGCTTTACCATAAACTTGGTTACTCTTGAATGTCTTAAATATGGGGAATTCTATAGTTAATTTAGCACTATGATCCTCAAATTTTACCTATCTGGTACATACATCCTTCTATTATATCATAAAATACCATCATTCTCTATTATGTATCCTTTATACCTAGGATTTTGAGCATTCTCAGATAATGCTTTCTTGATCTAATCATAGAATTCATCTCCTAGTAAGAATTCAACCACTTGATCTTTGAAATTACTCTTGATAATATCCATGACTACTATGTACCTCCTATAACTTATGGAATTATCTACTATATTTTCCTTGCCTTTGATGTAATTGATATGAAAATCATAGTCAGACAAGAACTCTAACCAGTATCTCTAATGAGCATTTATATTTGGTTGGGTGAAGATGTAATTGAGTCCTGAGTTATCAATCTTGAGCTAAAATGGTTTTGATAACAAATAATTACTCTAAAATTGTAAAACATGTAGAATTACTACAAGTTCAAGGTCATGAGGGGCATAGTTCACCTCATAAGGCTTCAATTTCCTTGATTCATAGGCTACCACTACACCATCTTGCATAAAGATTCCTCCTAATCCATCCCTCAACGCATCTGTGAACACTAAAACTGACCATTGGGATTGAGAAATCTTAGCATTGATGTCTAAAGTAATCCTTATTTATAATTCCTAAAAATTTACTTCACACTTATTATATGAGATAAAACTTTGATTCTTACACTGTAGAGAGGTAATCAGATTAACTATCTTAGACAAATTCAAATGAATATCCTATAATAGCCCATTAATCCCATGAAACTTCTTAGCATGTGGACATTATTTGGTGTTGGCCACTCCATAATAGCCCTAATCTTTGTTATATCTACTGAAATACCATCCACATATATAATATGTCCTAGATATTGCACTTTCTTTTGAAAAATGCACACTTGGAAAACTTACTATACAATTATGCTTCCGCAACCATTGCAAAACCAATTTCAAATGTTGAAGATGCTCTTGTTCATATTTAGAGTATATAAGAATGTCATCTAAAAAGAACAAAATAAAATGATCTAGATAATCCTTGAACATACAATTCATGATATTTATGAACACTATAGGGGTATTTGTTAACCTAAAAGATAACATTGTAAACTCATAGTGCCTAAATAAGTTCTAAATATTATTTTTAAAATATCCTCATCTTTTATCCTTAAATAATGATATCTTTCTCTAAGATAAATCTAATAAAATATCATTTCTCTTTGTATTTGATCAAAAAGATCATTTATTTGAGGTAGCAGATATCTATTTTTTATATTTACTTTATTCAACATTCTATAATCAATGAAAAGTTGAAGAGTATCATATTTATTCTTGATGAAGACAAATGGTGCACCCCATGGTAACAAACTTGGTTTATTAAACCCTTTGAATAATAAATCCTAAATTTGAGCCTTAAATTCAATGAATTCAGTGGTTATCATTCTATACGATGCCTTAGATTGAGGTTTTGATCTAGGTATGATATCAATAGAGAAATCAAACTCTTGTTTAGGAGGCAATCTTGGAAATTACTCTAAAAAAAGGTCATGAAAATTCCTAAGGAAAGGGTAATCTTTAATAGATGGTTCCTTATATTCCTCCATTCCATTTATATTGATGATAAATTCTTGGTATCTTGTTCATTGAACCTTCTTGAGTTGCATTACATAAATATGCCTAAGCCTTAACTCCCTTTTCTTGCCTTGAATTTGTGTCTAATTTCTAAAACAATATAAACAATCAAGCTTCTTTAGATAGTAGTCAACCTTGGATTTAAGATTTGAAATATAGTTGACTGCTAGAATCACATCATATGACCATAGCAGTGCTACATAAAGATCCACTTCTATTATGAATTTGGGTAATCAAATCTCTAATTTAACTAAACACTTATAAAATTTGACTTTTGAATAATTTTCATATTATACTAACCATGCATTTACCATTACTCTAACTTTTCTAGATAACTTATTTAATATTAAAGGAGATATTAAACATTCTATATCCCATGTATCTTTCAAAATGAAAACTAGATGTTCAAACAAAATACCTGACAAATCTATGGGTGAAGCTTGGAATTCAACTTGCCAATTATCAATTACCACATAAATACATCACTAAAAACTTCCTTTCTCAGGAGTAGAACCTTTGTTCCTCAACTTATCTTGGGTATACTCATGTAAAAATAGTTACCTCCATAAATGAAGTAACCTCTAAGTGGTTCCTTCCTATTAGACTGTTGGTTTCCCTTAAAACCACATTCAAAACCATTACCCAATTTCTTGTTACCTGGACTACTATTTCATCTACTATTATGACTCTTGAACTAACTCTTAGAGTCTTTATTCCTCTGCTTCTAGTTCTTATTTTTGAAAGTTGGCTTAGAACTTCCAAACTTTATCTTAAACTTATCTTTAAATTGAGTAAGATATTTTAACTTTTGATCCTATTTGATTGCCTTATTGAAGAGTTAGTCCATGGTAGATGGTCCATGAACATCCACCTCTCCACTAATTTTGGGTTTTAATCATGTGATGAACTTCCTAATCCTAAACCTCTCATCCCCCTAATACTGAGGTACATATTTTAGAAGTTTAGTGAATTTTTCCAAGTACTCATTCACAATTAGGTCTCCTTGCTTTAGATTCTAAAAATTTATAAACTTTTGGTTAAATTATAATTGTGGAAGCCACCATGATTTGAACAGTGCCACAAACTACTCCTAAGTAGTGGTGGTTGAGTTAAGATTCATTTCCAACTTCTTGTTAGCCCACCACGTAGTTGCTTCTATGATAAAATGGTAAGCTCCCTAAACTACTTTGGTGACCTCAAAATAGTTTTGAATCATGAAATACTTTTCCATCTCATTCAACCATGATTTAGTTCCATCTCCCATAATGGTTCTATCAAACTTAGGTGGATTCACCTTTTTCATATCTCTAGCCAATTTTGCATCTACACGTGCTCTCATGTCTTAAGGCACTTCCACATTTATTTAATTTTGATGGAATTAATACTTAATAGGATTATTTTTTAGGAACATCCTTATGGGATTCCTCCTCATGTCCATGAATTTCATATTTTATGGCTATAATTTAGTTCCTAGTTTCATTTATGGTTACAAGAATCTGATCCAATTTTTCTACTTGTTTGGTGGCAAATTGGTTAGGATAAAATGGAGGGTTATTATCATTGAAATTCAAAGGATCTTATCTAGATGATCTATCTTGCACCATTATCCTTTTTATTAATAAAAGGATACAACAATGTTAGCACACTCATTAAATCCTAGAGTTTGAGCCATAACTCTGATACCAAAATGTAACATCCCCACTAGTATTTACTATAATAACATAATATATCTTTTAAAATTAATATTTCATGAATTATTTCATTAGATTATATCATAAGAATCTAATTCATAATCCAAGCATAACACACTAAGTATGTTAACCATTAAAATAAACACGCAACATCCAATAGTTACTAATCACTAGTATCATATGAAATAAAACATAAATGCATATAGAAAGTAATTAAATATTTCTAGACATGGCTGGTATAATAATATAGCCACTGATACCATTTTGAAATGAGTAATTAATTACATTATCAACTAGCACAAGGTTTCAATAATAAATATAATATAAGATATAAAGATCTACAGAGCATAAGTCTCATGAACCTAGTATCTTTGATAATCTCAAGTGTAGTTCTAATAAGTATTACTATGGGGAGAGAGAACATCATCCAAATAATTTTCCACACCAATCATGAACCATCAATTCCACACACAATCTCTTAATCAGGGAATGGACCTCCCTTCATAGATGGGTAGATAGTGACAGTGCAGGAATTTAGAGAGATGAGCTAGTACCCATGTGATGTAAGATTTCTAATACATGATGTATACCCTAAAAAAATGTTCTAACATAATATCATACAAAAATATAAATCATACATATGAAATGACAATGTTTCACTAAACATTACTTTTTACAAAGTTTTAAAGTAGTTATTGATCTCTAGGATTAGTTGAATTTATACACACCACTTTATCATATTAGCTTCATCTGGAATTGGTGAATATAAGTTAGCTAGTGAAATCAATCTCATGGCTTAGTTAGTACCATCAATATGAAATTTGGTTAATTTAATATCTATCCAATAGATTCAAATATATTACTTCCTACTATTAGGTATAAACATGTTAAATATAGGAATAATAAATAATACATACATTTAGTCTATCAAACATATGAAATGAATCTCAACTATATTATTTATCACATAAATAATAAGCATAACAAGTACGGTTTATACCAACTGGGTATAGTATATATTTAGACTGCATGTTTCTAATTTTCATAAGTAAATTCATATGTAGTACATTCTAAGATGAACAAAAATATCAAAGTCTAATATTTTTATGTACACATTACTCAATTACAAACAATAAGTCATAATAGTTTAAAAGATCAATTAATTCATTAAAAAAACACAATCTTTCATTTATAAAACTTATTGTACTTTTGGGAGGCTATATACATATAATTATAGTGCCCTATCCCTCAAGATTTTATGACTTAATTTAACAATCATTAATAAATATAATTATAGGCATGCATCCCAATGGTCAAATATATGCTATATATGCATATGAGAACCTAAGTCCTCATATAGATATATTTCAAATATTTATGCACCATATCTATTGCATGCATCATACTTATAATAATTCCTAATTTTTTTAATGACCTTTAAATAATTTTCACAAACCTTTATAATTTATATATTCACAAAAAATAAATCAAGATCTAACATAGGGTCTCACATTGAAGAAAACCATTGTTTTTATTCAATTTTTATAATATAAAAATCATAATTTAATTTGATATAATCCATTCCAAATAAATTATTCTGTTTACCCCAATTTTAGGTCATTAAACTATATATACATCATCCCTAATTGTTGAAAATAGAGTACAATAAAAAATTAACCATATAAATCTATATTTTGCCTTTATTTATTGAAACTTTATACTATTCTTGATTTTTTATAAGTATCAAATAAATCAAATCAACATACAATACAAAATCATTATGAATCATATAACAACACACCTTATAGAGCTTGTATACGTGTTTGAACAATTCAAAAAGTTCACATATGTCCTTTCAAGCTCGACACTATTGTCTTTCTTGTACATAAAACTCATAAACTTAAAGATTCTAAATTTTTTTATAGGGTTCACAATGGAATTTGCTCCTAATACCCTTCCACCTAATTGATATACAATTCATATGACCCTATTTATATATATGTATGAGAAATTCCTATGGTACTATTACCCAATTCAACACTATAACCCACTTCTTATAAATGCTATAAGATAGCTACAATAGTCACCTCAACAAAATTACTTTAAAATATAACACTCACAATTGAGACAAGATTTTAAGGATATGCACATAGTCCCTTATTTTTTATATAAAGTATCATGTTTTGAAAATAATTAAACTCATAATTATTTATATCTTCTTGGTTTTGAAGGATAATTACACAGTCTTGATATACCTATGTTCATGGTTTAGATAATAAATGTATACATCATTAATACTTATATGCTCTCCCTATTTTATTAACAAAAGTGCATATTCCATATATATATATATATATATATATATATATATATATATATATATATATATATATAATTTCATGGTTTTGTGTAAAAAATACATACACAAACCATACATATATTTTCACTATTTTAAATGACAAATATACACAGTCCCCAAATATATATTTGCTAACCCTAGACGAACTTCATAACAAATAATTCAAATAATTTTTATGTCAAACCATTTATTTATCAATTAAACTTAGATTTCATAGTTTTAAAAAATACACACAAGTCTTGTGTATTATATCTATATGCTTAGGATTTTGACATACATTTAACTAAGAATCTATTTATATAATATGATTTCTAAAACAAAATTTAGTCTTTGTTTATAACAAAATCATATACCAAGTGTTAGGGAAGTCCAAGAACAAACACACCTATTTTGATTCCTCTTGTTGGATCTTGCTCCTCAGAAAGAGCACAGTATGATTACCAAATATATAAGCAATTAAATATGCGGAAATAACCAGAAGCACAAGTAACTAGAATTCACCAATAGCACAGAATATGAGAGACAATACACTATCTTGTATTAACACTATACAGAAAAGAATACAACAAAGAGCCGCCACACTCTTTCACCTTACAGAGGTTTGCCACACCTCAAGTATTTAGTAATTCTTCTCACACACACTCTCCTACACAAAAAATGGTCCCAACAACCATCTCACAAACCGAATTGGTGTTCACCTCTCCAACTAGTCAGTAATAACCCTGCCAATACACCAAGCACTCTATAGCACTTCAAGCTGATCTCCCATGAACCTGCAACCTACAATTCAACAGACCATACTCACATGTGGATCTCCTATGAGCTTGCAAAAACCTACAACTCAATGATCATACACACACACAGAAGGTACTTCCTTGCCTTCCTTAACTTATGCTTATTACAATACATGCCAATGGGTCTATAAATAGATCCCTAACTTAAACACTAACTTAGACTCTTAATTTAGACAATTATCCACGCAGCTCAAGACTCTAACTGGTCTTTACATGCAAACTCTTCGTTCACTTAACTAACTGTCCGTGCAACTAGCACTTCTGGAACGCACAGGCGACCGACGCCGGTCCCTACTTATCTGGTTCTGCCGACGTCGGCCGACTCCCTGCCGCCATAGGTGGCCTTCAGCACTGCTCACGATCGACGTCGATCATGCTACCGATGCCGGTGCTCCTAGATCTCAGCAACCTTTTGTTCCACCTTGTTTGCAAGTAGCTGAAGCTTTTAGCTCCACAACCTAACAATCTCCCACTTGGAGATAAACAGCTGCAACTTGTACATGTACCTGTACTTCATCTAGTTTGTTCCCTTGGCTATGTATCCATCTTCAAAATCACCCTTAAAGACCAACCACCACAAAATCCGTGGTGCAAAACCTGTCATCCAAATCACTTGCCACATCCACATCTACAACCATGTAGAAAATCACCTGAACCTGCATAGCATGTGCACCTGCTGCTAGTCCCTGTAAGAATCCACTGAAGTGCCCTCCAATGGTTCTCTCCCAGATTGGCTCCTAACTTGTGACAACTCCCACTGCTTGGGAAAACTCAGGTTTAGTACATACCATGCACTCAACCTCATTATGTGAATCAAGACACCTGTTCATAGAACTGTCCAACCATCGGCGTGCTAACCGGTTTCACACAATCATCCTGAAACAAAGTCAACATATGACCTACCATGTCTCTAGAACACACTCATGCCAAAGAATCTTGCTGCTCCCAGATTTTCCATGACAAACACCTGAACTAGCTTTACCTTTAGTTCAACAATACCTGTATATGTAACCCTATAACAAGCACATCATACAGTAATAGGATAGTGTAGCTAATACTATCCAACCTGGTAAAGTGAAACACAATGAACAAACCTCCATTGCCCTGCAACTAATACAAGACCATATACCCTGATCTTCCATCTCACATATCCATTTCCGCTCTTCTTCATCCTGAACATCCATTCGTCTCTCAGTGCTTACTTCCAGCTGGTAACACTACCCAAAACAACTGTTTGGTTCTCCTCCAAGGAATCACATCCTCATTCATGCCTAGCTCCCACTGTTTCCTGGATCTACCTGTTCTGCTTCTTCAATAACTTCCTGG
The DNA here is from genome assembly GCA_037957365.1 of Torreya grandis. NCBI lineage: Eukaryota > Viridiplantae > Streptophyta > Pinopsida > Cupressales > Taxaceae > Torreya > Torreya grandis. Next base: position 2,455,798 of record JARHVA010000930.1, on the reverse strand, counting down.
TCCTATGCCATAAGTGAGCAACAAGTAGTGTAAAGAAGGGAAATGACAAATTTAAGAACTTACTTACACCTTCAGTCCTCCATATGGGCGCTTGAGACTCCATGACAGCTTGTTGTCCACCCAAAATTCGTCTTAGTAACCGATGCCGGTCACATCTCAGTCTGCAGCCGACCGATGTCAGTTTCTTGCGACTGCCTCCTTACCGACATCGGTTTCCCCTGGCCGACGCCGATCATTCTCTGCCCTGTGTCACCGACGTCAGTCTGCACATAGCCGACGTCGGTCCCTGTCTGGACGCCGACGTTGGTTTTCCTACTGACGTCGATCTCTGTGTTTTTCTAGTGAGACCTGACTTTTTTCTGCGAGCTCCTTTTGGATCAAACCCTTGTCCAAAACACCCTTGCTCTGCTCAGAATTCCTCTGCATCTTGTGCTAAACTCTGTCTGTCACTTTCTCCTTGAAAACCAAGGCTTTCCTGTTCTTGTCACTAACATCGGATTCCTCAAGAAACATCACCTTCTTCTTCTGCATACAGAAACCATGATCCATACCTTCCAAATTCGAAAGCATATCCTTTGACTCAAGAACAAGCATCTCTTTCTTATCTATGTGACCAAGCCTATCAAGCCACATCTCTAAATCTATAGCTGAAGTAGAAAACCCAGAAAGAGAATTAGTAGTACAAGTAGATAGATAAAGTGTACCTACTTTCTTACCTCTAGCTACAACAAGTGTACCCTTGGTAACCTTCCAAGAGTCTGCTGTGAGAGTTACTGTGCAACCCTCATCACCCAAACTTCTAACAGAAATTAAATTCCGCTCCAGAACTGGGACGTGCATGACCTCCTTTAACACCCATGTGTTACCTGTCTGCAGTTTTAGCTTCACTTTCCCTTTGCCAACAATCTGACAAGGCTTACCATCCCCTACACAAATTTTTCCAAAATCTCCCTGCACATACTCATGAAAAAATTCCCTATGTGGGGATGCATGAAAAGAGGCACCAGAATCTAAAACCCAAGATTCTACTTTATCCAAAGAACATACCAGAGCATCCTATGCAACGTACTCTACAACATCTGCTTCTTCTTCATGTCCTTCATGCTGATCTTCACCTGATCTGCAATCTCTCTTTATGTGCCCTTGCTTTCCACACTTCCAGTAGGTTATTCTGCCATACCTGGACTTGGATCTCCTGCCTGTCTTCGACCTTGATCTCCCATGCTCTATCTTTTCTCTTTGCCTTCCTCTGCCTTCAACACTCAAAGCATTTCTTGATGATTCACCTGTGCTATTCCTGTGTATCTCTTCATTCAAGATTACACTCACAACATCATCCACTTTTAAGACTTTTGAAGGAGACACAGTATTAGAAACTACCATTACTAAACCTTCCCAACTTTCAGGCAATGAACACAAGATTAAGAGAGCTCTTATTTCATCATCAAATACAATATTGACTGAACTTAACTGGTTTACTAAACCATGGAAATCACTAAGATGGCTATGAACAGATCCACCTTCCAACATTTGCAAATTAAATAAATGCTTCATAAGAAATAACTTATTAGAAGCTGAGGGTTTTTCATATAAATTTGCCAAAGATTCCATCAACTCCACCGTTGTCTTACACTGTGATAAGCTAGAAATCACAGATGATGCAAGAGTCAATCTAATAGATCCTAGAGCCTTAAGATTAAGAACCTCCCATTCTTCATCTTTCATATCCGAGGGTTTGCAACTAACCCCTCCCAACGGTAAGTACAAATCTTTTTGATACAGATAATCCTCAATCTGCATCCTCCATAATTGGTAGTTCTTGCCATTAAACTTTTCCATTCGTAGCTGATTGTCTTCTGTCATTGCTCAACTCCCACTCAAACAGAAACCCTGTGAGTAACCTGTAATCAAAACACACTACCCAGATCTACACCAATCTGTTAGTATTCCAACCAAAAGCTTTGATACCACTTGTTAGGGAAGTCCAAGAACAAACACACCTGTTCTGATTCCTCTTGTTGGATCTTGCTCCTCAGAAAGAGCACAGTATGATTACCAAATATATAAGCAATTAAATATGCAGAAATAATCAGAAGGACAAGTAACTAGAATTCACCAATAGCACAAAATATGAGAGACAATACACTATCTTGTATTAACACTATACAGAAAAGAATACAACAAAGAGCCACCACACTCTTTCACCTTACAGAGGTTCGCCACACCTCAAGTGTTTAGTAATTCTTCTCACACACACTCTCCTACACAAAAAATGGTCCCAACAACCAACTCACAAACCGAATTGGTGTTCACCTCTCCAACTAGTCAGTAATAACCCTGCCAGTACACCAAGCACTCTATAGCACTTCAAGCTGATCTCCCATGAACCTGCAACCTGCAATTCAACAGGCCATACTCACATGTGGATCTCCTATGAGCTTGCAACAACCTGTAACTCAATGATCATACACACACACAGAAGGTACTTCCTTGCCTTCCTTAACTTATGCTTATTACAATACATGCCAATGGGTCTATAAATAGATCCCTAACTTAAAAAACACTAACTTAGACTCTTAATTTAGATAATTATCCACGCAGCTCAAGACTCTAACTGGTCTTTACATGCAAACTCTTCGTTCACTTAACTAACTGTCTGTGCAACTAGCACTTCTGGAACACACAGGCGACCGACGCCGGTCCCTGCTTGTCTGGTTCTGTCGACGTTGGCCGACTCCCTGCCACCGCCGGTGGCCTTCAGCACTACTCATGACTGACGTCGGTCATGCTGCCGATGCCGGTGCTCCTGGATCTCAGCAACCTTCTGTTCCACCTTATTTGCAAGTAGCTGAAGCTTTTAGCTCCACAACCTAACACCAAGGTTCAAAATTTCTTAAGCTAGGTTATTTTTCCATCATAACAGTCAATTCATTTAACCCTATCAAATATACAAATACACATATTTTTTTTGCCTTTCCATAGGGATTTATGGGATAGAGGTTTAGTTTTATGGATGGGAGAGCCATCCATAGGGCTAAAGCTATATCAATATTAAAAATAAAATAATTTACAAAAACCCTAAGAGGCAATATACACATAAGTTTTTCCTAATTTAAAAAATAATTAAAATACATCATCAACCTTATATAGATTCCAATTACAATAGTACAAACCAAAAAATCTCTCTCCTTCACTCTACTCTCTCTCTTCTCCTCTTTGTGCCATGCCATTCTCTTCTTCAACTCCCCTCTTAACCTTATTTTTACATTCATATTTCCCATTCAATCTTGCATGCAACTATTAACTCAAAGCTCATAGTTATCCATGCATAACCAAGTTATCCATCCAAAAATAAAACTATTCCAAGTTAATTTCCCATTGACTCAACTAAGAAAAGCCTTAATTTCTCTCAAACTTTACCCAAATTAATTTATCAATATTTTAATCTCTTCAATCTTGCATGATCTATTTACATTACATGCCCATGTATAACCTCAAAAAATCCCACTTTTAACATAATTATCAATGATAACTAATCACTTTGAACATTACCACAGTCTATGCATGTGAACAATGACTAAATTTGGTTCTTAGGACAGTCTTAGGATAATACACATTTTTTTTAATAACTTGTAAAAGATAATCAACGTCATGACTTTAGATAAAAATGTTTCTAATATAAAGTTGATGATATTATTTTAATTGTAATGGTAAATCATAAAAATATTATATCAAACATAATAGTATTCTAACAATGTAATCATTGTTATTACTATGTTATATAGACTGTCCAATGTCTTTTGTTATCTTCATATTTTAAGGAGTTAAGATATATAATGATATTTTATGAATATCATAATTATAATTAGCTAATGTTCTAAAACATTTCAAAAACATTACGATTAGTCTATAGATAGTAGTAACCACATACTATTCATGTATAACTTGTAAGCATTAACAATCATGAATACAATAACATGACATAATCATATAACAACATTATACACTAAATCTATGTATAATTATCACAATGCAATCACACAAGATTTATTCTTCATAAGCATTAAACTGAACTAACACACAACTAACATACATAAGATAACATAAAATATGTACTAAATTAAAAACTCAAATAATACATATAATGAGTACTATAAACATGGATTTATTCCTCCTTTGTCATCCCCCAACACCTCCATCTACATCATCCTCTCTGATAATCCTATCCCTCCATCATGCTCTGAGGGATGAATCTATCTTGTATCCAACTTATGACAAAAAAGTATTTATCCTGTAACATCATGATATATATCATAAAATACTATTGTAACAACAAATCAACATGATCATAATGTGAATACTATATAATACAACTAACTCACAATAATGTAATCATGTAATAAAAGAAACATACAATCATCCCATAACAACATATGACTTATAAGTTAGTTAAAAATTAATTAATCAATTTAAAAACCATAATAATCCATGGATAATCAGGTAAATTAGCTTAGTGAAAAATTGAGATGTGACATCCTCCCCTTAAAACTGGTCATCGTTGTGATGACACTTATTCAAACACTAGTTATGAATAAAAAAATATTTTTTAGCAAAAAAATAACATAGTATGAAGCATCAAATCAAGTAAAAAAATATGGAAATAGCCTTTAAAACTCATCATAGTCCTCCCAAGTAGCACTATCCTCAGAGTACTTGGGATGTAGAACCTACAAATCATTCCAATCCAACACATATGAAGGATTAAATATGTAATATTTAATATTAGATACATGGAATAAATTATGTAATAGAGCAAAGACTTATGGCATTGTAAGCCTATACACTATAGGATTGATCACTTCCAGAACATATAAGGGTCTCATATATCTCAGTGAAAGTTTTGATTACTTCTCAAATTTAATTGAGATCTTCTATGGATTAACCCATAAAAACACTTTATCACCTACTAAAAACTACCTAGCTATTCTCTTCAGATCAACATAACTCTTCTACCAATCATGGGCCTTAGACAATCTCTACCTAATTGATCTGAATTGATCTTCCATTTTTGAAAGCATCTCAAGTCTAAATATTACTCTATCTTCCAACTTGTCCCAACTGATTGGTGTCCTACACATTCTTCCATATAGTGCTTCAAATGGTGCCATATTAAAAGCATATTGGTATGAGTTATTATAACAAAAAGTAACCAATAGAAGGTATTCCTCCAACTTGTATTGCTGATCCATGCAATACATATGAAGGAGATCCTCTAATGCCTGATTAATTCACTTAGTCTAACCATTAGTTTGTGGGTGATATGTGTTGTCCCCCAAAAATATCACTCATTTTTGAGACAACATTTGAACTATTTTGGTCCTACAGACCAAAATATTCTCTTCCCTTTTCAAAATTTGTCCTAGGCATTCAAATTCCTTATTTTTCAAGCTTCTCAAAAATCTACGGACTCTACAGGCTTGAATCTATGGACTTAGTAGGAAGAGAAATCTACAGACTTTACAGGAAAAGAAAATCTATGGACTCTATAGGAAAAGGAAATATACGGACTCTATAGGCCAAGTTCAACAGGCTTCATAGGTTGACTTCTATGGACTCTACAAGAAAGAAGCAAGCTTTCAACACTTAGGTGATATCAAAGTTGGTACAATGACCAGGTTCAACCAAAAGAGTTCATCGGCAAGCTTCTAAGAAAGGATTGAACCGTTGAACCTTGAACCATTTTGGTTTAATAGGCTCAATAGGTTCAAAGGTTCAACATCAGTACCAAGAGTTCAACCACTTCCAAGTTCAAAGGCTTCTACAGTCAGGTTTAAAGGTTTCTACAACTAGGTTTAATCAAAAGAACAAGTTTTTGAGGCTTGAACCATTGAACCATTGAACCACTCAGGTTCAAGGTTCAACATGTTCAATGCATTTGGTTTAATGAGGATCAAAAGGACTTAGCCAAATCAAAGAGAATGAACTGATGAACCACTGAACCAAAGTTTGTTCAATTTAGTTGGTTCAATGGTTCAGTTTACTTAGTCGATTCATCAAACGGTTCAATGGCTTTTGGTTCAATCAAAGGGTTCATCAGCTTGAACCATTTTGGTTCAATTCTTGGTTCAAAGCTTGGTTCAAATCTTGGTTCAATGGTTGGTTCAAAGGATCGGTTCAATACAAAAGTTCAAAAGAGCCTCCCGAAGGACAAGTGCCCTTGTAGAGGGCACTTGGTCGACAAAAGCACCCTTCAAAAGGATCATTTTCAAGGAAGCTATAAAGGTAAGTTCTTTCAAAATTTTGTTTAAGACATAATTCCTTCAGATTTTTTGTCTGAAGGAATTCAAGAAAGAAGCTATGGGAGGAAAGCCTAAAGGAATTTTCAAAGGCCAAAGATAAAGCAATCAGAATATTTCTTGTGGACTTTTTTCTGTGGGAAAATGTTTGCAAAAAAAGTTTGTAAGAAAAATATCTGTGGGAAAGCTCTGAAGGACTCCAAAGACAAAAGGCCATTGAAGGACCCTGAAGGATAGGTGCCCTTACAGGGGACTCTTAGCTACCAATTTAAAGGACAATTCCCAAAGCTAAAGGGTCACCTTCCCTTCAGGAGGATGTAAAACAAGAAAGCCAAAGAAAGCCCAAGGGGTGACGTGCCTGAAGACGTCAAAGTCAAGAATGGTGAACTAGCCATTGGAAATTCAAATGTATTGATGGGTGGGTGAATGTCAATTTTAAAGTTCATAAAATAGCCATTGATTTTGAAAAGCCTTAAAAAAGAGCCAAAGAACTTAGCCCAAAGGCCATTCGAAGACAGCCTGAAGGGCAGATACCCTTGCAGAGGGATCTTCCTGACCCAAAGTAGATCATTTCTCAAGGCCCGAAGGGAAGGTCCCCTCTGAGAAAGCTCATATGACAAAGTTGAAGGAATTGTCGACGAAAGCGACGTGCCCACTGACATCAAAGTTATGACAATAAAAAGCCATTGATCCTTGTAGTTTTAAATCTACAGACCCAAATGCATTTAAAGTCTTTAAGGCCAAGATCAGTAGGAAGCAACGAAGGAACAAAGCATCAAATTGAACCAAAGACCCAATTTAATTAACCATAAAATGAGGAATGAAGAAGAAGGATCAGATCGCTAGGTGGACATTTAAAGATGCAAACTTTCAATAGCGTGACATATTTCTCTGCACTGAGAAAAGCAAATGGGTAGATGCCCCTAAATTCTAGCCTATCTTCTTAATAAAGTTTAATGCAACATGATGTGTTACTAGTCCCAAGTCCATCTTGAAGAGGCTATATTAGGGACTCTCTTGTTAGTGTAAAAAGTATCTCTCTCTAACAATTAGAAACAAAACTTTGCCCAAATTGGAAGGCATTACTGAGACATTGAGCTCAAATTGTTGATCATATTTTGTTATTAGAATAAGAAAGCAAGTGAATTTTTAGACTTTGTGCTATGATATCTTTGTTGTTGGGGAAATTGTTCCTATGTCTTTTTCCTTAATATATTTTCTATTCTTTTAATTCAACAAGCATAATTAGTGAAAGTAGTCAGGAAGGTGTCCTAAAGTCAATTGTGGAGAGAATTTGTGCCCCCATAATTGCCTTTAGTGTGTTTTCTTTTTATTTCTATGTAAAGGACCTTGGGACGACTTTGTGCCCTCATTGTCCTTCGTATCTCACTCTTGGGAAATTTAGGTGGAGACTTTGTGCTACATCTCAATTTGTTGGTTATTATGTCCTTGGTTACATTTTGAAATTACTACCATGAGTATTCTTATGGTTTGCTGAATAGTAATTTTGAAAGAAGAGTGCTTTCTGTCATTTCCCTTGAGATTTTTCCTTTGATTTGCACACATCATCTCTGAATAAAGAGAGATGGATGGTTTATCCTACCCTTGAGTATTATTTTCTATATATATATAGGGAACCTCCCCTTGATGAGAGGAGAGATTAGTCCCCTTTTGATGTAGTAAACCTACACATTTGGATGACCAATCTTCCTACTTTGGTTGATCAAACCTTTTTTGTTTATCAGTATGCTAATCGACAAAATATTCAACCAATAATTTTTGGTGACAATGCTAAGGATATAACCCATTATCATTATAACCTTTATCCATTATAGACTTTGGTGACTCTATTTCATTTCTTACCCATTATCCATTTATAGCCTTACCATCTTCCTCCACTTCCATTATTTTATCTGATCTTCAAAAACTAGAGCTACTGGGAAAGAACGCACATTTTAAAGCCTCAAGCTTCAAACTAAAGCAAGGTCAATTCTTTTCCATTTTTGTTTCATAATTTGGAAGATTCAAGGTATACACAAAGCCAAAGGTCAAAAGGTATTGTTGACCCTATATTCGAGTTGGTACAACAAAGTAATTTTGATCTATTCCTTCACCATCTCATCTCCAACGAACCAAGAGCTTTCCTCTTACTAAAGTCAGATCTCCATTGCTAGATGAAGTATCTACTTCTGCTATTGATAAAGCTTTGCCAATAATTACCCCTCTGAGATTTGTTATTCCTCATTTTCATAATCCTATAATGGTAGTTCAAGGCCCCTGGGGTAATGCTTTTGGTCCTCTCAATCTTACTCCACCTCTACATGAGCTTCCATGCAGTTCAAAGAAGAATTTCTCCAAATTCTATGGTGATGGGAAAGTTCATCCTGATGAACACATTACAACCTTAAGCATAGCTTGTGGTGTAATTGGAGTATAATTTGAAGATGTAGCAGTTGGGTTATTTGTAGAAACATTACAAGGTGCTGCTATAGATTAGTTTTATCATTTACAGGCTCGGTCAGTAACTAATTGGAATACCCTCAAAGATAAGTTTGAAGCCATATTCAAACCTGTAGAAGATGCACATGCACTTCTAACTCAACTTACGAAGATGAAGAAAGAGCCTCATGAACCAACGAGAGACTTCATAACTAAGTTTGACAAATTGAGGAACAAAATTCTTGTAATTGCTTGACCCACAGCTGAGAATCTCAAATGCTTCTTCATTAATTCTCAATTACCTAAAGTAAGTTTTCTTTTGAGACGTGCTAGTCAAATATATCTTGCTGTAGCTCAAATTTTGGCCACTGAGGTAGAAGATGATCTCATCTTAGTAGGGAAGATAAGAAGAGATCTAAACAGAAATATATCCTCATCATCTTCTGAATATTCATCTATAGGCACCACTGATCCAATGATGCAAAAGCTGGCAAATGAACTGCTAGCCTTGAAAAGACAAATGGCACAAGGAATGTCTTCTACTCTTTCATATAGAAATATGCCAAGAAGGACATTTCCAAATCAGTCATATCAAGGCAATGCTACTAAGAATCAAGGGCAACTGGATTGTCTTCCTCCCCCACAAGGGAAACTTGCCCTTGAAGCTCCTCCAACCAACTCAGCAGTTGGATATTTGGAAATAGAACATGCTTTCTCTTTCCAACCTAAGTTTGAACAAGAAAATGATGCTGATCTCTTCACAAAGAATCAAGAAGAATCAGTTGGCAACTCCCACATTGGTTTCTTGAACTCCCAAGATGAACCCAAAAGCAAAGGAGACGCTTTTGATGGATCATATGTAGTGTTTACCAGGTCCAAGAACCAATCAGTCCAATAAGCTGATAACGGTAAGATAGAGGAGCAATCTCAACTAGAAATTACAATTGCTAAGCATGGAACAACTCTGCCTTACCAGTCAAAGGATCCAGTGATCACCCAAAAAGTAAGTACATCAATTTCACCTTCACCTTCTACTTTAATTTTTCAAACCATCCCTCCTAAAACCTAAAAGGTTGAAATGCTTTCCTCTATTCTTAGTCCAATTCAACGATTTGACATAATTGATCATGTTAAGAAGAATAAAATTCAAATGTCTAAATTTGAATATTTGTAGTCCAATCCTGATCAATTGGATAGGTTGGTCTAATGTGTCAAGAACCAAACTGTCCCTGCAAGACAAGAGGTTAAGAAAATAATTCTTGATTCCCCAAAGAACATGCCCATTCCAAATAATCTTGTCATTACTCCTCCAATTACCCCGAGGAAAATAGAACCTTTCTATTTTTCCTTATTGATAAATGGTTATCAACTCAATAATTGCATCATTGATTTTGGGGCATCTGACAATGTCATGCTAGCTAAAGTAGTTGAGTCTCTGGGTCTCACACTAACCAAGACATTTGAGAGATGTTTCTCCATGGAAAACAAGAAAGTACAATTGTTGGGGAAAATCAAAGATGCCTAATTTGCAATTGTAGCCTTTCCAAACAAGAGAATCAAGATGATTGTCTTGGTGGCTGACATCCTAGCATCCTATGGCATTTTGCTTGGACAAAATTTCTACAAGGATGTGGGAGGAGAATTAAGCATGGACTTGTCTGATGCAAGGATCCCTATATAAGGTGTAATAAAGAGATTACTCCCCGAAAGGAGGTAAAATATGTGGTCACCCAAACATCAGCCCCTACAACACAAATTCTGCTTGAGTCTTTAGGTAGGGGTAATTATTTCTTGACCACAGAGAATGTTCATGTTCTATAGATGAAAGTCTTATAGCTAAAAATCCAAGAATTGATCCAAACAAGACTTTTGGGTGCAGTATAAATAAGGAAGGATCTTCCATCTCTAATGAAGATAAATTTGATAAGAGATCAACTTCTGATGATGCTTGAATCCTGAAATCCAATGGCAACAATTCTTCCACCAATGATGGAGTCAAGACTGTGTTGATATCTCCTCAAGGAGATATTCTTCCTTCATGCAATTTTCAAGTCAGTGACACCAACAACATAATTGGATGCAAATCTTTGTTACTCAGATTGAAGATTGTTCAAGATGAAGAGATCAAACTCCTCCACATCTAAGGAGATGCTAAGTTGATAGTTTGTCAGGAGTTTGATGTGGATAATCCAATCATGTGCTGGACTGAACCAACAAAATAACAAGCTATGGTGGTGGACCATACTTTTGCATTCCAAAGTCAATAAAACAAACTCTTCGTAGGGAGAGCAAGGAGTTATGGTTTTTAGTTTGAAGACCACATCTTGCCATGGAACAAGAAGAAGAAAAGGCCAAGAGGAAGATGCAAAAAATTGGTTTCCTGGTGGAGAGCTCCATTAGCCCATCATCATTTCTGAGGATAAAATGTCTTCTTGCTGGTTTATCAGGATAGAGCACTATTTTCACTGCCTCTCAGGAAACAACATCTAAAACACTTCAACTCTTGAAGTATCAGATCATTGCATCTGTACATATGTATATTTGTATAGTTTTTAATTCTATTTTGTTTTGTTTGTTTCTATTTTTGATGCCTTCCATTTTTGGGTAACATGACTCCATAGCCCAATGGTACACATGAAGACACTGGAGATTCTAGATTCTACTCCCTTCAATTCCTTTTACAATCACTTCAACTCTTGAAGTATCAGATCATTGCATCTGTACATATGTATATTTGTATAGTTTTTAATTCTATTTTGTTTTGTTTGTTTCTATTTTTGATGCCTTCCATTTTTGGGTAACATGACTCCATAGCCCAATGGTACACATGAAGACACTGGAGATTCTAGATTCTACTCCCTTCAATTCCTTTTACAATTGATAGAAGTTTCCCAACTGGAGCCAGCTATTGTCCCCTAAAAATATCACTTATTTTTGGGACAACATTTGAACTATTTTGGTCCTACAGACCAAAATAGTCTCTTCCCTTTTCAAAACTTGTCTTGGGCATTCAAATTCCTCATTTTCAAGCTTCTTAGAAATCTATGGACTCTACAAGCTTGAATCTATGGACTCAGTAGGGAGAGAAATTTACAGACTTTGTAGGAAAAGAAAATCTATGGACTCTGTAGGAAAAAAAATCTACGGACTCTGCAGGCCAAGTTCAACGGGATTCATAGGTTGATTTCTATGGACTCTGCAGGAAAGAAACAAGCTTTCAACACTTAGGTGATCTCAAAGTTGGTATAATGACCAAGTTTAACCAAAAGAGTTCATTGACAAGCTTCTAAGCAAGGATTGAACCATTGAACCTTGAACCATTTTGGTTCAATGGGCTCAACAAGTTCAAAGCTTCAACATCAACAGCAAGAGTTCAACCACTTCCAAGTTCAAAGGCTTCTATAGTCAGGTTCAAAGGTTTCTACAAGTAGGTTCAATCAAAAGAACAAGTTTTTGAGGCTTGAACCATTGAACCATTGAACCATTAAACCACTCAGGTTTAAGGTTCAATAGGTTCATCACATTTGGTTCAATGAGGATCAAAAGGACTTAGCCAAATCAAAGAGAATGAACTGATGAACCATTGAACCAAAGTTGGTTCAATTTAGCTGGTTCAATGCTTCGGTTCACTTAGTCAGTTCATCAAATAGTTTAATGGATTTTGGTTCAATCAAAGGGTTCATCGGCTTGAACCATTTTAGTTCAACGCTTGGTTCAAAGCTTGGTTCAATGGTTGGTTCAAAGGAGCGGTTCAATGAAAAACTTCAAGAGAGCCTCTTGAAGGACAAGTGCCCTTGTAGAGGGCACTTAGTTGACAAAAGCACCCTTCAAAAGGGTCATTTTTAAGGAAGCCACAAAGGTAAGTTCTTTTAGAATTTTTTTTAAGGCATAATTCCTTTGGAATTTTTTTTTGAAGGAATTCCTTCAGACAAAAAGTCCAAAGGAATTCAAGAAAAAAGATGCGAGAGGAAAGCTCGAAGGCATTTCCAAAGGCCAAAGACAAAACAATCAGAATAATTCTTGCAGACATTTTATCCACGGAAAAATGTCTGCAGACTTTTTGTCTACAGGAAAACATCCGCAAAAAAAGTCTATGGGAAAAATGTCCATGAGAAAGCTCTGAAGGAATCCAAAGACAAAAGGCCGTTGAAGTACCCCAAAGGGCAAGTGCCCTTGTGAGGGACTCTCGGTTGCCAATTTAAAGGACACTTCCCAAAGCTGAAAGGTCACCTTCCCTTGTATTTAGGCCTTTTATCAATCTTTATTAAATTATTCATTCCTTAGCCATTGATTCCAAGTCCATTTCCATTATAACCCATCTTAGTTAGTAACTTAGAGCCAAATCCATTAATATGATTCTCAAATTTAATAAAGGAAATATGTATATCTTTATGGAAAGAAATAAATAATGGTGGGGTGTTTAATTTACATACCTCAGTCATGGATTGTTCATATTTGGTAGAGGATAGTCTCCTTTTCATGGTATAATATTCTCTCTCCTTCATTAATTCACCATAATCTTAGAAAATTTAAAACATCTCTTCCTTGGTTTGCAAATCTTCAATGATACCCATGAGAAATTATACATGGATTATCACTCTATTGTCATATTATAAGTACCACCACATCTTTCTTAATTCAAAGTTTTCCTCTTAAATTTTATGGTTAGTATCTTCATGCTCTTGAAACTTTTCTCTCTTAAAAATGTTTACCCATGGTTTAACTTTTGAATCTAAGAAAAATGCAATTCCTTGTCAATAAAAAATATGGAATAATATATAACATAATGTGTAAATGTGTTAGCAAACCCATTTAAGGAAAAATTAAAAATTAACTTGATTTAATCTAATCCATAAATTATGTGGATATTCCACACTAAAATTTACCAACATGAATCTTTTACTTTAAAAGGGTTTTCTTAAAGTTATATGCCATTTAATAACCATTTAAATGTTGTTTTAAGATGTATTATGTATCTTATGACTATCATCTATAACATATAAAATAATATGTAACCCTTCCCTTATAGTCCCCACATGAGACAGTCATTGCATATGTTCCTTCGCATCCTAGACATGCTACTAGTCTATACATGATTACAATTCAATGTGTTTATCTATAAGTCTAAATGAATGTGAAGTTTATTAACCTTTATGATGAAGTAATACATTTATGTTAAATGAGTATTGAGCTCTCTTCAATGTTTGTATATTAGATTAGTTACAAGGAATGGAAAACATTCAATCAATGGAAATAATCACAATGTGAAAGTGTAAACACTATTCCTAAATTATATATAACCTCAGTCTTGTAGACTTGAAAATATATACCTTTGTTGTTCCTCTTGATTCTAGACCTTGTCCCACTACTGAAAGGATCACATCTAATATCTATATATGCCTATTTATTATCTCTTAGTCCAACCAATGTTATTTTGATGACTTAGACATTATATCATGATTAAAATGATATAAACCTACTTATCTTCTATTTATGTAAGTTATAAACCTATTCCTATTTTCCAACTACCTAGACACTTATGTTCTAGTCAGACACCTATATTGGTGTAAGTGTCCTATCCTAATGTAAGTGTATAGTTCCCTAAATTTTATCCAATTTACAAATGAAACATATCCCTATTTTTGGCCTAAGTAATTTAATGTGATATATTTTCTAAAAGGATTGGAATATATGCATGATCAATCCTCATTCATTCCTCACCTAGCACAAACCAAATAAATCATAAGGCAACATACCAAAAGCATTCGATAAATTATTTAGGTGATCAAAACTTCCCTATTTTCCCCCATTTACATATCAATCATAGGGACACCACAAATATAGGTCTAAATTACTGAAGGATCACCCCATGAGACATATTTTCAAAGTTAAAATCTAGGTCAATTTTACTTGCTTATCAAATATTGCATCCTTATACACACACAAGCCCACACATAGGTTAAAAACATATGAGTTTGAGGCCATAGTCAGATTAGTGGGTATGCAAGCATCACCCAGTAATAAAGGGTTCTTTAGGTTTAGCTTAACACTATGATCCCACTAACCCATTTTTCACATGGTCACTATGAAGATGACTAATTAGGGTTTTGGTTATTTAAAAAAAGTGACAATCCATGAGCCAAATCTAAATGCACCAGAATGAAGGTGACATAAAACCTAGAACATTTTGTGTGGTTACATCTAGATCTAATGGGTGTTTTTATTAGACACCTATGTCTAGGTTAGATATAAGTGTCAATGCAACCATCTAATGTTGACACAAGTGTCTGAGGTCATAGAGGTCAAATTTAAAGAATTTAAAAATTGATCTAGAATCCAAATCTAGTCTATTTCTAGCTTGTTTCATATCAAATTTGAATTCATATAGTAATGTAGATAAGTACAATTATTTTCACTTATTTCAATATCAATCATTGGTTGTAATTACTACTTTTATCATATCTTAGTATTTAAATTTATAATATTATTTATCTAAGTTTTCAAATTAATTACCTTGTTATAGAGATAGTTTATCACCCTTTTTCCCTAAGCCATCTCTATCTCCTTTAACCCTAGATTTATTAATCTATATTTTAGGGTTAAACATTTAATGAACCCAATATATATAAATATAAAATATTATAGGGTGTTGTTTCCTAGGGTTTCCTATTTTATTCTTGATTTATCTCTTTCTTTATTTTTCTAAAAATAAATTAGAGACTTCCTCTATGGAAAAATTTACCCAACAAATGGATGACTTTGAAAGATAATAAATGTATATTTTTAAATATATATCCCTTTAAAACCAAAATTATCAAAAAATAAAATATGAGGATAAATGGGCATATGTGATGCTTGAACTTGAAAAACATATTTAAGGTGCTCCTAACTACCATCCTGAACCCATTATTCACCAACTATTTATATATGACTCTTCAATCCATGTTATTGATCACCAATATGTCAATTCATCTAATAATTCTCTTCATACACCTTATACCACCAAAAAATATACATATGAACAAGATGGTCCTACATATGATCATCAAAAGTTTTGACAAGTACATAAGGAAATAATGGTTGGTTGATAAATTTCTCATAAGGGGGATATTCCTTCAAATAAATTCATTCAAATCCCCATAATTACAACATTTCCAAATAATATATTCCTTATCAAGGGTGATGATTCTATTTTCCCTTTATATGACATTAATTTTTTTTGAAATGTTAACGAAGACATCATGACATCCTTACCAAGTAACATTAAGGCACTAAGAAGAAAGAAGCGTTAAAAACCTAAGGTGGTCAAGATTCTTAATGTTTCAATATGTCCAAATGACATACTAAGGGTATCCCAATTAATAGATCTAATGACATTACCAAAGTTTTCTAAATTTAGTGATTCAAAACTTACACATGTTATCCATGAGGATGATGATACTCATATACCTAGATTCAAAAAATGTGGTGGATTAGAATCAATTATAACTCCTATGCCAAGAACCACCATTCCAATGGAGTATATTATTTATATAATTAGAACTATTGGGGATCTTAAAAAATAGGTTTCTATACTTCAAATACAAAAGGCTTTCCATAATACTAATGCAAATGTTACCTCATTCAACAACCTCTTGCACAATATATACTTGAATATCATTATACACATGGTTTTGAATTCTAGGATTTACATATCTTTTGGAATAATGTATATCCCTTTGACAACATGATTAACTATGCACATTCTTCTGGTCAATGGGCAAAAGATGACAAATTATCATTAAAGGTATTTCATATGAGCATTTCCAATGAAGATTATAATTGGTTTTATAGCCTACCTAAGGGTTTATTAACCACTTTTTCACAATTGGAAGATGAATTATTCATGGATTTAAATATCTTTAAAGTGACAAAAATTACATTATAAAGTGTGCACAATTTTAAACAACATGATGATAAATCCCTTCAAGATTATACTATTAGAGGTACAATCGCTGAGAGGGGGGTGAGTCAGTGAATCAAGATATTTCAAAACTTAAATATAAATCCTTAAAATCCTTAGTCATATACCATAATAAATAAATAATAAAATAACCTACTCATAGAAATGAACATGAAATATAAGCAAGATAACACAAGAACTATGTGGGAAACCCTCCAGGGGGAGAAAACTCACTCTCAAGCCTGTAAACCAATAAACTACAATCCTATAAAATGATTTAAAAAAAGCAAATTTAGTGAATCACCCACTTCATAGGGAGAACCAACCCATGAAAATTACAAGCACCAACTTGCCTAATATGTTGAGCACCAACATAACATCTATGAAATTAACAACTCTAGAACTCTTGATTGCTTCTCAATCTAATAGAAAAAACCCATCGCTTGTTCTCATACATTAAAATTTTAATTTCAACATTATAATTATGAAAAAAATGTAATACATGAAATACACACTCTGATATATCTCTCAAGACATCCACATAACTCTCACAGCCTTCACAAATATTTTTCTCATCACACACACACACACACACACACACACACACACACACACACACACACACACACACACACACACACACACACACACACACACACACACAACCTCACAAGTAGCCCAAATATGCCTTGTACTTATACCACTTTCTTGGTCTAACCCATATTGGTCAAAAAATATGCTTAAAATACTTTTATTACACTTTAAATATGTCTCCACACATGTTACATGGGTGAAACACTCCATTCCGTAGGTCAGCTATAGTCCTTAAGACTCAAATCCTCTATTAGGCCTTAATGAGACCTAATTAGGCCCTCACATCCACACATTATACTTAAAAACTATTGAACCACATTCATATTTTAAAAATTATGTTAACACATTAAAATTTTATCCAATATGCCCTTTATCATTCTCATATGCGTCCATTCCATCTAGAACACCAAATTAACACTTAAACCTACCATTTAGGTCTCCTCATTCTTTAGGTCTTCATACATAGAAAACACAGTCTCAATATTCTAAAGAAAAAACTCAAGTATTTCACATATACATATGATTATATCACATGTTTAAACCCTTTAGGACATATAAAACACTTTCATTTTATTTAGACACTTTAACATAGTTTCTAAGTACTCAAATCAACTCTCCCAGAATAACCACTCAAACTGGTCATATATAGTCAAAATATAGTCAAACTATTTTGAATTTCCATAAATGATCACGAGAATAATATGACATAAAATAATTTATAATAATCCTCATAGACTTATATAACATCTCTATACTCGTTTTCTTCTTCAATTTTGCTTAGAAAACCTTCAACTTACCTCTATAACATGGTCACTCAAACTATTAGTACATTCAATAAACATAGTCAACTTCTAATCCTTTATTCATATTGAATATGTATTGGTAAAACCTATAAAATTAATTATTCAAGTAGTATACAATAATATCCAATAGTTATTTCATCTTTAAACACCAAAATACTATCAATTATCGTTCTTGGGTCATTTGTAGAACATGGTCAAATACACATTCAATTTTGGAGATCAATATATGAAATTTTACAAACATCCAAATCATATAATAAAATTTTATATATGTTCCTCTAATCCTTTTAAAAATTTTAATTTTACAACATTATTAAATTCTTCATATATCAAAAGTTATAGCTCAAAAACCCATCACTGTTTTCCTTCAAAATTTTGAATATTTAAATTCCAACAATCACTGTTCAAACACTAAACATCAAACACATTATCATAATATTGTTCTCCCTATAAATTTTAGAAAAATATTGACCATAAATCTCCTTATAATTATCATGGTCTTTACCTTGTAATGCTCATCATTGATCTTAGATCCATACTTTTGTGATCAAGCCACTTGGCAACCCCGTGTGCCCTTTGAGTATCCTTTAACATTTTAACTTAATATGCACCATTAGATTATTAATGATAATATAAATCAATCCATTTGATATTTTTTGGATAGGTTTCATGCTTTCCGTTAGATCTACTACTCAAACTCCATGATTGTGACATATGTCATTAATGCATGCACTCTTAGGAACCTTTGACATATTGACTTCACATGCATTATTGGATCACTATCTGACAAGATCGTGTGCTCCATTATATCATTATATATTTCTATTATAAATTTTATCTAATTAAATTCTCACCATAGATATTTG
Source organism: Torreya grandis (assembly GCA_037957365.1). Taxonomy (NCBI): domain Eukaryota; kingdom Viridiplantae; phylum Streptophyta; class Pinopsida; order Cupressales; family Taxaceae; genus Torreya; species Torreya grandis. The sequence goes on along the minus strand of JARHVA010000930.1, from coordinate 2,436,858 downwards.
ATAATGCAAATTTGGCTAAGTATGAGAACTTAGTGAACTCTCTCTGAGAGGCAAACGTTGCACTATTATAACTTTTGCTACGCTTAATGTGCAGACCTAAAATTTAAACCACCTAATCACCTCTCATATGGGAATCCATCCATGTACTAAATTTATCCTAAAAATTTCACATTTTTTAAATATTACATCATCAAATTGCTTAGTTTTATCTGTCAAGATGATTGCTTGAGCTTAAACATTCATATGACTATTTTGAGGAATTTTGTTCACTTTCATAAGCACTCTAAAGACTCATAACATCCCATAGAGTCTTTGAAACATTTCCATACCATAAATATCATCCATCAATTACCTCACTAATTCAAACACTGAAGAACCATGTATGAACATTGAATCTCATTGAAGCACACTTTGTCATTATCATTCTAGCACACATGACACCTCATCAACATCCTTGGTTACCTTGGAGACATAATTGACAAACCTCAAACATATACCAATTTATTAAAAATTACATCATATGAGATATCAATTAGACATTAATATTTGGAGTTCAAAATAATTTTTAGTAGAGGTCTTCTTTCTTCATTTAATGAAATATCATTACATAAATAATATGAGTCATTTACCCATTTATATGTGGATATGCATATATATGCTTCATTCATACTTACTAATCTAAATGATCTTATCATATTACATTATAAATACCAAAGTTTTATACCTCAAACAAAGGAGGGAGATGAATTACCAAATGAACATTATGAATAAAAATGTGGTGCTCCTTACGTCTATATGGGAGCTTTACAAAATTTACTCAATGTGGGACTAATCCAACGTGAAAATCATATGAAAACACCTTAAGTGGAACAAACTAAAAAAAATCCACACCAAAAACATTTAATAATCACATTATTCATGGGTGGTGCTTATTTTTGACATAGCCATATTGATCCTATATAAATAAAAACTACTTGCAATGTAAGACACTTTCAATAGCTTGGATTTGATCTAAAAGACTTTAAAAATAAATGAGGTTGGAAAGACTCCTTTGGAAACATACAATTACCAATTTTTGGTGGTCCAAAGTGATTCAAAAAAAAATTTGGGTTATGCCACAAAAATATCCATGTGCATTTACATTGGAAACTCTTTGGTTGTATCGAATGGAAGCTAAAATTGACCAAAATTAGCAAGGTATATCTTCTTCTCTTAAAGGTAAATTGATCCATATTTTAAATGATAGCATTATTTATTATACTACACATGTAAAAAATGAGGATAAACATGATATTCACTACTTAAATTTATCCTATCATGATTCAAATAATGTAAAGGATCCAACTTAGGGTTGTAAGGTGTAATATTTCAAAAATACCAAAAAAAATTAAAAACTTCAAAAATCCAAAAATATTTGTAGCATTCATAGGTTATATTATCTCCTTAGCATATATTTTTTTGGTTACATATTGGTAGATGGAATATAATTAATTTATATATATATAATTATTTCACACATCATTTGAGTGTGATTTAGACATACACAAATACATGAGCTATGCATTTTAGGATGTTGGGCCTTACCTCTACTCATGTCATGTGGACATTAGGGGCATATGCTTATTTGATCATAGTACATCTAGGTAATATTATTCTATTATCACTTTAAAATATCATGTTTGAGCTTATGTACTTACACATGCCTTTATCCATGTTTATATCTTTTGTAGTGTACTTGATATGCTATTTACTTAAAAAAAATTGCTAACACATATGATCCATGGCCTAGTATGATATGTTAATGTTGGTTTTTTATTGTCCATTCTTTTATTTTTTCACTTTATTGAGTGTGATCCTATAGACACTATTTTATGGATGACATAGCACCTCAATATTTTACACTTGGAAAACTTAGACATTGGTTGTTCCTCTCATTTCTAGACATTTCCCACTTTTTAAAGTCTCACATCTACTCCATATTATGCCTCTTGGACTATCTCTTTTTCTGACTAGTATTATGTTGATGACCTAAACCTTCTATATTTTTCATAATGTTTAAAAACTACTTATCTTCCAACTCTACAATTTTTGAGTCTTTACCTATTTTCTTATTCTTTGGACATTAGCATGTAGAATAGACACTCACATCGATGTAAGTGTCTTACTACAACATAAATGTCCAATGCCCTAAAGTCATATAATTTGAAAATTAAATGTATCCTAATGTGCCTAAGTGTTTTAATGTGAGTTACTTATTCAAAAATATTAATATAAATACAAAATCAACCCTCATTCGTTATTCACCTAGCATACACTCAAAAATACCTAAGGTAACTTATCAAAGCACTCAATAAAGAAAAACTTCCCTATTTTCATATCATTCTTAGATACAACACATAAATATGTCTAAATTAATAATAGAGTGGCCCAAGATATATTTTCTAAGTTACAAGCTAGGTTGATGCAAGAGCATCTAGTACACAAACATCATTTTCAGTTGTTGAAGACTCATAAGCTAGTTAGGGGTCATAGATGATCCATTTTGTGATGTATATGTGTGTGAAGGATCATATAGTCTATTTTTTGTCTTATATTCATCATGAGTCATAAGGAGTAAGTTTTATATGTACTTGAAGTTTTCCATCCAAAAGTGAAAGTTTAAAAATTCAAATCCTAGACCTAAATATAGAAGGACCATGGGTATAGTATGAAGAGGTTAGGTGATATAATGTTTTAAAAAGTGTATTAGGGTTCATGAGAGTCTAATGGGATGTAAAATAGATAATTAATTTATGAGGTGGTCTTAAAAGGTCATATGTAGGTGGCTACACGAAAAATACTATGTTTAGAAAAGGTGGTGAAAGAGTCTTGGATGTAAAAACCCAAAACCAATGTGGATGTGGCATGAGAATAGGATTTTTAGCATGAGAGGAGAGTATGAGGAGGAGAGAGAGATTTATAAAGGTGAGAGGAGAAGAAACAAAGATAAGAATATTATATACTCTCCAAAAAGATGACAGAGTCCATGAATGGACTGAATATGTAATAGTTGATGATTCATATTAATAGATATGATTTTTGTGTGTGTTTACTCTCCCTTAAAAGGTATACGGATTTATTTTTTCATATTTTGTTTTATAAAATACATTGAGGCTATAACATACCTTTTTGTGTGTGGTTACAGGTCTAGGACAATAAATACATGGTTATAGTCAAGAAGAGGATGATTTGGTTAGTTTCTCAAGATTGTTAATGAAATAACTTCCATGGTACATTAGTATTTAATATATTCAAATCATGTAGACCTTATTATGGATAAACTTGGTATTTTATAGTGAAATAAACTTAGGTAAAGATACTTTATCCTCAAACCCTATTCATGTTTGATATAGTCAAGATTGTTATGTGAGTTGATGTTTCTTGAAGTATAGATTATGGTTATGATTGAGATGGTTTGTAGGTAAGAGTATCCTTGGTGTAATGGTAATTTATATGGTTTTAATTCAAGACAAATGATAAGTCTCCAATTCATATTCCATATATAACTAGAATCATGTTTGCATAATCAAATACCAAGGAAGGAGTATATGTGTTGAAAAAGTGAGTGGTTTTTGAGTTGGTTGAGTATTGTTACATGTATAATGATAACATGTTTTTAAAATATCCCTTTTTAAATATGGTAACTTCTTTGAAATGCAAACATACTTTTAAAACCCTTACACAGTCCTCAAAGAAAATGCAAAGTTTTATGTTTTATTTATTATAAGCCATATCTGGATTGAATATAGATCATTAACCATGTGAAAAGGTGTATGTTAATAACATAGACATTTATAATGTCTAATAATTTTTTTAAATTAGCCTAATCTAAAATTACGGATTTTTAACCCCCCTCAGCCTATATAGTCCACTAACTAGGGTTTTGAAACTAAAAACCCAATAACTTTAGTTCTAATCATGAAAAAATGAAAAAACTATGTAAAAACATGTATTTTTCATGAGTAAAATGATTCAAGATGTTTTGAATAGGTATAATATGTTTTGGTATGGATTTGAACTCTAGTCAAGTGCAAGTAGGGCTAAAAGGCCTAATTGGTATGGAGGATGCAAGGGAAAAAGTATCTATATAAAGATTTAGGTGATACAACTAATTAAAAATAATTATTAAGATAGAGAGTGCCCAAATATGGGTTTAGATCTTATTGAAGACTAACAAAATTCCTTAACTAAGAATATTTGTGAAAAAAAGGCTACAAGTAAGCAAGTTCACTATTGAGCTTGAGGTGTGTAATTGGATGTTGAAGAGAGATTGAGAGGTTAAAAGGGGTTGAGACAAGTGTGTTAGGATCAATAAGTCATACATGGTGGCATCATTATAGTCATGCGATTAATAATAAGATTTGATGTTTTGAGCCTTAAATGTGAATTTGTGAGGAGCTAGTGAGTAAGTGAATGAAATGAGATGGGAAAAGTGAATGAAATGAGATGGGAAAAATGAATGAAATGAGATAAGTGATGAATGAGATACCTAAGGAAGATCTATGTACTTTGAGAAATATTTTCAAAATGTGATTAGTCAACAGGGCCATAGTAGAGGATGCTAACAAGCCTAGAGAAATATGAAAGATTATTATTGAAATTTAAACCTTGTGAACAAAGCCAAACATTTGTAAGTTGAGATAAATGGTCAAGGTTAGAGCTAGGAAGGTGGAATTCATGATTTTCTCATAATCCTCTGCATCATTTGGTATTAGATCAAGGTAAGCTTTTGGTTTAATTATATTTTTAGTTCTTAAAGATTATTTATTTGAGATAGGCAAAGAATGTTATGAGGATTGCATGAGATGAAATGCAGAGGTATTATGGGAAAAGAGTGTGGTGTAGGTATGACCTATTGATGTCATCATAGAGAAATAACATATTAGTGGCAAGAGAGATCTAGATAATATAGAGTGGAAAGAGAATTGAAGATCAAAAGAGATAATATGAAGAGAGAGATAAGAAAGTCCTAGACAAAGGACTAGAGAAAGAGATTAAGATCCAAGAGAGGTCTAAGAGGCAAGTAGGTAAGCTTGCTAAGTGATAGGTATAAGAAAGTCCTAAAAGGTGAAGGAAAAGAGAGAAGATGGATTTAGAAGAATAATTAAAAGAGATAAGAAGAGAGTTGGGTCAAATTTTTAAGAATATAGATCTCATAGTGAAGGTCATGAAATATTAAGAAAGCTAATGGCTCAATTATAATGTGAGGAAGAGATTAAATTGGCTAATAGAGCTACTTATGAGAGAGAATATACAAGAGATGAATGTCTTGGGGAAAGAGAAGAACAAAGAGATTATATTCCATAGGGGCATGAAAGATGAAGAGTTTCTAAGAAAACAACATGGAAGAGAAGTGGTGAAAAGAGTTCTCATCAAGGAGAACATGGAGAGAGGACTATCAAGAGAGGCACTTGAGAAAGAAAGTAATGAGAATAGGAGAATATCTATGAAAGATACATTCATGGATACATTATGATATCTTGTTTATTATTCTAACATTTCCTTTAAGTGTGTGTATGTAGGTGTAAATAAAATATGGATGAAGATCAAGAATGAGACCTTAAAGTTTGTGAGAAATGGGTAAAATGAAGCACCCATCAATAAGAATGGAGATGACAAGGGAAGAGGATAGGTTGTATAAGATAACATGATGAAGATTGAAGATTCTCAACATGTTATTTTTATGATGCTTTGACAAGCATTACAGCTGAAGCAAGAGAGGAAGCTTACAAGGAAGACATGAATGTAAACCATGAAGACATGAAAGAGTAAATAACCATGAATTAGTCCTTTAATGAGGTAAATGAACATTTAGGACTTGAATTTAATTATGAACATGAGAATAAATAAGCTAATGTATAGGTTGGAAAAGTGAACAACAAAGTACAACCCTCAAGGAGAGTAAAATAACATGAATATGTAGTGCCTAAGTGGATCAAGAATTAGTTGATGATATGGAAAAGGTAAACCTCAAGAAAAAAGTCATTAAATCCAAGAATTTAGGTGGAAGACAAGAGAAAACAATGAGGAAATAAATATAGGTCAGATTACATAAAGTTAAGATGATAAGTTATCAAGTAAAGAAGAATGGAGAAGGTGAGGCAAGAAACCAATCTTAGTTCAAGAATGTGCAAGGAAGAAAATGGATTATGAAGAGAATGGAAAGGGTTTAGAAAAATAGTCTTGTAGGTACACTCCAATAAATCATGAAGATAGAAGAAAATTGTAAGTATATGAAGCAAATAGAATACATGGTGGAGGAAAAAAACTATAAAGGGATGAAGATACAACTGAGTATCCAAATGAAGAAGCAATATGAAAAGTGTGAAGAGAGTACAAGCATGTGGAAAGGTAAGCAAGTCATTTATGATAAGTATGATGATGATCTCTTTCAATAAAAGAATGAGGTAATAGAGAAAGAATACAAAACATGGAAAAGAATGTTAATAAGCATAAGTGGGAAGCAATATGAGAGTTCACAATCATATAGAGATGAGGTATTAATGGAGAATGAAGAAGCAATGACTGCACATGTTGACATAAAATAGAATTTTGAAAAAGATGAAGGATAACAAGGTCCTAAATTTGATAAAGATAATGGAGAGATGGATGCTCTCACATTGAAGGAGGAATTGGAGATTCTAGAAAATATCTTCAATCCATTAAAAGGGTTGCATTTAGCTAAATAATAGTAGGATAATCTCATGAGTGAGTTCAAAGAAAAATTAGGTACGATTGAGAAATATTTGGATGTCCAAGGTGCTAACAGCCATGAATATACCAAAAAAACTCTTGAACAAGGAATTATAATCATGGGTGATATGAATAAGGAAGGAATGGAGTAGCATAGAGAAGCACAAAGATTTATGGAATCAAAGCTACAAGTAAGAAAACTAGAAAGCAATCAATTGAAGCATGAACAAGTTAAAAAGGTAATCTATTCAATGGGTGAAGTTATAATTGAGTTATTTATTGATATTAATGGTTATCACAAGACAAGAAGATACCAGAAAATATTGTACCATGAGGAATGGAATTGGATAAGAAGTTATTCTTGCAAGATGAGCAAGGTTATGTGAAGACACGTTAAGAGATAGAGAGGTATAATGAAGAGGAATAAAAATAGAGCCTTCTTAAACAAGTGATATATGTTGACATGCCTATGAGACCATTAGATCAAAAGGAAGAAGGAAACAACATTGATAAGGAGCAAAGACAACTAGGAATTATGAACCAAGTGAGATCAATGAAGGAAGCCATTGAGCAAAATAAATAATGAAGAGTGAGAACCATCTGTTAGAAATAGAATGTGATGAAGTAAAAACTAAGTTGGAAAAGGTAGAAAATGTAGAGAATAAATAGTTGCATCAAGTTGTACACCTCATAGAGGTAGAGGATGAGTTGTCAAGGAAAATAGACAAGGTAATGAAACAGAAATACAAGAGTCTAATGAGGAAAAAGGAGAAATAAAGGAGTAGTAGTAAGGTGAGTATATATTATTCTCAAAGAATGACCTAGAAGGAAATAAATAATAATATTTTTTTAGCACTCAATTTTTATCCCTCTTGATAAGTATGATGCAGGAGCATCTAGTACACAAACATCATTTTCAGTTGTTGAAGACTCATAAGCTAGTTTAGGGTCATAGATGATTTATTTTGGGATGTAGATTTATGTGAAGGATCCTCTAGGGTCCATTTATTATCTTAGGTTCATCATGAGTGATAATTATATGTACTTTAAGTTTTCCCTCCAAAAGTGAAAATTTGAAAATTTAAATCCTAGACTAAAGCATAAAAGGACCATGGGCATAGTATGAAGAGGTTAGGTGAGATAATGTTTGTAAAAGGGTCCTAGGGGTCATAAGATTTTATTGGAATGTAAAATAGATAATTAAGTTGTGAGGTGGTCTAAAAATTTCATATGTAAGTGATTGTATGAAAAATACTATGTTTAGAAAAGGTGATGGAAGAGTCTTGGATGTAACCACCAAAAACCAATGTAGATGTGGCATGAGAATAGGAGTTATAGCATGAGAGGAGAGTAGGAGGAGGAAAGAGAGAGTTCCAAAGGTGAGAGGAAAAGAAACAAAGACAAGAAGATTGTATACTTTCCAAAAAGATGACAAAGTCCATGAATGGACTAATTATGTAATGGTTGATGATTTATATTAATAAAGAAGATTTTTTGTGTGTGTTTACTCTCCTTTAAAAGGTATATGGATTGATACTATTCATATGTTATTATTATTTTTATATATTTTAAAATTGATTATAAAACATATGCATTAGTGATGTAAAAACAAAGATAAAGTTCTCTAAAAATAACTAGTTATGGGGGCATCCCCCCAACATATCAGAACATATTAACTAACAGTATAATAAAAATGGCCCCAAGAAGGCAACCCAACAAGTAGGAAAAAACAAATAACAAGGAACCATCATAGAACCACCACACAGAAGGTAACATAATAGTCTTAAGCATTAGGCACCTTCCAAATATAAAAATAGTCCATCTCACAATCCTCATCCAATTCTAGTATAACAGGTGCCTTTATAGAGCTCTTGTTCACTTCAGGTCCCATATGAATTTGTCCCATACCCAACTATGGGAGAAATCTATCAACTTTATTCAGCAATGATTTCATGTTATTTGATCTGACATAATCCATAAATTTTTCCACCTTTGTAGACCCTCCCCTATCTATGAGTTTTTCCAATTTCTCTACGAAGACATTCACATTGTACTCAATCAATTTGTAGATAGCCTTCTATTCATCAGCATCGTGTACCATTGGAGTGGATCTTAGGGGAGAGGAAGTTATCAATTCATTTTTATCAAAAGAACATAGATTAATATCTAAGTCAAGAGGGGCCAAAAAATCCTTAGCTTATTTAATAATACAACTTCAAGATCATCTTTATGAACATCCCTTACCATATCATCATTTCCATAAGTTAACTATTCACCCCATTTTTATATGAGTCTAAAGAGTTCACCAAATCTTGCATAAGATTATCAACTTGGTCAAAGTATGAAAAATTTATATAGTCCCACTCATACTCAATTTATTTTCACTTCAGCATCTGACTCATGACAGACCACCCAATCCAGGTGCAGACTCAGTTTGGGCTATCTGCCAGAGTCAATCAAATATTCACAAGTGATTTTGAACATTTTAATTCATAGGAACTAATATAGTTATTCTTGATCCACTTTTAGTTGAAGGAATATCTACAAAGAAACAAAATGAATTATCAATTCCACAGAGAAGTCAATAATCACCCTAGCCTTGTGTTTAAATACCTCTAAGTTCTTGTGCTTCCGTAAAAACCATAAGATATCAGTTGAAAATATAAGTCAAAATTTATGAAAAAAAGTGTGAACTTTAACTTTAGCAAAAATATATCTAAAAAAATATTCAACCAACCAATGTCACAATCAAAGACCACATTCCAAGACTTAAGATAACTTTTCCATAGGTTAGATGCATATGGACATGACAAGAAGATATGTTCAATATTTTTAATCTCACTATGAAAGGAACAAAAGGTTGGGTAAAACCAATTCTACTTAAAATAAACCCAATAGCGAACTTATTATACATCAACCACCAAAAAAATGATTTTTTAGGTTCAAGATAAGAGGCCCAAATAACATCAAATCTAAAAGACCAAGCATGTAGAGGATCATAGATAGACCAAATGCAATTAGGGGTAAGGTAGAGGACTTTGGAAAAAGAGAGCTTGTTGTATAACATTTGAGTGGAAAACTCAAATTTAGTGGATCCCTTTATCCACTTAACATTATCCCAAAACTCTCCCTCCTCATCCATGAATGAAACATTATTATTCCCCTTAAATGTTTTTTGAAGAAGAGTGAAGGTTCTACACTAGATAGTAGGAATTTGAAATTTGACTCTAATTTCTGACCAAGATGCCCATACAGAATGTGAAATAAGATCCTTGAAATCCCTCAACCCTTTAGTGAACCATTCAAAGGTAGAGCAGCCCCTGATGAGGGAAAACAACATTCTATTGACAGATAGGTTCCACCAAATAGATCTATAACCCTGAAAACATGACCCAAACTAGTTAAAAATGTGTTTTGTAATGATAAAAGGTTTAACAACATCCCAAGCTAACCAAATGGAGGGCAAAATGGGTGAACCAACCACTTTGACAGAAAAGGGACCAATGAGTAGATCTATTATATTCAATCCTTTCCAAAGTGGTTTTATTTTAGGAAAACCCTTCAAAATGTTATTCTTGACCAATATTTTCTAGGGTTCATCCACTTTGAATTATTTGATTATCTATTTCACATCTAAGGTTATACCCTGTATCCTTAGATATTTTAGACCCAGGCCCCCAATATTTTTTTGGCTTCGAGCAGAATTATTAAGAGACTACATGTCTTTTCTTCCCTCCATTTCCATCAGACCATAAGAAGTCTCTTACAATTATGAAAATCATATTAATATGAGAGTTTTTGAAGAGCCAACAAGAGGTATAGTAAATACTATATGAGGACAAAACCTTTTGATAGACTTGAATCTGTCTAAGTAAGGAAAGAAAGTGTCCCTACCATTTTTCAATTTTCTTATTGATTTTATCAAAAATCCACTCCAACATGAGCTTAAATGAAGGGGTAATCATGAAGGGAATACCAATATATCTTACCATTTCATCTAGACCTTTCCATGTCCAACCAAAATTTGAGATCTAGTTATGATATAAATCCTTCCATCCCAACATATATGATTTATGCATGGCCATCTTAGACCTAAAAGTAGAACAATACATATCTAGTCTTGCAAAAACCTGATTTAAGTTATTTTTATCTAGTTTAACAAATAGAGTAGTGTCATCAACAAATAATACATCAATTAAAACTTCATCATTGGGTAGAGATAGTACAAGGCTTCAACAAGGCTAGAGGTCCAATATCAAAAAATCTGAGATAGTACAAGGCTTCAACAACTAACACAAAAAGGGCTGGGGAAAGAGGACATACTTATCTAATGCAGTGTTGAATCTCTAGAGATTTAGTCAATTCCCTATTCAAATCAAGAATGGTTTAAGTGTCTTTGAAGAGGACATTAATTATTCTACAAAACTTGTCCTAAAAACTAAAGGCTCTTAGAGCTATTTTAATAAAGGTCCATATAATTTTGTTGTATGCTTTCTCAAAATCAAGTAAAATCCTACCAACATCCTGATTAGATTCTTAGGATTAGTACATCCCTTCCCATATCGTAATCAAATTATCAAAAATGTATCTTCTTTCAAAAAATCTAGTTTGAGTCTCAAAAATAACAGAGGGTAGTAGAGAGGAGAGTCTCTTTGCCAAAATCTTCACCAGGATCTTATTGGGGATGTTAAAGAGGGTAATTGGTCTCCAATTTTTTTATTGAAGAGAGGTCTCCATCCTTGCGGATAAATTTAATTACTCTTTTTTTGATGTCAAGGCCTAGGGTACCAAAATAAATCACTTCTTTAAATACCTCTAGGTAATCTTTAACCAACCATTCCTTATTAGCTTTTTAAAATTTAGTAAGGAAACCATCCATTCTAGGTATTTTATCATTCTTAAGTGAGTCTATGGTTTTTTTAGTTTCATCCAACATGATATCTTCATCAAGGGATATTTCTTACAATTATGACACCTTTTTTGGAATGCAAGCATCATAAACCTCTCTATTTTTTTCAATGATATAGTTGGAGCCATTAGAAAGAAATAAACTAGAGTAAAACTCATACAATGCTTATTGTATACTGCAAGGATCTTGAACAATCTGGCCTTGAACCTTGATGCCATTATTTTTTCCTCTTTGGTGCTTAACTTTCAAGAATTGAAAGAAAAACGTATGACCTTTATAACCAAGTTTAATCCAAGTTACTCTTGAGCGAATCTGTTCCCCCTTGGATATGTAATTTTGGGACTGCCTAACTTTATGTTTTAGGAAATTTAGATCATCAAGTAGTTTATCATTAGTCAGGTCATATTGGAGAGATAATTCACCATGTATTAATTTTTATTGAGTGACCTTAGTAGTCTTTTTATGTAGTTTAGCCTTTATCTAACCATAGGTTCTAACAAAGTTTTTGGAGACTTTCATGTATGAATTCCACTTATCAATTCTTGATCTAGATTTGTAGGTTAATTTTCCAATATTTCAAAAAGATTGAAGACCATCCATAAACACTTGGTCAAAAATATGAGATACATTGAACTTGTAAATTCCTTTGAAAGATGAGGTAGTTTTATTCTCCTCAAAGTTTAAAGAGAAGTCCATTTCAATGGGGTGGTGGTCAAAAATTATGTAGGTCAAAATAGTAAGCACATTACCATCCCTGTTAGGGGTCATAAAAAGTGAATCCCTATTCAAGTAAAACCTATCAAGTCTATAGTATTGTCTTTTGTTATTACTCTAATTATTGTACCAGGTAAACCAAATTCCTTTATTTTGATTTTTACCTTTTGAATTGGATCACATATTTTGTGCATTCTCTTGAATTTAGACCAAAATAAGAGTTCATTTCCTTTTTAGGCCTGATGATCACCTCCAATTTTATCCTCTTTTTCTTCCACCATGTTAAATTCTACTCTAAAGATCTAGGGGAAAATTTTCAAGTTAGTAAGCCAATTCCATAGATCATATCTTTATCTATAGTCATTTGGAGCATAAAGGTTACACAGTCAAAAACACTAGGTTTGGCTTTCTAGCAAGACCCAAATAGCTCTATTATAGGGGGAGATACCATGGTTAATAATACATTCCTTTAGGTCAGGGTTAACCAAGATAGAAGCCCCTGATTTACCTCTTTGATGATTAGTAGAGAACTGAGGTGCATTTGGCCAAATGAAATTAAAGACTAAGGATAACTAGGAACTTATAGCCTTAACTTGTTAAAGAAATAAAAAATCCAACTTATGTCTTGAGTGCTTAAACTATGTCATAATGGGTTTTAATAAGTGGATTTCATGCCCCTAACATTCCTAAATTACAATACGCATAAATAAGGGGATCAAGGGGGTCAATTAGTTTGACCATGGGGCTTACCCATACTACTATACAATCTTTTGAAGTAGTATGAAAGTTTATTTTCCTTAGCCTTCTTCTTGAAAGCAAGGTCATGTCCATTGAGAGGGGTGTCTTTAGATTTTTTATTCTCTTTGACCAGAGAGTGATCCATCAGGGTAGAGATTGACTCTATTTTTAGTCTTTTGTCACCCACTTTAGACATATATTTTTTAACTACATTTGGGTCCTTGATGGATAGGGGAGTACTCTTGATATATCCATCTCAAACCTAGATTTATCTAGTCCTTTCTCCAAATAAATGACCATGGGGGATGAATCACTTTCATTTTTATTAAGACTAGCTAAGGGTAGGCTGTCAGGGTTAGAATTACAACTAACAGGAGTTTTAGCTAACAGAACCACATATTCCTTAGAAGGAGATCCAGATATGGTTTTTTATTCAATAAAAACATCATCCAAGTTATTTGGTATACAACTAATCACATCTGATATAGTCAGAATATCAACAAAAGGTGGTGGGGAGCTAAGCAACTAAGGAACAAGTTGAGGATCAATTTTTCCAAGTTCATTCATAGCCTCTAAAGTAATTTACCCCAAGTCCTCCTTGGGGGGGCACTATCTTTCATTGGTTCACTATTGTACATAAGGTTTTCAAACACCTATAAATCATCTAGTACAGAATCATTTTTTTGAGCATCTTGCTCTTTTTATTTTCTATGAAAATTTTCCTTAATAACCAACATTGGGTAATTTTTTTTTGAGGTGCCCATCTTTTTTAAAAAATAAATAGGCATTCAAGCCACCCAACCCTCTGAGAGCATAGGTATCAGAAATCCCTTTAATTTTGAAGTTAAAGGATTCCAAAAAAATCTATGGGTTCTAAGGAGATCAAAACCCCAACATTCATATGGGCTAGTGACCTCCTAGTATCCTCAATTCTTAGGACTTCCCTGAGGATTTTTAAATCCTATGGTATAAAGTTCCATAATTGGATAGGCATGCTTTCAATGTCTACCCATCTGGGTGTAGTTTTAAAAACAAGGTCATTGCAGTCCATATCTGGGCTCCAAAGGACTACCTTAAAAATAGATTGACCAACATTACATAAGGCTTTTCTAATAACTCTTCATTACATATTAGAATTTTTAAATAAAATTATAAAAACCCCTTTCTATATCTTTAAATAGAAGATAATTTATAAACCCAATTTATTACCCCAAATAAAGTTGAGCCAGTTATCAAAGAAATTTCTAGAGGGGAGAGAATTCTTGTTTAAACAAACAAAAAAATCCCAACATTTTTTAACTAGATTAATTCTTGTTGAAGATCATTTTCCATGGAATCAATCAACACAATAGTTAGGGACTTAATAGGGATAGGCACTTACTGATTTATCCTTCATTGTGTTCCTCATCTCCATGTTCCCCTTCACACACATAACATTCCATAAATTATGCTCCTTTTGAATGCTTTGCCAATTCTTCCTATTATAGGACTCCACTGAATAGTTTTTTGGTAGACCAGATGCTCCTTCTTCAACTTGAGATGGGAAAGATATACCATCCTTATGATTGCACACCTTATCAATCCTTGGATAACTAACTATCTCATTAAATCCACCATTTTCAACATTATTCGCATGTTCAAGGCTATCAATTCTAATGGTTTTCATGTACAATTATAATTAATTCATACCCCTTAAAATTTTCCAAAGGCTACAAGATGAGGATTTGGGCAAGGGAGACATGTGCTAGTATAGACAACACACCAAAAGAAACCAAGCAAAAATAAATGAAAAACAAGACCCAAAATAAAAAGACACAAACCTAATAAATAAATTTAAATCATGCTATAAATATGGTTTAATTAATTGACCACCATGGGAACCAAGAAGAGAAGAACATGAGGCACAAAAGAAGTAAAGGTAACCAAGGTAATGAGCCAAGAGAAATATTGAAGCACCATTAATGGAGGATGACTCTTCATCTTACCATTATAGAGCTCCAATATTATCTTATATTATTTCATATTCATATGTTGTTTCATAAAACCCTTAAGGCTATAGACAGACCTTCTTGTGTGTGGTTATAGGTTTGGGATAATGAATATAAGGTTACAATCAAGAATATGATAATTTGGTTAGTTTCTCAAGATTTTTAATGAAATAAATTCAATGGTACATTAGTCCTAAAGATATTTAAATCATGTATACCTTATTGTGATTGAACATGGTGTTTTATAGTGAAAGAAACTCAAGTAAATTTACTATATCCTCAAACCCTGTTCGTATTTGAGATAGTCAAAATGGTTATGTGAGTTGATGTTTATTAAAGTATAGATTATGGTTATGCTTGAGATGGTTTTTATGTAAGATTATCCTTGGTGTAGTGGTAATTTATATGGTTTTAATTCAAGACAAATGACAAATATCCAATGCATAGTCCACATATAAGGAGAATCTTATTTGCATAGTTAGAAACCTTATTTGCACAGTCAATTACCAAGGAAGGAGTATATGTGTTGAGAAAGTGAGTGTTTGTTGAGTTTTGGTACATGTGGAAGGAGAAAATGTTTTGAAAATATCCCTTTTGAAGTCTAGGAATTTCTTTAAAATGCAAACAGACTATCAAAAGTTGTACATAGTCCTCTTAAAGAATGAAAAGTTTTGTGTTTTATTTATTATAAGCCATAACTAGATTGAATATGGATCATTAACCATTTAGAAAGGTTTATATTAATACCATAGAACTTTTTAAGGTTTCATATTTGTTTAAAATTATCCCAATCCAAAAATATGGCATTCTAAACCCTCTCAACCTATACAGTCCACTAGTTAGGGTTTTGAAATTAAAAACCCAATAACTTTAGTTTTAACCATGGAAAAAGACCAAAGTTTGTAAACACGTGTATTTTTCAATGATGAAATGTATTCAAGAGGTTTTGGCTGGGTAGAGTATGGTCTAGTATGGATTTTCACTCTGAACAAGTGCAAGTAGGGATAGAAGGCCTAATTGGTAAGGAAGATGCAAGGGAAAGAGTATCTATACAAAGAGTTAGGTGATGAAACATGTTGTAAAGTAGTATAAAGATAGAGGGTGTCCAAATATGGGTTTATATCTTATTAAATACTAACAAAACATCCTAACTAAGAATATTTGTGAAAAAAAAGGCTATAAGTAAGTAGGTTCACTATTGAGCTTGAGGTGTGTAAGTGGATGTTGAAGATATATTGAGAGGTTCAAAGGGGTTTATACAAGTGTGTTAGGATAAAAAAATTTCATCCATGGTGGAAGGATTTCATTCATGAGATTAACAACAAGATTTGATGTTTTGAGCCTTAAGTGTGAACTTGTGAGGAGCTAGTGAGTGAGTGAATGGAATGAGATGGGAAAAAAGAATGAAATGAGATAAGTGGGTGAATGAGATACTTAAGGAGGATATAATGAGATTGATAAATGTTTTCAAAATTTTATTAGTTAACAAGGTTATAGCAAAGGATGCTAACAAGCCTAGATAAAGATGAAAGACTATTGTTGAAACTTGAACCTTGTGAATAGAGCCAAACATTTACAAGCTGAGATAAATGGTCAAGGTCATAGCCAAGAAGGTAGAATTCATGATTTTTTCATAACCCTTTGCATCATATATCATTATTTTACTTGTTTATAACATACTACATGATTCACATGCAAGCTAACAATTAGGGGATAACTACATTAGTCTTAGGCCTTCTTTAGAGTATTAGATGTGTAAGTAGTGCTCATTGATAGAGGGGTCATTTGGGTTATATCTACACCATGTGCCCCCAACCCATTTCTCCTTAAGGTCATTATGAAGATGAAAAAATAGGGTTTTAAAAATTCATGAGGTACAACAACCCATGACCCAAATTTGAATGCACCAGGGCAAAGGTGAAGTCAAACATAGAAGCATCCAAGTGGTTGCATCCTTTTCAGTAAGTATTTTGTAAAATATTCATGCATTAGGTTTAGATAATAACATAGATGTAACCATCTAGGTTTAATGTTTTAGTTTCCTCAGCTCCAAAAGCACCCAATTCAAAATTTGGTGACTATTCTATAATCTTATTCCATTCTATTTTTTTCCTATTCTAGATCCAAAATTATGTCAGCATCAAAACAAACTAATTACATTACTTATTTTTCATTTCCATATATATCATAGTTGTACTTAATAATTTTAGCCTATCTTAGCATAATAAATTCAATATATGTTTATCTAAGTTTAACATCCAATTGGCCTTCTTTAGAGATAGTTTATCATCCTTGTGCCCTAGACTATCTCTACCCCTTTAACACTAGATAACTCCAATCTAGAATCCAATTTAGGGCTAAACATTTGGTGAACCCAATATTTAAGCTCCAAACCCTAGGTCAATTAGGGTTTTTTTATTTTTTTGGTTCTTAATCCATGATTGCTATAAAATATGTGCAACTTGGATGTATCCATCACCCATTTTGGGTTCTAATATGTCATATTTACTATGGCAGTTTACATTATTTTATTTGTAAAATCTATTACGTAAATACATACTAATAATGAGAGGGTTTTAAATCAAAAACAAAACCTGATCTCTCTTTAAAATTCTTTTTGTAATATTATATAGCCAGTATACATATACCAACATGATTGCTCTCAACCATTTGTGATATTTAAGTCTTATTCTAATGAAAACTACCATCCCACACACATTATTCACCTATGACTTATATCTGATTCTATAATCCATGTTATAACTACTCAAAGAGGTAAGATTGTACAACCCATCTTTCCACCTGTTAATATACAATAGTTTCCTCCTAAACCTAAGATTGTAATAAAATATAAGGGATATGATATTATTGAATAATTGATCAATACATGTGCAAAAATTTCAATCCTTGAGTTCCTAAAGCAATCTAATGTTTATAAGGATATCCTATATGAGGCATTATGTGAGACACAATTTCCAAATACTATTGATCCCATTTATTTTATGGATATTATGAAATATTTTTATAAAAACACTAATTTCATTACCTTTGATCCAAAAGATTTACCATCCTAAGATATTAGTGACCAAAATTTGCCTTTGTGCATATAAGGGACCATGCAAAATAAAGGCATCAAAAGGGTGCTCATTGATAATGGATTAGGCGTAAAACTTTTTTAGCATAAAATTCCTAGCCACCATGGGTATTATCACCAATCTAATTAAAAAAATGGTTATGCACATAAAAGTATTTGAAACTTCACATAGCCCTCTAGTTGGTCAAATCACATTGGATGTGACATTAGGAATAAAAATAGTTTCAACTACTTTTCAGGTAATGTCTTAATAATTACATTATAATTTACTTTTGGGTAGACTTTGGATACATTCAAGGGAAGTTGTCCTATTTACACTTCACAAATGTGTAAATTCATACATGATGGGACCCTATTATCCATGCTTGTTGATTATGAACCTTTAAATTTTTGCAAAATGATACATTCTGAAACTAAAGGCATTCCTACAATGGTACCACCTAAATAATGCATCCCTCTTCATTATATACACATATATGAAATAGGTGAGTAAATTACAAAGGCTCGTTTATATCTAAAAGTAAATAAGGCACTAAATATTTAGGTACACATACACACACATCAAGATTGACAATCATCATTAAAGGAATTAATAGAACCAAAAAAGCCCCCACAATTTGAGTTATTTTTATTGGTTAATATTAAGTAGAAAGATGTCCATTTTTTATATTATTATGATACTAATGATGATAACACTTATGATATTATATATGAGAAGATTTAAAAACTAAAATTTGATCCACTTGATCATCTTTCACATAACCTATTCGAACCAACATGTCCCTATACATATAAGCTAAATCCACTTTCAAAAGATACAAAATTGAATCCAAATATGGGGAAAATAAAAAAATAATATGAACATGTAAATGCTTGTTATTCCATACATCCCTCTTAGATGAAAACATTGAGTCAACCTTATAAGGATACAAATTTACCTATCTATATGACACTCATTTTTCCAAACATTATGGTTTTTGGAATGAAATATTTACAAAACTTTGGTTATCATGGTCAAGGATTGGGAAAACATTCCCAAGGCATCACTCATCATATTTACACATATGATCAAAACGACCATAAATGCTTAGGTTATATTTGTAATACTAATGTCAATCATTCAAAGATGCATTTGACAAATACAAAATAAGAACATACAAATGAAAACAAGTCAAAGAAAAAAACACAAATATAAAAAACACCATTAAAAAAAGAGCAATGGACACATAAAATGTTCAAAATATGATTTTTAACAAAAAAAAGGTCACAAATCAAGAAACACTTAAAATATATAAAGTTATAAATGTGGTTATAAAGGGGGAAACTATAAGACCTTCCTTATGTTAAACCACTTATACTTTCACTACTCATATAGATGGTGAGTAATCTATGATGAATAGTTTTAAAAAATCATGTTCAAGTCCACTCGATAACTTACTACATGATCTATTTATACCTATAAAACTTGGTGCATATCAATTGAATCCATCACTAGTAAATTAGAAAATAAATGTAGATAAATGAAAACCAAATATACCAAGTACAAACTATTGGGTATTTTTCTTTTAGTTTATCATGACTTATCCTAGTCATTCATGCCTAGAGAGAATAAGTAGTCCAACAAGATAATGCACTGGCATATCACGTGAGAAATGATCTCATGTGCTCACCTAAAACATACATCTTAAGACTAGTTCCCTTTGGTTCTATCATGCATTGATATATGTTTTGAGCTATCTATACTAGGATGCTTGAATAGGCACATAGTTCTAACCATAAACACTATAGTATAATTAATCACAACCATTCATTCATTCCATACTTAAACTAGTAATCATAGAAAAAGATAGGTGCAAATTGAGAAAATGAGTGGTAGTATCATTGATTTTATAACAATTTTACAAAAGGTATTTCAACAACACAAGTATTATATCTCATTACATATCAATTATAACCATACATAAGTTGCAATGCACATCAAGATCATGACTAAGATTAAGGTTACAAATATAAGATCATAATTACAAAATTACCTCTTTAATTAAAACTAGGGTTATTTATACATGTTTTTACCTTGACCATTCTACTACATTATTAATATGAATATGAGGACTTGCCAATGATTAGTTCTCCCTATATACCCTATCCAAACTAGATATATGTTTTTTTGTACCTATCTTATTATGAACCATCATTAGATTCACACTTGATTATTCTCCTCCAATGCTTGCATGAACCACTTCCTAACCATCTCTACTTTTTGTGCCTTTGTCTAAGTTATATGTTATTATTCAAGTCTTGCATCCCTAGTTCCTCCATGTAGTGTACATCCTTATACCTCTGACTTGCTTATCCCAATCCAAGGTCTTCTATGTCATGTCTCTCCTATTCCTTGGCTCATTTATGCACCTCTATCTTTTGTCTCATCTTCAAAAAGTACTTATAATAAATCAATACAAAATTTGGGTTCCAACTATTGACTGGTTTGACCCCAATTCAAATTAGCTCAACTCCTATGTATTTTAAACTTATCATAGGGTCTCCTAGGGTGTAAAATATGTCTTATGTTCTTTAATAAGGTCAAACATATGTTTATCTTTATCATATATGTCTAAAGTTAATCATATGACATCTTAAGCCACTATTTTGAGTCATTAAATGAGATTGTAAAATTACCATAAGAGGAAAAGTATTCCAAAAGCATATTCATTGTCCCACATGTCAAAATATGTTAGAGGAACCATTATGAGATTGGCATTCTACATGTTCCATGTTGAAAACAAAAAGATCAGTTGGAAAAGTGGGAGTTTTAGCTATTGTATAGATTGTATAAATTTTTTGGCACATGTGGATACTTCAACAATGTCCTTTCACATTCCCTCAGCTCATTTCCACACTCAAGTAGCTTTGACAAACTTGAAATTGAGCAAAACCAATCTCTCTTCCCCATCGCTCTCCTAGACAAGGTGAAATGGTTAACTAATCTTCTTTTAGTATGGATAGGAGGAGGTGAGTTGGAGTAAAATCCTTTAGTGGTTGATATTAATCTTTATGTACTTTAGATTCATGATAATATTCATAGGTTTGGTTTTTTTTGCTTCATGAACCATTAACAAGAAGTTTAGCTTCTCAAAAATGCTTATAAATCCAAAACACCTCATTTTTCCTTCTTTGTTTGGATTGGTCCAAGAAAACCAAGTGGTGTACATGTTTTTGAGGAGAATGGTCTTCCTTATCACAAGGTTTTCTATCTTTTTTTCATGTATGAATGTGAATAATGTGGTAGGATCACTCTCATTTTTCTAGTGGATGACTCCATTTTTAATCTGTAGATATGTTTTCACAATTATAAAGCTTGCCTTCCTATTTTGGTCTTCAAAACAAATTTGTTATGTTGTGTTTCAGTATCTCATGTCATGGTGATCAGTTCTCCTTTAAAGTTTGATTCTCAAAAGTGGAATTGATTTGGTGAAAGGTCTAAAACATACACACACAATTATTTTCCTTGTGATTGTCACCTATAGTCAAGTGGATCTAACCCCTAATTAGTCATATTGATGTAACAAAGAGATTTCAAGGAGTCTTAAAATAATCTCAAGGTGAAAAAATAAGAATTAACATTTCAAATGGTTATAAATTGGTTGTGAGAACTAATTTAACACATATAATCATAGGCCATATTGACTTATATGTAGTCACCAAGAATGATTTAATCCCAACACCATAGAGGATAGAGGAGTCTTTAAATGAAGGTGTTAGAACTCATTTGAGACCTTCAATTATGTCCAAGAGCATTAATAAGGATATTTTCATAATATTAAATTCATAATATGGAAGACAAATCAAGAACCATGTCTAAGGGTTAAGAAAGTTAAAATTGGGAAGTTTTAACTTAACTTCTCTGAATGAGGATTCTACCTTACACTATGTCATTCCATGGTGAAGTACCTTGAGGTCTGGACAAGCCTAATTGTTTCCATCTTGTAGCCTAAGCCTAAGGATAATGTCTTGACAATATAATGTGGTTATTTGATCAAGAGGGAATGGTTTTTTAGTGGTTTCTAGCTCAGATAGGTTTTGTCCTGAATCACTCAATAACACTATGTTGAAATGATTAAAAGCAACCCAACTTGAAGTGACCTATAATGGTGAGTGAGACTATGGTCTCTAGGCATGAGAAGAGCTTACATTTGGTTTTAGATCATATTAATGACCTCAAGAAAGATCAATGGCATAATGTATAATGATTCAATAACATCTTCACCTTTAAGAAACCTCCAACTTCTACCCAAAAAAGCACCTACAATCAGTCTATAGACCCACAAAGTTGATGGTAAGAAATAAGAGGTTGAAATATTTGTATGTATAAAGGTCTATACAAGATTAGAATTTACAAAATTATCTAAGAGATAATTAGGATAATCTAATGTAGTATTCTCACATAAATAGACACCTATAGGAATCTCATTTGCCTAAGAAGTGCCGCCTATAATATAACTACATTCTATAGACTAGCCTAGTCAAATGAGATAGGTGAGCTTATAAGGTTGGTATAAATTATTATTTTTAACATGTTTATATCACTATTACATTGTTTATTTCCATATTATATGATTATTAGAGAGAAGAGGTAGATCAAAGACCAATTTTCTAGCCTCAACCTATAGTCAACCCAAACCCTGCATAGGCACTTGGTTTGAGAAGCTAGTCTTAGGTTTTGGAGTGTTGAGAGATTTGTAGAGGTGATCAGGCATTTAAATTTGGTGTATAATATCCTCATGATGTAATCAATCCTTACACAACCTTATATTATATATTCAAATAAGGGAAGTGCCCTCTATTTTATCTCAGATGGAGGTCACTCCCAAACAGTCTAATCTACAAGCATAGTGTGTAAATGGTGATACAGTGAAAGGGGGGAAATAAGAATTGTATAAAGGTCTAAATAGTTTTATTAAAGGTATAATTTTTTTCATAATCACTCATAGTTACTAGAAACCACTTAGATGTGGTCATGGTTAGTTAGGCCTATTAGGCCTAAAATGAGGTCTAAGCCCTAATGAGGCTCAACTTCATTTTTAAAATGATTTTAACCTTCCTAAGCCACTTTATATCTTTTAATAGGATATATAAGTTTGATCAAATCCATTTATTTGTAAAAAGAATCCCAAAATTGGTCATTTTGACCCAAACCTTTCTCAGGGGTACTTAGAATGCATAAAAGAGCTCAAGATACCATCTTTAACTACTTATATATGTATGAACATACTAAATGGTGCCTAAATAACTTGGGGAGAGTTTAAGGGGGTAATTAACTCCAAATTTTTGGAATGTTTTAAAAATTTAGATATCTAACATTTATGAATAATCATTAATAGTCTAAGACACCCAAAACCATCTTAAAACCCTAGTTTGGACTTGATGGAGGAAATATCAAGTTATATACATAAAAAGCTGGTAAAATAATCACTAAAGTGATCTATACATGTTAATCAGTCATCCAAGCTCCATGACACCCATTTGTTTTATACTATCACATGTACTGATAGGCATATTTATAGGTTTCTTATAAGCTTTATTGTGTTTTGTAGGTACAAAGAATAATTGGTGGATTAAGGACATTTAAGGAGGTAAATAAGGAATTATTTTAACTCCATATATTTATATATCACCACATATAATCATGTAAATACCTCTGCAACATGGTTCACTATAGGACATTTTGGACAGATAGTGAAAATGACAAATGACTACATAGTGAGAAGATGAGAGGTTTAATTTGGGATATTCTTAAGGTATAAATCATGGAGTGGAAGAAAAATGGGTTATAAAAAGGTTTCCTAACACCCATTATATGGATTATCTTGAACAAATTTAGGTAAATTTAATGACAAGTGTGAATATTGAATCCAAGAGGGCTAGTAAGTGATTGCAAATAGTGAGAACAAGTGTCAAGAAGAAGGTTATGAGTTAATAAGGTATTTTATAACTATCACATATTTTTCAAAACCTCCCTAATATAGTGAATATGTGTTAATACTTCATATTTTAGTTTCAAGAAGTCAAGAGATGCTTCATCAAGGAGGTAGTTTTAAGAAGGCTATTTGAGGACTCTACGCCAACTTGAAGGAGAAGGATACAGTTTTGATGGAAACTTGTCCATGAAAAATTATATACCTATTTTTACACGTCATTATCCTAAAATGTAACTAGTTTCCAAGTCTTGACACTTGGATTTGTGACTTTTCCACTCCCCTTCTCTCTCTTCTCACATACTCTATAAATGCAAGCCATTTTGGCTTTTGTAAAATAATCCACACATAGTATCAAGAAACCTTGATGGTTTAAATATTGTATTTTACTTTGAAATAAATATTTCTAATCCATTTTTTATCTCATAAACTTCTTGTCTAAGTGTGTGAAGTGGTGCACAATGAAGTGTCTAGTGATAAGTATCTATCCTTACCTTCTCTTTACTCTTCCATGTTTGATGCAAGTATCTCTCACTCTAACATGTCACATGATGTTTAGTCAATTATATTTGCCTATCTCTAAGTGTAAAAGAGTAGACTAGTGTATTCAATCTGACCTTATGTTCACTCACCTTAAGCAGTGCAATGCATATCACCTCCATGTTTGAAATACTTATGTTAGAGCAATCTAAGATGTTGAGACTAGTGTTGTGAGTTATGTTTCTTAGTGAAAGTGTATATTAGTATAGTGGAGATAATCCTAGTGTATCAACTAATTAGATTAGTTTAATTTCATGTTTCCTTTTATCACATTTCATCTAAGAAAGTAATTAGTGTAGGTGATAATCTATTAAAGCAAAATCTAAGGAGTTATCCCTTAAACCTAGAGGTTTACCTTTGCTATAGGCAACCCACATGCATAAATGTAATCCAATGTTTCACTCAATCTATATTAGGCTTAAAAAACCATCTCTAGGGTGAAATATTGAGTGACAATAGCTGTGGCATGCTTGGTGGGATAATTATCTCACGTACATTTTGCCAAGGTGAATGTTGGTATTAACAACATCATAGTTGCATATGGTGTTCTACTCAACATTTGGCAACTCCATTCAAGGTGATTTTTGGTTATAGACCAAGTTTTATCATTCTTTTATTCATAATTCATGGTCTTTACTAGCTCAACTACTACTAGAGGTATCAATCCCATTAACCCACTCCTCAAACTTGAACTTCCTCTTGAAGTTAAACATCCTTAGCCTATCTTGACCTTTGAAGAATAAAAATACTTTTCAAGACAATAAGATCAAGAAAGTGAAGAGGAATTTGAGGAAAATATGGCTATGCAATATGCCTTTCCAAATTTTAACACAAAATCTCATACAGCTCAATGCATATAATGATATGCCTCCTAATGCTACCAAGAGTGTTCCCATTTTTAATAGGGGGAAGGTCATGTGAGCACATTAGTGACATCTCTAACTTCTACAGCTTTCATAATGTCATAAATTCAATATTGAAATTAGTCTACTTGCCATGTCCCTTAGAGGAAAGGCCCTTGACTGGTATGGGATATTTTTGGGAGGATGTATCACCACTTAAGATGATTTTAGAGAGTTTCTTACCTCAAGGTTTGAAGACAAAAGTGATAACACATCATTCATTCATCAGCTCAATGTAATTAAAAGAGGTCTTACAGAAACTATGCATGAATTTAATGAAAGTTTATTTTAGAACTTGGTATAGGATACCTCCTCCCATGAGAACACCTAAAAGATTTGTTTTCCATACATATCTAAGGGCTATTGGTACTAACATATCCATCATATTTCAATTCATGGGTGGTTACATACCTTATCAAATATCCATTAGAGATGATAATGGCTTAATAAAATTTGGTAAACTCCCTCCAAAAGTCTCATGCCTCTTCTACCCAATATGTCTACTACTACTCCAAATGTTTCTCCAATTACAAATGCAAATACCAAGTCTAGATTTTCCCCTAAGAAGGAAGAAGATACCATTGATTGGCAAGCAAGATATTATGCCTTTGAGGCTCAAGTTAGGTAACTAAATCTGTAGTATGGATTTATCCAAAACCCCTTTCCCTATACTCAATAAGGATATATGTTCCCACCTCATCAATATGGTGAAGTGAGAGGGCAAGGCTAGCCAATTTTCAATAGGCCACCTTAATGCATATAACCTAGCATCTACTTCCAACACAATAACTATAGTTATAGTCTATAGTAATTTTTTACAAGGAAAATAATGATATTAATGAAAATATATGCATGATAATGAATGTGGAGAGAAAGCTTTGACATCTCAATGAGGATTTACTCCTCAATTGATTCAATATAAGATGTGAACTTTATGTAAATTGAATTTAATGAAGGGTGTGGTAGTCAAAGAGTGAGCTTGGAAAACATTCTGGTGGAAGATACATTTGTAATCAATCATAATAACATTTGAATCCAATAATCAATCCAAAAGTAAGGATTTGGGAGATGTTTATGGTGTTGACACAATTCCAATTAATACTCTTACAAGGCAACAAAGTGTGAGTGTAAGTGTGATAATCCCTACAACTTCTATACCTAATCAAAATTAAAATGTTGTAAGGGTAAATCAAAATGATCCATTGTCTCAACCTCAAGGGACTTATTTTCCTTCAAGGACACAAGAAAATGTAAATTTTCCTTCTTTAAACATTGTTTATTCTTTGAATAATGTTAAAGATAGTATCTCTCTTTGAGAAGTGCTTCACATGCCCTATCAAAAGGAGCTTATTCATGAGTAGTTGTCCCAAATTCACTTCAATCTTCAACCATAAAATCATGGTAAGGTTTAACTCACTAAATATCCTACCCACATTTTTTAATCCTCTTAAAAATATTAAAATCCCCCACCCTTCTACCTCACTCTCATTGTGAGAGATAAATTTTATCATAACTTCATTATGGATAGTGGGGTTAATACCTCAGTGATGCCTAAGATTGTGGCTAATAAATTGGGTTTCAAATATGAACCATATAGTAAGGGAGTGATAAAACTTTATGGGACACTATCTAAGTTATTGGGATTCATCAAAAGGTTGAGAGTTTTCTTGCATGATTGTCCAATCTTTCTTATCCTTCAATATATAGTAGTGGTTGTTTTGCCTTGTCACTTTTCTATCTACGTCTCAAGGGATTTCACAATCAAGATAGGATGTTACCTCTTATCTTGTTGGTCCTTCTTGACCTTAAAGATAAGTTATGTATAAAATGTAACTATTATGACACAACCATTGGCTAAGTTTCATATTGAGTCATATGTAGAAGCAAACTCCAACCTAAATTATACCATCAATGATCAAGAGGAGTATGTTATGGATGATGGATAATATTCTAAGATTGAAGGTATATCTAACATTTTCCTATATGATTATGGTGATCAAACTCATGGACATGATTGATACACTTTCATTGAGTAAACTAACCTTGGCACATATATCATCCATGAGGAAGGTTATGGACAATCTAAGGTAAGCATTGATAGTTCCTTTCCACAAGATGATGACAGTAATTACCTTGTTCATATGCATGATGATGATAGTTTTCAAAGCATTATATATCAATATTATGATGAAGATAATTCCATCCTACCTGTACATGATATAAGAGTCCATGAATGTGATATCTATGAAGAAGATGATGAGTTATGGAAGAATGTAGAAGCAATCTCTAGCCTAAATTGTAACATCAATGATCAAGAGGAGTATGTTATGGATGATGGATCATCCTCTAATATTTAAGGTATCTCTATCCTTTTCCTAGATGAGTATGGTAGTGATGCTTATAGACATGATCCATACACTTTCATTGAGGAAACTGACCTTAGCACATACATCATCCATGATGAAGGTGATGGAGAATCTAAGGTAAGCATTGATAGTTATTTTCCACAAGCTACTAAGGGCAATTAACTTATTCATATGCATGATGATGATATTTTTCAAAGCATGGTAGATTAATATGATGATGAAGATAATGCCATTCTACCTACACAAGATGGAGGAGTCCATGAATGTGATATCCATGAATAAGAATATGACCTATGGAATCCATGCCACAATTTAAAATTTTTAATATCTAAGTCAAATTATCCTCCTAAGAAGTGTGAATTTGATAGCAAGGTCTTTAATCAGTAAGGTATTTGATGAATATCCTAAGCATGAAGGAGAGTGTATTATCAAGCATGAAGGAAAGCATCATATTGAGCATAAGAAGGAGTTTTAAACTATTTTTGAGAGTTATCATTGATGTCATGGAGGTTTCCAAGTGAGTGGATGAAGTGTCTTGATAATCTAAGTATCAATGACAAAGTGTGTAGTGTGTTTGTCCAAGTATGCTTGAAGTAGGCTTGGTTGATCTTCATTTTTGGCATGGTTAGGGATGTTTAGGGATTAGTATGAATTATTGAGCATGTGTGATGGGTAATATCATATTTCAAGGATTATTTTATAGATTTTGGAAGTGCATGGTATTCATTTGGTTCTTTATTATGTTCATCTTAGCATTATTGGTTTTGTGATAGAAAAATCTAAGTTGGCATTTTGATGAGATTATATTTCAAACATGTTAAGGTTTTAGAAACAAATTTATATATGGATGGATTTAAATATGTGAATATATCATATGATCCAAATTTCAGGTCATGAGGTTGAGCAAATCAAAAGTTATTAAGGTGCAAAGTTCACTAAGTTCCCATACTTAGCCAGTTTTACGAAGGGAGATCTAATAGTGCATATTTAATCATGTAAAAAATATATAGTGAAATTTTTTTATGAATATATAAGGATATAATGGCATATATTATACTTTTATGGTTCTCACAGTGAGCATGAAACCTATCAGAAAGAGATCAATGGTGAGCAGATGTTCGTACTTGCAAATCGATGATGTGTACCAAGTCAAAGAGGTCAAAGTGATAGTTGTTTAACATGGTTAAAGTCTAAGTTACTCTCAAATAGATTGATAGAGTAATTTTTTTCAAAAAAAATAGCAAGTAGTGAGATGATTTCAAGTTATTTATGTTTAAAAATGAGCAAAGGTAAAGATCAAGCTACTTTTGAGGAGATCGATGGTGTGTATTTGGTCAAAGTTACCAAGAAGCATGAGATGAGGTCAAAGTGACATATGTTTAGCATAGTTAAATATTAGGATGATTTAGAGGAGTATTTAATATGTGTATTTTTTAATCTATGAGATGGCATGATATGATGATAAAGTGTTTGACATTTCACTGTGATCGTTGGCATTTAAATTAACAAAGGGAAAATATAGTCTACATTATTTGAGCCATAACTTTTGATCTAAGATGAATTTATTTATGTAGTAAAAATCAAAGTTATATAGGAATTAAAGGTGAATACATTAAATATTTTTATAAGGTATGAATTTTTGTATATACAAATATATTGATATCTAAAGTTGATTATGTGTTTGACCATGTTCTACAAGTGACCCAAGAAGGATAATTGAGTTGTTCTTGATGGTCTTTAGATGTTTCAAGGTGACTTAGCTAATGGATAGTGCTTTATACTCCATGAGGATCATATGTATGGATATTTTAGGTTTTACCAATGCATATTTGGTATGAAAAAATTCTTAAAAGTTGACTATTTTTCATTAATGGTGATGTTATGTACATAATGTGGTTTGAGCAAATTATGCTTAGGCAAAAGAGTATTTTAGTGGGATTGATCATTTGAGGATGTTTAAATGGTAATGTGTAGTTTAAATATGAATTTTTAAGTTTTCTTACGTTTATAATTTGCTCATTGAAGTGCTAAATGGGTGAATAGGTCTCCATGAGACCTATAAGGGCTATTAAGGCCTAATTGAAAGGCATAGCTACTTAAGTGTGACCTATAGTTGTTATGGATAACTTGTGTGGATGGTATTGAGATATGTTAAATGACTTAAGGTCTAAGTAAATTATTATGGCCAACCTAGATGGTGATATTTATGAAGGATCTATAAATAGTGAAATCAAAGATAATGATTTTTAGACTTGTTAGACTTGTGAGAAGAGGCAAGTGTGAGAGTTGTGGAGCAAAGGATATAAGAAAGGGGGTGTGATAAATAAATTTTTTATTGAGTAAATAAGGTTTATGACTATGTGTATGACCATTTGGTCATGTTTTTGAGGTTGTGATAGAGTTATTGCTGAGAAGTGTAGAGTGATCCAAAAGGTGGTTTTGGATGTTTGTGTGTGTGTGTGTGAAGAAGTGGAGAGGGTGTTTTGAAATCAAAGGTCCATCATCAGGTGTTGAAGACATAAATTCAAATTTTAAGGTGTTAATATCATAGGTTTTATGAGGGTGATCAACATTTAGGTCAAAAATACTTGACCATCTTAGGGGTAGGTGCTCCTTGTGGAATAGGTGTTTAACTAAATCTAGGTCACAAGTACTTGACCATCCTAGGGACAGGTGCTCCTTATGGAAAGGGTGTTAAAATAAATTCCCATGTTTGTAATACCTTATATGATAATTAATTCATGTGTTTATATGCTTAAGTGTGGTTTTTATTCCCCAAGAGTGTTTCCCACATATATCTTGTGTTGTGTGTGTGATCTTGCATTATCTATTGTTCATTGTTATAAACATATTAAATGCTTAAATAATTCACCCCCTTTACCTCTAACAAACTACTATCATGAAGGTTGTAGTCATGAATGAATCAAATGAAGCTAAAGCAAAAAAATTTGTGTTTGATGAGTAGTCTCAACCTTAGTCATAATTTGAACCACCTTTAGGTATGTTAGAGCAAAAATAAGAAAATATTGATGATTATATATATCAAATGCATAATGTCCTATAAGATATTAAGGTTCAAACAACTTCGATGACTCCTAAGTTAAAGTTTGAGAAGTACCAATTGGACATGGAAAAAGTCAAGAAAGTTACGAAGAAAAACAATATTCTTGGAGGGAAAGATGGAGCATTCATGAGAACTCCAATTGGCACACCTAAATTCAAAATAAGAGCTAAATATGGTAAGATATTTTAATGTCTACATAAGCAAGTGTTTATTGATAAGTACGCTTCACATGATGGATTGATTTCTTAAATAAACAATGATGCCAGAGGTAAGATTTGATCCTAGTTAAAATAATGGTGATTTTTCTTCACCTCAAGTTTTTGAGGTCTTGTACATACTAGGATAGGTGTGATTTTCTTATGTTATGTGTGTTTACCATAAGTGTTCTTCAGAGAACAAGTGTGTTTATTTTAGTGTGTTATAATATGTGTTTGTTTCTTATTATTTTGTGTGGTTTTAGAGGAAAATCAATGTCAGGTGAAGTGTGTAAGTGACTCCATATCCTAATGAATGGGATAGGGATACTAGTCTTTAGTACTTACCACCCCTAAGAAATCACCAAAATGTTGACTAATTTGACCCCAAGTTAAATTAGGTTAACCCCTATGTGTTTCAAAGTTGTCATAGGTCTCTTAGGGTGTAAAATGTGTCCCATGGTCTTCAATAATGTCAAAAATATGTTTATCTTTGTCATATTTGTCTAAAGTTAGTCCTATGTCATCCTAATCTACCATTTTGAGTCATTAAATGAGATTGTATAGTTACCATAAGAGTAAAAGTGTTCCAAAAGCATATTTAATATCCCACATGTCAAAATATGTTATAATAACCATTTTGAGACTGACATTCTATAGGTTCCACATTCAAAACATGAAGATCAATTGGGAAAGTGGGAGTTTCAGTTGTTGTATGGAATGTAAAATAGTTTTGGGACATGTGGTTACTTTAATAGTGTCCCTTTAGGTTCACTTAGTTCACTTACATTATCAATTAGCTTTGATAGAACTCAAATTGAGCAAAACTAACCTATTTTCCCCATTGTTCTCCTAGACAAGGTTAAATGGTCAACCAATCTTCCTTTGGTACGAAGAGAAGGAGGTGAGTTGGAGAAAATACCTTTGTTGGGTGATATTAATCTCTTTTTACTTCCAATTCATTGAAATAGACATATTTTTGGTTGATTATGCTTCATGAACCATTGTTAATAAAGTTGGCTTCTCAAAATTGCTTGCACATTCCCAACACCTCATTTTTTCTTATTTATTTGGATTAGTTTGGGAAAACCAAGTGGTGTACATATTATTGAGGAGCATAAAATTCCTTATAAAAAATTTTTTAGTATTATTTGAATGTGTGAAGGTGAATAATTTGGAAAGATCACTCTCATTCTGCTAGTGGAGGACTCCATTGTTAATCTACAGACATATTTTCATAATTACAAACTTTGTATTCCTATTTTGGTCTTTAGAAAAAAGGTGTTATGTTTTGTTTCAATCTCTCTTTTCATGGTGATTATTTACCCTTTGAATGTTGAGTCTCAAAAGTGGCATTGATTGGGTGAAAGTTCTAAAACATACACACATAGTCAATTTTCCTTGTGATTGTCACATACAGTCAAGTGCAGATAACCTCTTATCAGTCATATTGATGTAAAAAAGAGCTTTCAAGCAGTGTGAGAATAATATCAAGGTGAAACAATAAAACTAATCCTTTTAAATGGTTATAAACTAGTTTTGAGCACTAATTTAACACACACAGTCATAGACCATATTGACCTATAGGTAGTCACCAATAGTGACTTGATGCCAACACCACAAAGGATAAAGGAGTGTTGAAATGAAGGTGTTGGAACTCATTGGAGACCTTCAATTAGGTCTAAGAGCATTGATAAGGCCATTTTGATAATGGTGAAGTCATAATATGATAGATATATCTATAACCATATATATGAGTTTAAAAATTTACAATTGGTAAGTTTTAACCTAACTTCTCCGAATGAGGATTATATCTTACACTATGCCATCCCTTTTGAGCATGGTCTTTATATGCATTGATTATCATTAATTTCAAGGTGATCTTAGTATATAATGATGTTATATACTTGTCATTGATGTCATGGTGATGTTATGGAGGTGTCCAAGTGAGTGGATGAAGTGCCTTGATAGCCTAAGTGACAATGACAAAGTGTGTAATGTGCTTGTCCTAATATGCTTGAAGTAGGCTTGGTTGATCTTCAAAGTTTGATTGTTTATACATGATTAGGGATGAATCTAAAGTATTGAGCATGTAAAATGGGTCATATTATATGTCTATGGTAGTTATAGTACTTGTTTTCATGAATGGTATTCATTTGGTTCTTTATTGTGGCCATCTTGGTAAGATTGGTCTAGTGGTAGAAAATTTGAATAGGCAGTTTGTTGATGTCACCATTGCCACATGTGGAAGAGTTTGGGGGAGTTGGTCATATGGTTGTGATCACATTAATGTGGTAAAATATATGAGTATGAAAATTTTGGATACTCAAATAGAATTCACAAAGTTCTCATACTTATCCAAATTTGTAAAAGGGTTCAAGCATAACTAAGTAAGCATGTTGATGAGGTCAACATTCACACACATGGAGGTGCCAGGACAAAATGATCATATGGGTTTTTTAATTCTTGTGTCTAGTTTTTTCACACTAATTTTCATATCATATAATAAATCATTTTAAAATATATTCATATGCAAAGTTGGGCTCCTGGGTAGTTTGACTGTGTCTTTCCATACTTAGCCAAATTTGCATGTGACAAGAAAAGTTGAGTAGGCATTTTGATGTAGTTATATTTCTCACATGTGGTAGTTTTAGGAGAAGTTGATCATATGAGTTTGATAAATTTTATACCTAGATGATTTTTTCTAGATTTGATATCATGTGATAAAGTGTGCCAAAAGATATGCATGAGTAAAGTTGGCCTCCCAGACAAGTTCTAAGCATAGTTGTCTCTATGATAAAAGATTTTGAGAAGACTTTTTAATGGTGATTTATCTTGCATGCACAAGGGTTATAGGAGTAGATTTTTACATGGTTGAATTCCCATATGAAAGGTGTTTACATGGTGTAAATGTGAGTTCATGATATTGATGAAGGAAAAATATATATCCATGTAAAGTTGGCTCTCCAGGCATATTATAGTTGGTCCCTATACTTGGTCAATTTATATGATGTTAAAGATCTAGAACTAGTGAATATCTAATAGTTTATCAGTGATCATATAGATTGATTTAATGGTACATGTAGATTAAAATGGGTCATTGTGATAGATGTTTAGCAAAGACTAAGACTGAGCTACATATAGGAGATCTACAGATTGCATTGAGTCAAAGTTTTAAGATTTCAAATGATGATGTCAAAGTGACTGAGGTTTAACATTTGAGTATTGGTGCATATGCATTAAATTTATGAAAATATCAATGGTATGAGATTGATCTAAATTTGAGAGGACATGAGATGCGAGCATAGTGTTTAAATTTTAACTATGACCATTTGCTTTTGAATATTTGAATTTAACAAAGGAAAAAACTAATATGTGGTTTTTAGACCATATCTTTTGATCCAGAATCAATTTTCTCATGGTGTAAAAATAAAAGTGGTATAAGACTCCAATGCACATATTAAAATTTTATGTAAAGATCTGAAAGTGTGGAAAATCAAATATATTAAGGTTTAAAGTTTACTTTGTGTTCGTGTTTGTTTTGAAAGTGACCCAAAAAGTAATTGAGCTTATGTAGATGTTGTTTTGATGTTTCATTATGAATTAGCTATTGAGGAGTGTTTTATACTCCATAAAGATTATCTATGTGATTTATGAAGGATTGACTAATAATATGTTATATGAATAAATGTTTAAAATTTGACTATGTATTTATTGATGGTGAATATGTGTACAAAGAGTTGTTTGAGAAAATTATGCTTAAGCAGAAGGGTACTGTGATGGATATTGGCACTTAAGGGGGACCTATTGATCATGTATAATGGGTTCATATTTTTTTAAAGTGTTATCATGTTCTTTTTTTTCTTAGAAAAGTTTGAAAAGGGTGAATGGGTCTCCATAGGACCTAAAAGTGACTTAGGCCTATTTGAAACTAGATTGTGCTTAAGTGTGACCCATGAGATATGCCTTAAGGGTGAAGGCATGTGTTGTGGCTGACACGAGATATTTTGATCTTGTTAATTCATGATTTCTCTATATATAGTGAAATTAAAGATGATGATTTCAATAATGGAGTGAGACTTTAGAGAGATTTGAGAGAGGTTTGTGTGTGTGATTTGTGGAGTGAAAAAGGGGTAGAGTGCTCTAAGGATGAGGTTAAAGAGTATAATATATTGAGGATTTTTTATATGACCTATAGTTCATATTTTTTATGGCATAATATTGCTCTTGTAGGTTGAATATGAATGAATAGGCTTGTGCAAGTGTAGTAGAGTGAAGAGTTGAGGATCAAAGAGAGGAAGTGTCCCTAGTGGATGGGTTGATGAGTAGAGATGGTTCATGATTGTGTGTATGACCTGTAGGTCATATTTATATGTCATAACAAGTTCTCTTACAGGTTTGATGCTTTGAAGTATGAGTGAAGGATAGGTGATGTTTGTGTGAGATTGGAGGTTAGTTTGTGAGGTAGATTTGAGTATGGTCTATGTGAATGACCTTATGGTCAGGTTGCTATTGTGGTGATATAATTATTTTCAAGTGTGTTTAAGTGAGTGTGAGTGAAGAGTTAGAGAGTGGGGCTAGTTGGGATATGTAATGTGTCCTAATTGATATTCGTGTGTTGGTATAAGTATGTAATGTGTTTTATCCAATAAGAAGTATTGGTTGAAAGAGTGAAGGTGAAGAGTGATAAACATATATCCATCATCAAGTGTTGAAGACATCAATTCTAAGGTGGAAGTGTTTAAAGGAGGGTCAAAGTTTTAGGATTGCATGAGATGAGGTCAAAGTGACTAAGGTTTAACATTTGAGCATTGGTGACTATGAGTTAAATTTTGTAAAAGATCAATGGTGTGAGATTGATCTAAATTTTAGAAGACAAGATATATGAGCATAGTGTTCAAAGTTTAACTGTGACCATTTGTTTTTGAATGTTTGAATTTAACAAAGGGAAAAAATAGTCTATGGTTTTTGGACCATATATTTTGATACAAGATGAATTTGCTCATGGTGTAAAAACAAAAGTGGTATAGGAATCCAAGGTGCATTTTAAAATATTTATTTGAAGATTTGTAAGTGTGTATAGTCAAAGATAATAAGGTTTAAAGTTAATTGTGTGTTTGAGCTTGTTCTGTAAGTGACCCGAAAAGAGAAATTGAGCTTATGTAGATGTTATTTTGATGTTTCATGATGAACTGGCTATTAAGGAGTTTTGTATAATCCATAAGGATTATTTGTGTGAATTTTGAAGGATTTAAAAATCATATGTTTTATGAAAAAATGTTTAGAAGTCAACTGATTATTCATTCATGGTGACTATGTATACAATTAGTTATTTGAGTGAATTATGATTAAGTAGAAGGGTATTGTGACGGATATTGTCACTTAAGGGGAACCTATAGATCATGTATAATGGGTTTATGCTTTTATAAAGTGTTCTCATTTTCTTTGTTTGCTCAAAGAAGTGTTAAAAAGGTGAATGGGTCTCCATAGGACCTAAAAGGGACTTAGGCCTATTTGAAAGTAGATTGTGCTTAAGTATGACCCATGAGAGATGACTTAAGGGTGAAGTCATGTGTTGTGGCCAATAGGAAATAGTGTGATATTGTTATTTCATGATTTTTCTATATATAGTGAAATCAAATATTATGATTTCTAGACTTGAGTGAGAGACTTTGGAGAGATTTGAGAGAGGCTTGTGTGTGTGATTATGGAGCAAAAAAGGGGTAGAGTGCCCTAAGGATGAGGTTGAAGAGTAGAATAGATTGAGGAATATTTATATGACCTATATTTCATAATTATGATGGCATAATAGTGCTCTTGTAGGTTGAAGATGAGTGAAGAGGCTTGTACGAGTGGAGTAGACTGAAGAGTTGAGGAGAAAAGAGAAGAAGTGTGCCTAGTGGATGGGTTGATGAGTAGAGATGGTTCATGATTGTGTGTATGACTTATAGGTCATATTTATATGTCATAACAAGTACTCTCATAGGTTTGATTCTTTGAAGTGTGAGTGAAGGATAGGTGATATTTGTGTGAGCTTAAAGGTTGGTTTGTGAGGTAGATCAGAGTACGGTCTATGTGATTGACCTTATGGTTAGATTGTTATTATGGAGATAGAATTGTTGAAGGTATGCTAAGGTGAGTGTGAGTGAATATTTTGAGAGTGGGGTTAGTTGGGATATGTAATGTGTCTTAATTGATCTTTATGTGTTGGTATAAGTATGTAATGTGCTTTGGCCAATAAGGAGTATTGGGTGAAAGAGTGAAGGTAATAGTGATAATAGAGATCCATCATCAATGTTGAAGACATCATTTCTAAGGTGGATGTATTCAAAGGAGGGTCTAAAGGATTTGATCTTTCTTAGGGGTAGTTGTTCCTTATGAAGTAGGTGTTTCACTAAATACTGGTTAGGAGGATATGATCAAGGTTTTCTAGTCTAAAGGAGTTAACCAGTCTCTTGTTTGTAATTTATTATAAGAGAGTAGTCCATTTGTGTTTCAAGTTTGAGAGTAGGTTTTATTCTCCATGAGGGTTTTCCATAGGAACTATGTGTTATGTGTTTAATCTTATGTATGCATTGAATGAATGAGTTATCTTGTTAATATTGCTTGATTAAGTTGATATATGTTGATTGGTTAATAGTTTAAAGGACTGTAATTAAAATTGAAATATATTGGCTCATTGATTCACCCCCCCTCTCAATGATTGTACCTCTAATAATTGATATCATAGTGGGTCCTTTGGAGAAAGCTTAAAAGCTTGAAGGAGATCCTAAGTAGGTATAAATATGGGTAAATATTTGAAGAAAGAGAATCAACAGTGGAAGGTTGTGATTAAGGCACTTGAAGAATAGATATGTACTTTAAAGAAAGATGCAAAAGAAGATGAAAATTTTGTCAATGATCTCAAGGTTCAGCTAGTAGGTGTCAAGACAAGCTTGTGTTCAAAAGAAAAGGGAATCATGTTTCACAAAAAAACTTGTCATAACAATAGAGAAGATGATAGTGAGGAAGAAGAAGTTGATCTAGAAGTTGAGCTCATGAGTGCACTTGGTAAACTAAAGGAGCAGAAGAAGAGGAACCATAAAATGAAGAATATGATCAAAGGTCTTGAAGCAAAAGTTAGTTCTTATTAGGCATATCCAAGAAAGAAGAAAAAAAGTGTCAAGAATAGATTAGGTCTATTGAAGTGAAAGCATATAGATTGAAAGACATAGCTAACAAGGCTAAAGAGGATGAAGAGAAGATCAATATTATTGAGGATTAGTTAAGGACCACAAATACAAATTTAAAAGCAAGAGAAGATGAGTTTACTTAGCTAAAGGTTGAAATTGAGTCATTGAAGAGTGAGCATGAGAAGCTTGAGCAAGTGAAGGAGAATGCAAACTTAAAAAGAAATGTTAGAAGGACAATTAGACAACCTAATGCAATAAGTTATGTATTTTCTTTTCAAGGTCTTTATTATACATGTAATAAGTATGGTCATAAAGCTAATGACTATAAAAGGAATTCAATCAAGTATGGATATTCATGGAGCCATGATAGTAGTATTTATCCAAAGATTGATCATAGTTCAAA
This sequence comes from Torreya grandis, assembly GCA_037957365.1. Classification (NCBI taxonomy): domain Eukaryota; kingdom Viridiplantae; phylum Streptophyta; class Pinopsida; order Cupressales; family Taxaceae; genus Torreya; species Torreya grandis. The sequence continues at coordinate 2,398,070 of JARHVA010000930.1, read as the reverse complement.
TATGTCAAGAGGTATGAAAGACATTACTTATTTCGGTTGTCATAAGGTTGGACACTCTACTAAATTTTTTATAAGTGGAGATAATAGGTCCTCAAGGTATCTCAAAGGACATGAATCTTCCATTGTGCATAAGAAAGGTCATTCTTGGTTATAGAGACCAAAGATTATTAATGTTAATAACACTATTCCAAAGGTTGATAAGAAAGTTGCTTTAGAAGAATGTGTTGTAGATCAGTCTAAACTCAAAGGTCAAGTTGATAAGTTATCTACAAAAGATGAGAAGATTCAAACTATGTTATGGAGACCTGCGGAAGTAAAGACTAAAGAGACTAATATTATTGTGTCCAAGAGTCTTGATGGATTGGTTGTCAATGTCGAAAAAGGATCAAAAGTGAAGGAAAGTCAAGATTCTTTGTTGTCAGCATTTATTGACAAGTTTGAAGTAGAAAATATGTCAATTGTCTAGATAAAAAGGATAATCAAAAGTTATTTCAAGTCAAGCTCAAGGAGAAAGCCAAGGTGCTGATTGAGATTAGTTTGAAGCCTAAGAAGAAGAAGAACTGTCAATATCAGATGACCAAGGAGGAAAATAAATATGAGGAGTTATGGGCAACTCCTAGTTTCACATTGTTCTAGGACATTATGGGTCAGGGTGTCTCTATCTAAGATTCAAGGAGATAATTATTAGTCAAAGAAAGCTTCATGGTTGTCAGAGATTATTTGATGAAAATCTATGAAAAGAAGGTATATTTGTGCATTCATTTTTTATATATCTATTTTTTGGAGAAAAGAATCTTGTGAAGAATCTCAGTGGTCCTATCTTTATTAGTAGTTGGTTTGTTGATCATGGTTTGGATGCTTTGGTATAAAGGTGATTTTTAAATATTTATCCACATATCAGTTTGTGGTAGATGCCAGGTGAGCCTATAAGTTTAAGGCCTCTCTTTTAGGCCTAGTCCTAAATATTTTTAAACCTGTTAAGGCTTGTTAAGCAGTAATATATGCCATAGAAGTTCAGTAGCTTGAAGACATGAATTATGTGAGGGGGAGCATATGTGAAGTGTCTTTGTCTATGCTTATTAAGATACTCATTTTAGTGGATAATATTTTTTTTCTATGGTGATATTTATAAGATCCTAGAAGGCTAGAGATGAGTGTTTTTAGTTGGATTAGGTATGTCCAGGTGGAACATATGTTGTGATAATGTCATGACGATTGATAGTTGTATATGGAGTAGTCTACAAGGTTAGATTGTAGGCTCCCAGATGGAAAAGGAGGATTTGTGATTTTTCAAGATAATATTTTTAAATATAAAGGTCTATTGACTTTATTATATCATGCTCTAGGTTGTTTTGTGATCTGAAGGTATGTTTGTGCCAATTGAAGATTTTTGAGTGCTCTCAGTTTTCTTAGTTTTTAGCTTAAGGGTAAGTAGGCATAAAGAGGGTTATAATAAGTCTATGTTCCCGTTGTTTTTTAATATTAAATCTTGTTATATAAGTATGTAATATTTATATCCAAGTTTGTAGGAAGTTTCAAGAGTGTGTGTTGATTGGAAGGTATTGTGTTGACTTCATTTGTTCAAAGATTCTAGCATTTTTGGATCTGATAGAAAAGTGGTTTGCCTTATGAATTTAGGTTTGATTCTTCTTAATATTTTTAATGGGCCACATGGGTGGCCAAATCAATCTTCACAAATAATTGACGGTTTGTGGTTCTAAAATTATTTGTTTTTTATCAATATGGATGACTACTTAACTAGTAGGTTTGTGAAGGAAGTATGTTGAAAAGGATGATATTGGTGATGAAAATTAGTGTGATTTAGGTGGAATATTATATTTCTCTAGATATTAATTTTTAGGCCTTGAATATGTGTCTATTAAAATTTGTGGCTTTTACAAGTTCCAGGTAGGGTTATAAGGAGACTAGATAGACCTAGTGAGAAGAAGAGTACTTTTGTTCAATTTATCAAAAAGAGAAAATAATGAGTAATTCAACGTGATTTCTCAATATTTTTTATAACATGTTTTTTTATTATTTAATAGCATGAATTTATGTTGATGGTCATGGAGGTGGCTTGAGTGAGAAGGTTAGTAAGCCTGTGTGGTGGTTCTTCATAATGTGTGGAGATATGAAGATACTCAAGAGGTTAAATGGATTATAAATGTTAGTAAGAGTTACTCTTAGATATTTTTTAGTGAGTTACATCATATTTTATTTATTTTGTGTGTTCTTTCTTCATTGGTTGTAGTGATTGGTTAAAGAAGAGTTTTAGCATAGAGCAAGAGGAAATTGTCAAGGAAAGAAGAAGCTAGATCAAGGTAAGGGGGAGTTTGTATTATATTTATAAGATGACCCTTTCCAAGTAATGGTATTTTTAGGTCCTAAATATTAGCTTTTTCCCACTTTTTCATTGTGTCAAAGGGGGAGAAACTTCCTCGTGAGACAGTGCTTAAAGAGAGAAGGTGAGTTGCATAATGTTTGTTGACATCAATGACAAAGATGGAGATTGTTGGAGAGTTATTAGTGATGTCATGGATATGTCCAGGTGAGTGGATGAAGTGCCTTGATAACCTAAGTGACAATGACAAAGTGTGTATTGTGCTTGTCCTAGTATGTTTTAGGTAGGCTTGGTTGATTTTCAAAGTTTGACTATTCAGAGATGATTAGGGATGAGTATGAAATATTGAACATGTGCAAAGGGTCATATCAGAGGTTTATGGTGGTTAGAGTGCTCTTATTCATGATTGTTATTCATTCTATTCTTCATTTTTTTCATCTTGGTAAGATTGGTCTAGTGGTAAAAAATTTGAATAGGTAGTTTGTTGATGTCACCATTACCACATGTGGATGAGTTTGGGGGAATTGGTCATATGGTTGTGATCACATTAGTCTCTAGTTGTTATGCACCATATTTCAAGTCATGTAATGAAGCACTATCAAATATATAAGGATGTGATGTTGGTTACTCAAACAAAATTCACTAAGCTCCCATACTTAGCCAAATTTGTAAAAGGGTTCAAGTAGAGTTGAGTAAGCATGTTGATGAGGTCAACATTCACACACATGGAGGTGCCATGACAAAATGATCATATGGGTTTGTTAATTTATTTTCCTAGTTTCTTTTTTTAAAATTTTAGATCATTTGACAAAGCATGTCAAAATATATACATATGACAATTTGGGCTCCTAGGTAATTTGACTGTGTTTTCCCATACTTAGACAAATTTGCATGTGACAAGAAAAGCTAAGTAGGCATTTTGATGTACTTATAGTTTTCACATGTGGTAGATTAAAGAGAATTTGTTCATATGATTTTGATCAATTTTATGCCTATATGATTTATACTAAATTTTAGATCATATAATGCAGTGTACCAAAAGATATGCATGAGAAAATTTGGCCTCCCAGACAAGTTCTAAGCATAGCTAGCTCTCTGATAAAAGATTTTTAGAAGGCATTTTAATGGTGATATATCTCATATACACTAGGGTTCCAAGAGTATATTTTTACATGATTAGATTCCCCTATTAAATGTGTTCATATGGTGTAAATGCAATTTCATGATATTGATCAAGGCAAAAGATATATCTGTGCAAAGTTGGATCTCCAAGCATATTATAGTTGGTACCTATACTTAGTCAATTTGCATGATTTTAAATATCTAGACCTAATGAAGATATAATGGTTCATGATTAATCATACAAATTGATCCAGCATTACACATAGAGTTAAATGGATTAATTTGATAGCTATTTGGCAAAGGTAAAGACTAATTTACGTACAGGAGATCGATGGAGCACATTGAGTCAAAGTTTCAAGATTGCACAAGATGAGGTCAAAGTGACTAAAGTTTAATGTTTGGGTATTGGCACCTATGTGTTAAAGTTTGAAAAAAATTATTGGTGTGAGATTGATCTAAATCTGAGAAGACACAAGATGTGAGCATAGTGTTTAATGTTTAACTATGATCGTTTGCTTTTGAATATTTGAATGTAACAAAGGGAAAACTAGTCTATGGTTTTTGGACCATATCTTTTGATCTAAGATGAATTTGATCATGGTGTAAAAATAAAAGTGGTAGAGGAACCCAAGGTGATTATATGTATGATTTTTTGAGTGAAGAAGGGATAAAGTGCCCTGTGGATGAGGTTGAAGATTAGAACATATTGAGGACTATTTGTATGACCTATAGGTCATAATTATGAAGGTAGAATAATGATCTTGTAGGTTGAAGATGAGTGAATAATCTTGTGTGAGTAGATTAGAGAGAATATTTGAGGATAAAAGAGAGTAAGTGTGCCTAGTAGATGGGTTGATGAGTAGGGATGGTTCATGATTATGTGTATGATTTGTAGGTCATATTTCTATGTCATAATAAATTCTCTTGCAAGTTTGATGCTTTGAAGTGTGAGTGAAGGATAGGTGATGTTTGTGTGAGCTTGGAGGTTGGTTTTTGAGGTAGATCAGAGTATGTTTTATGTGAATGACCTCATGGTTAGATTTATATTATGGTGATAAAATTATTTTAGGTGTGCCAAGGTGAGTGTGAGTGAAGATTTGGAGAGTGGGGTTAGTTGGGATATGTAATGTGTCCTAATCAATCTTTATGTATTGGTACAAGTATGTAGTGTGCTTTGGCCAATAGGGATTATTGGGTGACAGAGTGAGGTGAAGAGTGATAAACAAAGATCCATCATTAGGTGTTGAAAACATCAATTCTAAGGTGAAAGTGTTCAAAGGAGGGTCTAAAGGAGTTGATATTTATTATGGGTAGTTAATCCTTTTGAAATAGGTGTTTCACTAAATACCTTTGGTCAGGAGGATAATATCAGGGTTTGTTGGTCTAAAGGAGTTGACTAGACTCTTATTTTTAATTTCTTATATGATATTAGTCCATTTCAAGCACCAACTTGCTAGAGTCTTTAGCAAGCACCTAGTTGCAAGGAAGCACCAACTTCTTTAGTGACTCAGCACCCACTCAACCACCTCTTGACTAAGCACCAAATTATCCAAGTATTCCTATGCCTCCCATTTTTTCCCTTATTATAGTATTCAATATATGATGATCCTTTCTCATCTTTCCATTCATTTTATCTCACTCAAATTTGCCTCTTAGGCTTCCTCATTCAATATGCCTCTTACTAGGCTTATTAGGTCAATTGACCTTGACATATACATGTAGTAACTCTATTATATATTAATCATATTCCAATATTTTAATGGTATTAAATACCCATGGCTCCTTCACAATATTCCCTCTTATTCTCTCATAGGTGTCTTCTCTCCTACAATCATAATTAGGCCTATTAGGCCTTGTATAAATACAAGTCACTTACTCACATACTCTCTTGGTCAGCTAAATCACTTTAGAAATTTAAATTAGTCCTAAAATATCAATAAAAACACATTACACATATGACTCAATCAAATTTATATAAATTTTAGTTCAACCAAACACATTTAGACCTCATCCTTCTTTCCTCTCCACAGAATAACTTGAACCTCTATAGCCTAGATGGACCTCACCAAAGAAATAAAACATTTAAATCACTTATTTTGAATCATCAACTGAATTTTTATATGATAAAATAAGTCATAAATCCTTTGCTCATACCTTGAAATCATAATTAGGCCTTAAAGACCTATTAGACCTAATTACCTCAAAAACACTGTCTTCAAAAACAAAGCTCATAAAACCTGTAGAAACACATTATAGGCACAAAAAACATATGGATGGAAACTTAATTACCTAATAGTCATAAAAAAATCCATTTGAAAACTTTCATCAAGCTCTAAAGACTCAGGAACACCCAATCAAAAAGCTCGCTTAGAACAGCCAATTTGCTCAAAATGCAGTCATTAACAATTTGACCTCAAACATCAGTATAGTGACTTCAAAACAATCCATATGCACGTATAAAATCCCATGGAATATATATAACATTTCCACATTATTTTTATATCTCTTATTAGTATATAATGTTCATGAACAACTCTTCTCTCAGCTTACTCGAGTTTATCAAAACACCTTAGAAATTAGTCATGCATACTTGGACATCCAAAAATTAAGAAAACACTTTCCATGAATAATAAATCATAAAAATGATACAATTATATATTTATAACACCTTCATATTATTTAAACACTTCCAAATTGGGCATAATGACTCGGGAACATCAATCTTACTAACACACAAAAAACTACCATAATCCCTAAAAACACAGTCCTTATGAATGTTGTTTTTAGCTCTTGTAAGGACACTTCCAAGACATTTATGAACATAAATATTTCCTATGTTACCTCTAATAAATCCTCCAATAGATATATCATAAGTTTGAGTGTCAACTAGTGGTTTTTCACACCAATTTGTTGACCTTTTCTTTCACAATTCTTACTCAACTAGACAAGCCATTTTGCATTCAATGATCCAACCTCATATATTGAATTCCAAGCTTATAAAAATCATGAATATGTCATTTGAGTCTTTAAAAACAAAATCATGTGCATTGGATAAATCAACTCATGATATAACATTTCAAACTCATCACTCCATCTTGCATACCCAGATCTACTGGTTACCCTTAAATACTTGTCATGATGACCTTGCATTTCAACACCTGTGTAAACACATAAAAAGAGTCATAATGTATTAATATGATCCTTAGATATATTTATAAAATATCCAAACACACACACACACACACACACACACACACACACACACACACACACACACACACACACACACACACACACATATATTTATAATTTAAAATATGGAATATAAAGACCAATCTTTGAACCTCTTTATACATAGATCTCCTTGAGCAAGATAAGTCACCTTTCAGAGCAAATTTTATATATATACAAGGATTTAAAAAACATATAACCAAAATGAACATGAATTATAGGTCTTAAAATACATATTAATTCATTTTTATTCAACCCCAACTTATGAAAACACTTCTTTAATCTCATTCTCACTTTTGCCTGGTTTTTCTTATTGTTTGCCTCACCAGGACTTTTAACAATAGGTTAACTTCCATGACTAGTTTAGCATATTTGAAGTATATAAAATATTCAAAACCCATCATGAACATGAATTAAAATTATCAAACTTTTTCTTATAGTTATTTTCATTCTTTAACTTGGCCAACTCTATCTTTTATACCAAATTTCTAATAAACAAGCACTATTATGTGGGGTCCACTCACTCACCTGACAAACTAATGCCACCTAGAGGTACCTGGGAGAGTCCACTTCATGATCCAAATATAAAAATATGACATATAATCCATTATAATAATTTCCATCAAGATATTCTATATAAGGTCACTATAAGGGTTTTAGGAGAGTTTTAGACCAGTTTCCATTCTTAATGTTTGTTCATAAAGCTTTGTCACTAAAACTAACTCCTAATGTTTGGAAATCATTGATAAGACCATTTTAAAACTATCATGAATTATTAATTATTACATGAAAATTATTTGTGAGCCAATAATCATGAGAAAGTCTTTCTTGGATCTTCATCTCTTTATTTTGAGAACACTCAAGACCTTAAAACCACTTTTCATGCTTTCTTCTTCAACTCAAGACATCAAAATTCACCAACACACTTGAAACAATTTGTCAAAACTCAAGCCATTCTCACATGTTCTCACAAGCCTTTAGACCTAATCATGATGTCTCATCATGTCACCTAGGGTATGAAGACAAGGTCCATGAGAAGACCACCAATGACCAAATAGTCTATATTGATCTAAACAAAGGTTTATCTCTCTTCTTCATATAAGCATACATACATACATACATACATACATACATATATATATATATATATATATATATATATTCATTTATAGTCTTTGAATGATCATATTATTCTCATAATTTGGTGCAAAAATAGTATATTGTTCACCTTCTATCTACTACAAGTCATGGAGGATAAGATAAAATAAATGTAGCTAACAACTAGGTATATAATGCATGAATATCTAAAGAATATCTTGCATAACTTTACTTATCCATTTTCTTCTCCCAACACTTTCCCATACTTATAATATTGTCTCATCCTAAGACAACATTGCAAGATCATCTAAATGTGCTCATAGGTAGAAGATGAAGATATGGTTATACTAGTAAGAGTCACAGTAATCGATCAAGGCACCATTTTCAATTTTCACCTCTTGCACACTATCTAACCACCATTTTAGGTTTTCAACTAAGAATTGTACCAACCTATTTCCCTTTCAAGTTTTCAATAGGTTGGCATAAGTAGGTGGTCACCCTTTATGGGTTTTAAACCATTTTGGCCCTGCTTGTCTTACTAGACATTCCCAAATACAAAATTGTTTACAAAATTTTCTAAATTTACACCTTGCACAATACTTAGCTTAAAAGAGGTGCATTTTTTAGGAACAGGACTGGCCATCAGGATCTTTGGCCCTAGACTATACATCTTTGCACTATGTGATGACTTGTTAGAGCTCAAATGGGGGATTGTAGATTGGAACATTAAGAATCTGGGCCTCCTCATTGTAGAATAAAGCCAGGTCACTTTTATAAGTATGTCAATCAATCATCATCTCCTAGACCATGCATAGTAGGATACACATTGGTGCAGTATGAGTCATCGATGATGCTTATGGCTACCTTTGTATCGTTGACCCTCAACTAGATTTCTTCACTTAGTTACTCTAATTTGTCTATATGGCATTCAGCCTGGATACCTACAAATGAAATGTATCGAATCTTACTCTACCAATCGATAAGTCAATTATACATGTTTTCCTTGGCATTGAACAATTCTTAGATAGCTTGGTCATTCTCATCTATCGATGTGTTTTGACCATCCATGGTTGTCTTGGTAGATGCAATAGTAGTAAAGTCTATGTTGGATCTAGTGAGGGAGTTTTCAAGGTATTGCTTCTAGTCCAAAAGACTTCATGTGATGTGATGTGCTTGGATGGATATAATATCAATGATTTGGTATTATTCTAGCAAGGTAATTGATGTGACTACTTCAGTCTTCATACTCTAGCCTAATCTACCAATTGCATGAAGTTGTTGGGTTGTTCACCAATCCTTTGTGAACTCAGTGACTAATATCTTGAGCTTATGTTGTTCAAAAATCACTTGGTCCTCAATTGTTTGAGTGACCAAGTTTAGGCAAGTATCCTCAATCATTTTTAATACTTCATGAAGGTGAGCCTTCACCTCCACATTCTTTATCTTTAACTGATCCCATTCTTCCATTAAGGACGCAACCTTCTACATGATTAACTCCTAGAAGGCTATGGCACCCTCTAATTATTTCTTCAAGGGTAGCTTGTAAACATCTAATAAAGCCTCCTAGTTGACTAGGAATGCAACCAACATGCTTGGAGATGTTGATGGGTCTGAGTGTGGCATAGTGGCAATTGGGAGTGAAAAGGTGGTATGTAGAACATTCAATGTAGGAACATCCCAGAGCTAGACACCTCCTAGTGGCAACTCAGGTTATTGTGAACCTATTTATGTGGTAGTAGGTACTTGTTACTAGGTAGGCTACTCCAGTTGGATATGAGGTTATACTAGTACTTGTTGTTGTTATGTTGTGGCCTCTGCTACTAGCTTAAATTATTGTGCAGTCTCTTCAATCATCTTACATTTTACTTCCTATTCATATTTCTTCTTCTTCTCTTCTTCCTCTTACTTCTTTTTCTCTTCTTATTCCTCTTTGTTCTTCTTTTCTTCTATTAGGACCGTAGCCTTGGCTTGATCTTATACAACTTAGGTCTACACTTGTGCTTGTGCTTGAGTTTATTCCTATGCCTATTGTTGATGTAGGGCTTCATCATTATCCTTCTTCATTTTCTTGGCAGCTTCTATGGTCTATTGTGTTTGGGCCACTACATCTTATTTTCTCTTTTCTTCTTCTTCTTTTTCCTTCTTCTCTCTCTCCTCTTATGTTTCCTTGGTTGTGTCAACTACTTTGTGTGTGTATTTGGCCACATCAATGGCCTTCTAAATGTTAACGTCTACATCATTGGCCTTTTATGTGGTTTTAGTTTCTTTAGCTTATTTCATGGCTTACTATTTCTATGTTTCTTCGACCTCTTGGGCCTAAGATGATGGTGATGAATCACTAGGTCACACCTCTAAGTTGGAAACCTACACCTTCCTCTTTTTGAGAATGACCAATCTACATTTGGGTGGTGGTGTAGTAGGTAAAAGGGTAGGTTGTGCTTCCTGTATAGTAGTTGGTCATCCAAATGTGCACTCTTCTAATGTAGGGGAGACCCTTGCCTCCCACCTTATTTGAGTCCTATATATAAGTGATTTAGGTAGAATCTCTGGCAAAGGTGTAAATATGTCCTTGGCTATAAATGTGAGTATAGGTTGAGGCTATAAGAAATCAAGTCTACACTGGAGTTGCTTCATTTCTTCTCAAATTTTGTCAATAATGATGAAAGGTGCGTAGGATGGGAGGTCCACCCATAGTTCATGGGGAACCTGATTTCTCACTTGAACCATGCACACCACCTTTTAAAAGAAAAATTCTTTCTCCTCTTCCTTTTCATAAAAGTCCCTAGCCATGTTTGCCATCATGACCTGGTAGACTTCTGGCTCATATGTGCCCATCTATAGGAGGTCATAGGAGCTTACTATCTGAGGCATCTCTAGATCATCCATCTAGGTCACATTGTTGTGTGTATTTTGCTTTAGGGTAAGGTATGTTGAATAGTGTTCTACTTTTTACTTACCCTTCTACTACTACAAGCTGGTAGCTTCTTCTGGTTCTTACGCTACAAGAACATCTATTCTAGGTGGTATGGCTTATAAAGGGGTTATACACCTAGGTACAAATTTTTTTTGTCCAACCACTTTAACCTATGTCATGTCCATTGTTACAAAGAATGGGAGAGGTTAGAAAGGCAATCATGGTTGCTCATGGATGGTGATGAAAACTCCTTTGGGTAGCAGATTGATAGAGGCATGTTATCTCAAGTATTACATGACATTGGGTGGCACTCAGGGATATGTTATGATGAGTTTCAAGTACTCATCCCACAAGGGTTTGAATTTTCTCTCATGTGTGAGGGCTCCATAGTCATGTGTCTAGATGAGATTTAAAAACTACTACATTGGCCAATAGTCTATATCAGGGTACACTTCTCCCTCTAGTGACTTCTATTGCATGAAGTAGAGTAGGAAGATGAGAAATTGGTATTGGAATGTTTGCTTAGGAGAGGTATGACACTTCTCAATGTTTATGAGTAACTTTTGGATGAAGTACTCAAGCCACTTGAATTATTCATTTTTTTTAATCATTCAGGTGGGTGATATCCATTAATCCTTTAGGTATTTACTTGGCATACTTGGTCATTTACCAAAATCTTCTTGTGATGAACTTTATAAGGATGCACACTAGCTCATCTGTGATGTCATCAATGGGAATCCCTCTATTACCTTGCACATATAAATCTTGAACTTCTGGTAAAATGGGAAGCTTTTTCATCTTGTATGGAGCCAAAGAATCTCCATGCATAGGCATGCCCAAAACTTGAGCCATGGCTTGTGTATTGATGACAATAGTCTCATCTAGGCCCAAATAGATGTTACCATCATTGTATTGGTTGAGTAAACCTTGCATTATTTCTCCCAAGTCACCAAAAGTAGGCATTCATAGCAAGCGCTCAACATATGTATTCTAGAACTAGTGGGGAGATATGAGGGTGACTGGTTATGCAACATCAACAAGAGTTGGTTAGAATAGCTTATGTTCTATTTGGTGGAGGTAGTCAAATGGCTCTTGGTCATTAAACTTTATTTTCCTGAGTACCATGTTGATACCCATGGCCTCTTTTTGCACATCTGTGGGATCCCTAATCAATTGTGAAGTATACATAGCTGTGTGAAGTGATGAAATTAGAATACTCTTTATTCTTTGTGTAAGAAAAATAACCTATCTCTTGGCAATGGTAGCTTGGAAAAATATGCATAAGGATGAAATGTTGACTTGGTATTCGAACTTAGGCTTTATAGATTTGGCAACTCTTGGATACCACATGAATATCACATTGAGATATCCACTCATCATGAATGTAATGGTGGATGTGGTAAATCTATATCCAATATGGCTATTAAAGTAGTTAGTCATTGGCACATGTGTGGAGTTACTTCATTATGCTCTTTGGTGTTCATACAAGGGTATGAGTAGCTGATGTTGATGGGATACTATTTTGTTGAAGATAATATCAATTGACCCTTAGATCATTCATTTAATTCTAGTGGATAATCATTATCTAATGGATATCTTGTTGATGGGATGGTTTTGTACCTTTTCCAAACTTAATTTCTTTAAGTCGCTCCTCTTGGACTTTGCTTGTGGCACATGGATCCTCCTACACATGTCTAGTGCATACAATGCCTGGTATTTTAATTCTCAATTGTTGTTGAATAGATCACTACAAATAAACAAAAACATAAAAAAATACACACACAAAACACACAAAAATATTTAAATCTTAATCTACTTGGTGTTACTTAGCACCTGTTTAATTTGTAGAATGAGATCAATCAACTATTGGCAGTAGGGCTTAAGCTTGCAGCCATTTACCCACCATGGTAACACAATTCCCTAAAGATATATTAAAATCATGATTTCTTATTATGTTAGGTTATGTATAATATAGGGTACTTTCCATCATATTTTCAACTTGCTCAGGAATGCTCTGAAATTACTATCACATAGTAAGACTCATTGATCTTTATGAAATTCTTTTTGGTGCAAGTTCTTATCATGTCGTGCTTTCTAGCTCTACTTGTGTACTTCCTACATCTAGGCTACTCTATGTCTAAACTCATCCATCCTATTTAGTTCAAGGATTCAATTAGTAAGAGACTCATGATCTCCAAGTTGCATGACCATAGTAATGCATAGGATGGATACTAAGTATTCCATCAGCATGATGGATTCAAGACCATACACCTACTGGAATGGCATAAACCTTATATATTATTTATAATACATGTGATATGCCCACAAAATTTTAGGACTTCAATCTTCCCAATCATCCCTCTTGACTTGATATATATTTATTAACATTTTACCCATCACTTTGTTGGAAGCTTCAACTTGGCCATTAGCATGTGGATGATACGCAGTGCCTTTATGATGAGAAATCATAAATTCTTTAGTCAGAGCCTTAATGGTGTTGTTTATAAAGTGAATTCCTCTATTTTTGACTAAATTTATAGGGTATCTAAACCTCTTAATGATGTTTTCATAGATAAACTTCATTGTGTCCTTTACATCGTGGTTAGGTGTTACAACAGCTTCAACCCACTTAATAAAATAGTTCATCATAGTGATGATATATCTTGCTTTTCTATGCTTGATTGGTGGGTTGATAGGTCTGACAAATTCAATTCCCCATTATTTAAAAGGTTTCTTAGCAAACAAAGGTTGCTAAGTCATTTCATCTTTTTGTAGTAGTTTACCCATGTATTGGCATATATCGTAGTGTTTCACAACTTTGTGTGAATTTTGAAATAGATGGCCAACATAATCCTCTCTGTAGAAGTTTTCTAGTTGTAGTTTCTCTTGCAAACTATCCTCTTGTGACTCCTTGATGTGATTTTTGTAAGAGTTAAGGTCGTTCATGTTCCAAGACAACCCTATGTATAATTTTATCCTTCCCCAAGTGATACAAAAGCCCATAGATGATCGTATATAGTAGGGCTCTAGTAACAAACTACTTATTATCATGCTCTTGATAGTATGCAGGGAAGACTCCTTATTCAAGGAAGTTGGTAACGGATTTGAATTTTTTAGGGATCACAAAGACATGAAAGAGATGAGCATTAGGAGATTCTTCTTGTAATTATTTTGGCTCTTCACCATTAGGAATGTAGTTGAGATGGTCTGGTCCCACATTCTCTCTTCTTGGCTTGACATTATTACAGAATTAAAACTCTTGAAATAGCATTAACCATCAAGAGATGCACCCTACTAACATCAGCTTGTTGATAAGGTATTGTAGAGTTTGATGATTAGTGAAAACTTTGAATGGTGTCACAATTAGATAGTGCCAAAATTTTTGAAGTGTGAACATGATGGCCAATGCTTCTTATTTAGTGGTTGTGTAGTTATTCTCTACATCAGATAGTTTCAGGATAGTAAAATGAATAGGATGATCAATTCTACGATCTCTTGGTTATACAAGCACAACACTAACTATAATACCTGAAGCATCTACATGTACATAAAAATGCTTGTTCCAATATGGAAAAATAAGTATAGGCACAATAACCAATCTTTGCTCTAGCTTGATGAAGGTTGTTTGGCATTCTAAAGTCTAGATAAACTTTACAATCTTACACAATAAGGATTATAATAAAGATGAAATAGATACATAGCCTTTGATAAAGTTATGATAGTATCATGTATGCCCTAGAAAAGAGCATACTTTGGTGAAACTAATAGGTGGAGGCATACTCAGGATTACTATGATTTTTTCCTAATCTACCAGAATGCCTTTGCTACATACAACATGTCCACGTAAAACACTAAAGGGTGTAAAAAATAAACATTTCTTAAAATTCAAATTGATGCACAAAGCTTGAAATCATTCTAACATTAAAATTAGATTAGACAAATGTTGTTTGAACAAAGAGAAGACTGCCCAATCGTCAAGGTAAAATTCTAGGAAGTCATGAATTAAATTCTTGAATGTCATAAACATTGCATGATAAAACACCACAAGTGCATTCTTAAGGCCAAAATTCATGAACTTATATGCAAAACAACCCCATTCTATTAAAAATTTCATTTTGGATCTATCTTCTTCTATGATTAGTATCTGATGATATCCATTGAAACCATTCATGAAAGAATAGACTCCATGTCATGTGACAGACTCCAAAACTTCATCTGTGAATGGAAATGGGAATGGATTATTTACATAGGCATCATTCAAAATAAAATATTCTCCACATACTCATATTTCTCCTAATTTATTGGGCTGGACTATCATGGGGCTTACCCAATCTACCTTTTCTATCAGATAGATTATTCCTGCACCTTGTATTATATCTAGTTTAGCCTTTACTTTTAGCTTCATATTCAAATTGATCTTGTATGGTTGCTTATTGGTAGGCCATGCACACTCCTTCAATTCAATATGAATCTTGACAAGAGATGGTTCAACTCCTTAGACCTTTCAGAATTTTGTGGAAAAGACATCTTGATAATCCCTCAAAAGTTACAAAGCTTTCAAAATGTTAGCTTTTGTCCAATAGTCACTGATATTTGCCAATTTTGGAACCTCTTCTATTCTGATGTTTATGACATGATTTTTGATAGGATACTAATAAATGTTGCATTTTTATTCATCAATAGATTCATTTATCCTCCATTACCCTTATTTTTTGGGAATTCATATGTTGCATAGCTTGTCTTCTTTAATAGATGTTGTACTAGTGTACTTGAGTGGTTCTATAGGGCACTTAGGCTCAAATAAATCATTCAAATCTAGATCACCATCAGAATTAGAATCCTCAATGTCTTTTACTTCATTTTGTATTCAATGACATGCTTGTGTCAGAGATTATTCTTTGTGCTTAACAACTTTATACCTTTACAATGCTGAGTAAGATTAGAGGCTACATTTTTTGCATAGTGGATTTTGTTGTGGTGCTTAAGTCTTCTGTGCACCCATGGCATAAGAAGTATTTGAGTTATTATAGTGCGTTATGAACCAAATTATTTTCATATTCAAAAACAAAGGTTTGTATAAAATCACTTTACACTTATGCCTAATGCTTGGTTTCCTTTTTACACTCTTGGTGCATATACCATGTTATTGGTAATGGAGCAAGTGTATAGTGGAAAATGTGGACCCAAATACTTTGGTGCCACATGTTCCTCATTCTAGACTTCAACACATATATGTATTTAAATTTTAGGGCACTCACCTTCATGAAAGAATGGCTAATTGGTGTGAATGAACTATGGTAGTTGGAACCTGTTGATCATGAGCTCATAGGCATCATCCCACTCAAACTAGTCAGCTTGATGAGTTTCCCACCATGTCACAGCAACTCCCTTCAAGGCATAATTTAAAGTGCTAATCCACTAGATGATGGTTGGTTTATGAGATTACAAGCACATAATGAAGTCATTGATGTCCTAAGTTGCATAGTATATCAGAAGTTTCTGCTTGTGTGCAAAGATCATTCACATTGATTGGAGTTCATGATCACCTCAAGCCCAATTGAGGAGATGGATATATGATTCACCACTGATAAAAAAATCTATTTCCCATGGTAAATTACCTTCTCTATTTGAGTTTGTGTAGTCCTACATGTGATTTTCAACTTGATAAAGGAAGTCAACTTCTGACTAAGTAAGAGATTTTACAAACATAGATGCACATTCTTCAATCACAAACTGGTTTACTATTAACTATGTAGCTACTAGTTTGGGCCTCCACTATTCTGATGTCTTTAGTTATTGAGTGAGTAGTGATTGTACCTAAGGTTTTGTATGATGGTATAGAAACTTGCATTCAGCTACATACAAAGCTTTTAGGTTTTCCTTATGATTTACCTTCATCCAACTGGTTTCTTGATCAACATATGGGGAATCTAGTTCAACTAGAATTATGTAAGGCTTGTGTGCTTTGTTGAGAGGAATGACAACCACTTTATCACCTTGGTGTGCCTCTAATTGGTTTTTCATCATGCTTATATTCATTTGACCATTATATGCCTATTTATTACCTATGAGCATAGGGTAATGCATTGATGCGATCTTCATGTCTATGACTTCAAAGTCACTTCATAGTGTCAGTTCCACAACTTTGATCTCCACATCTTCTAATCTACCAATAGGTTCAACCCTTCCATAATCAACTAAGCTCAAAGTTACTATGTTGTAACTCAAAACTGGTTGTCTAATGGCTTCCTAGGTATATCGAGGAATCATATTGATTGTGCTACCTAAATCAAAGACAACATTCAAAATATCATAACCAATAACCTCAATGTTGATGCATCAACATCCCAGGGCTTCTTCATTTTAACGTACCAGACTAGCTTTTCCATCTTTTATTTCCCACACTATGCACACTCTAATAGATTATGCAATAGGTTTGTGATGTTTTGTGAGATGTCTTCATTACGTAGTGTACTTGAATTTTTTTGAAGATCTGTGAGTGCAGTGACAACTCCATTTTAATGAATAATGTGCACAATTTGGCCATACATTTATGCATTTATTACTGTAGCATCTCCTTCAATGGTGTCTTGATGTTTGATGCTTTTCAATATCTGTGTAACTTAGTACATAAGTCCCTTTTCTATAGCTAGACTTGGGTACTTATCTTGTTTAGATTTTTGAATTCCTTGATCCTGAGGCATCTTAAGTGGAGGCAACCTTTTATCTATGTGTTGTTATCATGTAACAACATTCAAGAATGTATTTTCTTTAGGGTATACACTAACCATATTCACATTATAGATGACCTTATCCTTTCTCTGCTTACATAGAATAGGACAATGTTTTGTGTCATGCTGGTCAGAGATTCTATAGTATGCATAATATCACTGCCTTTAAGGATTCATCAAGAAATTCTATTAGATATGATTGTATTCTTTGCACATATAACATTGTAGGGGAGGTCATTAATAGTTATTACCTCTACCACCCTAGTATCCTCCTCTATATCTACCTCAAGCTCCTCCTCTATTGTATTGGTATCTGCCTTTATATCCTCTTTGTTACAGTGCAATGTTCCAATACTGGTGCTATTGATTGTTATCTCCAATTCCAAATTGCTATTACGTAGCTAGTGAGGTCCAACTTGTTTTTAGCTACTACGTTATGGCTGAGCTCCAGGGTATTGCATACTAGTACTATAGAGATGGAGGTATCCAACTTGATGAAGGAGGAGTCCATCCAGCCAGACCTTGAGGTTGATACTATGATGAACTCAGACTCCATTATGGACCTATCTGGGTCATATAACCTATATCTACCTCTGGGCCTGGGATCGCTTGCTTTGTCAAGGAGATTTATTGTGCAGTGATGGTGAATATGTTCTTAGTGATGCCTACTTTAAGCTCCTACAAAACCCAACAATTCTTCTCATCATGGTTAGGCAAATTGCATAAATTGAAATACAATTTATGTGGGTTCTTGATATATTACTGTAGAAGGTGGCATTACATGGTGGCGTGCCTAATTACTCGATAGAGTTCACAAAATTCTATCTTGACTTTAAGACAATCATTTTTGTGATGTCCTTATTTTTCACACTCCATACACCATGCATTCAATTTAGGCTTATTAGCCTCATGGTATTGCTCCATTTTTTTCATGAAAGCCTATAGCGTATTTTTAATCTTGGAATTGGCAACAAGAGTTTTTCCATAATCTTCAATTTATTCTATGCACAAGGCAACAACTTTGGCATTTGCTTTGGTGATTTGAGTTTGTGTAATGGCAAACCTGATCCAGGAGTGCAGTATTTTGATGAACCATGCATCTTTGTCTTTATCTATTAGATAAAATTATACCTTATTCATCACATCAGATAATCTATGGTCATATTCATAGATCGATTCTCTAGACTTTTGTCATATCTCCTTCAAGTCCTATATAGTCTGACTAGTGCATTTCTTGATCTTAAATTCTATAATAAGCTAATCCTCAATGTCTTTTAGTCTTACCTATTGAACTTCTCTTTGGTAGATGAACCCAATTTCTCTACTAGCTAGTGCCCCTACTAGCTCACACTTTTTGATAGCTTCATTAATGATGCCCTTAGCTTGTCATCTCATCTTGCAAGTTATCAGGTACTGTTTAGGATCTTAGACCCATCATAGATGGTTAAGTTTATGAATCCTCCTATATGACTCATCATGTTGACTGATGTGGATGGAATATGTTGTGCAATTGATATTAGAGGAGGCCACATTCTAAGTGATCCTACCTACACACTACTCTACATACTAGGTGAGTTATCATGTGCACTGTGATTTTTTGTGCTTCCTTCTTTTCTTTGTTTAGTTTCAACAAATCTTATGGCCTTCAAAGCCTTACTAATTGATCTTGTTTAAATTTTGGTAAACCAATGATGCACTTTCTCTATAAATGGTCCTTCCCAATAATTATCTTCCTATCCACCTATCTAAAAACTTCTACTCAAATATAAAAGATTAGGATATGGGGATGTGTGCTCTTTTGGTGAATGGTTTTTTCCTATGTCTTCTTATTTTGTTGTGCTTAAACCTGTAATTATCTTATAAATATATTTTTATTCTTTGCATAATTATTCTTCTTCTAACAATACTCTTTCTTGTAGCTGTGCATTACATCTATCATCTATCTATTCTACTTCTAAACTATTCTCGCCTTCTTCTTCACACATCCCATCTTCATCCTCTCGCTATATCTATCAAAATTCATCATCCTATTTCTTCATTCTTCATTCATTCTCTCACTCATCACATCTTCATGCTTATTCATCATCTATTCTACTACTACTCTTACCTCTACTCGCAACAACCTAGGTATTCTTCTATTTATTTCATCTATTCTATAGTCACAATTCCCATTTTGAATCTAGACTTTTCCTCTAACTCTTCTTCCCTCATGTCTCCATTCTAGATTCAAGTTCAAGCCTTACTTCCTCATATATCCATCATTCACCATCATGTCACACACATCCCCATACACCCAAAGTGACTAATCTATATTAGCTAGAGTAGACACCATGGCCTTATCCATAACCAACATCTTTATCAAGAGAGGTAGTCACTGTAAAAAAATTCCTTTAATTCCTCAAACAAAACAATCTTATGTAGCTTCAAACACTATATATCCTTGGACTACAAATGCATTAATATATCCATCTATGGTGTTAGCAACTTAGTAGTTTATTGCTCTTGTCTAGTTGATTTCTAGTTTTAGTAGCTAGTTTATCTTCTCTTAAGTCCAAGTAATTTTTTTTTCATTATGGGATTAAAGCAATAGTATTCTAGTCTTTTCAACCAATTAGTTAGCATTTTGAGTATTTTCTACCATAAAATTTTAGATATCTCTCTGTAGATATGCTCTCAAATAATTTCACTTGTGGTAAGACCAGTCCTATTAGATTCTTCTTCTGCAAAATTCCATATTTTTGATCTAACCATGTTTCAATGTCTCACTATCTTGGTAACCATCTTATCATATTTTCCTCTGGAAGGAGTGTTTCCACACTCACCGCACCATTATTAGCAGAGCTTCCTGATAAAACATAACATGCTAAGGACAAGGATAACTAAGTTTTACTCAAGCGCATAGGATAGTGCATAGAATTCATATTTAACAAGGAAAATAGAAACATAGCAAAAGTGAATTGTCATGCAGTAGATAATAATTAAGATTAACTAGTACTTAATTAAGGCTTGTAGAGCATTTGGAATAAATTAGATAAAATTAAGCCAAACATTAAACATGATAGTGCACGTAAATAACAAAATAAGAAATAAAGTAGGTAACAATAACCAAATAGTATATATTGATCTCAATAAAGGTCTATCTCTCTTCTTCATGAAAGCATACATACATACATATATATATATATATATATATATATATATATATATATGTATATACATATGTATACACACACACACACATATATATATATGTATATATATATATATACATACATACATATATACACACACACATATATATATACATATACATACATACATACATATATATATATATACATATACATACATATATATATATATACATACATATACACACACACACACACACACATATATATGTGTGTGTGTGTGTGTATATATGTATGTATATATATATATATAATCATTTACAGTCTCTGACTATTCACATTCTTCTCGTACTCTGGCACCAAAAGAGGAAATTGTCCACCTTATATCTACTACAAGTCATGGAGTATAGGACAAAATACATATAGTCGACAACTAGGTACATAACGCGTAAATATCCAAAGAATATCCTGTGTAGTTTTACTTATCCATTTTTTTCTTCCAATAATTGCATAACTTTAAGTCCATACACATCCATATCATCATCATGCCTCTACAAGCCATATCCATGCTCAAGAACTAGCCCATCAAATAGACCTACTAGGTACCATACCACTTTGAGACCTTCAAGACTCCTTCTGCAGCTCACAACTCATCTTCAAACATCTAAGATAGAATTCTAAAACATCTCCTATCATTATCCTTTGACCAAGACTTCTCAAACCATATAGGTCATTTTCCAAGATTGAACTAACCTTCTTGTTCACATAAGACATGAAGACAAAAGACATTAATTGTCTTCAAATTCTCTCTCTCTAAACTCATGAAAAACTGAAGACCTTCCTACCACTGTAGATGCACTCTAAAATTCTATCTCATGCCAAACAACCTCATACCATGCTCAACAATTACACACATATTCTCACAAGCCCCAGTCTACTCACCTCACTATGGTACCAAGCCAATGTCTTTATACAAGGTCTCCTTATGTTATGATTGGTGCCTTTACACAAGGACAATACCATAACTCAGCTTCAATATCTACCTTGTCCTAAAATATACTTGATATCAAATTTCTATAGCCTTTATAGGCCTTAGAACATCCAACTCACCATGTACCTCATGACATCATTAGCTTTGACATCAATCAACTTGACATCAATGACAACACCTCAAGATCCAATTGGTAGTGTTGTTCAACCACATCTTGGTTGGGGCATTATTATTTCTTTAGCTCCCATAGATCCTATTCAAGATCACTAGGTGGCACCTGATCCTCCTTCTATTGAACCTTTTGTTTTGAGTGCCTAACTGCCTAAGGATGATCCATCACCACCTCCTTATGCCACTACAACTTGGCCTAGTTATTTTCAGTTTATTTTGTTATTTTAAGTTGCTTGGGTCTCTCACTATCATGCCTTGTTTGAATTTTTTTTCGATGCAATCTGAGTTTTTACCAATATGGAGATTGGGTTGTGAAATTCTATCGACCACCTTATTATTGTAACCATATTTTTTATTGGTATTTTTAACTAATATTAATACTACTGGTGCATTCCAATAGTAAATATTAAAATCTATGCTTTTTATGTGAGAACCGTGTCTTTTGGAGAAGTATTTGGCACTCCCTTTCGGAGTGGATTCATGTAATATCATCCTCAGTCCCAATGGCCATTCTTGGCCTCGATTGAAATGAATGAAATGAAATGGTTTTAATTACATCCATGACACTAAACGATCTATGGGACCAAAGATTACAATGATTGCTCCAACCACTCAAATATTCTTGGAACTCGAGACATCTTTTATAACATTGTTTGATCTTTCATTGAACTGGGTTAGCATTTTTCCCAACTTTTTAAATATTTTTTCCTCAAATATATCTATCATGCAAACAACTCTTAAATTCCCACATATTTGGATTGTATATTCATGTATTAAGGACACTCAAGGATGAAGTGCTCCTTTATTTCGACCACTCTTGCGATGTGTAATATCCCCAATCAAATAGGGAATATGGAAAGATAGAAGCTCTGATACCACTGTAATATCCCCTGTCCAATAGGGAGTATAGCAAGGCAAAAGCTTTGATACCACTGTAATATCCCCTACCAATAGGGAATATAGAAAGACAAAAGCTCTGATACCACTGTAATATCCCCAACCAATAAGGAATATAGAAATATAAAAGCTCTAAATTGCTTATCTGTATTTCTGAAAAATATCTTCAAATAGATAAATAAATCACAGTATAATCTCTTATTTATTTGCTCATATGCTTACAATAGAGGTCCTCTGTCAAGTATACAAAGAATATTGAAAGTATGGCCTGAATAGCCTGAGTATTCTGCAAACTGGGTAAGAAATCTGGATCTGGTACGTCTCGGCCTGCTATGTCAAAAACATAGTCATCGACATCAGTTATACTGCCATCGTCAGTCGACTGGGGTCGTTAACCTACCGACATCGGTGAGAGGTCAGCCAATGTCGGTCTCTGTAGGTCTCTGCCTGTCGATGTCGGTGTCTGATCTTTTCGCTGATGCATACAAATTTTCACAGATCTCTACAAACTTCATACGGCCACCAATATAGCACACCCTGTATGCTTGATCCTGATCTAAAAAACTATGGACTAATACAAAAGATCTATATCTGGATAATTCTTGAATCAAAACCAAAAATAAAGAAATACCTGTGAACCCTTGTGATAGCTTCTGTATGAAGTTATCTCTCAAACTTGTAAACACCTGTGATAACTTTTGTATGAAGTTATCTCTCAATTTGGTAATAGATCCGCTGATCTCTCACAACCTCTGAATCGCACACAATGAAGAGTTGACGTTCTTCAATGTAAATGGAATCCTGGAACCCTTGGCTCAGTCTTCACAGAAGAATTCTTAACAAGAATCAATATCAATAATCAATCATGAATTCTCTCCCATGAGAAACCCTTATACCCTCCAAAAAGATATGCTTGCCCTAATTAGGGTTTTCTTAAATTAGAATTAGGGTTTCTAATTAAAATTAGACCAAATAATTAATATTTGATTAAATCAATCAAATATTAATATCTCCCTCAATACATGTCCGATCCACCAACCGTCTGAAGCTGGTGAATCAGGGAATGATTTTGCACATGACCATACTAAAATAAGGGTGCTCCGCTGTGTGTCAGAAGTCCCTAAATAATAGGAGCTCAGGCCACATGTGTCTGAAAGAGCTTGAATGAAAGCCAACTATAAAAATTTTGCTAATCGAAGCCAAGCCAAGCTCCATCATGACCCTTTATCCATCCTATCAACCTACGAAGGTTGCATGATAGGCTAATCATCAACTCTGAGCGATGTCACCTAAAAAGGGGACATGACATTTTATCATAAAAAACCTTGGTGAAATCTTCCAAATAGTCAAAAACCACAATAAAGAACCTCCTGGCACAAGGATATATCTCTATGTTATCCTCTGTGAGAGGTTGCCATTTATCTGAACCCATTTATGCAAAGTGGGTAGGCTAGGCCAATAGTGGTTGAATCTATAGAGGAATCCCTTTGAATTAAATTAGTTTTTTTTTTAAGAACTTCATCAAGAACCTCATACCATAAGGAGATCAAGGGGTTGCTCTTTGTTGCCTGTAGGGGTTTATTAGTGAAATTAACTAACACCAGCCTAAATGCAACATCCATAAAGGATTTCATTTTACTCTCCACCACCATATTTGAACCTATAATACTTGTCATGTCTTTCACCATGTTTGCCTCATTCCCTACATGACTAAGGTTTGTCACCCATAAGCCCACTGCTCTAGCTTACAATGCTTCCAAAGACACCTCCTCTCTTTATCACTGCCTCAACCTTTATAACCTTTACCTTCACTCCTACACCTAAAATCTCAATTGGTCTAGACTGGGCATTATGGCATGCCAAGATAGTCCTTGCCAACCTTTGGGCCTCCCCATTAGAAAGTAACTGCTTATCTGCCCTCGATGTCTTATCTTGAGACGCACCAACAACCTTCATACTCACACTCATTGGTTTTTGACAATCCACCACCTACCTTGAACAAACCATATCCATTGATATCCCCCCATCATATCCATCCCCAATCACCTTTGAAACTACCTTCCCACCTGCCTGTCCCTTTGGACCTACCACCAAACAAAAATCAACTCTAGATCTAGATGAATCTAGTAGCAAGACAGAGCTCCAACCTAGCATTTTTCTCTAATTTTTCCCTAGTCAACTCAAAGCCCCAACTTTAAGTCTCTTCACATTATTAATTTTCAACCTTGTAGCCCCAAATATTAACAGAGAAAACTTCTAGACATTGAAAATGAGACAAAAGAGTGGTCCAACATGGTACCAAAGATCTCTTCAGTTTCCCATTTTTGACTTCCCAAAAAAGTGAATTATCCTTAGAAATATAGTACCCTTTAGTAAGCTAACAAATCTTCATAATTTTAACAAAATACCAAGGGGCACATAATTACAAGACCATTTTAAGTATCCATATTTAATTTAATAATCCCCTAAAGGATGACCAATCTATTTTAGAATACCAAAATCAATTGAGTTACTGAGGCTGGCCCTATCCACAAATAGTAAAAATCTAGAATTTATGGGTTATGTTCATCTTCATTTGTATGTTCTATGTTCTGTGCAAGAGCTTCTAATCATTTGTGGTGACCACTGTATAACTGTTTTTCCTTCAAAATGCTAGCTCTTTGACATGTGAATACCAATGCAAATCAATGGGAGAGAAAGGGGTCATCAATTGAAATTGGGTATGACCTCAACCCTCCATGCATCGAGCACTGTCTACATATCAATACTCTAAAGAAGGATCAAATTTCATGTAATTATCCCGTGCTATGGTGGTGTGTGAATAACTAGTCAAAGTGTTATATGTTAGTGCAATACTAGTGTGATTAAATGCCTTAACTATGACTTGTGACTTTTGAGATATATTCAAATTTTAACACTGAGCTATTAAAGTTATATGTAATCAGAATTGAGAGAAATAGGGAGTTTTCTCTCAATGTGTAATTTGAATTCCAATGTTTTTCCGTGTGGAAGCCTCTTGTGTGAAAAATGGTTTGAAATGAATTTATATAGTCATATATTTAAAATTAATCCAATTGAGGTTTATTAGGGACATAGGATAACCTTTCCATAACATTAAATTTTGCAAATTAGTCATTATTTGATGGGAGGACAAGAGAGGGGGATTATACAATAGAGTGGGATGCTCCTATCTAATAAGATATTATTATCCAATGGGGATAAACAAGGGTGATAAGGGTCTAGTATGGCTTGAATGATGGTTGAGGTTACTATCATGATGGATAGGTTCATTCTGAGATCATCAATCAACTTAGAAGAGTGAGTCCATGTGTCAGGTGGGTGAAAGTGATCAAAAGTGCCCTAGGATAGGTCTAGAGCTAAGTGTGTAAAGGATTAGTCACAACTGCATTGTTTTAGATTAAATGTTAATTTACATGTCTACATCCCCTCCCCCCTTTTATTTTAATAATGCATCAAAGTGAAAGTACTAAAGTAAAAGGAAAATTGTGTCCTAGGACTTATCTATGAAGTGTAATCCTAAATGTAGACCACACCATTGAATTATACTCCATGCAAGCCTCTAATGAAACATATGTAATATTAGTCTTTACTTAAGATGAATATCAAAGAATAAAATATATGAAATTAGAGAATGACAAATAACAAATACTCCTAATTGGGTATGCGAACCATTGTGTTTTCTTGTGTAAAACCAAGTGACTATAGATGATGGGACCCTTGGATATTTCATTTACATTAAATAGCTTGGATTGGGATATGCATGCCCCAATCCTCATTAATAGGAGAGTGTGCTTGATTCTATCATTGCATACTTAGAGTAGTGAGGTAATTTGGAATCCCTATACGAATCCCAATAAATTATTTTGGTGCAACAAATTTAATATAAATAGTGAACCAACCATTGCAGATGGAATAAAGTTTCATTCTAGTGCAAAATTGACACAAAATTGGTGCAAAAAATTGTAACAACCCCTCAGGGTTAATTAAAGTTAGGTATTAAAAAAAAACTCTTATCATAAATTAATACAATACTAAAGATCTCTAACTAAATGCATCATTTTAAAATAACTAAAAGTTTAACCATAAGGTTTAGGTGATAATTCATTTAGCTAGTGATCCGATTTAAGCATGTTTATTTGCTTTTATACAAACAAAATATAAAGAACAATAATTATGCATGACAATAATTCATTCTATGTTGATTAAGTGTTTCATTAAGTACAATAAGTTAAAATCAACTGTTGTTTTATAATTTATATTAGAAGTTACAACTATATAATAATACATATCTGAATAATCAAATTACAATAATAAAATGTTCTACCAAACATATGAGTCACAATGAACTCATTTATATCTGAAAATAATATGAGTGGAGCCTCTATCAATTGACTATTGGGAGGGGAGGAAAAGTATCATTCGAGTGCTTTTTCACACCAACCACATACCAATGATCCCTCACATAAACTCCCAACAAGAGAATGGATCTCCCTTCATAGATGGGCATATAATGATAGTTTAAATATTGAGAAAGTCAACTAAAAACCCGTGTACTGTAAGACAACTATCACATGCAACATACCATAAAAAAATATGTTCTAACATGATATGGTGCGAACATACAAACTAAATCAAACTGGTGAAATGATAATGTTCAAACTATAAACATTAATTTGGTCAAAATTTTCATATAGTTTTAAGATCCCTAAGATCTATCAATTTCACACACACTACTCAATCAGATTACATCAATTCTAACTTATTAATGACACTAATTAAATTAATGAAGTCCATCTCACTCATTTACTTAATCTCAGTAATATTGTATTTATATACAACTATATTTAATACTTAAAATCAACATATTTAATATATATTTTCATATAAAATGCTACAACATATTAAAATATTAGAAAACCCTATATTTAAAGATTTATTTTAAAATCATATAAAATAACACAATCATGCATCCATCTGATTTATTATAAACACATTTGAAGATCCAATATTACATACATAATATGCCTAGTATAACATTTAACTAAGCACAACTACTTTGCCCTATAATAGATTCGAAAGCTTAGATTCGTGTGTGTGTACATGTATGTATATACATATATATATATATATATATGTAGAATAATCTTGTTTTTGGTCATGTTACAGTCATTTTATTATCTGGTTTAGTATTATCTCTAATAACAAAAATGCAATCTCCCATAATACACAGATATAACTGTTAGATATAGGCTCGACTGTATATAGTCAGTCCTTAGCTTATATACACATCAACATATTCATTTACATACATAAATTCACTCAATATAATCAATGAATCTTTCCTTCAATATTATTTAACATCAAACTAAATGTTCAGAATAATTGAATCAACTCTATTTCAAATTTAATCATCCCACATATCTAAATATATAACTCAACTTTTCATATATCCACAATCCACAACTGAAGAGTGATATATAATATGCAAATATTTATTTTTTAAACATTTCATGCTCATAAATTTAAAACATTGTTTAATCAAACCATAATATAAATGAACAATTCAATTGCTCATGTCTCCATAATCAAGAACCAAGCTAACAAAACACAAAATTTGCACACTTAAAACACTTATTAAAAATGGAGAAAACTATATAGTTTCAGTCTTATATGAAAAATTGAATTCATACATCGACTATTAACAATTAGACATTTTTTTTACTTATAAGTCTATATATGTTTCCCATAAATTCTCACAAGACTTTATTTCGACTTATTTAAGTCGATAATTTAACCGAGATCAAAATAATACATTGATATTGAAAATTATAAATACATAATTGTTTGTTAATAATGTAAAATATTTACATACACGGGTTTAAGTCTCGAAGGGTCCTTCAAATTTGACCCTAAGGATGGGTCAAACCCATCCCCAGGGTCACATTTGAATGACCCTTAGACTAATTTTTTATCAATAAATTTAAATTGAAATGAATGCCCAGTGTTAAGTCCTATTCAACAGTAAAACAATGAAACTGCAAGGCTCAACACAAATTTCTATTTTATACTAAGATTGAAAGGGTTGAAACCTTTACACTATTTTGTAGACCATACCAACTATCCATGAATTCTTGTTTGTAATTTAAACATAAATAAAAGTATGCAGAGATTTACATATAAACTAGTAAAGTCGACCCTAGTCTAGGGTTTGATATAAAAAAACAAGACTTAATTAAAACTTACACAGTCAGAACATCTTTTTAGAATGTTCAAAAATCCATTAAATGTCACTATAAAGTCAAAACCCTCATAGAGTTTTGTCTACAAACTAGCTATCCATATTTCTGTGCTTCAAAATTAAAACATAAAATAAAGTATTCAAAGATTTATAAACAACTGTCAAGGTCAACCCTAGTCTAGGGTTTGCACCCAAATTATTAGAATAATAAACTAATACTCAATCAAAATCATATATGAGAATACATCCTAATCTCATGAAACTCTAATTATAAAACGGCTTAATTTAAAAAATACACACGTTCAACTCCAATAAAAAAGTTATATATATATATATATATATATATGCTCATCCCTCTAAATGGGTTGTACCCATCTATAGGGTTGACCATCCTTATATGCTATATCTTCTAATATGCTATATCTTCTCCACCATCCTTGAATCCATTTTATCTCCATCAATTTCTAGCTTATTCATCAAAATCTCCAGCATGATTATCCATAAAATATCCTCAATTCAATTTACTATTCGAAAACGCTCCAAAATGGATATGGCATGCAACTTAACTCAAGTTGTGTTCCATGATGACTCGAAGAGTCTAGAACCTTATGACTTTTTTTCCCTAATTCCCCTAAATATTTCAAATTGCATAATGATTTTAAAACATTATCATTCCAATGATTTCATTGACTAAATCAAACACCTACACAATACCATGCAACATGTAATGATTCAAAGTATATTGACTTTGTATGATATCATGGCTTATAAAAAGGTTAAAACTCTAGTTATTGAAAATGAAATAAATTTTAGGCCATAACCAAAACAATAAACTTTATTAAGATTTCAACCTATGCCTTCGAACTTACCACAATATAATGCCAAGATTAATATCTTTTGCCTTGGTTAGATATTCAAGCCTTTAAAACATTATTATTGCCTAAGGTTAAACAACCTTGTTAATAACACAAACAAATACCTTTTCAATCAAAACAATGAATTTTTCCAACTCCAAAATGTCTTGGAGACCTTCTACCAAACACTATAACTTATAAATAACACAACTAAATCTTTGTTTGATTATTACCAGACAAAATAAAATTCATGTCAAAACAACAGAATCAAACTTTGTAACACTTTTTCAAGTCATAAGGTACTAAATGTAGTCAATGGAGTATGATCAACATATAAGAATTCCAAACTCCTAAATGCAAACACACTATGAGGTTAGACAATATGTAAATATAATGATCAGTCAAATCCACATGTTGAAACATATTAGTAACCCAAAACCCTGTTGCAAGCAATACAAATCAACTAGCAATTAGTAGATAATTATACTATATGTGGTGTGTGATGGGTTTCACATTTCCATTCTCTCTCTACCCACAGGTCTCCATCTACACCATCGTCTCTGATGATACCCTCCTTCAATCATAGTCAGGAGTGTGGTATCTATATTACATCCACCTCAGTACAAATGAATAGTGGTTAGATCATATCATCTAAAATCATAATAAATTGTTGTAACAAAAATTAATGCTTAATCATGATTAAAATGTACCATACAAAATACAACTAGTTAATGAACAACTAACAATCATGATCATAAGCAATAAACACTATCCATAATCAACATATAACTAATTTCAGCTACTTAACACATCAAGTAAACTCATTATTAACCACATATTCAGTAATAATAAGTCTAGAAGAAAATCAAGATTTTAAAAAAATTAAGTATAATTTAAATCTAGTATATACAGCAAGGAGAATGACATGGATTTGCCATTCTATCTAATAAGCTGGTACAAAAAACTAAGTAATGAGAAATCCACGTACCACACACATGCCTCCAAAATGATATCTGGTGTATATAGATTATTAAACTAAGTAATAACAACTATGATTTTGAGTAAAAGTTGTGTTAACCTAGAACAACATGTTGCACATGATGCTCCCAAACTGAGCAAATCTGAGACAAAACTACATAATTATGAAAATTGAGTTTGTAAATACTGTAAAGATTTTGTAATTATGAGATTTTAAAAAAAATTGGAAATCCCTATTTTTAGACACTTGGAAAACATTGGTGAGTAGGATAAGTGAGTAGTGATCTCTTGTCCAATAGGGTGTTCTAATCCAAAGTCACTTTCTAAGATTGGAACTATGTTAACTATGTTATAACTACCAAATTTCATTTGTCTGGGATGTCTAGTCTGTAAGACAAACCTATGTGAATGTCTCCCTCTTTTTAGGTGAGTTTTTAAATATACACAATAATTTAACTCAAAATAAAAAGTTATGCAATAAATTACTATGAAAAATATGTAAATTTGAGTAATAGTGATAACATGGAGAAACATGCCATCATTATAGAGATATACTGATCATATTAGTAAATGTGAGATGCATGTATGATCAAACATTCATAGTAATAATGTATAGATAGATGTTATCATTTAGGCACATAGATTAGTGATCAATTGAATATGTAACATTGAATATAACTCCTTAGAGAGGAACACATGATATCCATTAGGGAATTGGAAGGGTTGGGTGGATACATTATGTTCATCAAGGAATTTAAATGTAAGAAAATAAGTAAGTAAGGTGTCATGGCCATGACACACACAATCAAAGAGTACACGTAAAACACATAATAAAAATCTAAGAGGCTATAAACAAGGGACATGTTCAAATGTCACTCACTTTAATAAACACACAAAAAGACTTGTTCAAATGTCCTCACATGCATATAATCAAGAAATGAAGGCTTAGAGCGACATATGACATGTTCAAATATCCACATACACATGTAAATACACACACAAAGACATATTCAAATTTATTCACACACATATAAACATAAAATGAAGGCTTAGAGCCACATGCAAAAGACATATTCAAAAGTGCTCAATGGAAAAGGAAGAGTGCATACAATCCACAAATATAAGTAATCAACATGTAAAGTAAGCATGATAATATGTGATCAATCAACAAGAACTAAGTTGTAACATTAGTAGATTCAGTAATTGAGATAGCTAGTAGTATATCAATATTTTAGTGAGTGAGAAATATCAAAAGATGTAATGTTTATGTGAATAATTGAGCCATGTGTAAGATAAGGTAGCCAAATAAAGATAATACCTATGTATAATATGCCCCTAGTGAGATAGATAATGAATGCATATGATGTAGAGAGCGTGTGGGTGGTCTAGAATTGACTAGTGATAGTCTAAGATCACTGGGAGAAAAATGGGGTGATGGAAACTATAGTAGGGTGCCCCTATCTAATAGGGTGATCTTGTCCAATTATAATTTATGAATGTGTAATAATCATATTACTTGTAATTGAGTCTGGGAATAGTGTTCTGTGTAATTTGAAGTCACCCATGTACACTGGTGAAATATATAAGATATAAAATTGGATAAAACATATATTGAATAACTGTGCATAAATAAATTGATGTATGGCAAAGTACATATAAGCATACATAGGCCCTGATTTTGGTATTTGTAAAAATATTTTACAGTTTTTGTATTTATATACATATGTAAAGAATATGTACAAAGTGAAGAGAGATTATAACTAATGAGTCCTTCAAGGGACTCACAATCAATAGGCCATATGTCAAGAAAGGGAATGATAACCTTTCATGAAGGGAAAGGGATATGTTGTGGCAATTGAACTAAGATAAATGGAGAATTTGAAAATAGAATACCCATTATACTATAATTGTGACTACCACACTGATGATCTGTAACATGTCTCTATGGTGGATCATGATGAATTATAGGGATTTTGGAACCCATCTTGAAGTATGTGAATCCTATGTTGGTGCCTTATGTGAATTACCCTTGGTGTTTTGTAATATAAATCGAAGATGCATAGAAGTAGAGAGAGGCTCTCTAGAATCTATAATAAATCTTCAATGAAGAGGACTCTCAAGGATAGGCCTTCGTATAAGGGTAGATATTCATTATTGAAATATCTAAGTAGGTTCCACCTTTTTCGGTGGCTCAAATGAAAGTTATTGTCTAGTAACCAAATTTGTCTGTGATAAAGGGTAATCATAAGGGGTACCTAAAACTATAATGACTTCATTAGCATATATATACTTTAAGTATTCATGAAATGTATAAGGAACTGCATGATTTCTTTTGAATTTAAGGGCATCCCAATAATATATCAAAGACCCCTGCACTAGGTACTACTATGAATATAGAGGCCACATGTATGGGACCAACCTATAATGGTAATGTAATCTCACCAATAGAGATCTAAATGTGACCATTGAATTATTTTACGATCATGATGGTGGGAATAAATTATTGATAAGTATATCCAAGATGATAAAGAAGTGTGTTTGTACACATGTTGACATTGAACCATTATTGACTATGACACTCTGAATAGACTAGTAATAAATGTGAGCTTGAATAAATAAAGAGTGTAAATTTGAAGAATCATGTACTATCTCATGCTATATAAATGTGATGAGTCACCTAGATAGAACTAAGATATGATAAGTACCTATGATACAATTCAAAGGATGTTGTTTCTTTGCATGTGAATGGTATAAAAATGGTGGAGGGTGTGCATTATATACATGTATCTATTATCTCATTAGTTGTATGCTTAGGAAAAGGATCACTATTTATTTTAATGGCCTTACTTTCACTTGGTTTTGCATTTGTAGTTTTTTTTGGGGTGCCCACATCAATTATGTTTGCATCTATCAAACCTTGAATATTGTGTCTCAAACTAATACATATGTTAGTAGTATGGTCTAGCGCCATGTGAAAATCATAAAAAGTATTCTAGTCAAAACATTTTAGAAGAGGCTGATTCACATTAACCTATTTAATGGGAGGGAGAGATATGATATTGTATTCCAATAGCATTTTGAAGACCTTAAATGGAGATTTGTGTAGATTAGTAAATTATCTCCTTGGATAAGTTGATAAGACAATGCATGGAGTAGGCTTTAAAACTACATGTATTATTATATTTTGATCATTCTTATTGTCTATTGGCCTCACCTTGTATGGTGTATTTATTGAACTCTTTATATTTAAATATGATTTGGTTGTATACTTAAGCTTAATAATTGCCAGTAACTTAACTTCTCTTTCATTTAATGTGTGACATAAATATGTGACATAAATACGTGAATGAGGTAAAAATTTTGATCATGATAGATTCGTGCAAGGAAGGGATTAATTTTTTTTTTAAAATGTTTTGTAATTCTTTATTAGCGATAAGATTTTACATTTTGTAGGCATAGTATTTTTTTGTTAGGTTGAGAAATCTGAGTATATGAAATCTTCTCACCGATATTGATGGAAAAATATACAATAAACATATTGGACAATGGATTTAATGTATCGATTAGTGTGATAAATCATAAAACTAATTTAGTGCATAGTATTTAACACTTCTCAAAAATAACTTAGTCAATAATCTATCATTGGACACATAGTCCAAACATGCTACATGAAATGCTCTGAGATGCTGCTCAATGTCATCATTTCCATAATATAGTGTAATCTTGGGTGCCACAAAACCTATAGATAAGGGATATAATTCTATATGTTGTGCCAATGGAGTGTGAAAAAAAAAATGAGAATACAATAAATGAATATGTTTTAAAGGACCTTGTTTTAAATGTAACACCTTGGTTTACAAAAATTGAATCTTTTGCCTAAGGGATTGTAACATCAGGATAAGAGGAATGTGTGCTAACCAAAGGTGGTGTTCCCAATTGAATAATAATATATTGAATCCTAGAGTTTCCCCCATTGTGGAAGGTGGTACACAAGTTATATCCAATGGAGTATAAGGATTAGAAGTCTCATATGATTTATTAAGTTCCTCTCTAACGATTTTGATAATGTCATATTGCATATCATTATTCTTTGAGAGAAACCCTTGTAATTTTCTATTATATGTGTCATCAAATATATCGTCTTGTTCTACCATTATAGATTTATTAACTAAATTCTAAAAATTTTCGACTTAAGAACAACTTGGTGTGATACTTTGGTTAAAAAAAAAAAAAAAAATTATTAACTTGTATGCTAGGGAAACAAAAAAGATGGAATAGTAAAACTATTATATAAATTGTCAAATTTGAAACTCTTAAAAAAAAAACAAAAAAAAAGAAGGATACAAACCCTAACAACATTTATGGTTCGGGTTTTAACAAAATTCTATTAATAAATGGGTTCACCAATATGTTTTATCAAATATGAAAAAAACTAGAATTATGTAGATTACCCTAAATGACAAACTTTTGTGCAAAATCAAGACTAACAATAATGCAAATATCAATCATTCATTGATTTAAAACTAGCTAGATCTGGGAAATTATTAAATAAGTAAAGTGTAATATAAAATTAAGAATTAGTTGGGAAATATTGTTTCCAGAGGAATTAGAAGTTGAAACTGGTTGGGTGGCTCGATTTGGTGACTATGAAACTGAATCTATAGCTCAAATGATCCCTAGAAAAAAAATTCCCTAAGTTGGACATGATTGGAGGGGGGGGGGGGAGCGGGGGGGGTGGCGCAGGCACTCTTATCCTCTATGAGGTTAGTCCCAATCATAGAATCACACACAATGAAGAGTTGACGTTCTTCAATGTAAATGGAATCCTGAAACCCTTGGCTCAATCTTCACAGAAGAATTCTTAACAAGAATCAATATCAATAATCAATCATGAATTCTCTCCCATGAGAAACCCTTATACCCTCCAAAAAGATATGCTTGCCCTAATTAGGGTTTTCTTAAATTAGAATTAGGGTTTCTAATTAAAATTAGACCAAATAATTAATATTTGATTAAATCAATCAAATATTAATATCTCCCTCAATACATGTCAGATCCTAGAACCGTCTGAAGCTGGTGAATCAGGGAATGATTTTGCACATGACCATACTAAAATAAGGGTGCTCTATTATGTGTTAGAAGTCCCTAAATAATAGGAGCTCAGGCCACATGTGTCTGAAAGAGCCTGAATGAAAGCCAACTGTAGAAATTCTGCTAATTGAAGCCAAGCCAAGCTCCATCATGACCCTCTATCCATCCTATTAGCCTATGAAGGTCGCATGATAGGCTAATCATCAACTATGAGCGATGTCACCTAAAAAGGGGAAATGACAATCCGCCCCTCTTGAAATTGCTTGTCCCCAAGCAATCGCGGAACAATGAACCACTCGATCCACCTGGATCCCAAATGTAGTCATGACTATACTGATGACAATCAATGCAAGCTCCTACAATATCCTCTAAAATATAACCAAGAGGAATCCAGAATCAAACTGGTGAATGCAACTCAACCAAACTCCAAAAACACAACTGTCATAGTTAGGAACCCATGAGAAACAAACTCTCGAAGTATCATAACCCAAGTAGAATGGACAACTCAAACTGCCAATTCCATCTACAAAAGATGGTGCCAATCCATCCCATAATTGATCCCTCTTTAAAGGTGGCATGATCAACTGTACCACACTATCATCGGTGTGAGAAAAATCAATATGGAGACTCGACTCCACTGGTATGCCAAACTCATCAGGACCGGGTACTCCCAAATCCTGAGCATATATCTATCCTCAATGCTAGTATTGATTCATTTCTACTGATGTTACATTCAGTTGAGTTGGGTGCTATAGTCGAGCATAGTAGTCAGCCTGATATGGTGATAGGTGCTGTGATTGACAGTTTGTTTGTGCTGACATACATGTTCAAGATTTGGGAGTACCTGGTCCTGATGAGTTTGGCATACCAGTGGAGTCGAGTCTTCAGATTGATTCTGCTCACACCGATGACAGTGTGGTACAGTTGATCATGCCACCTTTATAGAGGGATCAGTTATGGGATGGATTGGCACCATCTTTTGTAGATGGAATTGGCAGTTTGAGTTGTCCATTCTACTTGGGTTATGATACTTCGAGAGTTTGTTTCTCATGGGTTCCTAACTATGACAGTTGTGCTTTTGGAGTTTGGTTGAGTTGCATTCACCAGTTTGATTCTG
Organism: Torreya grandis; assembly: GCA_037957365.1. NCBI lineage: Eukaryota > Viridiplantae > Streptophyta > Pinopsida > Cupressales > Taxaceae > Torreya > Torreya grandis. The sequence goes on along the minus strand of JARHVA010000930.1, from coordinate 2,361,144 downwards.
GATTCCTCTTGGTTATATTTCAGAGGATATTGTAGGAGCTTGCATTGATTGTCATCAGTATAGATCATGACTACATTTGGGATCCAGGTGGATCGAGTGGTTCATTGTTCCGTGATTGCTTGGGGATAAGCAATTTCAGGAGGGGCGGATTGTCATGTCCCCTTTTTAGGTGACATCGCTCAGAGTTGATCATCATGACCCCCTATCCATCCTCTCAGCCTATGAGGGTCGCATAATAGGCTAATCATCAAATCTGTCGATGTCCACTAAAAAAGGGGACATGACAATTCACCCCTCCTGAAATTGCTTGTCCCCAAGCAATCTCGAAACAATGAACCACTCGATCCACTTGGATCCCAAATGTAGTCATGATCTACAATGATGACAAGCAACACAAGCTCCCGCAATATCCTCTGAAGCATGACCAAGAGGAATCGATAATCAAACTGGCGAATGAAACTCAACCAAACTCCAAGATTACAAATACCGTGTACACATTCCACCATGCTATGTGGAAGGCACACTCCAACTCTGCAACAAATCCCAAATGGGACTACCCCAAGTGTGGAGAATCCACACACTGTACCTCTGTGGTGATCAACATATCTCATCAACTCCTGCTCTAAGTCATGCACTACCAAACTGTCAATCACATCACCTATCACCATATCAAGCTGACTACTATGCTCGACTGTAGCACCCAACTCAAGTGAATGTAAATAGGGAATATAGAAAGATAGAAGCTCTGATACCACTGTAATATCCCCTGTCCAATAGGGAATATAGCAAGGCAAAAGCTCTGATACCACTGTAATATCCCCTACCAATAGGGAATATAAAAAGACAAAAGCTCTGATACCACTGTAATATCCCCAATCAAATAGGGAATGTAGAAAGATAGAAGCTCTAATACCACTGTAATATCCCCTATCCAATAGGGAATATAGCAAGGCAAAAGCTATGATACCACTGTAATATCCCCTACCAATAGGGAATATAGAAAGACAAAAGCTCTGATACCATTGTAATATCCCCAACCAATAGGGAATATAAAAATACAAAAGCTCTGAATTGCTTATCTATATTTCTGTAAAATATCTTCAAATAGATAAATAAATCACAGTATAATCTCTTATTTATTTGCTCATATGCTTACAATAGAGGTCCTATGTCAAGTATACAAAGAATATTGAAAGTACGGCCTAAATAGCCTGAGTATTCCGCAAACTGGGTAAGAAATCTGGATCTGGTACGTCTCGGCCTACTTTGTCAAAAACACAGTCGCCGACGTCGGTTATACTGCCGTCGTCGGTCGACTAGGGTCGTTAACCTGTCGACGTCGGTGAGAGGTCGGCCGATGTCGGTCTTTGTAGGTCTCTGCCTGCCGATGTCGGTGTCTGATCTTTTCACTGATGCGTACAGATCTGTACGGACTTCGTACGGCCGCCAATATAGCACACCCTGTATGCTTGATCCTCATCTGAAGAACTATGGGCTAATACAAAAGATCTATATCTGGATAATTCTTGAATCAAAACCAAAAATAAAGAAATACCTGTGAACCCTTGTGATAGCTTCTATATGAAGTTATCTCTCAAACTTGTAAACACCTGTGATAACTTCTGTATGAAGTTATCTCTCAATTTGGCAATAGATCGGCTGATCTCTCACAACCTCTGAATCGTACACAATGAAGAGTTGACGTTCTTCAATGTAAATGGAATCCTGAAACCCTTGGCTCAATCATCATAGAAGAATTCTTAACAAAAATCGATATCAATAATCAATCATGAATTCTCTCCCATGAGAAACCCTTATACCCTCCAAAAAGATATGCTTGCCCTAATTAGGGTTTTTTAAAATTAGAATTAGGGTTTCTAATTAAAATTAGACCAAATAATTAATATTTGATTAAATCAATCAAATATTAATATCTCCCTCAATACATGTCCGATCCTCGAACCGTCTGAAGCTGGTGAATCAGGGAATGATTTTGCACATGACCATACTAAAATAAGGGTGCTCCGCTGTGTGTCAGAAGTCCCTAAATAATAGGAGCTCAGGCCACATGTGTTCGAAAGAGCCTGAATGAAAGCCAACTGTAGAAATTCTGCTAATCGAAGCCAAGCCAAGCTCCATCATGACCCTCTATCCATCCTATCAGCCTACGAAGGTCGCATGATAGGCTAATCATCAACTCTGAGCGATGTCACCTAAAAAGGGGACATGACACGATGCAAAAAATACAAACCCTCTCGCCATACTGCTCATTAGGAGTCGTCCATCTGTTTGTCTCGCATCAAAGTATATGAGAGCTAGTTCTTAATTGAGCAATGATGATATTTTCCCTCCAACTGATTTTAGTGCCTATATATGCTTTTTCATTATGTTCATAAGTCGGGTTAAACATGAAAACATAGTGTCATCTTTTCTTACTTGTCCCCTTCCTCTACATTACATTTTGAATTTTTCATTAATGTAATTTATTATATCCTTATTACAATTTAGCCATTCAATTACGCTGACATCCCATCTATTCATCGACTTGTATCTCTGTTTCATCAAAATGTTCTTTCTCTTATACAACACTTCTTATTTTGTTGTCCTAGACCGTTTATTAATCTTCATACTTTTTATTTTTTTCAAATAACATAATATCGCGATCATAACAATTGTCTTTCAAAAAAAAAATACTTATTTTAATAAAAATAATTTCATATGAAACGGAATCCTTAAATAAAAATTGTTTATGATTAAACACTTTTAAATTTTTTAATTATAATTATTTCAAATATATCATACCATTAATTTTCACCTTGTAATACCACTAATATAACAATATAATGACTCTGTATTCTTCTCACTCTTCAAGTATCGCATCTAAAAGTTAAAAAAAACACCACTTAAAAGAGATCCTTCTACTAAGTGAAAATCTGATATTGTTCCTTCAAAATCATAATTTTGGGAGTGCATCAAATGCCTTTAATATTTAATATTTAGATTCAATTCAGAGATGTTTACGCATGGCGGGGGAAAGGTGGAGGCCGCATGCGACTCTTGTGAGTGATCACAAATCTGAAACGCATAAATGAAAGCGGGAGTGACAGAATGAAGTGGAAGCTTATGTACACTCATTTATAGCATTCAAATCAACGGAAGTGAGGAAACCATGGCCAAAACCAGGGCTTCATCGTCCACAATAACGCTAGGAAAGGACATGAAAAATTCTAGTTCAAAACCGAAGAAACGTGGCGAGGCCGAGGGCCTCGCTTCGGTGGATCACTACCACTCTACGCCTGTGAAGAAGCGGCAGGCGCGTTTCATCCGACGCCCCAACGCCGCTGTTTCAGAGCGCATAGAGCGCGCGTTCGAGCACCGCCTTTACCTCATCGAAAAAAAAGCCGCGGGCTCGGCCTGCGAGTTTTTCGTGCTGGGCGCCACAGGCAATGTGTACTCCGTGCGACTCGAACTCCGCCCCTCCTGCACCTGCCCCGATTTCCTCCATGGAAACACCTGCAAGCACATTCTCTTCGTCATGCTGCGCGTCCTGAAGCTGCCACCTGACGACCCACGTGTCTGGCAGAAGGCGCTCCTCAAATCCGAGCTGGAACACCTTCTCCACGCGTCTTCTGTCAACGAGGCTGTTCTGGCCAGCCAGCGTGTGCGTTCTAGGTTTCTCCAGATCGAGGGTTCGAGTTCCGAACACGAGGACAAAGAGGCTGTCCAGAGAGATTTGGAGGGGGATTGCCCTGTGTGTTATCAGCCGCTGGGTGGGGGTGAAGAGGCGCTTATCTTCTGCAGGGTTTGTGGGAATAATGTGCACACAGATTGTTTTTCCAAGTGGAGTAAAAGTAAGCGCCCCGGGACAGTGACTTGTATTTACTGCAGGGCTCCTTGGGAGGATAAAACAAAGGATGTTAAAAATAATAAGGGCTATGTCAATTTGGCGGCTTATTCGGATTCGCACAGGCCCGAAGAGATCAGTTTGGAGGTACTGTATCCTCATACATATGCAAGGATTCGCCGCAGATAAATAGTTTATAGCTTACAAGGCTTGACGAATGATCTTTCCTCCTGCTGGTCGGTGTTTGAAATTTTGTAATATACGAATTATGTAAGAAAAATAGTTTTTATGCAGTTCATGTCAAATGTAGTGAGTGCTTCTGGATGCAATTATGTGTGTTTTTTTGGTTTAAATTTGGATCTGTGTAATTATTTGTTAATTAACTCCATGATGGAATCCTTTTAGGGTTTGGGTGTTGCTTTCTTTCTTATCGGTTTTGAATGTGCATAATTTTTAATGCATTTTCACAAGTAGAATATATACGGTATCAACTCCAGTTTCGAAAAGGAAATTATTATTGCGAAGGTAAGAACCAAGTTACTCCAATTATATAGTGAAACTGGTAAGTATACCCTTCTAAAGACCAGACGAGGTAGAAGACCTAGTTCGCGAAATCTCAGAGCAAAACAATAGTCCTTTCTCCCTTTATATGTGGCAACTTTACTGTTAACCTTTTATTATGCCGATAGTTAGGCTGATAGGTGTAACCTACAATGACAGCCAGGGGTAGTGGTGGACTGTAATATCCTTGACATGTTAACAATTAATGCTAGATCTTGAATTTGAAGGCCATCAGACTGTGATAAGGCAATTTCAACGTTAACTTTGACTTCCATTTAATATAATTGTTGTATGAAAGCTTTTTTCTTCGTGCTTGAACTAGTCGATCAAAACATTGGAATATTTTGGGCATCCGATGGAGTTTGTAGCCTTTTTTTTCAAATGTATTTTTTTAGAGTCGACACAATGGTGCAGCTGGATTGGGGCCATTTGTCACCAATTAGCAGGGATTTCGAGGAAAGTGTAATGGACTCATTAATTGATGTGGTATGTGACAAATCCAAGAGATATGACTTGAGATTGATATCTCCTAGCATTGTAGGAGTGCTTTTGGATACAATTATGTGAGTTTTTTTGGATCGACGTTTTGGATCACACTCAATGCTCTGTTATCAGGTAGATAATAGAATTATTGATGATTGTAGACTTTTTAAAGTCTTTTATAAATATAAAAGATGTCAAGATCAACGTTTTGCATTACACTCAGTGATCCATCATCAGGAAGAGAATAAAATGATTGATGATTGCAGACTTAGGTCTTTTATAAATAGAGAAGATGTCAAGGCACTGAGTGTGATCCAAAATGTTTTTTTGGATCAGCATTTCAGATCACTTTCAGGGATCCATCATCAGAAGAGAATATAATGATTGATGATTGCAAACATAGGAATTTTATAAATATAGAAGATGTCATCTTGACATCAGAGCTTTTATCTCTGATTGCACTCACACAGTTGTATCCAAACATCTTCTATGTTTATAAAAGATTGAAGTTTGCAATCATCAATCATTCTATTCTCTTCTTAATGATGGATCACTGACTATGATCCAAAGAGACACACACAATTGTATTCAAAAGTACTCACTACATTCTACATGGACTGTGGAAATACTATTGCTCTTATCTCTTGGAATTTTGAGATGGATACATTTAAAGTATTTCTCTGTATACATATACGAGGGTAAAGTTACAAGGGCACTATTTTCCATATATTTTATACATTATTCAAAATTTTATTTTTGGGTTTTGATCTTGTGATCAAGCTCTATAATAAACTCAAACTGGCCAATCATATATATAATATAAAATGAAATGACTTAAATCTCCTTTACACCAAACTGGTCTACAGGACCTATCAAAATATATTTATATAGATCAAAGGTTGTTTCTACTACTGTTAAACTGGCTGATAATTTCTCCAAGATTTGTTTGATGTCCTGGTTTAAAGTTTTATGTACTAATTTGTGATTGCAGAATGAGCGTGTAATTGAGCTGACTAGTCAATAGAAAATGTGTTTGATACTGCTCATGTACATCATTTAAATTGCATACGTTACAAATTCTTTGGTTGACTTCAGCTCTCGGTTTAACTCTGTAGGTCATGTGAGCTGCTTCTTAGTTTATCAATTATCATTTCCTTTTTGAGACTGAAGGTGGGATATACCGGTTTAGGGTTATATATAAGATGTGTAACTATATCTGTTATAAACCAAAGCGGGATTTTTCTTTTTGATTTTCTTCTACTATCTGATAATTTTGTGTGTAAATCCATGCTGAAAAGTCACAATTTATTTTAAATTTCTCTTATTTTTGTAAATACTGATTGAATGAAAATGACCGTCTTTTTAAGGCTGTATAACATTCCAGGGCTCAGGGTATCTCATTTAATTTTTAATTGTTCCACAAGAGAGATCCATTTCCATGTCAGGATGTCAAGAGACATTACCTTCCTGCAAAATAAATCATGTTCTGTAGGTCTTCATCTCTGATACGCTGTAGGTTATATTAGGGTACATATTTCCAGCTTGCAGTGGTTTGAATGTGGGCTTTCAGTAATAAATGGTCTGAAGGACAAAATGTATCGAAATGCTAATTTTATTTATTTCTTATTATGATGCCAAATATCTAGCTGAGACTGTAAGCTCTGGTTTTTCTGCTTTTAAGGCTACTTGCCCCCCTGATTAGAAATATTGCATGGACTAAGTTATGTTGCTTTTTACGCTTATAATCTGGGTGGGAATCTGTTAAGTCATGATTTTGATGTAGGTTTAGTGGAATGCTGAAACTGAATTGTTGGACATAATTCTATAAGGAACAGAGATATGATTCTTTGTATTTTTGTTGATTCATGTTTAAATTGTATTGAGAAAAATATTTAAAATGCATTGTTATGATTATTCAAGAGACGAGCAGTTCTTCCAGATCATATTTTTTCCCTTGCTATCTAGAAAAAATTAGGGTTATTTCTGTTTAGCGATTAAGAGTGAATATTCTCCCTCGGGTGCATGTCACATTATTTTTGTCTTTTCATGCAATATACTAGAGTCATAGGCGCCTCAACAACTTTGATAATTTTGTATGGAGGCAAAGATTTTAGTGAAATAAGACGCATTTTAAGAAAAGAAAACTGAGGAAAGCAATAGAGATAGGAAAATTAAATCCATCTATGCCCATTATTCACGAGTGTAGAAAGTTAAATGAGCTTAATTAATGTGTTATGGATAATGATTAATGCATGATATATAATTATAAATTGTATGTGTGTTAGTTAAATCCAATTTTAATGCTTCCAAGAGATCTCCACCTTATTTTATATTTTAAGTTAATATAAGGAGCTCCATCTGTAATTTTTAATCATTCATCTTGATGGTGGGCCACAAAATGTGGCCCAAGGTGTCGATTCATTTTTTTGCTCCTAAGCAATTTCTCCTAAAGCTTGTCTAACAATTTTTTTTAAAGCTTAATATATTAAGTGAAAAGCTGAACGGGTATACCTATTGTGCTTGAATGATCTGGGTGGGCATAACCGTTTGTGCGAAATCCAAACCGAGTAAGTCTTAATTCTTCTATAATGATCGGTGACATGTACATAAGAAAAATAATTTTTGTTCCAGTCTTTTAAGAGGATTCATATGTTTTTATCTCCAAATGATTATAGTAGGATGAACCAGAAACCATCTCCCATTTTTTGACGTATTTATAAAACCAATGGGTTTAGGGCCAAAGGCTTGGCAAGTCCCCTTTACAAAACCAATGGGTTTAGGGTCATCAATTTTTTGTTTTGGTTTTGGTACTTAAGCTTTTAAAGAGTTTTTGCTAAGTTCCATTTCAAAACGTTGTCTTTCAAGGTCATCAATTTTTTATTTTGGTTTTAGCTTTTAAGGTGTCTTGAAAGTAGGATTTTATTTTTATTAGAAATCTTTCATGTAGGCAAAGTAAGTCTTTCGATTTTGATTTTGATTTTTTTTCCTTTCCAAATGTTTCATATAACAAGAGAATGTGCCAATTACCACAAAAAACCTTTTTGGGAACCTCTTCCAACTGAACAAACAATCTTGTGAATTTCTAGGACAATTTTCTTTTCATTCATATTGTGTATGAATGAAGTCCAAACTTTCTAAGATAAAAAACAATGAAGGGAACAAAAGATGTGTCTCAGACTCAACACCACAGAGTACACAAGAACTAGCGAACCCAATTCTTTGTAATCTATCTCAAGTAAAAGCGTTTGCTTTTTATGGCTATCTATATAATTGAATCAGCCTTAGGTAAAATATCAGAACTCCACACTTTTTGTTAAAGACCAAAGAAGGGGCACCAAATTATATGACAATTTTAGGTATCTTTATTTAAACGAATAATCCTTTAAAGGATGGCCGCCCCATTTTAGAATATTATAATCAATATTTGAAAAATATTTTAAAATATTTATAAATCGTTATTTGAAAAAATATGTCACTCATGGATCATTCCAAGATCTCTCAAAGCTCCAACTTTTTTTTTGATAGGTTGGTTCAAGTGCTAAATGCTTCTTATTCTTTTTCTTAACAACAATGCATTCCTCACTGCGACTGAATGGTTACGGTTTCAGATTATTAAATAAACTTATAGATTACAAGGCTTTTTTTACAATAGAAGAAATTGTTAATTCACATGATCTCGAAGGCAAGGGAAGAGCATGCTCTCTTTTCAAACTTGACTAACTTACTAAATATAGAGATTACTAGGGACTTTAGACTCATAATATCTCGATGCCCACTATGTTTTTTAACACTCATATATATAGCATAAAAAGTGAGGATTATAAGAATCTATGTTGATATTATCTATCACATCGTTAGTTTTACAATTGTAAAGGAATCGATTTTTGTAGAGATAATGTACGAGATATAAACATAAAGTAAGACACATTAAATAAAGAGATACACATTATGAAGATGTTGATGATGAAGAGATAAGAGAAAGTCATTGAGGGTTAGATGCCAGTCTCCGATCATCATTAGATGAGCGCGAATTATTAGAGTCCCATTGATTTGACCTTTGTCTTTCAAAAAAGAATATTTCAGCGCATTGTATGATCTCTTTTGTCATTATTGGTCCGAATTTACATATAATTATTAAAAAAAAATTTAACTCTCAAAATGGTGTATGAAAGGTATTGTGAGAGTTCATACACATTTGTATTTATGAGTTCTATTTTAATCTTCTTCGAATTACAGTAGATACAATTAGCTTTTCAAGTGGATGTGGTCCGTATAATCGGAGTATAAGAGATTCACATAAATACAAATTTTATTAAATGATCATTCATTTCTTCTTCAATTTTGATACTCCACCGATAATTAGACTTGTAAATCAAGTCTACAAATTTTTGACAATAATTTAAAATTTAATCTTTTAATGGTTAAATGATAATGCAAGCCAAAAGATTCTATACTACATGCTTCAAAAGATATCAATTTTTGTGTCATATGCTTGGATATCTTGTTGTATTGCTCTATTACTATTTTTGAATGTTTTTCTTTGAATTGGAAGAGAAAGAGCATCAAATATGGTACATTTTATCTTTTCAATGGTGAATTGAGGTCTTTGAGGACCTTGTGGTCAATCCATGCATGATAAAGCAAGATTATTACTTAATTAATCTGCTACAATATTTTATTGGCCAGAAATATGTTGGGCAATATAATTAAAGTGATTGAAATAATATTGTCATCGAACATACTTTCATCGACTATCTTTTCTACCATGATCTTTTTATTTGAATGTCAAAAATTTGGTACTATTAGTTTTTATCACAAAATGAGGTACATGCATCAATTTAAGAGTAAATTTTTTTAAACATTTTTTACAACATATATTTTTTTATTAGAAGAAATACATTTCGTAATATTTTTTGAAAATAATCCATTGACATATTTGTAAACATATTCCTTATTGTTTTCTATGCAACAAATGAATCCTCCCAAGGCAATATTAGAAGTATCAGTATATAACACATAATGTTTTGATATTGGGACATGAAGTTCTGGAAGATTAGCTACCTTTTGCTTGATTTTCTGGATTACTTTGCTATGTTCATTAGTCTAATAATACTTATGATTTTTCTTTAACAATTCTTGCAAATAATAGCTATCAATACCACTGCCTACATAAAAACTATTTATATAATTGAGAATGCCAAAAATGCTTGTAACTATTTTTTATTTAACTGATCTGAAAATTTAGGGATTTTCTCTTTGATATGTGGTTGCATGTTGAGTTTGTTGTTCTTTACTTTCATACCAAAGAATTTACAATCATTCATACACAACTATATTTTTGTTTTAGAAAATACTATACCAACATTCACAACAATGTCATAGAATTTTTTCAAACGCTGCAAATGATCTTATAATGTCTAAATGAAAATCAAACTATTATCAATATATACGTAGAGAAATTCTATCATCCCTGAGAAAATCTTATTCATAAAACTTTGGAAGTGTTAATGCTTAAAATTGCACTGGAGCAATTAAGCCCTTGTCTATATCAAAGTTTATGTCCTCATCGAGATTTCTGTCTCCATGTGTTCCTTTGGAAGGTCAAGTTCATGTACATAATTCGATGAGTCCTTTGTCTTGTCCTTGTTTGGTGAAGGTGTTCTTTCCTTAAGATTTTTCGGGGCTTTTGCACAAACACAATGTCCAATGAAAATAGGTCTTTAAGATTTTTGTCTCAGAAGAATTCCATATCTTGTCTTTTTGGTCTTAAGTGTTTTAGGTCATTTGTTTCAAACTTTTTGTTCGCGGTCAAAAGTCCGAAGGGCACTTGCCTTTCGGGCATTTTGCCCTCACAAAAATCCTGAAGGAATTATAGGGTCATCTTGCATTTGCAAAATACTTGAAGGGTACTTTCGAAGGGCGAAGGACACTTGCAAAAAGTCTAAAGGATAAATCTGGATTCAGAGGACATTTTCAAAACTTTCGAAAGGCACTTTCAAGAGATCGAAGGACCATTCCAAAAGCTCGAAGGATATCTTTTTCAGGGAAAGTGTCCCAAACAATTTCTCCGAAGGGTACTTTTCTCGAAGAAATGGTCCAAAGCAAAAAATTTGAAGGATGTCTCTTGGGGAAACGGTCCACTTCAAGGTTTCTGAAGGGTACTTTTCTTTCCGAATGACACTTTTCAAAAGACAAAAGGGGCTAAGTCATTCCTTTCGGACTTTTTGTCTGCAGTAAAAGCCTAATGATCATTTCTTTTGGAAAAATTGTCCGAACAATGTTTCTGAAGGGTCATTCTCAGAAAAGCAGACCTTTGTGAAACCCCGAAGGATGTATTCTTCAACAAGGTAGACCAAACAAAAATCTCGAAGGGCACTTTTCCAAGCAGCGTCCCAAATTATTTCCCTGGAAGGTATGTTTCTTGGGGAAATAGTCCACTCCAGGGTTTTGAAGGGCACTTTCTCGACAAAGTGTCCTACACACTTTCTCTGAAAGATCTTTCTGCAGCGAGGTGGACCAAGTCAAAGTTTTAAAAGACAATTTTCAGAGGGCAAAGAGCTAAGCATGAATTCTTTTGGACATTTTGTCTGCAAAAATTGCTCAAGGCAGATAAGGCAAATTAATTCCTTCGAGAAGAGTGTTCCACACAAACCCTGAAGGAATTGTCTAGCAAAAAGTCTGAAGGAATTGCATTTCTTCAAGAGAAGTGTTAAGGTCGATTTTTGCCGAAAAATTGTTTCGAACAAATTGTCTGAAATAATTGTCCTGACAAAGGCAAAAGAGCTAAGAGGCCCAAATCCTTCGACGAAAGTGCAAGAGACTATTTTCTTCGAGAAAATTGTTTCAGACAAAATGTATAAAACAATTGTTCTGATGAAGGCGAAAATCTGAATGCTCAATTCTTACGAGAAAAGTGTGAAGTCAAATCCTTCAAAAAAATTGTCTCAGACATTTTGTCCAAAACAATTGTTGCAGGATAATTGTGCCGAAGAAAAGCCCAAAGTAATAGTGCCGAAACAAATAAGAATGCCAAAGACAAAGACTCAAACAAAATTACCATGGAACAAAGTCCCCGAAAGAATATTTCTAAATTGTAGGTGACGGTCTTGTAGATGTTTTTGATAGGGGCACAAACGTCAACTTTAAGATGCAGGGACTAGCAATTGGGATTCAAATGTTTGGGACGATTGTGCTAGCATCATTTTTAGACCTCGTGAAGTATCCATTTGTTTTCAAACAGGGTAGATCCAATGACGCGCTTGCTCAGAACAAGATGATTCGACAGTGTGCAATCAAAGTTGAATAGTCAAAGAGGACTCAAGAACCCTGTATGACTGCCAAGTGGCACACCCTCAGGGCCAAGGAAGAAGCAATGTCCAATAATGCTCCACCCCTTGGATCATGATCCGATGGAGCACATTTGCTAGTCCCAGCGAAATCTGACGGAGTGAGGATGATGTTGAAATGTCAAAGGCCAATGCAGTCTCAGAAGGATGACAAGTGTCATCATCTCAAGGAATCAAACAGAGATCAATGACCTACGGGTCCTCCTCAAGGGTCTCCAAGGCCCGAATGCCTTAAAAAGTAAAAAGGGTAAAATAAAACTAAGATATTGTATTTTGACTTGCTTTGTTTTGTCCTAGTGCCTCCATGGAAGGATATTGCAAGTTTGTAAGATCCAAATGGGCCACTCTAAGGAATGATTACTTCAAATGACCATGGATCCAAAATATTTTTAGGAAATCATTGCAAGATTAGGTTGTTCCATGGTGTGCATAAGAGGAAGGGCAATTGTTTAGGTAGTTCCGACTGTGGTAATGAGTGGTCGAAGGGCATCTCCAGGGAGTTACACAAAAGACAAATGGTTTGTTTGGCTCCTCAAATGAATGCTCTTCTTCCAGTTCGTGTAAAGGGCATTTCTAGCCAAGAAATCAAGAAGTTTGTTGCAAATCTCTATCATTGCTTGTAGAGGCAGTTGCAACAATGATTTGTCTTGAAAATCAACAAATATCTCAAGTGTAACAAAAGGCATTTTTCGATTGGGAGCATGTTGACGGGATTGGAAAAGTTTGTTATGCATTTTTAAAATTTGCAACCCATGGTCCCATTTTGGGGAAGGATTGAAAATGTAGAAATAGAAGGCTTGTATTCTATTCAAAGGTTGTTGGTTGTTGTTGGCTTTTCGGGTTGATATAGGTCATTTTAGGCGTTTATTTCCTCTAAGTCCAGGTTCTGTAAAATAATTTTTGAGATCAAGTGTTATGTGCAGATTTTGTCTCCCTTACTAAGGTGGTTGCATCTGTACAACCATTAGTAGGCTTTGAGAGCATGTTTATGTCTCTCTTGTCAAAAGAGCAGTCTCACCATGCCTATCCCCATGGCAACATTCTAAAGTGTTGATGTCTGTAATATTTTTTTCTAGTCTATGGAAAATATTTGTGGCTCTTTACTATATTTTGCTAATGAAATATAATAATATGATTTGAAAAGTTTTGTTAATTGGATATCTGGGTTTATACTCAGAACTGGTTGTCATTTTGAACATGTGTCTAGTCTATAAATCCCTTTTTGTAGTTATATTTGGAAATGTATTGTTGAATACCTTTTAAGGACTCCTTGGGTTCATGAATTTGGCAGGAAAAAATATTTGGGATTCTAACTTCAGTGTATGTCCTAGTATCTCAGAGATCATTTGATTTTTGGCACTATCTTGCATTTGAAATGTTTTTTGTTTTTTTACTAAAGAAAGTTGTCATGAAATACTGCTAGATACTCTATTGTTTGAAAGCCACCAACACACCACCCTCCATTCTATAATTAATTATAAATTGTCCTACCCTAAATTTAACACATCATTTGCATAATATAAGTGTTACTTGCCTTGCAAATGCATAAGATCTTGCATATTTAAAATGTGTTTGCAATTTGTGTTATAAATCCTAGCACTGTGGTTTTCCATTTAACCCTTGTTGTTGAATACTTTATAAAAATTAAGATTGTTGCCATCCTTTCATCTATCTTTAGTAGCTTGTGTATGACATAAAACATTTATGCATTTTGTGTGACAACCCTTCACGGGTGAAGTGTTGAAACTTGGTTATGCTTTGGGCATATTTCCCCATTGTGTCAAGAATTCTCATGGAGATTAAAGCGTAAAATTTCTTCATGTGAGCAAGCTACCCCATAGGTTCTCTCACTTTGGTTTAGGCAGAGCCAAAAGTAGCATGGAGCTAACCATACCCTCTGTAGATGCCTCTTAGTCATTTTTTCTAGTCTGATCCATTTCTGATGCTAAACCCTCCCCTCGCTACAATGAAACTCTAGCAAATTTCTCAGCAGTGCTTGCCATTTCTTTCAAGTGTGTGAGGCCAAATTAGAGATGTGTACAACTGGGAACCAACAAGAAGCAGCAGGTGAATTCATAAGACCAAAAGAAATTCTTTTCCACTAAAAATGACCAAACAGACAATTAAATGTTATTTTTGGTCAATCTTCTTCTTTTATTCTTATCTGATAAAAATTTGATTTATAATCAAATTAAGAAAAATATTTACAATTTGAAATTTTTTGAAGTAAATAAGACTTATCAGGGATTATATACGAATATGGTAGAGTAATGGCATTTAATTGCTTATAATTTATCACCATTCTCTTTTTACATTTTTTTTTCTGAATGTTTATTGGCAATGAATACATAGTAGCAATAAAGAGATGTGCTAGGTTCAATAAAACCAACATGTAAAAATTCTTTAATAGCCTATTCCATAACTTGATAATCACGTGCAGGGATAGGAATATTGTTTCCAACCTTCATTTGTTTTCTTTCTACCAGGTTGATTTTCATGGTAGGCATTGATTTGTTCTAAATTTTTTGAGGGTCATTGGAACATATATATTTTATCTTTTGTCCTATTTTTGTAATTTCATCTACGATAGTTATTTGGTGTTTGCCTAAGAGCTGTATTACTTGGATATTACTCTGTGGCATAGAGTAATATAAGAGTTCTAATTCTTTCTCCATTAATGGTAAACAAGACACTTTTAAGTGTACCACCATATGGCAAATACTGATCTATAAATGTTCCTCCTAATACTAGTCTACTGGTAGTTGATCATGAGCAAAAAAATCACAATAAAAAGTTCTATTTTGTATAATCACAGGTTCTTGATATTTATACATTTTATAAGTAAACTAATTTTCTTGGATGTCTAAAAATTTATAACTATGTTCATCTAATTTTTTCCAATCATCTAGTACAACTGATTTATAAAATGAAAGAGAAGCACTAATATCAATTTGCTTATCATTTATCTTAATTGAGACAAATTGTGCATGCCTATCATTTATCAATTGAACTATATATGTAGGCTTTGATTGTTTTGGCACAAGAATCGCTGAACATAACAATCTGTATTTAGCAGGGTTTGAACATTTTGTACGTTGTCTAGCAGGACGGAGACCTTCCTCTCAATCTGATTCTTCTTCCCATCTTATTCTGTACTAGACATGTTCTCACTCAGTAGACTCAACTTCTGCATCATATATTTCTTCTTCTCTTACTTCTATATAAAGATATTCATGACAAATGAGATCTTCATCTCATGTGGGTGCAAAATGTACTACCAAAGTTTTATTAGCGAGTAAGAAACTGGATTTATCTTTAATCCAATGGTCACTAGATTTAAAGATTTTAGGGAAAACTTATGACAATGGACTTGGAGATTGAACTATAGGAGGTTGACTAAAATATGAGGATTGTTGACCTCTACTTGAATAATGACCTTTTCTTCCTCTATGTTCGGGTACAAGAGGTCTACAAGGACTTCTTCTTCCTCTAGAATTTCTAGAGCTTCCTTCACTAGAGGGTGTCCATGGTCTCTACATAAAAGTAAGACATTCTTGTTCTAGTTCATTATCTAGAGCATCTAATTCATTACACTGATTTTCTATTTTTTCTTCTTCATCATCAACTTCCTCTATTATAGGTTCATAAATTTCATCCTAGTCATATAAATCTTCATTTTCATCAACTACATCCCACCATGTTGTTACATTGGAGTAGACAACATTGATAATAAGATTTTTGCATTTACAGTTAGGAGCTTTGTGGCCAGGTTGGTGACATATGTATCAAATGATTTTATTAAACTGAGGATGAGGAAATTTGTGGTGATGTAGGTAAGTATGCTTTGGTACATGCGTGTGATGGTGGGGGAAATAATTCTTACAAAAACTAAGGCGTCTGATTTTAAATTGACGTTTAAGATTATGGACATATTGCTTACAACCATAGGGAGCAACTTTTAGGAATTTAGGTGCGAGATGATTGGCTTGATGTTTGCCAAGTTTGGTGATAGATTTGGTGTCAAAAATAAGTGTTAAAACTTGATAACAAGCAAACTCAATAATATCAGCCAAAGCACAAGTATCAATAACAAGATTCTTAAGTTGTAAGTAAGCAAAGACCTTATCAACAATATTATATGGCAAAGAATTTAAGAAATGTACTTTTAAAACATCATAATGAGCACATTTAGAGAAATAAGCAAGCTTCCTAAACTGCTTAGCATAATCTTCAAACTGTGATAAATCACAAAGCTTCATCCTCATAAGACATTTAGTTTCTTTAGTATTCTTATTCTTATGTGGAGGAACAAATCAACAAGCAATAAACTATATAAGGCTTTCATAGGTTTAGCTTAAAGAAAAACCTGGGTATTTTGTAGTTTTTCTCTTAATCTATTCCCTAGGCTCCAACAATGTCCCAAAAATATTTAGTAGCTAGACCAGAAGCAATAGCTTCATCCATTTCACCAACGACAACTATGGACTCAAAATAGTTACACCAACTAGTAATTTCATGATATGGATCAAGAAGATCATCAAAATTCAGATACCATCATTGGATAAGAACTCAACCTCTTTGTATTAGGGATTTGGATTGTTCATCTTTCTTTTCTACAGGTTTACTAGGCTTATCTTGATGCTTTTCAACCAATGCTGCATGTAACTTAGGAACAAAATTTGATTTCTGTAAACGTTGCTCAGAGGTTGAAGGCAAATCCAATAGTTCATTTTGTTTCTATTTTTTTCCCAACCAGAATATACTTTAGACAAGCTGGTCAAATTGACTATCAATGTTATGTACAACTCTTGACATATTATTTATAGAACCTTGAATACTATCAATATTATCAACAGATGAATGAACAATATTCAAATATTTATCTACATGATCATATACAACCTAGACTGAATTTATAAAATATGACAGAATTACTAATATTTTGAACAATATCCATGGTTGTTCTAATTCTATGTACAACACGACAGATATCATCAAAATTCACCTAGAAGTGAGAATTAAATTTGGTAGTATAATTTTTGTGTTTAAATTCATTTGATGGATCATTTTCTTTAGTATTACTAGGATGAAAGGTATAAGAAAATTAATATACTTTCCCTTCTTCTAATTTGTGATAACCCTTTAGTGAAGGCCATTGTCTCCCTCTATAAAAAGTATAATAATCTTTTTGATAAGATTTCAGGGTTTTATCCCTAGGTAATGCAGACAAGAAGAAAACTTTTCTTCACCTTGATTAATCTACGCATCATCTATCTCAACAACTAGATTACCTTTTCTGGGACTTCTGCTAGATTAGCTACAAAAATTGTCTAAGAGATTCTTTTTGCATATATGAAATATTATGTGATAAACTCCTATGCAAGATGTGAATTTTATTTCCATCAATAGAATGAACAAAAATTTACCAATGTTTATCCTTTGGCATGACATCCTTTAACCAATCAAATTTCCATTTAGTAGGTACAAGAATAGAGTTAATTAGACCTTTCTATAATTGAACTATACCACTTAATTTATGAGCATATGGAAAACTTTCTATAATTTTTGGGTGGCTAGTATTAGTCATAGAATATAGGATTTAAATATTAAGACTAACATACTGAAATGGTCCAAACATCTCAAGACCATATATAGAAGAGAATAAACCCTAACAATCTACACTTCAAGTGTTGACTTTAGTGCATCCTTTATCACGAGTACTAACTAAAAAATTAGTACAAAATTCATAACATGGTCACCAGAGGTGAATTTTCTTGGAAGTCTTTTCACAACCTCTCTCCTCTTAGTGAGTTGTTCAACATGCTTCAAGGGGGCCAAATTTTGTGTCACTTTCTCTACTTTATTGACTAGAGTGCTGTCTACAATCAGTGTAAGGTGGGAGGGAAGAGCATCCTTCCACCATGATGTCATTATCTTTCATTTGGATATAGGATAATTAGTGGCTAAGTGACCAATCTCAAAACACTTTTGACATCTAAATGAAATTCTCTCATAATCCAGGGATTGAATTCAAAAATGTTCTTTGATTTTCAATTTAATAGTGATTGGAAGGCTTTGGAAAATATCCAATGCTACCAAGATCTGACCAAAGGTAGTACTGTGAAAATTAGTGGTAGAGGCATCAAATAACAATAGTTCACCCAACGCATTTCCAATATTTGATAAATAGGATTCAACCCAAAACTGTAAGGATAAATGTGGTAAACAGACCCATATAGGGCTAGTCATTAGAATTTATAGAAGAGAATTGAACGTTGGGAACCAAGGCTTCATAAGAGAAGATCTCAATCCCAACTCCATGTTTTATGTAATATCCCCAATCAAATAGGGAATATAGAAAGATAGAAGCTCTGATACCACTGTAATATCCCCTGTCCAATAGGGAATATAGCAAGGCAAAAGCTCTGATACCACTGTAATATCCCCTACCAATAAGGAATATAGAAAGACAAAAGCTCTGATACCACTGTAATATCCCCAACCAATAGGGAATATAGAAATACAAAAGCTCTGAATTGCTTATCTGTATTTCTGCAAAATATCTTCAAATAGATAAATAAATCAGAGTATAATCTCTTATTTATTTGCTCATATGCTTACAATAGAGGTCCTTTGTCAAGTATACAAAGAATATTGAAAGTACGACCTGAATAGCCTGAGTATTCTGCAAACTGGGTAAGAAATCTAGATCTGGTACGTCTCGACCTGTTGTGTCAAAAACACAGTCGCCAATGTCGGTTATACTGTCGTCATCCGTCGACTGGGGTCGTTAACCTGTCGACGTCAGTGAGAGGTCGGCCGATGTCGGTCTCTGTAGGTCTCTGCCTGTCGATGTCAGTGTCTGATCTTTCCACTGATGCGTATGGATTTTCACGAATCTGTACGGACTTCATACGGCTGCCAATATAGCACACCCTGTATGCTTGATCCTGATCTGAAGAACTATGGGCTAATACAAAAGATCTATATCTGGATAATTCTTGAATCAAAACCAAAAATAAAGAAATACATGTGAACCCTTGTGATAGCTTCTGTATGAAGTTATCTCTCAAACTTGTAAACACCTGTGATAACTTTTGTATGAAGTTATCTCTCAATTTGGCAATAGATCAGTTGATCTCTCACAACCTCTGAATCACACACAATGAAGAGTTGACATTCTTCAATGTAAATGGAATCCTGGAACCCTTGGCTCAGTCTTCACAGAAGAATTCTTAACAAGAATCAATATCAATAATCAATCATGAATTCTCTCCCATGAGAAACCCTTATACCCTCCAAAAAGATATGCTTTCCCTAATTAGGGTTTTCTTAAATTAGAATTAGGGTTTCTAATAAAAATTAGACCAAATAATTAATATTTGATTAAATCAATCAAATATTAATATCTCCCTCAATACATGTCGGATCCTCGAACCGTCTGAAGCTGGTGAATCAGGGAATGATTCTACACATGACCATACTAAAATAAGGGTGCTCCACGGTGTGTCAGAAGTCCCTAAATAATAGGAGCTCAGGCCACATGTGTCTGAAAGAGCCTGAATGAAAGCCAACTGTAGAAATTCTGCTAATCGAAGCCAAGCCAAGCTCCATCATGACCCTCTATCCATCATATCAACCTACGAAGGTCGCATGATAGGCTAATCATCAACTCTGAGCGATGTCACCTAAAAAGGGGACATGACAATCCACCCCTCCTGAAATTGCTTGTCCCCAAGCAATCACAGAATAATGAACCACTCGATCCACCTGGATCCCAAATGTAGTCATGAACTATACTGATGACAATCAATGCAAGCTCCTATAATATCCTCTGAAATATAACCAAGAGGAATCTAGAATCAAACTGGCAAATGCAACTCAACCAAACTCCAAAAGGACAACTGTCATAGTTAGGAACCCATGAGAAACAAACTCTCGAAGTATCATAACCCAAGTAGAATGGACAACTCAAACTGCCAATTCCATCTACAAAAGATGGTGCCAATCCATCCCATAACTGATCCCTCTATAAAGGTGGCACGATCAACTATACCACACTGTCATCGGTGTGAGAAGAATCAATCTGGAGACTCGACTCCACTGGTATGCCAAACTCATCAGGACCAAGTACTCCCAAATCCTGAACATGTATGTCAGCACCAACAACTATAGGAACATACCACCAACCATCTCAATATACAAATGGGTTGGGTCTGATGCTGGTGAAGACCGCAAATGCTCCAACTCTGCAGTCACCTCAACCAAATGAAACCGTGACTCCTCATAAGCCAACTGCGTACTCTCAAGAATCTCAGAAGTCACCTCAAGCTGCTGAGTAAGCTCACTCACCTTATCTTCCTTGACCAATAATGCATCATATGCTATGCTAACCCACTCCATAAGATAATCTCTATCGGCTACCAACTGCATATAATCCTATCTCAAAATCTGGATAGCCTCCCATAAAGAGTGGATCTCTGTCAAGGACAAATAACTACCTCCCTGCTCAATGCTAGTAGGAGAACCCCATCCATAAACTGCTAACAACTGATGAGTAGCATCGAAATGCTTGCAAGCGGTAGCAATGTCTCACTCACTAACTCTCAGCTGACTAGACACATGGTGGCACTGGCTAGATTATCTCCTACAATCCTCCTCTGATGCACAGTCCAAAAGAGTAGACTCAAAATCACTGATCTCTGACGTACTACCATCCATACTCTATGAATCAACTCCATAGCTCATATCAACATACAGAGTATCAACAACTGTAGCATCACTATCCAACTCCTCCATACTGAAATAAACTGCCGAGAAAACTAAGTCGTCAAAACTGTCCATTGCATCCCCCTGTGTGTCATCTGCAATAATCGGATCCTAGGACTCTTCTACAATCTCTGCCATAGCTGAGAGATCATCAACCCTTAGTGCACTAACATCTGAGCACACCTCCCCACTCTGAGTGCAAGCATCGGATTCATCCTCATCTTCACTATCTCCTATCTCATAACAATCATGGGACATGCTGCTATCTTGTCTAACTGATCTATAGTGCTCTCTCCTCAGCTTAACAAAGCGATCAAAAGACAACCTCTCCCGAACTTTAGGAGTTAATAAGTCCCACTCGTCATTCGCTGTCATAAGAGTGTCCCACTATTTTTGAATACTTGAAATGCCCATGATTACTTCGCTTATTTAGTGACCAAGCTACCCAAACTACCCAATAGGATGGCAGAATTTAGCTCTAATCTACCCAACAGGATGGTAGGATTTGGCTCTGATACCACTGTAATATCCCCAATCAAATAGGGAATATAGAAAGATAGAAGCTCTGATACCACTGTAATATCCCTTGTCCAATAGGGAATATAGCAAGGCAAAAGCTCTAATACCACTGTAATATCCCCTACCAATAGGGAATATAGAAAGACAAAAGCTCTGATACCACTGTAATATCTCCAACCAATAGGGAATATAGAAATACAAAAGCTCTGAATTGCTTATCTGTATTTCTGCAAAATATCTTCAAATAGATAAATAAATCACAGTATAATCTCTTATTAATTTGCTCATATGCTTACAATAAAGGTCCTCTATCAAGTATACAAAGAATATTGAAAGTACGGCCTAAATAGCCTGAGTATTCTGTAAACTGGGTAAGAAATCTAGATCTGGTACGTCTCGGCCTGCTGTGTCAAAAACACAGTCACCGACATCGGTTATACTGCCATCGTTGGTCGACTGGGGTTGTTAACCTACCGATGTCGGTGAGAGGTCAACCGATGTCAGTCTCTGTAGGTCTCTGCCTGCCGATGTCGGTGTCTGATCTTTCTACTGATGTGTATGGATTTTCACAGATCTGTACAAACTTCATACGGCTGCCAATATAACACACCCTGTATGCTTGATCCTGATCTGAAAAACTATGGGCTAATACAAAATATCTATATCTAGATAATTCTTGAATCAGAACCAAAAATAAAGAAATACTTGTGAACCCTTGTGATAGCTTCTGTATGAAGTTATCTCTCAAACTTGTAAACACCTGTGATAACTTCTGTATAAAGAAATACTTGTGAACCCTTGTGATAGCTTCTGTATGAAGTTATCTCTCAAACTTGTAAACACCTGTGATAACTTCTGTATAAAGTTATCTCTCAATTTGGCAATAGATCGGCTGATCTCTCACAACCTCTGAATCGCACACAATGAAGAGTTGACGTTCTTCAATGTAAATGGAATCCTGGAACCCTTGGCTCAGTCTTCACAGAAGAATTCTTAACAAGAATCAATATCAATAATCAATCATGAATTCTCTCCCATGAGAAACCCTTATACCCTCCAAAAAGATATGCTTGCCCTAATTAGGGTTTTCTTAAATTAGAATTAGGGTTTCTAATTAAAATTAGACCAAATAATTAATATTTGATTAAATCAATCAAATATTAATATCTCCCTCAATACATGTCGGATCCTCAAACTGTCTGAAGCTGGTGAATCAGGGAATGATTCTGCACATGACCATACTAAAATAAGGGTGCTCCGCTGTGTGTCAAAAGTCCCTAAATAATAGTAGCTCAGGCCACATGTGTCTGAAAGAGCCTGAATGAAAGCCAACTGTAAAAATTTTGCTAATCGAAGCCAAGCCAAGCTCCATCATGACCCTCTATCCATCCTATCAACCTACGAAGGTCGCATGATAGGCTAATCATCAACTCTGAGCGACATCACCTAAAAAGGGGGCATGACATTTTATCATAAAAAACCTTGGTGAAATCTTCCAAATAGTCAAAAACCACAATAAAGAACCTCCTGGCACAAGGATATATCTCTATGTTATCCTCTGTGAGAGGTTGCCATTTATCTGAACCCATTTATGCAAAGTGGGTAGGCTAGGCCAATAGTGGTTGAATCTATAGAGGAATCCCTTTGAATTAAATTAGTTTTTTTTTTAAGAACTTCATCAAGAACCTCATACCATAAGGAGATCAAGGGGTTGCTCTTTGTTGCCTGTAGGGGTTTATTAGTGAAATTAACTAACACCAGCCTAAATGCAACATCCATAAAGGATTTCATTTTACTCTCCACCACCATATTTGAACCTATAATACTTGTCATGTCTTTCACCATGTTTGCCTCATTCCCTACATGACTAAGGTTTGTCACCCATAAGCCCACTGCTCTAGCTTACAATGCTTCCAAAGACACCTCCTCTCTTTATCACTGCCTCAACCTTTATAACCTTTACCTTCACTCCTACACCTAAAATCTCAATTGGTCTAGACTGGGCATTATGGCATGCCAAGATAGTCCTTGCCAACCTTTGGGCCTCCCCATTAGAAAGTAACTGCTTATCTGCCCTCGATGTCTTATCTTGAGACGCACCAACAACCTTCATACTCACACTCATTGGTTTTTGACAATCCACCACCTACCTTGAACAAACCATATCCATTGATATCCCCCCATCATATCCATCCCCAATCACCTTTGAAACTACCTTCCCACCTGCCTGTCCCTTTGGACCTACCACCAAACAAAAATCAACTCTAGATCTAGATGAATCTAGTAGCAAGACAGAGCTCCAACCTAGCATTTTTCTCTAATTTTTCCCTAGTCAACTCAAAGCCCCAACTTTAAGTCTCTTCACATTATTAATTTTCAACCTTGTAGCCCCAAATATTAACAGAGAAAACTTCTAGACATTGAAAATGAGACAAAAGAGTGGTCCAACATGGTACCAAAGATCTCTTCAGTTTCCCATTTTTGACTTCCCAAAAAAGTGAATTATCCTTAGAAATATAGTACCCTTTAGTAAGCTAACAAATCTTCATAATTTTAACAAAATACCAAGGGGCACATAATTACAAGACCATTTTAAGTATCCATATTTAATTTAATAATCCCCTAAAGGATGACCAATCTATTTTAGAATACCAAAATCAATTGAGTTACTGAGGCTGGCCCTATCCACAAATAGTAAAAATCTAGAATTTATGGGTTATGTTCATCTTCATTTGTATGTTCTATGTTCTGTGCAAGAGCTTCTAATCATTTGTGGTGACCACTGTATAACTGTTTTTCCTTCAAAATGCTAGCTCTTTGACATGTGAATACCAATGCAAATCAATGGGAGAGAAAGGGGTCATCAATTGAAATTGGGTATGACCTCAACCCTCCATGCATCGAGCACTGTCTACATATCAATACTCTAAAGAAGGATCAAATTTCATGTAATTATCCCGTGCTATGGTGGTGTGTGAATAACTAGTCAAAGTGTTATATGTTAGTGCAATACTAGTGTGATTAAATGCCTTAACTATGACTTGTGACTTTTGAGATATATTCAAATTTTAACACTGAGCTATTAAAGTTATATGTAATCAGAATTGAGAGAAATAGGGAGTTTTCTCTCAATGTGTAATTTGAATTCCAATGTTTTTCCGTGTGGAAGCCTCTTGTGTGAAAAATGGTTTGAAATGAATTTATATAGTCATATATTTAAAATTAATCCAATTGAGGTTTATTAGGGACATAGGATAACCTTTCCATAACATTAAATTTTGCAAATTAGTCATTATTTGATGGGAGGACAAGAGAGGGGGATTATACAATAGAGTGGGATGCTCCTATCTAATAAGATATTATTATCCAATGGGGATAAACAAGGGTGATAAGGGTCTAGTATGGCTTGAATGATGGTTGAGGTTACTATCATGATGGATAGGTTCATTCTGAGATCATCAATCAACTTAGAAGAGTGAGTCCATGTGTCAGGTGGGTGAAAGTGATCAAAAGTGCCCTAGGATAGGTCTAGAGCTAAGTGTGTAAAGGATTAGTCACAACTGCATTGTTTTAGATTAAATGTTAATTTACATGTCTACATCCCCTCCCCCCTTTTATTTTAATAATGCATCAAAGTGAAAG
Organism: Torreya grandis; assembly: GCA_037957365.1. Taxonomy (NCBI): domain Eukaryota; kingdom Viridiplantae; phylum Streptophyta; class Pinopsida; order Cupressales; family Taxaceae; genus Torreya; species Torreya grandis. Next base: position 2,335,980 of record JARHVA010000930.1, on the reverse strand, counting down.
TACTAAAGTAAAAGGAAAATTGTGTCCTAGGACTTATCTATGAAGTGTAATCCTGAATGTAGGCCACACCATTGAATTATACTCCATGCAAGCCTGTAATGAAACATATGTAATATTAGTCTTTACTTAAGATGAATATCAAAAAATAAAATATATGAAATTAGAGAATGACAAATAACAAATACTCCTAATTGGGTATGCGAACCATTGTGTTTTCTTGTGTAAAACCTAGTGACTATAGATGATGGGACCCTTGGATATTTCATTTACATTAAATAACTTGGATTGGGATATGCATGCCCCAATCCTCATTAATAGGAGAGTGTGCTTGATTCTATCATTGCATAACTAGAGTAGTGAGGTAATTTGGAATCCCTATATGAATCCCAATAAATTATTTTGGTGCAACAAATTTAATATAAATAGTGAACCAACCATTGCAGATGGAATAAAGTTTCATTCTAGTGCAAAATTGACACAAAATTGGTGCAAAAAATTGTAACAACCCCTCAAGGTTAATTAAAGTTAGGTATTAAAAAAAAAACTCTTATCATAAATTAATACAATACTAAAGATCTCTAACTAAATGCATCATTTTAAAATAACTAAAAGTTTAACCATAAGGTTTAGGTGATAATTCATTTAGCTAGTGATCCGATTTAAGCATGTTTATTTGCTTTTATACAAACAAAATATAAAGAACAATAATTATGCATGACAATAATTCATTCTATGCTGATTAAGTGTTTCATTAAGTACAATAAGTTACAATCAACTATTGTTTTATAATTTATATTAGAAGTTACAACTATATAATAATACATATCTGAATAATCAAATTACAATAATAAAATGTTCTACCAAACATATGAGTCACAATGAACTCATTTATATCTGAAAATAATATGAGTGGAGCCTCTATCAATTGACTATTGGGAGGGGAGGAAAAGTATCATTCGAGTGCTTTTTCACACCAACCACATACCAATGATCCCTCACATAAACTCCCAACAAGAGAATGGATCTCCCTTCATAGATGGGCATATAATGATAGTTTAAAAATTGAGAAAGTCAACTAAAAACCCGTGTACTGTAAGACAACTATCACATGCAACATACCATAAAAAAATATGTTCTAACATGATATGGTGCGAACATACAAACTAAATCAAACTGGTGAAATGATAATGTTCAAACTATAAACATTAATTTGGTCAAAATTTTCATATAGTTTTAAGATCCCTAAGATCTATCAATTTCACACACACTACTCAATCAGATTACATCAATTCTAACTTATTAATGACACTAATTAAATTAATGAAGTCCATCTCACTCATTTACTTAATCTCAGTAATATTGTATTTATATACAACTATATTTAATACTTAAAATCAACATATTTAATATATATTTTCATATAAAATAATACAACATATTAAAATATTAGAAAACACTATATTTAAAGATTTATTTTAAAATCATATAAAATAACACAATCATGCATCCATCTGATTTATTATAAACACATTTGAAGATCCAATATTACATACATAATATGCCTAGTATAACATTTAACTAAGCACAACTACTTTGCCCTATAATAGATTTGAAAGCTTAGATTCGTGTGTGTGTGTATATATATATATATATATATATATATATATATATATATATATATATATATATATATATATATATATATATATATATGTAGAATAAATTTTTTTTGGTCATGTTATAGTCATTTTTTTATCTGGTTTAGTATTATCTCTAATAACAAAAATGCAATCACCCATAATACACAGATATAACTATTAGATATAGGCTCGACTGTATATAGTCAGTCCTTAGCTTATATACACATCAACATATTCATTTACATACATAAATTCACTCAATATAATCAATGAATCTTTCCTTCAATATTATTTAATATCAAACTAAATGTTCAGAATAATTGAATCAACTCTATTTCAAATTTAATCATCCCACATATCTAAATATATAACTCAACTTTTCATATATCCACAATCCACAACTGAAGTATGATATATAATATGCAAATATTTATTTTTTAAACATTTCATGCTCATAAATTTAAAACATTGTTTAATCAAACCATAATATAAATGAACAATTCAATTGCTCATGCCTCCATAATCAAGAACCAAGCTAACAAAACACAAAATTTGCACACTTAAAACACTTATTAAAAATGGAGAAAACTATATAGTTTCAGTCTTATATGAAAAATTGAATTCATACATCGACTATTAACAATTAGACATTTTTTCTACTTATAAGTCTGTATATGTTTCCCATAAATTCTCACAAGACTTTATTTCAACTTATTTAAGTCGATAATTTAACCGAGATCAAAATAATACATTGATATTGAAAATTATAAATACATAATTGTTTGTTAATAATGTAAAATATTTACATACACGGGTTTAAGTCTCGAAGGGTCCTTCAAATTTGACCCTAAGGATGGGTCAAACCCATCCCCAGGGTCACATTTGAATGACCCTTAGACTAATTTTTTATCAATAAATTTAAATTGAAATGAATGCCCAGTGTTAAGTCCTATTCAACAGTAAAACAATGAAACTGCAAGGCTCAACACAAATTTCTATTTTATACTAAGATTGAAAGGGTTGAAACCTTTACACTATTTTGTAGACCATACCAACTATCCATGAATTCTTGTTTGTAATTTAAACATAAATAAAAGTATGCAGAGATTTACATATAAACTAGTAAAGTCGACCCTAGTCTAGGGTTTGATATAAAAAAACAAGACTTAATTAAAACTTACACAGTCAGAACATCTTTTCAGAATGTTCAAAAATCCATTAAATGTCACTATAAAGTCAAAACCCTCATAGAGTTTTGTCTACAAACTAGCTATCCATATTTCTGTGCTTCAAAATTAAAACATAAAATAAAGTATTCAAAGATTTATAAACAACTGTCAAGGTCAACCCTAGTCTAGGGTTTGCACCCAAATTATTAGAACAATAAACTAATACTCAATCAAAATCATATATGAGAATACATCCTAATCTCATGAAACTCTAATTATAAAATGGCTTAATTTAGAAAATACACATGTTCAACTCCAATAAAAAAGTTTTATATATATATGCTCATCCCTCTAAATGGGTTGTACACATCTATAGGGTTGACCATATATATATATATATATATATATATTCATTCAAAATTTATTAAACCCTAAATAAAATTGTACTCATAATAATTCATGGCAAGTGCTAATTTTAAAAAGATGAAAAATATAAAATCATAGACCCTACCTCAGTCTCCATCCAAACCACAAAGTTCTTTTTTTTTCCAATTTTCCTCCTCCCAAGAACTTTCCACCAATTTTTTTTTTCTAATATGCTATATCTTCTCCACCATCCTTGAATCCATTTTATCTCCATCAATTTCTAGCTTATTCATCAAAATCTCCAGCATGATTATCCATAAAATATCCTCAGTTCAATTTACTATTCGAAAACCCTCCAAAATGGATATGGCATGCAACTTAACTCAAGTTGTGTTCCATGATGACTTGAAGAGTCTAGAACCTTATGAATTTTTTGCCCTAATTCCCCTAAATATTTCAAATTGCATAATGATTTTAAAACATTATCATTCCAATGATTTCATTGACTAAATCAAACACCTACACAATACCATGCAACATGTAATGATTCAAAGTATATTGACTTCGTATGATATCATGGCTTATAAAAAGGTTAAAACTCTAGTTATTGAAAATGAAATAAATTTTAGGCCATAACCAAAACAATAAACTTTATTAAGATTTCAACCTATGCCTTCGAACTTACCACAATATAATGGCCAAGATTAATATCTTTTGCCTTGGTTAGATATTCAAGCCTTTAAAACATTATTATTGCCTAAGGTTAAACAACCTTGTTAATAACACAAACAAATACCTTTTCAATCAAAACAATGAATTTTTCCAACTCCAAAATGTCTTGGAGACCTTCTACCAAACACTATAACTTATAAATAACACAACTAAATCTTTGTTTAATTATTACCAGACAAAATAAAATTCATGTCAAAACAACAGAATCAAACTTTGTAACACTTTTTCAAGTCATAAGGTACTAAATGTAGTCAATGGAGTATGATCAACATATAAGAATTCCAAACTCCTAAATGCAAACACACTATGAGGTTAGACAATATGTAAATATAATGATCAATCAAATCCACATGTTGAAACATATTAGTAACCCAAAATCCTGTTGCAAGCAATACAAATCAACTAGCAATTAATAGATAATTATACTCTATGTGGTGTGTGATGGGTTTCACATTTCCATTCTCTCTCTACCCACAGGTCTCCATCTACACCATCGTCTCTGATGATACCCTCCTTCAGTCATAGTCAGGAGTGTGGTATCTATATTACATCCACCTCAGTACAAATGAATACTGGTTAGATCATATCATCTAAAATCATAATAAACTGTTGTAACAAAAATTAATGCTTAATCATGATTAAAATGTACCATACAAAATACAACTAGTTAATGAACAACTAACAATCATGATCATAAGCAATAAACACTATCCATAATCAACATATAACTAATTTCAGCTACTTAACACATCAAGTAAACTCATTATTAACCACATATTCAGTAATAATAAGTCTAGAGGAAAATCAAGATTTTAAAAAAATTAAGTATAATTTAAATCTAGTGTATACTATAGTAGGGTGCCCCTATCTAATAGGGTGATCTTGTCCAATTATAATTTATGAATGTGTAATAATCATATTACTTGTAATTGAGTCTGGGAATAGTGTTCTGTGTAATTTGAAGTCACCCATGTACACTGGTGAAATATATAAGATATAAAATTGGATAAAACATATATTGAATAATTGTGCATAAATAAATTGATGTATGGCAAAGTACATATAAGCATACATAGGTCCTGATTTTGGTATTTGTAAAAATATTTTACAGTTTTTGTATTTATATACATATGTAAAGAATATGTACAAAGTGAAAGAGAGATTATAACTAATGAGTCCTGCAAGGGACTCATAATCAATAGGCCATATGTCAAGAAAGGGAATGATAACCTTTCATGAAGGGAAAGGGATATGTTGTGGCAATTGAACTAAGATAAATGGAGAATTTGAAAATAGAATACCCATTATACTATAATTGTGACTACCACACTGATGATCTGTAACATGTCGCTATGGTGGATCATGATGAATTATAGGGATTTTGGAACCCATCTTGAAGTATGTGAATCCTATGTTGGTGCCTTATGTGAATTACCCTTGGTGTTTTGTAATATAAATCGAAGATGCATAGAAGTAGAGAGAGGCTCTCTAGAATCTGTAATAAATCTTCAATGAAGAGGACTCTCAAGGATAGGCCTCCGTATAAGGGTAGATATCCATTATTGAAATATCTAAGTAGGTTCCACCTTTTTAGGTGGCTCAAATGAAAGTTATTGTCTAGTAACCAAATTTGTCTGTGATAAAGGGTAATCATAAGGGGTACCTAAAACTATAATGACTTCATTAGCATATATATACTTTAAGTATTCATGAAATGTATAAGGAACTGCATGATTTATTTTGAATTTAAGGGCATCCCAATAATATATCAAAGACCCCTGCACTAGGTACTACTATGAATCTAGTGGCCACATATATGGGACCAACCTATAATGGTAATGTAATCTCACCAATAGAGATCTAAATGTGACCATTGAATTATTTTATGATCATGATGGTGGGAATAAATTATTGATAAGTATATCCAAGATGATAAAGAAGTGTGTTTGTACACATGTTGACATTGAACCATTATTGACTATGACACTCTGAATATACTAGTAATAAATGTGAGCTTGAATAAATAAAGAGTGTAAATTTGAAGAATCATGTACTATCTCATGCTATATAAATGTGATGAGTCACCTAGATAGAACTAAGATATGATAAGTACCTATGATACAATTCAAAGGATGTTGTTTCTTTGCATGTGAATGGTATAAAAATGGTGGAGGGTGTGCATTATATACATGTATCTATTATCTCATTAGTTGTATGCTTAGGAAAAGGATCACTATTTATTTTAATGGCCTTACTTTCACTTGGTTTTGCATTTGTAGTTTTTTTTGGGGTGCCCACATCAATTATGTTTGCATCTATCAAACCTTGAATATTGTGTCTCAAACTAATACATATGTTAGTAATATGGTCTAGCGCCATGTGAAAATCATAAAAAGTATTCTAGTCAAAACATTTTAGAAGAGGCTGATTCACATTAACCTATTTAATGGGAGGGAGAGATATGATATTGTATTCCAATAGCATTTTGAAGACCTTAAATGGAGATTTGTGTAGATTAGTAAATTATCTCCTTGGATAAGTTGATAAGACAATGCATGGAGTAGGCTCTAAAACTACATGTATTATTATATTTTGATCATTCTTATTGTCTATTGGCCTCACCTTGTATGGTGTATTTATTGAACTCTTTATATTTAAATATGAATTGGTTGTATACTTAAGTTTATAATTGCCAGTAACTTAACTTCTCTTTCATTTAATGTGTGACATAAATACGTGAATGAGGTAAAAATTTTGATCATGATAGATTCGTGCAAAGAAGGGATAAATTTTTTTTTTTTAATGTTTTGTAATTCTTTATTAGCGATAAGATTTTACATTTTGTAGGCATAGTATTTTTTTGTTAAGTTGAGAAATCTGAGTATATGAAATCTTCTCACTGATATTGATGGAAAAATATACAATAAACATATTGGACAATGGATTTAATGTATCGATTAGTGTGATAAATCATAAAACTAATGTAGTGCATAGTATTTAACACTTCTCAAAAATAACTTAGTCAATAATCTATCATTGGACACATAGTCCAAACATGCTACATGAAATGCTCTGAGATGCTGCTCAATGTCATCATTTCCATAATATAGTGTAATCTTGGGTGCCACAAAACCTATATATAAGGGATATAATTCTATATGTTGTGCCAATGGAGTGTGAAAAAAAAATGAGAATACAATAAATGAATATGTTTTAAAGGACCTTGTTTTAAATGTAACACCTTGGTTTACAAAAATTGAATCTTTTGCCTAAGGGATTGTAACATCATGATAAGAGGAATGTGTGCTAACCAAAGGTGGTGTTCCCAATTGAATAATAATATATTGAATCCCAGAGTTTCCCCCATTGTGGAAGGTGGTACACAAGTTATATCCAATGGAGTATAAGGATTAGAAGTCTCATATGATTTATTAAGTTCCTCTCTAACGATTTTGATAATGTCATATTGCATATCATTATTCTTTGAGAGAAACCCTTGTAATTTTCTATTATATGTGTCATCAAATATATCGTCTTGTTCTACCATTATAGATTTATTAACTAAATTCTAATTTTTTTTGACTTAGGAACAACTTGGTGTGATACTTTGGTTAAAAAATAAAAATAAAAATTATTAACTTGTATGCTAGGGAAACAAAAAAGATGGAATAGTAAAACTATTATATAAATTGTCAAATTTGAAACTCTTAAAAAAAAAAAAAAAGAAGGATACAAACCCTAACAACATTTATGGTTCGGGTTTTAACAAAATTCTATTAATAAATGGGTTCACCAATATGTTTTATCAAATATGAAAAAACCTAGAATTATGTAGATTACCCTAAATGACAAAATTTTGTGCAAAATCAAGACTAACAATAATGCAAATATCAATCATTCATTGATTTAAAACTAGCTAGATCTGGGAAATTATTAAATAAGTAAAGTGTAATATAAAATTAAGAATTAGTTAGGAAATATTGTTTCCAGAGGAATTAGAAGTTGAAACTAGTTGGGTGACTCGATTTGGTGACTATGAAACTGAATCTATAGCTCAAATGATCCCTAGAAAAAAAATTCCCTAAGTTGGACATGATTGGGGGGGGGGGGGGGGGGGGGGGAGCGGGGGTTGGCGCAGGCACTCTTATCCTCTATTAGGTTAGTCCCAAGCATAGACTATGAACATTTGGGATTTATGGGACTTCATCTATATGTTTTATGTTTCATGTGGGAACTTTTAATCAATTGCGATGACTACTACATGACTATTTTTATTTTAAAACTCTAGTTCATTGACATGTGAAGAGTAATGCAAATCATTGGGAGAAAAAGGATCTAGTAGTTAAACTTGGATGTGGCCTCAACATTCTATGTGATGAGCACTGTCTACATATTAATACTCTGAAAAGGGATCAAACTTCATGTAGTTCTCCCATGCTATAATGATGTGTGAATAACTAGAGAAATTTTAGATGCTGGTGAAATAATGGTATGATTAAGTGCCTTAACCATGAATTATGACCTTGGATATGTATTCAGACTTTAGCTTTGGGCTATTAGGGTTGTATGTAATTAGAATTGAGAAAAATAAGAAATTCACTCTCAATGTGAAACTTGAATTTTGGTGCTTTTCAATGTGGAATCACCTTGAGAGAAAAATGTTTTTAAAAATATTTATGTAGTAATATATTTAAAATTATTTTTAATGGGGATTATTAGGGACATAAACCAACCTTCCATAACTTTGAATTTTTTAAATTAGTCATTATTTGGTAGGAGGACAAGAGAGGGGTATTGGACAATAAAACGGGGCACTCTTATCCAATGGGGTGCTATTGTCCAATGGGAACAAACAATGGTGTTAAGGGTCTATCATGGCTTGAATGATGGATGAGACTAATAACATGATGGATAGATGCATTCTGGGGTCGTTAATTACTATAATAAGGATTCCTACACATTTAAAGTGGTTGAAAGTGTTCAAAAGGGCCCTAAGATAGGTATAAATTCAAGTATGTGAAGGTGTAGTCACAAGTGCATTGTTTTAGCTTAAATGTTAATTTATGTGTCTATACCACCTTTAATTTATTTTTTAACTTTTTTTTTAAATTTAAAAAATATCCTTGTCATTTCCCACTCGTTGAATAATATTATGCAGGGTTGAAATCTATTATATGATAACTTTCTCTTTAAAGATATTTCCAAACACATTTTTATTTTAGGAACATATGTGGTTCTTAACATTTTTTACCTTATATGCCACAATAAACATCTTTGAGTTGTTCTTAGGAGCAGGGTCTACCAAGAAGACAAAAGATATTTTAGATAAGGATATATTAACCCCATCATTTAAAATTTAAAAGGAATTCCCACTAGTGATCTCTCCAATTTGATATTTAGAAAGATAAGGTTATAACCCAAACTTGAAACTTTTAAAATCTTTGAGTCCATTCTCAAGGCATTATTAATACAAAAAATAGACACTGAAAGTATATCCGATTTTTTTTTCAATGTAACCAAAACTAAATTTTATATTAGTCCAAGAGAAAGACCATGTTTTTGGCTCCACATCATGTAAATTGTTAGCATTTACAAACTATAAAATCTTTCTGCGATTGAGTTTGCCTGTGGATCCCTTCTTATTTATGAATCTTTTAAAATATAGTTGAAGTCCATTGATAAAATAAACATATCATTTGGATTTAAATGTAGAAAACCAATCATCTCCCTCAAATTAATCTATTTCTAAATGGGATTACTTGGAGCATACACATTAATAAGATTAAAGTGAAAGATTTCATTTAATCCTTAAAAAATGATGCACATTTTTTTTTTTTAGAATTTGAAGGTTATTTATTTTATTCCAAAATATATAAATGCGCATATAAGTTCTTTTTGAGTCAACAACCTCCCATTTAAACATTTTAAACAATCATTCCTTTTTCCACGTAGAGTAGACTTATAAGCTTAGTTTCTTGAATTAACACTATATCTGATAAACTATTTTAGAGATGCCTTCTTAGCAACCTTAAATTATTTTAAGGATCCACTAATAATCTAGGAAAATATCTTGATTGTCTTTGGAAGGGTTCTTCCCCCTTCCTCTTATTTAACTCACCTTTTCAACCTCAGGGTCTACAAAATGACCTTTCCTAACAATTTTTTCTTTAAGTTTTTTTCTTCTTATGTTGTTTCCCACTCCCTCTTCTTTATATGTCTTTGGAATCTTTTTTTAAGATATGATTGGATCAATTGATAATTTATTTTATAAATAAATTCTCCCCACATTCCTCATGAAGTTAGAATATGAATTTATTTTTGATGGAATTTATATAAAATAGTTTTCCTTTTTTCTTTTCTAAAGTGAGTTTAGTACATATTCCAAGTGGAATCCACTTGGCTAACTCCAAATAAATGACTAAAATGATTAGGGAAACTTTTCCCCTAATTGGATCTGAATCTTTCCAAACAAAGATACTAAGTTGTGAATTATTTATTCCCCCATATTCTTTTTTTCTCATGCAAATTTACTATTAGAATAATTATTTGTTTAAGCTTATTTAAAGTTTAATAAATTCTAGTATCTTATTTTTGTGGTATTATAAACACTATTTTTTAATTTGTTACTCAGGTAAGTCTATTTTTTAATTACTATTGTGCCCACATCCTTTTTCATAAGAGCTTGTTATGAACCTATTTAATAGGTTATCTCCTTGGCTAATACAATCTTGTACTCTTTGTGTAATCCCGTGTTAATCTATTTTACATGGTAATCAAAAATCATGGTTTGTGATCACTATAGGAAAAATTATATTTGTGAATACATCTTGTCAAGGAGGTAGCATACCCAATGAAGATTGTTTGAGAAATAACCTAAAATTGCCAAGAATGTGGTGGGAAGAAAGAGGATGAATAAAGAGAAGGAAATGAAGCCAAGAGGAAATGTTGAGGGAGAAAAATACATTAGAAGGTGAGGAGAATGACCATTCAAAAATAAAAACCCTATTTGTTTGGTATGGCATGGCTGTTTTGAAAGGTAACATTTTGATTAATTTTGCTACAAGCTTTCATTTTGAGAGAGGCATTACGAGGAAGAGGTGGCACTCTAAAATAAGGGTATATATTGTTTTTTTTTTTTTTGAAGACAAATATTAAGATTAGAATTATATTTATGGTTACATCTACTAAATCTACCAAAGAGGCATTTTGAGCATAGGGAGGCATAACAAGGAATGTGGCACTCTACCAAGCCATAAGATCAATAAAAAACTAGACCATACACTGTTATTTTTTTTAGAAGAGAATAGGATCTGATAAATCTTGATTTCTACTATTTTATTCAAAAACAAGGAGTTTTGAGGAGTAAAAGGTCACCCAAGCCAAATCAATCTACCATTTTCTTGAGCATATGCAGTTTCCATTTCCTTGGATAATTTAATTATGTACTTTTTCTCTTAAGTTTTAAATCAACCAATCAATTTTTAGGTGAATTTTTTTAATTAAAAAATGGATAAGGGAAAATTATTTTTTCAACCTTAGAAACCTTTGTTTTTGCCTAAAACCTTACTTGAAAAGTCATGGTTAATTCTGTTGATAGAAAATCGTAAGCCCAAAACACATGAAATTTGGCCAAGTTGTTTATTTTTATGTCCTTTTCCACACACATAATAATTGTTTACAGATAGAGATATACAAATTCAAATTTTATTCTTTTTTTTAAATTTAGGTAATTTTATAAGAAATGGTTATTTTAATTTCTCTCGAATGGTATATAATTTTTTGCTAGAAACTAATAACATTGTCCAATTTTAGGATAAAATCAATATGTAAAAAGATTTTTTGTAAAATTAATCATAATATTTCCAATTTAATTATTTTCATGAAAAATTAGATAAAAATGGCTAGTTTACAATATTTGTTGTTACTAGGTTCTTAGAAATTGAATGAAATTTTTTTAGTTTGTAGATTCATATGATACTTATAGTTAGTTAGTATCATAATATTTACCATATTGTACTTGGTATAGAATCTAGACCAAATGATCAACCAAATGAAAATGATAAACATTATCATAAGGCCTTAATGATTTTAAAACTATTTGTAGTTTAAAATCTAATTTCAGAGTTAAAATTTTTGATAATGTACCATAATTGTGGAAACACCTTAAGACCAAATATCAAGGTTTTGAAGCTAGTATAATATTGTTTTGAAAAAAAAATTGTCACTAAGATACATGAAGATGATTTTATTTATGAATTTTTGTTGCATTTGAAATATATTTGTGATTAGTTGAAGGCAATGGAAAAATATATATATGAGCAAGACCTCATTTCTCTAGTTATGCAAAATTTATCATCTTCATATGATTCCTTTGTGGAGTCATTACACATGCTTTCTGAGACACAAACGTTGAATTTTGAGTAGTTTTCCATAGTTCTCATATAGAAGGAAAGGTGGTAGCAATAATCCATTACTTCAACATTAGAGTCTATATACAGTGCACTCATAGCACAATCGCAAGATAAAGGTACTTCTAAATCTCAATGGAAGTGTTTTGATTGTAATAAAATTGATCATTTAAAAAAATATTATCATAAATGCTAATATAATTTGAAAAATATGAGAAAGAAGTCACAATCTATAAATGTGGCTGAATAAGATGAACAAAATTTAGTAGGTGAGTTTGCATTTGTGGAATCATATAATAAATCAATAGAATCAAGAATATGGTATTTTGATTCAGGCACATCAAGACACTACATGTGTCACAAGACTGGTATGTACACTTTGTAGAAGATGATAGTTGTAATAAATTGGTTTTCTTAGGTGATGGTTGGGTTCACTATGTGAAAGGATATAGAGATGTTCATATTGCATAGAATTCTATTAGTTAGAATTTTCAAAATGTTTGATTTGTTCTTGACATAAACACAAATATTATTTCCATAAGTGAAATACCTAACATTAATGTGGAGTTTAAAGGAAACAGATGCATGGTTAATAATATTCATGCAAATCAAGTCATTGATATTGGTATTGGTAACAAAGGATTGTATATGTTAGTTGATCTCAAAAGAGAAAAATAACATGCACTAATAATGGTTGAAAGCACTAGTGAACTATGGCATAAGAGGTATAATCACCTTAGTTATGAGCATTTGCATACATTAAGTTAGACTAACATGGTGAATATAATGTCTTCTATTCAAAATAGTCAAAATGTATGTTCAGGATGTCAAATAGATAATAAAATTTCAAATTCATTTGACATTGGTAAGGAATAAAGAGTTAATAATGCATTGGATTTGTACAAGTGGGTTTGCATTGTCTAATTCAATCATCTTCAATATCTGGAGCTTTATATTACTTATTTCTTATAGATGACCTCTCTAGGAAAATTTGGGTTTATTTTTTGCACAAAAAGTCAAAATGTTTCTCTAACTATATTGCTTGGAAAACTATGGTAGATAAATAGGGAGGAAAACATGTAAAATATCTTAGATCAGTTAATGAGGATGAATTTATCTTTGATAAATTAATAGAATTATGCAATAAATAAGGTATACATAAGAAATATTATACATATCAGAATGACATCATGGCAAGGCAAAACAAGATAGTGATGGAGATGGCACAATGTATGCTAGATATCCATAATGTACTATATCAATACTAGACATAATATATGAATACAACTATGTACACTCTCAATAGAAGTCTCACACAAGTATTACATTATGTAACACCAAAATAAACTTGGTTAGGGAAAACATCAGATCTAAGTAATTTTCATTTTTTTAGATCTATTGCTTCTATATTGGGTAAAGTATTCATGTTTGTTGGTTATTGTGAGTAAAGAGATGTATACCAATAACTAGATGTATCTACATATAAAATTATGGTTAGTGAAGATGTTGATGTAGATGAGAAGGTACCATTCTTTTCTAATTATGGTTAATCTACTAATAGTAATGTATTACTACACACTGATGATGTTTCTAGAACAAGTTCTGGCACTAAATTTAAATAGGTTTAAAAAATGAAAATACCAGAAGTGTCAATTCATAAAGGTGACAAGAGTGTTTATCAATATTCACAATCAAATCAAGAAGACCAACAAAAAAAGCCTAAGTGGTACCATACCATAATGAAAGATATAAGGAAAGATGAATTGCATTACTTATTGGAAGGGAAATCTACAAGGTCAGGAAAACATGATGTGAAAGGTGAAGAGCAAGGAAATTTTGATCTTACTAATATTTCATAGGTAATGAAACCAAGTACAAGTTCAAAGACCAAAGTCAAACCAAAATGGAAGTTTTCCATGAAGGTTGGTGAAAGAGGAAGGGGCATACAAAAAACACAATATTATTGTGAACAATAAATGTCCCAAAATTATTCAACATTGGAAAGTAGTAGGTGTTGAGTTTTAAAATAAATGTATCGTAGGAGATATGTTATGTTGTTTGTTCTTGATGTATATTCTAAAATTTTTTGTTAGACTTGATGACTCTAACAAATAGGTAAAACATGACACATCCAAGACATGACAATAATTAAAGGACTAATAGAATCCAATGAACTCAATATTCAGTACCATTTCTTACTCTACTTATAGGTTGTAATGGTTCATTACCCATGTAATCCAATAAGATGGATTGGAAACACTAGGGACATTTGGATACAATATTGTAGTGGAAATAGATCTACCTTTGGTTAAGTTCATGTATGGACTTAATCCTATTATTATAATAATGACTAAATTCAGTTATTAAGGGAGGGTATTAAAATAATTATTTATAATCAATATCTTCTAGTATCTTATTGTTATGGTATTATAACCACTATTTATTAAGTCATTACTCGGGTAAGTCTATTTTTCACTTATTATTTTGTCCACCTCCTTTTTCATAGGAGTTTGTTATGAGCCTATTTAATAAGTTATCTTCTTGGTTAATATAGTCATATGCTCTTTGTGTAATTATGTGTTAATCTATTTTACATTTATTTCTTTTTCCATCATTTTTTATTCTTCCTTTAGTAGCCTAGATTTAGGTTTACAACTCTCCCTAACATAGAATATTGATGGTGTATTTTGAATATTATTTCTTAAATGTAAACATCCTTTCATAAGATTCTCATCTTTTCTTCAAATAATGGTTTGAGATCCCCCACCCCCCATCCAAATCTACTTTGAAGAAGTCCCCAACTTACGATTGACCAAATTTTGAACAAATGTAAATATTTTAGCCTCTTTATTCTTCAATTTTACTTGGAAGTTTTTATAGTCCTTGAGGAAATGGACATAATCATAGTAAATATTGCATCTAAAATTAGAATTATCATAATCTATCTGTTGAACCTAGATCTGATCTCCTACTATAAGTTCTACCTTCTCAACTAGAGGCATTTTAAGTCTAAGATTACACATATTTTGGTACTTGACCTTATGGATTTATTCAATGTTTCATGACAAATATTAAGGAAACTCCCTAGCTTAGAAACAAT
The DNA here is from genome assembly GCA_037957365.1 of Torreya grandis. NCBI lineage: Eukaryota > Viridiplantae > Streptophyta > Pinopsida > Cupressales > Taxaceae > Torreya > Torreya grandis. The sequence goes on along the minus strand of JARHVA010000930.1, from coordinate 2,320,565 downwards.
CTTCCTTAATCGTACAATTTGATTGATAATGGAATTTGATGACTTTATTCTTTTGAAGCATCAAAACCCTTTCACCCTTGTCATAAAAAAAATAGAGTTCTTGAAAACCCATGGCCCTCCATGTAGGATTTTATCTCTATATTATTTTGAGGAAAAATAGACAATAAAATAAAAGAATTTGGAGAAGGGCTAGGAAAAAAGGACTTACCATTTTAAAGGTGGAAGAAGTCCATTTGAGAATATTTTACACATTTCATCTAGATTTCAATAAACATTGAAATAAACACCTCAAGCTCAAATGAGGAAACTTCCTTAACCACTTTCTCTTTGTTTAATTTGATTTGTGGTTTACCTGATTTGGCATGTAGAACCTTCCTATTGTTATTTTTCTATTAGTGTCTTCTAGGTTTCCATTGAATTTTTCGAATCTGTCCAGTTTCCCAACACCTCCCATTTACTCCATTGGGTCTTCAAGGACATCACCTAGAGATTTGTAAACACTAAATTTTTTGACAAATTCTTTATCCTTTTTATCTAATAATACTCCTCATTTACGTTATCCATCACCAACAAGAGATTTAGTTTCACCATCCACTTATTCTTTCCTCTCCTCCTCAATCCACTTGATCTTTTTCACCATGCCCATTATTCTCTTACAATAAAAAAATTGGGTTAATCGTAGGACAAAGCTCAAAGTGTACATGGAGATGGGTTGGGATCTATAATATCAAAGAGTTTTCCATGTGGTTCACATTAAACATTTTGACCCATACCTCAAAGTGTCTTCATGGCTAATTTAAGGTGCTAAGGAACATTAGCCAATGGTGTGATATTTGATTGATTTTTTATTACATGATATATTATTTTATCAAATTTGGGGAATCAGGACAATGTTAGACCCTATTTAGATAAACTAACATGTAAATGTTGGAAATTGTGCCTCCCAAGACAAATGCCAACTCTTATAACCAATTTTTTTTTATGACAACCACCCAAGCCTACACATGGTGATATACTACACGGTCATATCCTTATTGTTCCTTTTTTGAACCTTGGTAACATTGTTAGAAGTGTCATTATGTGTTCTAGAGACTACTTGTGGATCCATCATATCATAATTATTTGGAGGTCTATTTGGTGATGTGACACTGGTCATGGTTTCCCAGGTGAAGAGGAGAGTGTCAATATGATATGAAGGTTCAATGGTTTTTTTAATGTCATTGTTAATGGTTTGGTCATTCAAGCAGTTTCAAGCCTTCATAACCCCCCCCCCCCCCCCTTAAGCCATCAATCACATAATATAAGCTTATTTACATTAAAAAACTAAGATAGGGGGAAAGTGTTTTGATGTAAATTACATTATAAGGTCTTGAAAAGATCACTTTATTATCATATGGTCATGAATCACCCATTTCATATCCATAAGGGTCCACTTTAAGGCTCATATTCACCTCCCACTAGCCAAATGGGACCCACACATGCCAAATGTACCTCTTCAACCCCTCAATTTGTACCATGAACTTTGATGCATTACCTAACTCATAATTTCCCTAATCCTACCCATTAATAATGATTCAAGGTTATAAACATGGAAAAATGCAAGAAAAGGAGAGTTTTTTAGGTCTTTTAGTAGGTTGTATGAACTTATACAATTAGTCTATATAGATGAGAGTTAGATATTTTAGGTGGGGTCATGGAAAGTATTCCAGTGGATTTTCATGATCAAAGGATTCAATGCAGGCTCTAAACAGACCCTCTTACTCTTTCCAGTTCATTTGGTAGCCCAAGACAACACTTCAAGTTTATAGATGGTACGTTTATGAGAGAGAAGATGGAGGTATAAAATTTTTAGAAAAGAAGGGGACCTTAGATATATTCTATATTTGGAAATTTATTCTCATATTGACCCTCCCTCATTTATTAACAATGTAGGGCACTCACAATGTCTTCTCCATTCAGGCACGATATCAATTTTCTATGTTTTTTCCTTTCCTGAGCATGGTGACATAAAAATGGAAGGTTATAGAGATTTTTAGGAGTTTTCATCACCTTCACAAACCATTATTAAACCTCATCTCACATGTGTGGGTTATGGTATCAATCAAGACTTCACACTTTCTTCATTTTTGTAGGCTGTAGATAAGTATATCTACGTTGCAAGGCATTTAGGGCATAAATATGGAAGAAAGGGTTGTATTCAATCATTTAATGGTCCCTTGATATCCTTTAAAATATCCTCTACCTTCCATACTTAGCTAGTTCAGATTAAGGGACTCTTTCAAGTCACATTCCAAGGTGATTATCATAAGTACATTATGTGACCTCCTGACAGGCATAAACTTATGTCACTGTAGTGGTTGTGAAGTGTTCTAAGTCAAGAAAAATAGACACAAGATCCTTCATGTTATCTTATTCCTTATTTTTTAATCCTTAAGGCCCCTCACTTGCCTATGTCCAAGCATTATTATTTTTAACCTTGAAATGTACAATCTGCATAGCCATATCATGCTTATTGTGTAAGGTTAAGAAGATGATACTCCACTATTGAATTGAAGTGTGTGAGGTTGAGAGAACCTCGTATGGATTTATGAGGACATGTAAGAGGTATGAAAGAGGATCCAAGGTTAGATAGACTCTAAACACATCGAGTTCACTCTAAGGGCAAATAAACTCAGTCAAAACTCCTTTGATCACACTCATGAATGTAACTGTAGACTTGAGATATTTTGCATGCTTAGAAGGTAACATGAGGATAGAAGAGTTTCAAAAGGATTTAATGTAGGTGATAGCCATATTATTCATGATATGATGCTTATAATGCCTCAAGGTGCTGTTAAAAAGGAAGATTCACACATATAGGCATGGTTTACTCTCTCACACATAGTCAATGAACATAAAATACATATAGTCAGTCATACAATAATAAGATGATTGAGTGAGAAATGGGGTCTATAAAGGGGTTTCAGAGTTTTTATGTCAATAAAGTAACCCTTTGCATGGTTATCCACCAAATTAATGATTCAAAGTACCAAGAAAGGATGATTTATACCTATAGCTCAATCAACATACATGGAAAGGCTACCTATAGGCATGACCATGGAATGAGGATAGTTTGAACACCACCCCTATTTTAGGGCATCATCAAGTAAAGGAGAGTCACTGGGACTAGTGAGGAGAATATCTATATAAATTGGAGAAGTCTCACCCCTTACACATATAACATAGTCCAAGGCTTAGATGCCACTTACAGACAGAATGTGTATGAAATCAAAAATGCATCATGTCTATAAATCCATCCTAACTCAAAGAAGATAGATCATACTTACACTTTTGATTGGGGATATATTAGATAATTGGGAACATGACCAATATGGGGATTAACTAGACCTAATCAGGGAATCTCTTACCATAATAAACCATGCTAGGGAGGGTTTTAAAGCCTCCAACCAAGCACAATAATGTAATAACCCTAATTAGGTTGTATGCTTTATACTCATTAAAATAATAAGTAAAGCAAAGTCTAATGTAATGCTCACCAAATATTTTGGCACAAAGTGGGGGGTTAGTTAAAAAAAAACATGCATGGGAGAATCTAAATTGAGTTATGTATGAGTAAGACCCTAATACATGAAGAAGAAGAGTAATATTATTTGAAGCCAATACTTATGCTACTTCTATCTACTAAAGAGAAGAGAAAAGTTAGATAATACTTACTTGAAATATAAACCCATCAAGACTCAAACTCTCCCTTGGCCAAAAGGGATTTGCAAGAGGTTATTGTGATTTATAAGGATCACTAAGAAAGGCTAAATCATCCAAGACTTCTCCACAAGACTATATTCTCCAAGTAGAAACCCTAAGCTAAGAATCCTCAAGTAGAATGGTGGAAGAACATATTATAAAGAATCACAAGCAAATAGTAAATTTTGTTCATTATTAAATAATAAAAGCAATGATCTCATATATATATATATATATATATATATTTGGATTTAACCCTAATCCCTTCCCAAAAATTTAGCCAATAGGGTCAACTGAGTTGATGTAGTACAATTATGGACAAGAATTCACTAGGTCACGGGTTAGGTTGGCTAGAACCTAAATGAATTTTACCCATAATAGTACAGGGTCAACCCAATTGACCTAGTACTACAAATAGTCAAAAGAAGCTTAAGGTGAGGATAATAAGGACATAAAGTGGTAAAATACTGGAGGAGTGTGCAAAGAAAGAGTAATATTTTAAGGGAATGGTTTTTAGGAGCTAGCTAGATTAGTAATAAGTGACAATAAGGGAAAACAATCTTATGAAGCACCAATGGTCTACCCACCCCTTTCCTGGTATACCCCTTAGGGCATGCACTCAAATATATCAAGTGTTTATGGGTTCTTTCAAGATAGAAAGCATCAATATTTGATAAAAGTTGAAAATATTATGTGTATATATATGCCCCATTTGAATCTCATCATGTGTCACTAAGGTGAAATAGGGGATGGTGCTTTGAGAAAGAATAAAGTAACACACAATATTAAGGCTGAAAAAAGTTGTAGTATTTTAAAGCAAACTTAACTAAAATTAAATGACTAAAAGGGAAATAATTGAAAAGTAAATGTAGGTGTATCTCGACTTACCTTTATTTCTAGATAGTTGTCTACTGTGTTGTTAGTTTTAATTATGGAGGGCACAGAGACTGATTTTGACAAACCCAAGAATATAAAACTAAAGAGCAAAAACAAATAAACTTAGGAAAGCCAAGATAAATGGTGTTATGAGGATGGGATGTACAAGGAAATTTGGCAAGCGGGGGTGACAAGTGCTATGTTAGACCAAATGACAAGTCAAAATGTAGAGAAAATTGGGTAACCAAAAAGCCAAGGCTACTAAAGACCAAAAAACTCAAACAAGTAAACCTTAAGTAATAAAGAAAAAATCACCAAGTCAAACCAAGGATATACATAAAAAAGATGAAAATATAACATCAATATGAAAGCAATAACAATCCTTACTTTAAACAAAGATGGACAAGCAAAAAAAATGGTAAAACAACATTAATAAGTGAGAAGTAACAATCCTTACTCAATCATCAATGGAAAAAGATTCATAAAATGGAAAATAACATTGGTGAGTGAGAAGTAACAAGACAACCTCACTCAATAATGGAAAAAGTACATGAAAGTAGAAACAGACTCAAGTATTTTCAAAAAGGGGTGGTACAAAAATGACAAATGATAAAAAGAAAACAAAGCAAGTCTATAAATGTAGAGTCATAGTGTAAATAAAAATAATCTATAGTCAATCATATTGTTTTGTTTTAAGGATAGATAAAGCTGAAACAAAGTAGTGCTAGCATGTTTTTAAGATGTAAATAAGAAAGAAGTATCAAAGAAGGGAAAATAGATTTAGAATCATAATTTGCCTATCAAGGGGGGAAATGAAATGGGTGGAGGGAAGAATGAAGGAGAAACCAAGGTAGAGGAACTCTTTATCAAAGTCAAGACACTCAAATTACGTTTGTCAAAACAAGAGGACTATCGACCTTAAAGACTATGAAGAACTTCTCTTAGCCACATAATTATTAGGGTAATAAAAGAAGTATATAAATCATCCCATGAAGGTTATATGCATGAAAATTAAAATGGACCTACCTTCCCACAACATGTTCCCCATTCCTCAAGACCCCTTATAGATTCATTGGTATACTATGAAGATTGAGTACTTTCATGAGAAAGTAGGTAGCATCATAGAGTTTTTTGAATTATCCTATTCCAATATATTGGCCTACCACACCCCAATGGACCTCGGCTCTAGTGTGAGTCTAACTATGGATTTTGAGATTTGATTAGAGATATAGGAGATATGCTTGTAATCATGTCTTTTAGTGTGATTTTGACTTTTGAGATTTGGATGTTGCCTTTTGTATATCATTGACTTTTATTTAAAATGAGTTGGATTTTAACTTTCTTGATGGCTTTTTCTATTCCTCCTCCATACGGATTTGGAAAACCAAACATGGATGCTAAAAATGACTTTCATTCAAATACTTGGGACATGGTTGTTAAGAGAGAGAACTTGAGAGATCATGGTGTCTAAGAGTCTCATAAATTTAGGTGAAATAAAAGTGCTATCTTGAATTTGACCTTGTTTTATCCAATGTGGAGTGAAAGGTAAGGAAATCAAGAGGAATGACACATGGAACAATTTAAATTACTTCAAATTTTTAAAAAATGTGACAAAGGGTGAAAAAGGGATACAATAATAGAAAAGTGTGATTCTTTATCATAAGAATGAGGTAAATGGAGTAAAATACACTAACATAGATTGTTGTGAAAATTCAATCTATCAAAAGAAATAAAAGCTAAAGCTGAGAACAAGGATCAATAACACATTCTAGAAAAAGAAATGACAAGATGGTAATTTTATGATAATGGTCAGGTCCTATCCATGGTATTATACTACAAATCATAAAAGAGAAACCCATGAGGGTGATAAAAAGCATTGGAAAATTAAATGAGGTAAGAAAACAATTTTATTTTGTGAGGAAGGCTAGGTCCTATCCATGGTCTTATATTATAACTCACAAAATATAAACCCATGAGGGTGCCATAAAGAATATGAAAAATAATGAAAATAAATAAGACTATAATACATCATGATGAAGACCAGGTCCTATCTGTAATTTTATAATGCAACTAATGAAAAAGAGGGAAACTAAAAGACCAAAAGGAAGGACTAAGGTTTGGAACAAAGAGAGAACTACTATAAAGGGTGAGACCCATGTAAGTAACCTAAAAAAGCATTAGATAGATATCATATAAACATGAAAATAAGGGAAGGATTTAGGCAAAGTACTTCTTAAGGAATTGTGCATTAGTGGGATATTTGAAAACATGGCCTTCATTGGTTTGAAGGTGATAGGTTCTTGGACCAAGAATATCTTGTACTAAATAGGGACCCCACCACTTTTGGGCATATTTTCCTTCTTTATCATAAGTTTAGTCTAATTTAAGGGCAAGATCACTAACATTATATGTGCAAAATTTAACATGTTTGTTATGTTATTTGGAAATATGGGACTTGTATTGGCAATTATGTTGTAAAGCTTAAAGACGACACTCATCAAGGAGATCAAGGGCATGAAGGCAAACTTCACGTAATTATTCATTAGGAATGATACCATGAAGATATATATGAAGAAAGGGAAGATCAAATTCTAATGGAAGAATTGACTTAGAACCATAAACTAGAGAGAACATCATTGCCCCAGTGGTAGTACGTATGCTAGTCGAAGAGGCCCAAAGAGCAATATAGAGATGAAGGTGCCAATCTATACGGGTTTCACAAATTTTATTTTAGAGATTTTTTTAAAGATTTTTATTAGTGGCCTTGGCTTGAAAATTACATTGTGGATGATAAGGTGTGAAAAATTTGTGATTGATCTTTAATTTAGCACAAAGTTGTTTGATGTCCTTATTTTTAAAATTACCACCATTGTCAGAAATGATATTATAAGGGATGCCAAAGTGACAAATGATTTGATTAAGGATGAATTTAGATATGGTAGTTATGGTGACATTAACAAGGGGTATATCCTCTGCTAGAATTATTATCATTAATGTCAAAGGTCTAGCATTATTGGTGATAAAGGCCCCATAACATTTAATGGTATTTTTAATATTCATATCTTGGCTAATGTGTGTTGATATTTATTTAATATTAACAAACATATTTTTGGTTGCATAAAAGTCAAAAGAGGGCCCATGGAGAAGTCAAAGAGTCACGAGGTAAAGACAAAAGAGGAATGGGATGCATTTTCCCATGAAGAGTCATCTTGAGGAATTTTAAGAGTCATCATGTGAATACAAAAGAGGGTATGGCACATTTTTCCATGAAGGGACACTTTGAGGAATATGAAAAGTCACAAAGATAAAGATAAAAGAAGAAAGGACATATTTGCTTATGAAGGGTCACCATGTGACTTTTCAAATGCAAGTATACAAAGGGTCATGCAAGTTTGGCACCATTTTCCATGAGGATTGAAGGGTCACAAAGGGTGAATGCTAAAGGTCATTTGGAAAGCTATAAATAAAGGCTTGAGAAGCCATTTTTAATATGAAAGAGAGTGCATGGTTTTTTAATTATTTTATATAATAAAAGAGGAGAGAAAAGTAGGAGATATTGTAGATTTATATCATTTGTTGAGTAAGCAACATTAAGAGATAGTTGTGTTTTATACACAAAAGGGGTTGGTGCTCACAAATATTTGGGGTTGGTTCTCTTGCAAGTTGGTGCTTGAAAATTTTTTAATTTGAGTTGGTGCTCATTCATATACTTGAGATTATTCTCCATGGTGTTTCCCACTTTGGGTTTCCACATAAAAATCTGATCTCTCTCTCTCTCTCTCTCTCTCTCTCTCTCTCTCTCTCTCTCTCTCTCTCTCTCTCTCTCTCTCTCTCTCTCTCTCTCTCGTGTGGTGCATGTTATTGTTTCAGTTTTATTGCATATATTGAATGTGTGATTAAGCGGTTAAAGAAAAGAAATTTGATTAAGTAAAAGATATATAATATTTTGATTCACCCCCCTCTCAATATATTTTGTGATTAACAATCCTCAACCCATTTGGTGAAATATTCCATAGCTATGATGATAAATGCATGCCCATATTGAGATAAATGTAATTTTCCTATGAGATCTAATCCCCACATGGAAAATGGCCAAGGAGATTCGACAATTTAAAGCTCGACTGGAGGTGAATGAATTAGATCATCATTAAGCTAGCAAGGAGTACATGTTTTAGTAAATTTTATTGCATATTTTTAAAGAGTGGGCCAAAAGTAACCCATACATAGGCATTTATGGGATATAACATGTCTGTTATAGTGGTCACTACAAATTCCTCCATGTGCTTGTTCAAGAAGAGGAGGGACCTCATCTTTCAAAACACAATGGAGTTAGGTAACTTCAGCATTATGATAATATAGGATGTTTTATCAAAATACATATTTGAAAGCTTATTTATGAATATGAGTCTTTTCACAAGAATATAAGTTAAGAAGATAAGTTTGGTGTTCCATAAAAATTGAATGATGTCTTTCTACCATAGGCTTTGTCGGATGGTAACAGCCTTGATGTGGCAGATAAGTGAATATTATGGTTGATTATACGATGGATATTTTCTTATTTATATAAGAAAAATGGGATCATATATAACTTGGTGTGTATGAAAAAGATATGTTGAAGAAGCAAAGGAATCAACAATAAAATTTTGATCTTGAGGGATAGGCTCGATGATAAAATAAATGAAGTCTTTAGTAAGAGTTGTTGCAATTTGATGATAAGTAATGAGACTTTCAGTTTTTCATTGGTAATAACCATTGAATTGATGATAAATAAGATAATAATCACCTAAATAATGTAGGTATTAGATGTTTAAATCAAGAGAAACTTTCATGCCTAAGATTAGAGCTTCATATTTGGACATATTATTAGTGATGTCAAATGTTAAGCAAAAAGATAAAGGAATGATTTTTCCAAGAGTATTTATAAGAATTAAACCTACCCCGATTCCTTGAAGGAATTTAGCACTATCAAAGTAAAGAGTCCAAGTATCTTCATACAAGTCAACGTTAATTTTAGGAAGTTCTTCAATAACTACTTTGGGTTTAGTAGTATTAGGGGAAATAGTGGATTAATCAATATTATTGGCTTCAAGATTAGTAGTAAAGTTATGAAAGTAATATTTAAGTGAAATAACTTGATTTATACCTTTAATATAGAGAATATTATTATATGGAAGACTATATTGAAGGTGATTTATATCTGGTATAGGAGCTACAACAACTTGATCACCTATGACTATTCCTTTGATATCTTTTTGAGTTACATGTGAAGATCAAATTCCATAACGAGTACCATCCATTTTCCAATTATATCTTTGAGAAGGATTTGGAGAAGAAGTGATAAAGTGGATCAGAATGAATGATGACATAAGTGGTCTGATAAATCATGCAGTGTCAAAGTTTTTTAGCTATGAAATAGATGGTGAGGCAATCGTGTTTGACTTTGGTATAATATTTTTCATAATTGATGAGGCCATAGATAATTTATTAAATGACATACTCTATTCTAGTATCATATTGTGGGTAAGAATTGCCCTAATTTATATGGGTGTGGAATAAGTATATAAGATCAAGGGTCGATCATTGAAAGGAGGATGAAGTGTAGGCAGGGGAAGCAATGACTCTTTCATGTTATCAAATGATTTTTGATAGGGATCTATCTATTATAAAGCATTACCTTTATTAAGAAGAGAATTAATAGAGTATATGTGATCAGCCATTTTTGGGATGAATCATCTAATTACCCCAAGTTTGCCTAAGTAAGCATGAATGTCTAAAATGGAATGAGGAATGGACATGTTGATGATAGAACTAATTTTAGTTGGGTCAACATTGATACCATGGAGAGAGACTAAGAATCCTAACAAATTACTAGATGTGCACTAAAGACACATTTTTAAGGATTTAGTCTAACTCGATATATAAGAAGATGGTCAAAGATGGTAGCAAGATTGAAAAGATGAGTCTTATGACTTTTAGATTTAATAATGAGATCATCCACAAAGGTTTTAAAAATTTTATGGGTAATATCATGAAAGATATGAGTTATTACTCATTGATACGTGGATATAACATTTTTGAGGTTGAAGGGCATTTTGACATAGCAATAGGTACCCCATTCCATGGTGAAAGTTGTCTTATGTTGGTCCTTGGGGGAAATATGAATCTAATTATATCTTGAGAAGCCATCCATAAGAAATAACATTTCATAACCAACTATGGAATCAATGATGGCATTTATCAAAGGTAAAGGGAAGTTGTCCTTAGGACAAATGAGATTAATATTATGGAAATCAATACAAATGTGAATGACCATAGTGACCTTTTTTTGAATGGAAACTATGTTAAAAACCCATTCAAAATATTCCATTGGTTTGATAAATTTAGCATCAATAAGCTTGATGATTTCCTTGTGACATAAGGTGGAAAACTTGGGTGGAAATTTCCTTTGATTTTGATGCACAAGATTGACATCAAGATAAGTAATGATTTTATGCACCATAATGCTAGGGTAAATACCAAACATATCCTCATAAGACCAAGCAAATATCTCATCATATTTATCAAAGAATAAGATAAAATTATCGTATTCAATAGGTGAGAGTTCATGAGAAACTATAATTGGTCAAGGACAGGATGGAGTACCATATTTAATGTGAGTGGTTTCTTCAATAAACATAGCATTTTCATCTTGGAAATGGTATGGTACATTAGGTAAAGAAGAAATTGGATTAGTTTTAGGATCGATGCTAGAAATAAAATTATTGAAATAAGGGGTTTGGGTTTTGAAGTTCTCAATTTTATGATGTTTCTAAGGAATTTGAGGTTCTCAAGCATGAATAAATTTAAGAATGGCTTCATTTCTAGGTAAGGTAGGAAGAAGACCATAATATTCAACATCTACTTTGAGATCTAGAATTTGATTACCATGGTGATCATACTCATGATATATATGATGAACATTAGTTTCCTTGATATCTTGTGTAATCTTGGGATTATGAGAATTAGATGGTGTTAGAGTAAAACATGTTCACATTATTAATGTATAATGTAATCATTATTTGTTAAAAAAATAATATGTTAATATTTTATAGTTTGATTTATTAGTTGGTCAAATATATTGTTCATAGAAATATATTCATTTTTAGTGAGTTGTTAGTTAGAGTTTGTTTGAGTTATATTTGGAGATTTTGGTGGAGATTTCATCTCCCCAAATATAGGAAATAACTTTTCTATATATATGTAATCCTTCATATGGATTTAATATTTAGAGAGTGAAATATAATATTATATTGTGTGATTAAATTTCTTTGTGCAATTTGGGTTTGGCTAGCTTATTCCTCAACAATGGTTTCAGAGCTGGTAGATCATGTGATGGGAGAATGATTTGTTCATAGGGGCAATTGTCATATGCATCACCCCACCTGATGAAGAAGAATAATTTTGCTTGGATCAGTTTTGTATAATAAAGAGATGTCTTTGGATTGTTTTAGATCAGTAGTGCATTGTTGATAGAATTTGGCTTTAGGATGCCTTCATCCAGTGCATTACATGTTGATCTATTTAGAAGATTCCTCATACAATATGCAAGACTATGCCATTTAACATTTTGTTCTATTTCTTTGCTTTGAGTGAATGTGTATAGTTGTGCTAGTGTAGATATTTCTTCAAATTTACATCTATGGTAAGTTATCCAAGTCAGCATGAGAGAACATTTTTTGGCATTCCAAGTAGGAGAAAATAAAATAAATTCATTCTATTATGGAAGATCTTAATTCTTAACATGGTATCCGTAGATTCATCCCCATCTATCATTAAAGATCTGAATGTGTTCTATTATTATAATATCCCCTACAATTATCTCCATTAATTTTGGATGCATTTTTCATCATACACCTATTATACAAGTGAACTATGTATATTTGTCTTATGTAGTATTCATTTTAATAGTTAGAGTTCTGCATCAATACAAATATGGAATAATTTAAAGGAGTAATATCTTCTATTCATGGGTTATGAAGACTAAGAAAATATGAACAAATTCATTATCGTTGTATTATGAAGAATTAGTGTTGGAGAAGAACAAAAATGGTGAGCATTTGTTCTACCACATGCTCATACATTTTGCTTCCATACTAGCCAAATATATCATCAGTGGCTAACGAATGGTGGTTACACAATGTGAAGAGATCTATTTGTTTGGTGGACGTGTTCACCAAAAAATAAACAAGATGAAAATGGATAAAATAGTGGATATTTTGTAATGACAACTATGTACATTTTAGTTCCAAATCGGTACACATTAGTTAAATCTCATTATTTTAGTGTCTTAAATGGCTTGTTCATGCATGTTCCATTTTTTAGCATATAGTTGTCTATAGGGGAGCCCTATTTTGATGTATATGACACAAGTGGTCCTTAAAATGTAAATCCTCAAATTGGTCTTCCTAAAATAAGAAAGGGGTGGATTGGATTTCATGAAAGATGCAATGATCGTCACTTTACACAAATGTTTTATGCAAAACAAGAGATGTTATTTTACGCTATGAGGGAAAGTCTTAATGTTGAATTTATTTGTTCTGAGTTGGCTCATGGTCATGATATTATTCCTTCAAACAAGAAACGTCCAGAGTTGGAGCCAATGATAGTTGGGAGAATTTTTTGGGTGAAGGCGAGTTTACTATTGGTTAAAATTATTGTTATTTTAGTTCTTATTCTTCTGGTCATAATAATAAGTCAAGATTCAATTTATGTGTTGAGTTAAAAATTCATTTGTTTATTGTATGTTAAAGATAGTCATATTGTCAAAGTGTCAAAAATGAGTTGAAGTGTCAGTTTTGAGTCAAAAATTGTAAAAATAAAAATAAAAATTACCTTTCGGATACATTTTTGCTTGATAACGATGTCCACATTGTGGAAGGGATTTCCCTTAGAAAAATCATGACTTCTTCAGCTGAGTAAGTAGTATAACATACTGGAGGATGGAGGCTATGCAAGCCTCTCACAAGTCATCAGCGATGGGGCCCTAGATGTCTTGATGGCATATATAGTATGTTGTGCTTTTTATATTTTTCTACTATGTGTGCTTGAATAAGAAAAGAAGTAAAATTCTTGTTCAATTAATCTCTTTTGATTTTTTCCTTTTGTAATCCCTCTCAGTTAGAAAATGATGGGAATTAAATATGTACTTGCATACATGACATGGTTTTTGGTAAACCAACAAAACCGCTTGGTTGATGGTAAGATATCAGATAAAGCATCATTGGTTGTAGGTTAGCCGTGGAATAAACCTTCATTGGTTTTTGGTCAGCGATGGAAAAATCATTTTTCAATTTTATGATCCTTGGAAAAATCACACAGTCATATTCAGATGCAATACATGATGACATTCTCCCCAGGTTTAGATTAAGGGGGTGTGTGACTAGGATTAATAATGTTCACAAAGGGGTGAAAATTAGAGTAAAACATGCTCACATTATTAATGTATAACATAATTATTGTTTGATAAAATAATAATACGTTAGTATCTTATAGTTAGATTTACTATTTGGTCGAATATATTGTTCATAACAATATATTCAGTTTTAGTGAGTTGTTAGTCAAAGTTTGTTTGAGTTATATTTGGAGATTTCAGTGGAGATTTCATCTCCCCAAATATAAGAAATAACTTTCCTATATATATGTAATATTTTTTATGGATTTAATATTTAGAGAGTGAAATATAATATTATATTATGTGATTAAATTTTAGTGTGCAATTTGGGTTAGACTAACTTATTCCTCAATAGATGGATTAAAAGGTATTGGTGTGTTGGTGGTTTTTGTGATGGGGGAAGGATCAAATGCAAGGATGGGATCAATAGGTGTTAGAGAGGATGCAAAATTTTTTGAGTTTTGGAAGGTATAATTTGCTCTACTACCTAAGGAGTATTAAAAAGTAGAGAATTGGTAGGAGGCACATGACCTTTGGGATCTACTTTGTGATCCATAGAAATGGTATGAACATCCTAGTTAAAAGCATGAATTTGAGCAAAGGTTTTTTGATAATGTTGAACATCCAAGTCTTGAGATTGAGCTTGGGCCATAATATAATTATCATCATACATTGGAGAAATTATACATTCTTGAGATTCAAGAAGAGTTTTAGATGGGGAAATCCTAATATTACTGTAATAATGGGGAGACATGATGAGAAGATCTTGAAATAATTTGGCAACTCCAAAGTCATTTCAAGTGAAGGTATATTTAGGTAAATAAGGCTCGCGAGTATTTCATCAATGAATCTATGATTCCATCAATAAGAGGAGTAATATGGTCCCTTAATAATAAAGAAGGAGGAATCCACTCCAAAATATAGGGAGATAGCTTGTTAGTGTTACAAGTATGTTGCAAATTATTAGGTTCATCATCATCTAAATAAATAAGAGTGACTTGCAAATCAGGGTTGATGTTGATGAAATCAGGTAAATGAGCACTATTGATATTAGGAATGGTAGGAATGTGATACTAAGATTTAGGATTGGGAATTTGAATACTCCAAGGGTTTGGATCAACCTCATGCTTATATAATTTTCCATTGTGTAAGAATTTAATGCATTGGCTATTGTAAGAAGAAATATTCCTCATTCTAAGAGTCCATGGGAGACCAAGGAGTATATTATAAGATAAGGGTAAATCAAGGACCATAAGCTTAGTACGAACAGTCTTAGGTCCAATTATTAGGGGAAGCCAAATACAACAAAGTGGCTTTTGATTAATCTTATCAAAACCATGATAGGTAAGATGGGTTTGCTTGAGATGATCCTTGTTATAACCAAGTTATTGGATAAGTCATAAAGATGTCACATTAATAACAAAGCCTTCATCAACTAAAACCTTACGAATAAGGGTATTATTAATGGATAGTTTAATGAAAAGTGGTGGATCATTAGCATGAAAAATTATTTCATCTTTGATCATGTCCTCTTCAATAAATTCAATAGAAGGCTTGGAATAAGGACACATGGTTTCAATAGTATGTACATTAGAAGGTTGAGTTTTAATACAAGGTGGTTCTTCATATTTAGAGGATGGATTTTCAAATTCTTGTAATTATTGTAAAAGTAAGTTGTGCTGATAGGGGGAATTGTGAACCAACTCCATAAGTGGAATCTTGTAAGGCATAGAGTTAAGTTCTTTAAGAAAGTTCCAATGAGATTTAGAATAAAATCTAGTATGATGTTTAGGAGGTAAGGTAGATTTTTAAGGAATATAAGTTGTTGGGGTTTCATAATGAAGAATTTATTCCTCAGGAACTTCCAAAGTGATATTAGTGGTGGTAGTATCTTTGAGAAGTTATTCTTCTAAAGATGGATTTTTAGGTTTGGTGATAGGATAGTTGTTAGCTAGCTTGTAATGATAATTGGCCTTAATAGCATTAACATATTGAGAATTGTTATAATATTGGTCATAATCAACATCAATGACACAAATATATTTGGTATTTTGTTGATTATTATGTGTGGAAAAATATTTTTGGTTATTTGAGGTCGAAGCTTTGGAAACATGTCATTTTTCATAAGCAATGGTGTACTCTTGATGATGAAGGTTGATCAAGGATTCAAGATTAAATGAATCACCAAACATATAGGATATGTCAAATTTAGTGAGCCCTCTACAAGATTCATGAGAATGACCAATGTTGGCATGGAACCAATTAAATTGATTAGGGTCATGCCTATTAAGAGGATTATTAGAATAGGTGAAAGGTTTATAGGGTGGTAAAAAATGTTTCATTTGTTGTACCATGAGTGGTGTGTGAGAATATGATATAATGTCAGCTTTAGAAACTCTTGGTTTGGTTTGAGGAGTATTGCCAGTGATAGCATTAATGGATGTTTGAAAATATCCTTTAAAAAGTTTGGGATTAGGTTCGAATTGCTTTATGATAAAGTCTTGACATTTAGCTTGGTCAAGAGATTTATTAAATGTTTGAGGAGCAAAATTTTGAACCTTAAATTGAAGAAGAGTTAAGGTAGTTATAAAGAGTTTAAATAATTTATCATCAATCATGTTATGGTTGGCTTTATAGGCTAAATATTTCCATTGTTTGATAAACTCATGAGTTGATTCAGTGGGAAATTACTTAGCATTGATGAATTAGCTAAGTCAATTTTTAGGAAGATCATTATGTTGAACTCTTTAACTAAAGGATTGACCAAATATTCAAGTTGGCAAATGGAATGTTGAGGAAGTTGGTTGTACCATTCTAATACATCGCTAATAAAGGTTTTGACTAAAAGTTTAGTCATGATATAGTATTAGTTTGGATCCAATATTTGTAAATTTTACCAAAGGATTTGAGAAATGAGGTAGGGTCTTTAGTTCCATCATAATTGATAGTTGGAGATATGTTACCAATATTAATGAACATAATGAAGGGAGTTAAAGGTTCATTCTGAATAGTTTGAAGCATCACATTATTCATTATGGGTTGAGAAATAACATTACCTAGTGCATCTTTAAGAGGTGGAGTAATATAATTAGGATTAGCTTGAGAATGAATAGCCAGAGGTTGATTATCCATATGAATCAAATGATGTTGGAGTTGCATCATTTGAGAGGTGTTAAAATTTTGCATCATGTTCAATTGTTGTATGAATTGTGTAATAAGTTGAGTTATATCAATAGTTGGGTTGGTGTTAGTAGGATCACTCTCCAAATTGATATTAGGGGGAGGGTTATTAGAAGATGGATTATTAGTGGCATTATTGATTAAACTTGTGTAAACTACTCCCACATTAGTTTGAAGGTTTTTAAGATGAGAAGTGTCTTGATAGGTATAGAAAGGTTCAAAACCATCAACTTCATCTTGAGGTGTGATTTTCACCATGTGACAAGTCAAAAATGAAGGAGGTGAAGAGGTTCCTTAAGAGTGATGGTTATCTTGGGAGGAAAAGAGAGGGAGAATTAAACATCCCATATAGTATCTAAATGGATTTAGGTTGTCTAAGAAGATTATGATAGGTGACCTCATGATGACTTTGAGAGAAATGAAAAAAAATGCTAAAGAAGAGAAATAAATAACTGAATTGGATAGACATGGAAAGCAATAATAGTATAGAGTTGATTAGGTTGACTTAGTATAGAAAATAAGGTCTAAAAACTAAGAAAATAGGGATACATAGTCAACTGGGTCAACTTAGTTCTATAACTTGGATAGAAAATAGGTAGGAAAAAGATACAAAGTTGATAAGGTTGACCTAGTTCTATATTTTGGGAAATAAAAAAGAGTATTGTGTCAACAAGGTCGACCCAATGCTATGAGTAGGGGAATAAATAGTCTGTAAGAGACTATGTCGAGTAGAATGATTGTGTACTAAAATAGGAAAAATTATGCAAGTACTTTTGAAAGAAAAGAATGAAGAGAAACACACAATCAATTGGGTCAATGAGGATGATCCAATTGAGTTTCACAACACAAATCCTTGTACCAATGCTGGCCAACGCAAGTTTTTACAATACAACATATAACTGAGAAAAAATCAATCAATCAACTTGGAAAGAAAATTCTAAGTAAGTGGTCATCCTGAATGTTGTTAGATTATTATAATATGATTTTAAGAGTGATAGGAAGTTGGCTAAAATCAAGGAACTAAAAATAAATCTATGGATGGTTTCAAGATGTTTAGGTTGATAGAGATTTGTATTGATAATGGTACTAGCTTGGTATTGGGACCTAGCCCCTCACTTCACACACCATAATGATAAGGGTATCAGGTGCTTATCTAATATATATCATTAACCACATGTTTATACTTGGCCAAAAAACTAAGTTGGCTTCCCTCTTGGTGATGAAATCCAAGTAGGTAGGCCTTAGGTAGAAAATTATTTAAATATGTTTTTTAGATTATATGATTTGGTAGTGTGTGCATTAAAAAGACAAATAGTGCAACTAAATGGTATATTTAAAAACCACCTAATTAGACTATGTGATCTATTCTAAGCATGTAATCAACTAAAATGTGAAAGTGTGAGCTAATTACTAGTATATAAGTGTTAATTCCAACTTTGAAACATTTTACAATGTTGATTTAAATGATAGTGTATGTAGGGATTACATAATAGAGTCGATAGTGTCACTACTATACTATTGAAGCCAGGGTCTATTTATAACTAAGTTGACAATGTTGACCTAGTCTTCCAGATAGAAGACATAATACATAACTAGGTCAATAGAGTGGACCTAATTTACTGTATAAGGGCAATTTCAAAGACTACAAACTATGAAAAATAGAACTGTAATGAATAATAGAAATGATGTAGAAAGAGAGAAAGGAATCTTGGTGGTTTGGAGGATGTAGAGGAAAATGAGATTACTTTTGAAGTGCTTTGATTTTTACTTGTAAATTATTCCAACTATGTCGATTGGGTTGACTTAATTCTCCAATTCCCAATTTTTTGAAACCTATAAAAATGATTATGCTGGCAATGTCAACCTAATATGTTTTTTGGAAGTTTGGAAGTGTACTATGTCAATTGAGTTGATTTAGTAACCTGTTTGGAAGTGAAAACCTATACTTTATTGATAGAATCAATCTAGTAGCCTATACCTAATGAAAAACATACATAAACAAAACATATTCATATTGATGGGACTATGTGTTAAACCTGTGCATAAAAGTTAGAACTATACTGACACTATTGACCCAGTATTAAAAATATAGAAAATTAATAAATAAAATGATAAAATAATAAAAAATGTGAGATAAAACCTGTAAGGGTTAGATTGACATCGGGTTCACCAAAATGTATGCAATTAAAAATGCATCATGTATATAAATCAATCCTAACTTAGAGAAGATAGATCATACTTACACTTCTTATTGGGGATACAATAGATAATCGAGAACATGACCAATATGGGGATTTTTTAGACATAATTAGTGGATCTCTTAGACCCAATTAGTGGATCTCTTACCATAATAAAACATGCTAGGGAGGGTTCCAAATCCTCTAGTCAAGAATAATCATGTACTAACCCTAATAAATCCCTATGTTTTATACTCATTAAAATAATAACAAATAAAGTAAATTCTAATCTAGTGCTCACCAAAGCTTATGGCCCAAATTGGGGGGTTAGTAAACAAAAAAATATGCATAGGAGAATCTCAATTAAGCTATGTATGAATAAGACCTTAATACATGGAATAAGAAGAGTAATATTTTTTGAAGCCAATATTTATGCTACTTCTATCTACTAAAAAGAGGAGAAAAGTTATATAATACTTTCCTGAAAGATGAACCCATCGAGACTCAATATTTCCATTGGCCAAAGGGGCTTTGCAAGAGGTTTTTGTGGGTTTTAAGGATAAAAAAGAAAGGCAAAATCATCCAAGACTTCTCGACAAGACTAGATTCTTCAAGTAAAAACCCTAAGCTAAGACTCTTCAAGTAGAGTGGTGGAAGAGTAGATTATAAATAAGTGCAAGAGAATAATAAATCTTGTTCATTGTTAAATAATTATGAAATGATCTTGTATATATAGGTATATTTAACAATAAACCCTTCCAAAAATTTTGGCTGACATGGTCGACCTAGTCGACCTAGTACAGTTATGGACAAAAATTCACTAGGTCACGGGCTAGGTTTGCCAAGAGCTAACTAAGACCCTAAATGAATTTTACCCATAATAGTATAGGGTCAACCTAGTTGACCTAGTATTTTAAACAGTCAAAAGGAGATTAAGGTGAGGAAAAGAAGGACAAAAGGTGGTAAAATACTAGAGGAGTGTGCAAAGGAGTATTAATAGCTTAGGGTAATGGTTTTTAAGAGATGGTTGGATTAGTAATAATTGGTAATAAGGGAAAATAATATTGTGAAGTACTAATGGTTTTTACACCCCTTTCCCGGTATACCCATTAGGGTGTTCACTCAAAGAGATTGAGTGTTAGGAGAAGAAAACATATAAGTAAAGCTACATAAGATATTCTTTAGATATTCATGCATTATGTACCTATTTGTTAGTTGTATGTATTTTGTCATATCCTCCATGACTTCTAGTAGATGGAAGGTGAATAGTCTCCTCTTTTAGTTCCAAAGTATGATAAAAATGTGAATAGTTAGAGATTGTAAACGACTATATATATGTATGATTGTATGAATAAGAAGAGAGACCTTTGTTGAGATCAATATAAACTATTTGGTTATGGTTACCAATTGTATTTCTTATTTTGTTCCTTGCATTACTATCATGTTTAATGTTTGGATTAATTCTATCTAGTTTACTCCACATGCTCTGCAAGACTTAATTAAGTACTGGTTAATCTTAATTCTTATCTATTGCATGATAATTCAATTCTATGTTTTTATTTTCCTTATTAAATATGAATTCTCTGCACTATCCTACACACTTGACTAAAAATTAGCTTTCCTCATCCTTAGTACGTCATGTTTGCATCAGCAACCTCTATTAACAATGGTACAGTGAGCATGGAAATACTCCTTCCAGAGGAAACTATGCTAAGATGGTTACTGGGATAGTGAGGCATTGCAACATGGTTAGACCAAAAAGTATGGAATTTTATAGAAGAATAATCTAAAAGGATTGGTCTTACCACAAGTGAAATTATTTAGGAACATATCTACATAGAGATATATGAAATTTTCTAGTGTGAACTACTAGAACTTATAACTAATTTTTTGACAAGACTGGACTACTATTTCTTGAATCTGAGAATGGAAGAAACAATTACCTATACCGAAGAGAAGATAGACCAGTTGACTAAAAACTAAATAGATGAGAGCAATAGGCTATCGGGTTACCACCACCATAGATGGATACATCACCAAGTTTATAGTACCAAGATATATATCACTCGAAGCTGCATAGGACTATTTTGTCTAAGAAATTAGAGGAATTTTTTTGTAGTAACTACCTTTCCTAATAAAGATGTTGGTTATGGATAAGGCCATGGTGCCTATTCTAAACAATATGGAGTAGTCAATTTGGGTGTATGGGGATGAGTGAAAAATGATGGATAGATGAGGAGTTAATTCTTGAACATAAATCTAGAATGGAGACACGAGGAAAGAAGAGTTAATAGAAAATTTTGGATTTAGAATGAGAATTGTGATAATAAAATAGATGAAATAAATAGAATAATACCCAGGTAGTTACGAGTAGAGATAAGAGTAGTAGTAGAATAGGTGATGAATGAGTAAAATGATGTGATGAACAAGAGTATGAATGAAGAACAAATAAATAGGATGATGAATTCTAGTAGATATAGTGAGAGGATGAAGAATGACATGTGCAAAGAAGAAGGTGAGAATAGTTTATAAGTAGAATAGATAGATGATAGATGCAGTGTACAACTATAAGAAAGGGTATTTCCAAAATAATAAGAATTACACAAAGAAACAAAATATAGTCACATGATAATCATAGGTTCAAGCATAGAAGAAGAAGATAGGAAAAACCATTCACCAAAAGAGCACACGTACCTATAGCCTAATCTTTTATATTTGAATAGAATTTTTCAGCTAGGTGGACATGAATATAATTATTGGGAAGGACCATTTACAAATAAAGTGAATTATTGGGGCACTAAAATTTAAATAATATCAATTAGGAAGGCTTTGAAGGCCATATGATTTTTTAAAACTGAACAAATAAAATAAGGAAGTGTAGAAAACATAGTGCACATGACAACTTACCCAATACGTAGAGTAGTACACAAGCACGATCACTTAGAATGCAACCTCCTTCAATATCAACTACATAATAGACTCCATCAATATTAGTCAACATGATGATTCATCTAGGAGGATTCATAAACATAGCCATTTATGATGGATCTACGGATATTGAATAGTACCTACTAACTTGCAAGATGAGATGGCAAGCTAAGGGCATCACTGATGAAGCTATCAAAAAGTGTGTGTTAGTAAGGGCACTAGCTGGTAGAGCACTTGAGTTAACCTACCAAAGAGAATTTTAGTATGCAAGTCTAAAAGATGTTGAGGATTGGCTTGTCATAGAATTCAAGATTAAGAAATGCACTAGTCAAACTATACAGGACCTGAAGGAGATATGGAAATTTTTTGGAGAATCGGTCTACAACTATGACCATAGATTATTTGATGTGATGAATAAGGTAGAATTTTCTCTAACAAATAAAGATAAAGCTACATGGTTCATTGAAGGACTACACTCTAGGATCAAGTTTGCCACTATGTAAACTAAATATGCTACCAAAGTAGATACTAGAGCTGTTACCCTATGTGTAGAACAAATTAAAGATTATGGAGAATCTTATGTTGTCAATTCCAAGATTAAGAATACACTACAAGATTTCATGAAAAAAATGGAGCAATACCATGAGGCAGATAAACCTAAATTGAATCTATAGTGTATGGAGTGTATAAAATAAGGACATCACATAAATGATTATCCTAAAATCAAGATATAATTTTGTGAACTCTATCAAGTAGTTGAGCACACCACCATGAAATTCCACCTTTTATAGTAATATATCAAGAACCCATAAAATTTGTATTGCAATTTTTGCAAGTCACCTAACCATGATGAGAAGAACTATCAGGATATGTAGGAGCTTAAATAAGGCATCACTAAAAATGTATTAGCTGTCACTACACAAAAAATCTCCTTAGTGAAGCAAGTGATCCCATGTTCAAAGGTAGATAAAGGTTGTGTGACCATACAGGTCCACAATGGATTCCAACTTTATTGTAGTGTCAACCTCAAGGCCTAGCTAAATAGACCCCTCTTTTTCTGAGTTGGACACCTTCTTATCTATAGTTCCAATATATATCACCCTGGAGCTCAACCATAATGTAGTAGCAAAAAATGAGTTAGACCCCACTAGCTACACAAAAACAATTGAAAATTGGAGATAACAATCAACAACACCAGTATTGGAACACTACACAATAACAAGGAGGATATAGAAGTGGATACTAATTTAATAGAGGAGGAACTTGATGTGGATATAGAGGAGGATATCATGGTGGTAGAGGTAATAAATATCAATGTCTACCACTATAATGCTATCTATGTGGATAATACAATTATGTCCAACTAAATTGCCTAATGAATCCTCAAAGGTAGTCATACTGTATATACTACAAAATCTCTAACGAATATGACACATAAGATCATCCTATTCTAGAGAAGAAGAGAAAGGACAAGGCCATCCAAAATTTGAATATGGTCAATGTGTAGCCTAAATAAAATGTATTCTTGAATGTTGTTACATGATAATAGAATGCAGACAAAGGGTTACCTCCACTTGAGATGCCTCAAGATTAAGGAATTCAATTAACTAAACTAAATAAGTACCCAAATCTAGCTACAAAAAAGGGCCTCATGTATGAATCTATGTAGATGTTGAAAAGCATCCAACATCAAGAAACCACTAAAGGAGACACTACAATAATAAATGCATAAATGTATGGCTAGATTTTATGCATTATGCACCAAGATAGAGTTATCACTACGCTCACAAATCTTTTGAAAATTTTTATTACAATGCATAATAAATACATCTTGTAGAACATCACTTACATGATACATAATTTACTAGAGTGTGCAAAATGTGGGTAATATAATATGGTGAAGTTGGTCTAGTATATTAAAATGAAGAATCCCTAGGATGTTGATACATGCATTGACATTGAGGTTATTGGTTATGAGATTTTGAATGTTGTCTTTGTTTTTGATAACACAGTCAATATGATTATTAGGTCTACTTAAGAAGCCATTAAATTACTAACTCTGAGTTACAACCCAGTAACTTTGAGATTAACTGATTATGGAAGAGTTGAACCTATTAGTAGATTAGAAGATGTGGAGATCAAAGTTGCAGAACTGATACTATGAGGTGAATTTAAAGTCATCAACATGAAGACCAAAATAACACATTACCCTTCACTCATAGGTAAAAAATGGGCATACAATGGTTAGATGACTATCAACATGGTTAAGAACCAATTATAGGTGCACTAAGGTGATAAATTAGTTTTTATTCCTCTCAAAAGAGCACTATTTCTCTTAATTTTAGCTTATTTATATTTAAATAAGAAGTAAGAAACTAGTAGTAAGGGTGTGGTAGAAGAACCTATATATTTGTGTGCACGTGATCCAAATGATCATGAAGAGATCCTATTTGTCTTGGAAAGGATGACCTATAGATAAAAAATCACTCATGCAGAAGGGTTGTTATATGGGTAGCAAGTTGGATTGCCTAGCATGAACTAGATCTAAGAAGCATGAGCTTGCTAGGAGGCTATCAATCCACACTCTTAAAATAGTCAAGTTAAAATAAATAAAGATAAAGTTTCTAAATCAAGTGATAGAAAATATTGAAAGAGAATACAAGAATGAATAAATGCTTGATAAAAGAAATAGACTAATTAAACAAATAGTGGGTCAATACTAATGCTAAATAGGTCAGGTTGGTTTCAAAAAATAGGTACGGTCTCCATAAAATGATAAAGACATGGAAAGTGGAATTTGGTTGAGGTTAGGTAAGTGTAAATAACTTGTTATTTCATACTATAGTGACCGTTGGTGGTTAGTGTGTCCATCAACGGTTAAGCTGACCATCAATAGTTGGGTAACCATCAATAATTGAGGGTGACTGTCGATGGTCAGGGTGGCCATCAGT
Source organism: Torreya grandis (assembly GCA_037957365.1). Taxonomy (NCBI): domain Eukaryota; kingdom Viridiplantae; phylum Streptophyta; class Pinopsida; order Cupressales; family Taxaceae; genus Torreya; species Torreya grandis. Next base: position 2,295,282 of record JARHVA010000930.1, on the reverse strand, counting down.
AATTCTTATGGGTTCTAAAAGAGTTCAAAAAAGGCTATAGAATGTGTTAGTAAGTGGTTTAGGATCTAGTTTGGCTTTTGGGGTTAGGAGATAAGATGTGGAAAGGTCTGATTTAGGTAGGGAAGTCAGAAATCAAACAAATAAAACTTGAAATGCAAAATGTACCTAGTTTATTGTTTGATGGTTGATGGCTGATCCTAGAGCAATTTTGGTAGAGTAATGGTACTTTACCTAAAGATAAATTTTGGTAGAGGTTCAAGTATCTATTATAGTTGCTAAATTACTAGAAGGAAGACCTGTTAGTTGATAGCTTGATTACCTATGATTTAAAATGCTTGATTATGGATCCCTATTCACATCTTACTCCCCTCCTTTTGTAGAGAAATAAAGATGGAGGTAGAAGGTTTTATAGGAGGTTAGGCTACTAATATTAATGCATCATGATGTGTTAGAAATAGGCAAGGTAAACATATTAAATTATGTCATGTTAGCTTGTACACAACTAGTGTTGTGTTTGTTTAGGTGGTGGGGAAGGGACCTGACCATTGATGATCAAGGTGATCATCGATGGTCAAACTAACCATCAACAATCAAGTGTTAAAGGTTAAGTGGGGTAAACATGGGTAAGTTAGTGAGTTGGTTAGCTAATTATCTAACCTGACTCAGGGTCATGGTCAGAGATTGGGTAATAGTCTGATTTAGGGGTGGTTCAACATTTAGAACTATAGTGTTCAAAATTTTAGTGTCTACATTTTGCCCCTTTTTGTTATGTAGTTTGTGTCAGCAAGATGTAAAACAAAAATAGATTGTGTGTCGAAGGTTTAGTTTCCCTGAGCATGGGAGGAGGTGTTCTACCTCAAACCAAGAGTCAATGAGGTGAAACTGAATTAGGTACAAGTTTGATAAGTGTTTATAGCGAGTCATGAGGTTGGTGATGAAAAAGTTGGGCATTTAAAGCATAAACATGGGCACATAATGTGACTAAGTGTGATGGAGAAGATCATGTAAAGACTAAGTTTCCATGGTTGATAGAAATAAGGTTAGTTTTAGAAGGATTAGTGATAAGTTGACTATGTGACCATATTTAAGCATAGAGGTTAGGTACACTTGTAAATGCAAGTCTCCTAGGTAGGATCAGTGTTTTCATGGGAATCCAATGTAGGAAGTGTTCTTGAGAAAATAAAAATGGTCTGATGTGCACTAGGTACAAATTCAAATGTTCAACATGGTAAGGTTAGTCAGTTCAGTCAAAAGGACCAAGGTAAGGTTATCACAAAATATTTAATAGTTTAGGCCAATAGGCCAATCATCAAGGTGGATGTGGTCAAATGGTTGGTTAGAGAGGGTGTTTTCCAATGGTTCGTGGTTGTGGTTTGGTAAATAAGGGTAATCTCTAAAAGGTAGGCACTAAGGTGTTGGTGCTAAAAAATGTTAAAAAGGGGAGATCTTGACTATCAATGGTCAAGGGTCTCTAATTCAACTATTGATGGTCACCCTAACCATTAAAAATCGGGGTAAAACCCTAAAAGTCCAAAGGATAAAAAGTGAAAAATAATTTATCATTTTCACTATTTATATTTTGACTCTTTGACTCTGTCACTCCTATGTGTTTTTGAGTTTGGCATTATGTGTAAGAGTGCTAACAAGGTAGGGTTGATTACTGATTGGTTGATTGGGGTTTATGTTGAGATGGCATGAGAATAAGGATGTGGGGTGGATGAGGATGTGGCTAAGTGACAAGGGATAGGATTATTCCTCAATGATGGTCAAGGAGTGAGGTAGGTGCTACCTTAAATTATTAGATTAGTTGATTTTGGTAATTTTGGTTGAATTTGGTTAGTTTTTTTGTGATTTGGGGAGGGTTTGGGTGTTTTCCATAATTTTTAGGTTTTATTATGATTTTTTAAAATTAGCAAGTAAAAATTAAAATTGGGAGGGGAGAGGTAGGTTAAGGGTATGGTATAGGTCAAAATTAGGGTAATTGGGTGTTAGAAACGGGTGATTTGGGTTGGTTTTGGGTAGGTAGGGTTAGAGGTTTTACTACCAATGGTCACACACACTGACCATCAATAGTCATACCTTATCATCGATGGTTGTAGTTGATCATTGATGGTCAAAGATCAGAGGCCAAATGGCCAGCCAACTATTAGTGGTCATAGCAATCATCAGTAGTAAACTAAAGCATTAGGTTGTTTGGATAAAAGGTTAGGAAAAAGTTGATTTTAAAATGTGTTTTTGCTTGGAAATGTAGTTAATGCAAAATAGGTTAAAGGTAAAAGATGTTAAGGCTGAGTTAGAATGTTTTGAGCATACTTAGGGTAGATAGGTTAGAAGAAAGAGGGTTATGTAATTTGAATGGGGAAAAATAGGTGTCCATAGGTAGGTGAAATGGGATGAAAGGAGGTTGTTCATGGGTAAGGTAGTTGATAGAAAACTAAGCGTGTTTTGATAATTTGGATTTTGTAGGCACAAGGTCATATCTAAATATGGGATTGGGTTCCTTAGATCTTTGTAGAGATTTATTGTGGGATGACAGATGGTGACTGGGTGTATATGGAGGAGGTTGGCCTTGGTGCGATGATGTACTTATAACATGTGCCATGAGATGTGGTGATGATTATGGCCCTTATTGAGAGATGGGATCCATCCATGAACACTTTTCTCCTATTGATTGGAGAGATGACCATTTTAATAGAGGATATACATAGGATTACATGGCTACCCATTTAGGGGGAGTTCATATATCATATTGAGATCAAGCAGAGAGATGATCATATGGAGCTTCTATATGGTGAGGAGCAGGCCTTCACTAGGTGGCATGTTAGCATATTTAGTTATAGGCCATTGTATCAAAGGGATAGAGATGTTAGGTGGTTGTTGATGATGATGGTAGTCTCCTTCTTTGCATTTCTAAATTCAAGTAGTGGGAGGTTTCCTTATCTGCTATTAGAAGTTTTGGTGAAGATGTTGCTTGGTTAGACAATTTTTAGATGGGCACCAGTTTTGTTGGTACATATATACAAAGATTTATGGGGGTTTTGAGCACATTAGAGGTATGGCATTATTGTGGGATTTATGCTCAATTATTGGGCCTATGAGCATATCTAGGTTTTGAGACTAATGGGGATGTCATAGGATGGATACACCTAGATAGACTTCAAGGTGGGCTTCATGTGGTAGAGGAGTGATTACACACTCACAGGGCCTAGAGGAGGTGTGTGATACATTGACTAGTTTAGAGGGGCATTGGATGCCTTGGTGGTCAGAGATGTGGGTTGAAGGTCATATGTCAGCTTCCTAAGGTGGGCCCATTATTCTTGGAATATTTTATTGATGTAGAGCTATAGGTGGATTTTTTAGAGGAGAGAGAGTGATACTAAGATCATCCATTTTGATAGGGTCCATAGGTGGTTCAACCTAGTATAGGGGATTATGGGTCTATTTCTGAGGTACAAGTAAGAGGATGTTAAGTTTTTGCTTCTAGTACCACAACCAGTGGAGGTGGTTCTTGATCACGAGGAGCTACTTGTTAGAGCAAAGATTGATGATGTCATTTTTATTGATGGTTATGTAACATGGTATCAAGCTATCTATGCAACTATGGATTTTGGATGGGATGATGGGGGTAGGTAGCCAATGGATGTGGATCTAGTTGGTGGGGGTCCATAGGTATAAGTATAAAGAGGTGGCCCTAACGGATAGGTAGGTTTAACACTAGCCACTACATAGGCACATATCATATCTTTATAGGGATAGGTGGCCATATTATAGGGCTAGGTTATGACATTATGGGGTCAAGTTGCCACTATGATGGGTAAGAGGGACCAGGCTAGGACTTCACTAGGCTTGGTGACCCAAGAGAGAGATACTTTGAGACAGAGAGGAAGAGTAGCTACATCACTAATAAGACCACTGGGTAACATCCCTATGTCATGGTACTTGACCATAATTTAGGAGTTATGTTATTATGAGGCCATATTTCTAATATAGTGTCCACAGGAGCCTTGATAGGGTATACATAGAGCTAGCTTGGTAGGCAATGTAGGTTTAGTGACTTTAGGTTAGTGGGCCGCTTAGTGGGTAGATAGGCAAGCACCTTGAGGGAACAGGAACTAGGCAATAGTAGTACCCCAAGGGCACAACTTTATGATATAATATGTATAGATGTAGATGATTTTGACATCGACCTACAAGATGATATAGTGAGATTTATATTTTTGAGAGAGAGATCATTATTACATGTACTATTTTATGTTGATGAGATATGATGTATCTAATATGATGATGATATATAGATGTTATTTTTATGGTTCATGGTTTATGGTTTTGGTGTTTATGGCTTATGATCATGCTTATGAGATGTAGACTCACTAGCTTATGCATGTGATGATTATGATGAGTTATGTTTATACATGATTATGATGATGTAAGATTTTGTTTCATGTATGATTATGATGGTTATGATTATGGTCTTGAGTATAGGTATGATTATGTGATGTTTTGATTAAGGTTATGATGCAGTTTATGATCTTGGAAATGATTGTGGTTATTGTTCCATATATGGTTAGGATGTTTTGATTATGGTTAGGATCATTGATATGTGATGTAGTTTATGATTATGGATATGATCATGGATATGTGATATGGTTATGTTTTAGAGTATGGTTATGATGTTTTTCTATAAACATGGTTATGATGTTTTGATTATGGTTATGATCATGGATATGGGATGTGGTGTATGATTATGGATATGTGAAGTTGTTTATGATTTATAGTTATTTTGTTGTTGTTTTGATTATAGATGTGGTGATGGATATGTGATATGGTTATGTCTTGATTGATATCACATAAATTAAGTTAGGTAATAAAACTAAATGTGAGAAAAGAGATGAAAAATCATGAGACCTAGGTTTAAGTGAATGGATGAACCAACTAGGAAAGGATAAATAGGAGGCATGATGCTTCTTTTTTATCAAATACAAAACAAAACCCAAAGTTAGATTGGCTTAAAGAACATAATCCTTTTAAATGTTGCACATTAGCATGCATTATTTGTTAAAAAGGTGTCTTGATCACATCATGTCAAGTGAGCTCTAAATCCCTTGATTTATTGATGGCACAAAGGGGATATGGATGGTAGGTGGTGTGAAGGGTAGTGTAACCTTCTTATAGGTTGGTCGGCCCCTTCTATAGGTGACCTAAGAACCATAATAGACAAGTCCATATTTTAATATAAGGTGTAGACTGATTGATGCAGGAAGTCTACTAATGCTTATTTATGAAAGCTGATTACAGCTTCCTTGGGATAGCTTGTTCGTATTACGATATAGGGTCTTTTGTTGTTTTGTTTTGATAGGTTTGTGAATCTAATTGATGTGGGAAGCTTTAAATGATTGCTTTGATAAATTTGACTTATCCATCCTTCAAGGGAGTGGTTTAGGTTTAGATTTATTTTTTTTGGTAGCTATCCTTCAAGGGTGTAGTCTATCTTTTTAAGCAATTCAGATTTGGGTAGTTGTCCTTCTTAAGAGCAGTTTGCATGCTAGAGATATTTGGGCCAAGTGATATTTTGGTATCCCAAATTATTTTGATGTTAAGTTATACATGGACAAGTCTATTTAGGCTTAGATGTTTACCTTTATGAGGGTAAAACCTAGAGCACAAGAAGGTTAATGATAGGTGATGGAGGTGATTTGAGAGATAATGACCATGGGATTCTATCTGAATTAGGGATGAAAAGTATCCATGAGAACCATTCCATGGGTAGAGTCATGGTACCCATATTTAGGATTAGGCTATGACTGTGTTGATTAATCACATTTTTCTATGTTGTAATCAGTTGTCCTCAAAGGGATGGGATGAAGGTGTGAGGAAGGTGAAAATATCATAAGTCAAGGGATGATCTTAAGTTAGACAAAAGGTGAATTTGATCCTTTTAACAAAAGAAAGGACATACATGTAAAGCATTGACATGCTGAAGTTTTGGTTTGCCTTCAAGAAAGGACAAATGCTAAGTTCCTAATCCATACTTGTGGGTTATGATGTAGGGTCCAATCCAATTGCAAGCAAACTTTCCTCACTTGATTTTTTCCAAATTGGTCACATGTTGATTTTCCTTCAAGAAGAGATCTCTGATATTGCATTCCATTCTTTCAAGCATTTTTTATAGGCATGTTTGACTCGATCTTGATAGACATGAAGATGGTTAAGCATAACTAGGTGGCACTCATCAAGTAGCTCAAGTCGTATTATACGCTCTTGATGATAGTCACTTTTAGAAATGGTGTCTTGTAAGGATATGTGAAGAGAGGGAATCTAGACTTCAAGAGGCAAGACTGCCTCTATTCCAAAAGACCAGAGAGAAAGGGTTAGCACCCATAGAGGTTTGAATGCTAGTGTGATAGGCCCATAAAGTGAAGGGAATATACAAATGCCAATCTCAACCAAAAGCACTGACCATTTTGGTTAACATCTTGTTGAGGATTTTGTTAGAGGCTTCTGCTTACCTATTAGCTTATGGATGATAAGTGATGAAAAGCTTAACTTGATGCCAAATGCATCATAAAGACCTTAGACTTTTTATTTTTGGAAGATTTTCCATTATCAGTGATGATCTTATGGGAAACACCAAAATAACATATGATATGATGATTGATGAAGTTAATAACCTTTTCTACTTTGGTCGAGATGAGGGGAATAACCTCCACCCACTTAGTGAAATACTTAGTGGTAGTGATGATGGAGTGGTGCCACTAGGAAAAATGAGGATTGATTTCCTCGATGAGATCTAGTCCTTATTATGAGAAGGGCCAAAATTCCTTGGATACTTGAAGGCTATGGGTTGACATGTGATGTAAACTGGCATGTTGTTGATATTTAACATACTTCTTTACATAATCACAATAGTCTTGGTTGAGGGTGGGCCAATAATAGCCAAGGCAAAGGATACATTTAGTGATAGCTAGACCACTAAAGTGTCCCTCATAGATTTCATCATGCATTTCTTTGATGGCATGGGAAGATTCATGACTGCAAACGCAATAGAAAAGGAGGTCATTGAAACCACATTTGTAAAGGATTCCCCCTAGTATTTTATAATGAGAGGTACTCTAAATAAAGTCTCTTCAAGAATTTCTAGATAGGTTGGGAGGAATAATGTTGAGGTTGAGGTAGTCAAAGCTTTGCTTGTACCAAATGTCTGATGGAAATTTTTCCACACTAAAAATGGTAGGGAGGTCAGATTAGATATAAGAGGGTGTGATAAAACAATGAATGGTGACAAAGATTTTAGAATTGGAAGGTTGATATGGGATCTAGGAATCAAGGGAAGCCATTATGTCCAAAAACTTATTGGTAGATCATGAAATAGATTGGATAAGGTAATGATCAAATGATGCTAAGAGTACATCTACTAGTTGTTTTTACTATAACAAGACATCATTATAACATTAGTAGGATTCATTAAATTGGTTGACCACAAGTTAGGAATTACCAAAGATATTGATCATCTTAACTCCCAAGGCTAAAGTAGTTTGGAGACCTATTACTAAGGCTTCATACTCAGCCATATTATTGGTGCACTCAAAATCAAGTTTGAAAGAAAGAGAAAGAGGTTTGCTTTTGAGGGGAATGAGAATAAATTTGACACCCTAACTATGATAGCATTTCAAGCCATTAGAGAACATTGTCATTTGGTAGGTAATGTATTCTTGAGAAAGAGTCATGATGGACTCATCTAGAAATGTAAGAGTAAGTGGGTGGTTTAGAGTGCATGTACTTGAGTGGGTCGGTGTGGTTGATGACAAAGATTTTGTGATTAAGGAGGTAATGATGAGGTTTTGTAGACACAAAAACTAAGGTGAGGAAAATCTTATTGATATGGGTGTATCAAGTCTCATACTCTATAAGTGTTTGACTTATATTGTAGACAACTTGCTCTTTGTTGTGTTCATCACAATGAGTGAGCTTTGCCCCTAAGGAATGGTTAGTAGTAGAGATATAAAGATATAAGGGTTGGTCCTCTTTAGGAGGGGTAAGTATGAGTGGATAAATAATATTCTTTGAGTGAGTCAAAGTCTTGTTGACATTCCTTGGTCCACTTAAAATATGTATCCTTATTGAGAAGATGGTGAAAAGGTTGACATCTATTTGATAACTGAGAGATGAAGTGACAGATGGATTGGAGATTCCCCTATAGGCTATGAAGTTTCTTAAGGTGGGTTGTAGGTGGCATGTCAAGGATTGCTTTGAATTTGGTAGGTTCTACTTTGATTCCTTGAAGAGAGATGATAAAGCCAAAAATCATTCCATATAGGACCCCAAAAACACATTTCTTAGGATTGAGATGGACATGGAAATGGATTAGGCACTTAAAGATAATTTTGAAAACATTTATATAATATTTTCAATATTTGGATTTCCCAAGGAGATCATCTACATAGTCATCTATGATTTTGTGAATGAGATCATGAAATATGTAGGTCATTGCATGTTGGTAGGTTGCTCCAGCATTCTTTAGACTAAATGGCATGACTCAATACTAAAAGGTTCCCCGTGGGGTTATGAAAGAAGCCTTATGTTGATCCTCAAGGGAAATTAAGATTTGATTATATCCTAAGAAACCATCCATGAGGGATAACATCTTGTGGCTAGATATAAGATCAACAAGTTAGTTGATGCTAGGCAAAGGGAAGTCATCCTTTGGGCAAGCAAGGTTGAGGTCACAAAATTTAATACAAAGGTGAAGTCCCCTTGTAGTTTTGGTGATGGGAATGATGTTTGAAACCCATTAGGGATAGTAAATGGGTTGGATAAAGTTGACGGACAAGGGGAACTAAAAATCTTATTTGACAGGAAGGGCAATACAAGGGTGCATCTTGTGAAGTTTTTGACTAAATGGATTAGCGTTGGAATGGATGATAATGTTGTATAGATCTATGGAGTGGTAAATTAAAGGCATATATTGATATGACCAAGAAAATTCTATGCTTTGGTCATGAAGGAAGGAAGGGTAATCTTGTTACTCTGAGGGATCTAAGGATTAACAAATCTTTACAATGCGAAGGTTATCCTAAGTACCCAAGTTGACATTGATAGTGGCTTCATTCAACACAGTTTGGTTTTCAAGAGGAAGGGATTTGTGGATAGAAGAATACCTTGCACCAAGATAGGTGAGAATGGAATCATCATCTTGAATTTAGATGGTGTGGATGGTAAGAGAATCATTTTCTACCATTTTAGGATGAATCAGAGGAAATGTTTTAGTTCATCCATCCTTTTGATAGGTTAAGGGGCCCAAACTAATAATATTGAATTAAAAAAAGTTATGAGGAATGATTTCAAAGTCTTTAGACTTTAAAGGATATGGGTTTGGTGAGGAGGGGATGTCCTCCTCAATGGTGACTATGGGTTTTGGTGAATTAGTAGGTTCTTTTGGTGGTATGAACCCAAGGCCAAATAGCTCATGAGGTTTTTGGGTCTTGATCAAATGTAACTCATGGGGTCCATGTTAATAATGGCCAAAATTTAATCCCTTCTAGGCACACTTATGAAGATACAATTTTGCAAATTCTAGTTTTTCCAATAGGATAAATTAGAAGTAAATGATCAGATAAAAGAGGTGGTGGAGGAAGTGAGAAGCAGCTGATCAAGTCCCCCATAGATGAAATTGGTTTGGTGGTTGGGGAGCCCGAAAGGAATGATGGTTCTAATATTGGGATCATAATTAGGATCATGGTCAAGGTTCCCATACTCTTGAAGATTAGGTAAGGCATCCAATGCCAAAAGATGATACTCTCCTAGTTATAGACATTAGAACATAGGTTCTAAGGGGTCCTCTATGGGGATCTGAGAAGAAGGGATAGATGAGCTAGTTGAAGCTTCATCGATGGTAGGGGTGGGGTTGTTTTTGGTTGGTGGTAAGGTGGATGAGTGAGGAATAAGAATGATGTTGGGTCAATACGTCATGTTTTAAGATGTGAAAGGACTAGGGTTAACTTGTATAGTGATGAATTAACCCTCATGTTCAAAATTAACACATCAATGCAAGGTGGAGGGGACATAACTCATGATACAGATTTAAGGGCATCCAAGTAATATGTTATATTTTAACTTACCTTATACAATGTATAATATATCTAGAAGCATGTGAGGTCCCAAGTAGATGTGGAGGATGACTGTTCCCAAGGTTGTCACCATAGTATCATTAAAAGAATGGAGGACCACTAAGGTTTATGACATGATATTCTTTGGTAGCTAGAGTTGGTCATAAGCATGAGAAGAGATAATATTAATACTAGTTCCTCCATCAATCATCACCCTTTCATTATCTTCATTAAGAGGGTAGGATCAGGATATTCATGATGAATAGAAGGTACTTTTGAATCCTTGAATGTGATAAGGGAAGAAAATCTAAGGGTTATGATGAAGGCTATAATAGGTTGAGGGTATTTAGGTTGGACCTCTATAGATCTTTGGGCCTCTATTAGTGCTTGGTGGTGATGGGGTGAGGTTTTGATCATTTTTTACAAGCTCATCTTCATCAGTGTTTGATGAATCTATTTCAAAACTACTCCTTGGATAGATTCAAAAGGGTTAGAGGGAGAAACACCCATGATGGATATTTTTGGTTTTGGTGAAGGTAAAGCTGAAGGTGCTTGAGTTTGGTTGGAATTTTTAAGGGTGGAAGGATATATCCATGGAATGAACACTTTGTCCTTTCCCTTATCTTTTTGTTGGGCCCAAGATCTTGTGACCATATGGATAGTGTATATGAGGGGAGGTGTTAGGATAGAAGGTTATTTTGGTTCCTCCTCAATCTTGGGTGAGAGTGTGGGAGTGGGTAAGTGTTGGATAGCATCATTTGGTAGTTGGGTTAGTAATTGGATCAAGAGAGGTTCATCTAATAATAGATCATCCTCATCCCATAAGTTATGGACAAGTGCTTAGAGAGCTTTATGGTTCTTCTTGTCATGTCCAGGTGTCCTATGGTATGAGCAGATTAAACTATCATTGAACCAAGATGGTTTAGGTTTTTAAGGGTCAAAGGGTCTTATAGGTTGAAGGTTCAAGGAAGAATTTTGTAACAACCTCTGTAAAATGGTTGACTAAGATTCAAGCAAAGGTGTTATGGGTGATGAGTTTTTGGTTTTTGGTGTGGGATCCTTCTTAGAAGTAGGCTTCACCATGAAAGTTGTGGATGGTAGGATGGTTTTGGGAGGTGCGTTTGATTAAGGTTGTTTAGTGTTGGATGGTTTTGAGGTGGAATCTTTAAAATTAAAATATTTGGACGTGGATGATTGAGATGATGAAGGTTTGGAGATAGGTAGGTAGGTAGAGGTAGATAGTTTAGATAAGAATGATGGGGAGGTTGATGATTTGGAGGGGATAGGTAAAGGTAGGATAAAAGGAGGAAGTTTTGTTTGGGTAGTTTTAGGAGGATTTGACTTCTTGGTAGAAGGATGAGCTCCTAGGATAGAAGAAGGATGGGGTCCCAAGATAGAAGGTAATAGGTAAGGAGGTGGTATAATTATAGTTTTAGGTGGGAGTTTTGGTGGTTCCAACTTATTGGTTGGTTTGGTTAAGGTTTTATTTGGTGGAATAGATGGGGTTAAGTCTAACTTCAAAAGAGGGTAGATAAGACTAGGAGTAGGGAGTATCCCTAGGTTCTTAATGGGTTTGGTTAAAGAGGTGTAAGGTGATTTGATAATTTGGGATGGAGATGGTTTGGATGGTCTTCCATAGTGTTGGAGTAAGAGATGTTTGATGCAAGGATTGAGGTGATGATTGGTTTAATGGTGGATGAGAGCATGGTTGAAGGCTCAAGTTTGTTTATATAGGGGAGCCTAAGATGGTGCCAGAAGGTGGCTCAATCCAAATTGGGTTGAAAAGAGAATTTGATGTTTTGGACCAATCTAGATAAAGGTTTGTAGATGGGTTTGACTCTTTGGGTATCAGATTCAAAGATTAGACCCATAGGTTGAGGTAAGGGAATGGTTTCTAAATTTTTGTCCTTGATGAAAGGCTCCAAGATTTGGGAAGATGTTTCCTCCATGGAAGGGGTAGATAAGGTGATCTCTCCTTGGGGAATGGTTTCCAAAAAAAGAGTAGGTGATTCCATGATGGGTGAGGAAGGTGTGATGACAATGGTTGTCTCCTTTAGTATTTATATCAAAGGAGAGGTGGGTAAGTCCATTATCCCATCATGTGAAGGAGAGGGGGTGGTTGATTCTTTTGTTTGGGTGTCCAAAGGAATGGAGGGTGATTCTACCACTTCAATAGTTGGAGTGGAGGAAGAGGTGGTTGAGGCATGGTTTCCTCAATGATAGGTTCATTGATAATAATATTGACCGTATGGACCTCATGAGCATGAGATGATTCTAGTTTGTTGTTATCATGTTTGGTATAAGGAGCATGATTAGGAAAAAGTTATTGAAAGATGTTAAGTGATTGATTCAAGGATGCATTGGGATTGTCCAATGTAAGTTCTCCTTTATCAATCAAGATTTGGATAATGGTTTTAAAGGTGTTACACCTACTAATGTCATGTAGAATTATATGGTAGAAATCATAAAGATCATTCTCATTATACCAAGTGGGTATAGGGCAAGAAACATCAAATTGAAGAGGATTTTTGATAGGGGGAAGTTGTATGATGTTGTCTTTGAGCAACTTGTCCAAAACTGAAGCATATGATTCCCCTAATAGAGTGTATTGTTTTGGGGTAGCCCAGTTTTGATTTTGGGTTTATTGATGGGAGGGGTTAGAAGATTTGGTTTGGTTGAAAATCAAAGGTGGAGTAATTTTAAGGACAACCATGTTCATGACAACCTCTATTTTGGTGTTAGGGTGGTTAGATTAATTACTGGTTTTGGATGGGGAAGGGTCATTAGATTTGACTATAGATTTTTTATTTCTTAGTTTCAACTTCCCCTCATTGATGGCTCAGATTTCTAGTTTGCATGCCATGGTGAAAGCCTCATCAAAGGTTCTAAAGGTTTGAACCTATAGAGTAAGGGCGATGTGTTTGGCACAAGCCCAAGAGAAAAGTTCAATCAAATTGGGTTGGGACAAAAATAAAGAGAGCTGGTTAATAAGACCTCTCCAATGTGCTATGAAATCAACAATTGATTTGTCATCAAATTCCCTAATGGAGTAGAGGATGATAATGGAGACCTTATTTGATATATTGATCAAAAAATGGTCTAAAAAGGTTTGGGAAAGTTTGGAAAAGGAAAAGATGGAGTTCTTGGTGAGAGCACCATACCAATATAATGTTGGTCCAGATAAAGACATAGGAAAGGTGTGAATGAGAAGAGCATCATCATATGCAATCAAATAACAAGAATGTTGAAATGCCCTTAGGTATTGTTAGGGGTCCTCCTTGCTTTGGAACTTATAAAATTTAGGTAGTTCCTATTGAGGAGGGTAAGGATGGATAGGGACAAATGAGTGAATGAGTTCATTATAGATTTGGTTATAAGACAAGAGGTTATGATCCCCAGATATAGATGACTCTAGGTTGGTCATTTTATCTATCAACATTTTGACCCCAAATTTATTTGGGGTTAGGAGGTTCCATAATTATATGGTAAGTTTTGTTGAGGTTGGGTGGATACAGTACATGGATAATTGGTAGAAGGTTGAGAATATGCCACATGTTGGTATGTGGTGATTGAGGGTTGGGATTATGCCACATAAGGGTTAATGGGCACAAAAGGGTGGGTGGAAGGTGGAGCTATGTATTATTGTAGATTGGGAACATAGTGTGGTAGGTGGATTGGTAGATTTGGGAATTGATATGGATTGGGTTGGAGGTATGGTATGGTTAGTTGGTTGGGGGTGAGTGGTAACTCTAGTACTGATAGGTGGAAGGGTAGAAGGTATAGAAAGCACCATATTTTAAAGTGGGGTGGAGATTGGTGGGTTGGTAGTGACAAGGGGAATAATGGGGATAGGTTTAGAAGATATCCCCATCATGGGTGGAGTATGGGTAACAAGAGGTAAGGTTTCCCTTATCTTGGAGGTATCATTGGTTGGTGTAGGGGGTGTTTGGTTATTGGTTGGGTTATTTGATTGAGTTTGGATGGAGGTAGTAAATGGATAATTAGTGGAGGAAGATGTTTGAGTGATCATAGGTTGGGTAGAAGTAGTGGAAACCTAAAATGGGGAGGCATCCCATAAGGTGGATCACTGGGAGGAACTGAAGCAACAGCGGTATGGTGAGATAGGGTGTTGAAGTAATGTTGGAGGGCCATGGAGTTGTTATCAAGGTAGGTGGTGAAATCTACATCACCTTGGGTAACTATTCAAGGTATGGTAGGGGGTAGAAGGATGGGGAGAACCCTCCACATCTGAGGTATACTCCATGGAGGAAGAAGAAGAGGAAGATGGATCTTGGTTGGTTTGATTTCTCAACTATTGTCTAGTAAAAACCATATGAGAAATATAAAGGAATAAAGGAAAGCTCACAACTCAAACACAAAGAAAACAAAAAAAAAAGATCTCAAGGCAATCATAACATACACTAGAGTGCATTTAAAATCCTACGATACCTTTTATCTTGATTTTGGATTATGCCTTAGTTAGAAAGTGTGAAGAAGAACTTGGTTTATAGATTAGGTACTAGAAAAGAAGTCTATGGTTGGTTTCAGGTGTTCAAGGCTCTCAAAAAGGATCTATATTAGAAATTAATATGTGGCTTGGTATTGGGGCCTACCCCCTCATTTCACACACCACAATGATAAGGGAGTCAGGTGCTTAGCTAGTATATACCAATTTATAGAGTTTATACTAAATTAAAGAGTTGAGTTGGTTCTCCCCTTGGTAATGACCTCCAAGTAGGATTGCCATGAAAGGGTAAGGTTACTGCTAGGTGATGAAATCCTAGTTAGGCCTTGTCTTAAGTTTGTTTGATGTTTTATTGATTTAAGTGGTTTGGTATAGTGTGTGATAAATAAGTGAAACTATGATTGATTACTTTGCCTTTGATTTAACTAAATGAGCTAAACATGCAAGCAATCAATGTATGGATTTAATTTTATACCCAAAATAAATTTTAATTTCTTTATATGAGTATAGAATAAGGAAAAAAGGCCACCTAGATACTACTAGGTCCCACCAGGTGTGTCAGAATGTTTCTCTCAATATTAGCTTATTTATATTTAAATAAGAAGTAAGAAATTAGTAGTAAAGGTATGGTAGAAAAACTTGTTTGTTTGTGCGTGCATGATCCAGATGATCATGAAGAGATCCTCTTTGTCTTGGTAAGGATGACTTGTAGATAATAAAACACTCATGTAAAGGGGTTTTTAGATGGGTATCAAGGTGGATTGCCTAGCGTGAACTAGATCCAAGAAGCATGAGCTTGCCAGGAGGTTGTCAATCCACACTCTTAAAATAGTCAAGTTGAAAAAAATAAAGATAAAGTGCTTGCATCAAATGATAGAAAATACTGAAATAAAATACAAGAAGAAATAAATTCTTGATAAAGGAAATATAATAATTAAGCAAATAGTGGGTCAATGCTAATGATAAATAGGTTAGGTTGGGTTCAAAAAATAGGTAAGGTTTCTATGAACAAGCAGGGACACAGAAAGTAGAATTTGGTTGAGGTTAGGTAGATGGAAATAACTTGCTATTATTTACTACTACAGTGACCATCGGTGCTCAAGGTAACCATCAATGGTTAATTTGATCATCAGTGGTTGGGTAATCATTGATGTTTGAGGGTGACTATTGATGGTTAGGGTGACCATCAGTGGTTCATGTGGGTTATAAAGAGTGAAAAAAAAGGCTATAAAATGGGTTAGTAAGTGGTTTAGTATCTATTTTGGGTTTGGGGGTTAGGAGATAAGATATAAAAAGCTCTGATTTGGATAGGGAAGTCAGAAACCAAACAAAAAAAACCTAAAATACAAAATGTACCTAGTTTGTTGCTTAATCGATGATGGTTGATCTTGGAGTAATTTTGGTAAAGTAACAATACTTTACCTCAAGATCAATTTTGGTAGAGGTTTGGGTCTCTATTGTAGTTTTTGAATTACTAGAAGGAAGACCTACTAGTTGATAGCTTGATTACCTATGAGCTAGAATGCTTGATTATGGATCCCTATTCACCTCCTACACTCCCCTTTTTATAGGCAAAGAAGATGGATGTAGAATGCTCCATAGGAGGTTAGGATGCTAATTTTGATGCATCATGATGTGTTATAAATGGGTAAGTCAAACATATTAAATTGTACCATGTTAGGTTATACACAACTGGTTTTGTGTTTGTTTATGCGGTGGGGAAGGGACCTGACCATCGATGGTTAGGATGACCATTGACGATCAAGCTGATCATTGATGGTTGAGTAATGAAGGCTAAGTGGGGTAAAAAGGGGTAAGTTAGTGAGTTGGTTAGCTAATTAGCTAACCTAACTCAAGGTCATGGTCAGAGGTTGGGTAATGATCTGATTTAGGGGTGTTTTGACATTTAGAACTATAGTGTGTAGAATTTTGGTGTCTACAAGTGCATAAGCCTTACATAATTATAGCTAAACCTGATTCCCCATAGGTTGCACAAGAAACCAATTGGATGAAGTTGATTTTTGAATAAAACCCAAAAGATCTATGTGTAGCTAAATGCAAATTTTTGTACCATCATACCAAACCTCAGTAATCATTACTCACTCAAAAACTAAAGACAGCATAATAGTGGAGGTCCAAACCAGTAGTTACATCACTGGTTGTAAACTAGTTTATCATTGAAGACTTTGCATCTATGTTTGTAAAATTTGCTATTCAGTCAGAAGTTGACTTCCTTTATCAAGCTAATGATCACATGTAGAACTACATATAACCAACTAGGGAAGGTAATTTTCCATGGGAAAAAGCATTGCCTATCAGTGGTGACTTAGATACCCACCTCCTCAATTGGGCCCAAAGTGATCATGAAATCTTATCAATGTAAATGGTCTTTGCACATAAATGATTACTTCATGTATACTATGTAACAAAGGAAATAAATGAGTTCATTATATGCTTCCAAATTCATATACCAAACATTAGCCAGTGGGTTAGCACTTTAAATTATCTCCTAAAAGGAGTTACTGTAACATGGTGGGAAACTCATTGAGATAACAAGTTTGTGTGGGATGATGCCTATGAGCTCATGATCAATAGGTTCCAGCTACCACAATTCATTCACACCAATTGGCCATTCTTTTAAGAAGGTGATGCCCTAAAATTCATATACATAAATGTGTTACAATCTGGAGTGAATAATGTGTGTAATCAAAGTACAGGGTCCATATTTTCCACTATACACTTACGCCATTACCAACAACATGGCATATGCACCAAGAACATAGAAGGGAAACCAAACATTGGGCATAAGTACAAAGTGATTTTATACAAACCTTTATTTTTGAAGACAAAAATCCTTTGGTTCACAACACACTATAAAAACTCAAATACTTATTATTCCATGGGTGTGTAGAAGACTTAAGTATCATGATAGAATCCATTATGCAGAAGAATGCAACCTCTAATCTTAATTCTACATTACAAAGGTACAAAGTTGCTAAACATGAAGAATAATCTCTGATGCATCCATATCTCTGAATACAAGATGAGGAAGAAGACATTGAGGATTTTGATTTGAATGGTGGTCTAGATTTGAATTATTTATTTGATCCTGATTAGAACCACTTAAGGACACTAGTGTCACATCTACTGAAGAAGGCAAGTTACACAACATAAAAATTCCAAAATAGGAAGGGAAATAAAGGATACAAGACTCTGTTGATGATTAAAAATGCAACATTTATCAACATCCTATCAAAAATCATGTTGCAAACATCAGAACAAAGAAGGTTACAAAATTAGCAAACATCAATGACTATTGGATAAAAGCTAAAATTTTGGAAGCTCTATAACTTCTAAGGGATTATTAAGATGTCTTTCCCACCAAATTCATAAAGGTCTGAGGAGTTGAACCATTTCTTGGTGAGATGCATATTGAATTGAGGGAGTGTGTATGGCCTACCAAGAATCATCCATACAAGCTCAATCTAAACATGAATCTAAAAGTAAAGGTTGAATTGGATAGAATACCAGATGTAGGAATAATCTATCTGGTAAAATAGGTAGATTGGGTAAGCCCCATGGTAGTCCAGCCCAAAAAATTAGGATAAATCCAAGTATGTGGGGATTATCATATTTTGAATGATGCCCTAAGTAAATGATCCATTCCCAATTCCATTCATAGACAAAGTTTTGGAGTCTTTCACAGGACATGAAGTCTATTCTTTCATGTATGGTTTTAGTGGATATCATCAAATATCAATCACAGAAGAAGACAAAGCCAATATGACTTTTGTAATGGAATGAGTTTTTTTTGTGTACAGGGTCATGCCTTTTGTCCTTAGGAATACATTTGTGGTGTTTTCTCATGCATTGGTTATGACATTCAAATATTTCATTCATGACTTCCTGAAAGTTTACCTTTATGATTGAGTAATCTTCTCATTATTTAAAGAACATTTATCTCAATTATGTTTAATGTTGGAATGATGTTGAATTCTATGCATCACTTTGAATTTGAATAGATGTTTATTTTTTACACACTTTGGTGTTTTTCTTGGACATGTCATATGTAGCAAAGGCATTCTAGTAGATCAGGTAAAAATCATATTAATCTTGAGTATGCCTCCACCTTTCAGTTCCACCAAAGTGCACTCTTTTCTAGGGCATATAAGATACTATCATAAGTTTATCAAAGGGTATGCAACTATTTCATCTCTATTGGAATCCTTATTGCACAAGAATGCAAAGTTTGTCTACACTTCAGAATGCCAACCTTCATTAAGCTAAAGCAAATATTGGTTACTGCACCCATACTTATTTTTCCAAACAGGAGCAAGCCTTTTCACATACATGTGGATGCTTTGGGTATCATAGTTGGTGCTATGTTTGCATAACCAAGAGATGGTGGAATCAACCATCCTATTCATTTTTCTATCTAGATACTATTTGACGTAGAGAATAACTACACAACCATTGAATGAGAAGTATTATCCATCGTATTTATACTCCATAAATTTTGGCACTATCTACTTAAGATATCATTCAAAGTCTTCATTGATCATCAAGCTCTGTGATACCTTGTAAACAAGCCAATGATAGGAGGGCACATCTCTCAATGGTTGATTCTATTTAGGAGTTTCAATTCTACATTAATGTCAAGCCAAGAAGAGAGAACATGGGACTAGACTATCTCAGTTGTATTCTTAATGGTGAAGAGCTAGAAGAATTACAAGAAGAGTCTCCTGATGCTCACCTCTTTTGTGTCTTTATTATTCTTGAAAACTTATAAGCCATTTCCAACTTCCTCAAACAAGGAGTCTTCCTAGTGCACTATTAAGAGAATGATAAGAAGTAGTTTGTTATTAGATCCCTACCATATACCACCATATATGGGCTTTTGTATCACTTGGGGAAGGATGAAGTTTTGTGTATTGTTATTATAGAACATGAATGAACTCAAATATTTTAGGAATCACATTAAGGAGTTGCAAGAGGAAATTTTATGGGATAATATATGGCTATAAAGCTTCTACAGAGTGAATTATGGTGGCCAAATCTATTCCAGGATGCACACAGAGTTGTGCAACACTATGATATCTACCAATGCATGGGTAAACTATTAAAAAAAGATGAAATGTATTTGTAGACTCTATTAGTTGATAAACCTTTTGAAAAATGGGGCATTGATTTTGTCAGACCTATCAACTTACTAAGCAAGCTTAACAAAGCAAGATATATCATCACTATGATGGACTATTGTACTAGTGGGTTGAAACTATTACAATACCTAGCTACGGTGCAAAAGACACAACAAAGTGTCTCTATGGAAACAACATTAAGGGTTCATATGCCTTATAAAGTTAGTCAGTGATAGAATAATGCACTTTATAAACAACACCATCAACGCTCTGACTAAAGAATTTATGATTTTTCATCACAAACTCACTACGTATCATCCATAAGCTAATGGCCAAGCTGAAACTTCCAACAAAGTGATGGGTAAAATGCCTAAAATATCTTCAACATCAGGAGGGATGACTTGTAAGATCACATTACTATGATTTAATGGGAATATTACATGAATTACAAATGAGCTATATGGTTTACACCATTCCAATTGGTGTATGGTCTTGAAGCCATCATACCGATGGAATACTTAGTACCCAACCTTTTCATTTATATGGTCATGCAACTTGGATATTGTATCTTACTAACCAAATATTTGAACTAAATAGGATGGATGAGTTTAGATGTAGAACATTATAGATATAGGAAGTACACAAGTAGAGCTAAAAAGCATGGCACGATAAGAACTTACACCAAAAATAATTTCATAAAGTTCAACTAGTCTTACTATATGATAGTCATTTCAAAGCATTCCTAGGCAAGTTATAGATATGATGGAAAGGACCCTATATTATACATGACCTAACATAAAAATAAACCATGGTTTTAAGATATCTTTAAGGCATTATATTATCAGGATAAGTAAATGGATGTAGGCTTAAGCCCTATCACTAATAGTTGATTGATCCCATTATGCAAACTGAGCAAGTACTGAGTAGCACCAATTATATTAAGATTTATCTATTTTTGCATGTTTTGTGTGTTTATTTTTTATTTATATTTGTTTTTATATGATCTCTTCAACAACAATTAAGAATTAAAACACTAATCATCACATGCACTAGTCATGTGCAGAAGGATCCACATGTGCTACTAGGAAAGTCAAAGATGAGTGAATGAAAGAAATTAAGTTTAAGAAAGGTATGAAAATGTCCTATAAACAAGATATATATTGGAAAATGATCATCCAATAGAAGTAAATACATGATCCAAGGGTTGATTGAAGTGGTCTTTAATAAATCAATGGCTCACCAACATTATCTGCTCGTATCCATGTATAAACACCAAAGAGCATATTGGTGTAACTCCACACATGCAATAATGACTAACTACTTTAATGTCCAGATTGGATATAGATTTACCACATCCACCATTACATTCATGATAAGTGGATAACTCAACATGATATTCATGCAAATTATAAGAGGCACCAAATTTATAAAGCCTAAGTTTGAATACCAATTCAACATTTCATCCTTGTGCATATTTCTCCAAGTTATAATTGTCAAGAGTTGATTTATTTTTCTTGCATAGAGAATAAAGAGTATTCCAATTCCATCTCTTCATATAGCTATAAATACTTCATGGATGATTAGGGGTCTCATAGATGCACAAAAAAAGGCCATGAGTGTTGACATGACACTCAGGCAAACAAAGTTCAGTGACCAAGAGCTGTTTGATTACCTCCACCAAGTAGAAAAGAAGATATTCCAACTAGATCCTATCAATGCTATGTAACCGTTCACCCTCAAAATTCCCCATTGATTCTAATATATAGATGTTGAGTGCCTACTATGAATGCTTGCTTTGGTGACCTAAGAGAAATTATGTAAGTTTTTCTTGGCTAGTACAATGATGGTAACATCTATTTAGGCCCAGATGAAACTGTTACCATTAATACATGAGCCATGGCCTGAGATTTGGGCATGCCTATGCATGGAGATTTTTTGGCTCTATATAAGATAAAAATGCCTCTTATTTTTTAAGAAGTTTGAGATCTATAAGTATGGGGCAACATATGGATTCCCATTGATGACATATCATACAATCCAATGTGTATCCTTATGGAGTGCATCACAAGAGGATTTTGGTAGATGACCAAGTCTACCAAGAAAATACCCAAAGGAGTTATGGACATCACCCACTAGATGATCTACATAAATGAATAATTCAACTATCTTGAGTAATTCATCTAGGAGTTACTCACAAACATTGAGAAGTGTCACACCTCTCTTAAGAAGATGTTCCAATACTAGTTCTCATCTTCCTATTTTACTTCATGCAGTGGAAGTCACCAGAGGGAGAAGTGCACCCTGATACAGACTATTGGCCAATGCAATAGTTTTAAAATCTCATCTAGAAACAAGACTGTGGAGCCCTCACACATGAGTGTAAATTTAAATCCTAGTGGGAGGAGTGTCTGGACCTCATTGTAACACATCCTTAAATTCCACCTGATGTCATGTAATACCCAGGTCAACATGCCTATATCACCCTACTACCTAAAGGAGTTTTTATCATCATCCATGAATTACCATGGTCACCCTTCCAACCACTATCCTTATTCATCATAATGGACATGGAACATGCCAAAGTGGCTTGAAAAAAAGCATTCACATCTAGGCATGTGACCCCCTTCCAAGCAATACCACCTAGTGAAGATATCCCTACAGTGCAAAAACCAAAAGAAGCAACCAGCTTGTAGTAGTATAAGGGCAAGCATAAAGTAGAAGAACATTCAACATCCCCTCCCATAAATTGAAAGACATGTATCACCATGACTTGGATGGATGATTTAAAGGTGATTCAAATAGAGAGCTCCAATGACCTCCTACATATGGGCATAGATGAATAGGAAGTCTACTAGGTCATGATGGAGGACATGGATGGGAACATCTATGAGGAGGAGGAGAAAAAAAATTATTTTGGAAAGCAGTGTGCATGGTTCAAGTGTGAAATTAGGTTCCCCCTAAACTATGGGTGAACATCCCATCTTGCCACCTTACATTATTATTGACATAGTTTGAGAAGAAGTAGACCAGCTCCAACACCAAATTGATTTCTTTCAGCCTCAACCTACACCAAGATTCACAATCGAGGACATCTTTGTACCCCTATTAGAGATTCCACCTAAAACACTTGTACATAAGCCTCAACCAAGGTGGAAGACTAGGTTCTCCCATACATTAGAAGAATGCACATTTGGATGAACAACTACTACATAAGAAGTATAACCTACCTTTGCACCTACTACACCACCATCCAAACATAGACTAGTCATGCTCGAGAGGAGGAAGGTACAAGTTTCTAGGCAATAGGTACAACCTAGTGATTCACTATCATCATCTTAGGCCTAAGAGGCTAAATAAATCATATCAGATCAGCCCATAGAATAAGAACAATAAGCCTCAAGGGAAGAATTAGCTCGTGTAGTAGAATGATGAGTGAGGAAAGAAGAGAAAAAGAGACAAAAAGAAGAAGCACATAAACAACAAGACACACATCAAGCCAAATAATCAAAGGCCACAAAAAAGGCCAAGAATGAAAATATTAACATTTAGAAAGCCACATATGTGGCCAAGTAGGTACATGAAGTAGCTAATGTATCCAATAAATCACAAGAGGAGAGAGAAGAATAAAAGATAAAACAAGATGCAACAACCCAAACATAATAGGCCATGGAAGATACCAAGAAAATAATGAGGACAAAAATGAAGCCCTTCATCAATAATAGGCATAGACACAAACTCAAGCATAAGCACAAGCATAGGCCCAAGCCAAACAAGATAAATCTAAGGCTATGGCCCTGACAAAAGAAAAGAAGAAAGAAGAAGAAGAAGAAGAAGAAGAAGAGGGAAGAAGAAGAGAAGAAGAATAAACAAGAGAAGGAGGAGGAGGAATCAAAATGTAAGATAGCTAAATATGTTATGTAACAACTCAAATTTATAGTAGAGACTATAATTCAACAATAACAAATACCAACGCAACTTCAGGACCAGAAATATTAGCCTACCTAGTAACAAGCATCCGCTACTACACAAATAGGTTCATAGCAACCCAAATTTCTAGTAGGAGGTGTCTAGATCTGAGATGTTCCTATAGTGAGTGCTCGGTATACCACCTTTTCACTCCCACTTGCCACTATGCCATGCCCAGACCCGTCAACATTTGTAAGCATGTTGGCTACATTCCTAGTCAATCAAGAGACTTCATTAGATGTCTCCAAGCTACCCTTGAATAAATAATTAGAGGGTGCCATAGCCTTTCAAGAGTCAATGTCATAGAAGGTCACCTCATTAGAGAAAGAAAGGGATCAATAAAAGGTGGAGAATGTGAAACTAAAGGCTCACCTTCAAGAAGATGAAAAAATGATTGAGGACACTTGCTCAAACTTGGTCACTCGAGCAATCAGGGACTAAGTGATGTATGACTAGTGCAGGCTCAAGACATTAGTCACTGAGCTCATAAAGGACTAGTACATAGCCTAAAAACTTTGTGCATTTGGTACATTGGGCCAAAGTATGAATATTAAGGCAACCATTTTTATCACCTTGCTATAAGAATATAAAAAGTTGACTAATATTGTATCCATCCAAGCACATCACATTGTATGAAGTCTCCTAGACTGGAAGTAGTACCTTGATGACTCCCTCACCAACTCCAGTGTAGATATCACTACTAACACATCTACCAAGATAACCATAAATAGTCAAACCACATTGGTGGATGAGAATGATCGACCTCTCTAGGAACCATTCAATGCTAGGGATAATGTGTGTGATCAACTTATCAACTAGTAAAGTGAGCTACAACATAGTTCATTCACAAGTCTCTAGGCTGAACACCATGCAAACAATTTGGAGCAATTGAATGAAGAAATCTAGACAAGGGCCAAAAATATGAAGGAAACCATGTGCATCACCAATGACTTAGAATTAAAATAACTCATAAGATATCATGCAATGATACACATCCTACAGTGTATGGTTTAGGAGGTGATGATCGATTAACATACTTATAAAAGTGAATTGGCTCTATTCTACAATGATGTTTCCTAGCTTTTCAATGTTTTGGTCTACAAGCCACCATCTAAGCTCTAGAAAGTCATCACATAATGCCAGGTTACATAATTTGAGTCTAAGGATCCTGATAACCAATCCTCTTCCATAAAAATGCCACCTCCTTCAAGCTAAGTACTGCACAAGGCACAAATTTTGAATTTTTGTAAACAATTTTTGTCTTAGGGATTATTAACAAGATAAATAAGGATAAGATGGTTGAAAAATAATAAAGGGTGGCCTATTTCATCCTATTTAAAACTTGAACGGGTGGTATGTTGGTATGCTAATTAATTTAAAACCGAAAAAGGTGGCTAAGTAGTGTGTAAGAGGTGATAACTAGAAATGACACCTTGAGTAATTACTACGACTCTTACTAGTCTAACCATATATTCAAATTCTACCTATGAGCACATTTAGATGATCTTAAAACATTGTCTCAAGACAAGATAACATTTTAAGTCCAAGAAAGTGTTGGGAGAAAAAAAAAGATAGGTAAAGTTGCATAGGATATTCTTCAGATATTCATGCATTATATACCCAGTTGTCAACTATATGTATTTTGTCTTATCCTCCATGGCTTATAGTAGATATAAGGTGAAAAATATCCTCTTTTATAAATGAATTATGAGAAGAATGTGAATAGTCAGAGACTATAAATGACTATATATATGTATGCTTGTATGAAGAAGATTAAAGCAATTTGTTGAGATCAATATAGATTATTTGGTTATGGTTACCTACTTTATTTCTTATTTTGTTCCTTGCATGTGATATCATTTTTAATGTTTGGATCAATTCTATTTAATTTACTCCACATGGTCTATAAGCCTTAATTAAGTAATTTTTAATCTTAATTCTTATCTACTACATGATAATTCACTTCTGCTAAGTTTTTATTTTCCTTGTTAAATATGAATTCTCTACATTATCCTATGCACTTGAGTAAAAACTAATTAGCATTGTCCTTAACATGTTTTATTGTAATATCCCCTCCAAATAAGAAATATAGCAACACAAAAAAACTTTGAACGAGATATAACTTCGGTTGAATAAATTCAGAATGATCACAATAATATAGTCTTTGAATAGCAAATTACAAATCTTATCACTTGTCCTTTTAAACTATTACAATTGCAGTGCTTTCTCATGCATATAAATATGAAATACAGTCTTAAAAACCCTGGCTTATCAAAGACACAAAACTATGATACCAAAGACCAAAGCTCTGATACCACTGTAATATCCCTTACCAATAGAGATATATGAAAGACACAAAACTATGATACCAAAGACCAAAGCTCTGATACCACTGTAATATCTCCTCCAAATAGGAAATATAGCAACACAAAAAAACTTTGAACGAGATATAACTTCGGTTGAATAAATTCATAATGATCACAATAATATAGTCTTTGAATAGCAAATTACAAATCTTATCACTTGTCCTTTTAAACTATTACAATTGCAGTGCTTTCTCATGCATATAAATATGAAATACAGTCTTAAAACCCCTAGCTTATCAAAGACACAAAACTATGATACCAAAGACCAAAGCTCTGATACCACTGTAATATCCCTTACCAATAGAGATATATGAAAGACACAAAACTATGATACCAAAGACCAAAGCTCTGATACCACTGTAATATCCCTTACCAATAGAGATATATGAAAGACACAAAACTATGATACCAAAGACCAAAGCCATGATACCACTGTAATATCCCCTCCAAATAGGAAATATAGCAACACAAAAAAACTTTGAACGAGATATAACTTCGGTTGAATAAATTCAGAATGATCACAATAATATAGTCTTTGAATAGCAAATTACAAATCTTATCACTTGTCCTTTTAAACTATTACAATTGCAGTGCTTTCTCATGCATATAAATATGAAATACAGTCTTAAAAACCCTGGCTTATCAAAACTGGAAATGAAAATTGAATTCTGGAAGGTCTCGGCCCTTCTGTGTCGACACACAGTCACCGTCGTCGATCGATATCTCACTGACATCGGTCTCTGTCGGTCAGCTTTCTACTGACATCGGTCTTCAGTCGACCGATGTCGGTCACTAAAAATCCTCAGTCTACCGAGGTCGGTTCCTGCACTGATCTGTACGAACCTGTACGGACTCTGTACGGCTGCCAATTAAGCACAACTTCCCTGTTTTCAACCCCTGATCTGAAATATATGTCTCTAGCACAGTAGATCTCTAGCTGTATAATTTATTGAATCAAAACATAAAGCAATAAATACCTGGAATATCTGTGATAACTTCTGTGTGAAGTTATCTCTCAAACTTGAAATTCTATGATAACCTCTGGATGAAGCTATCTCTCACTTTGGCAATATATCAGCTGATATTCCACAGCCTCTTAATTGCACACACTGAAGAGGGAACGTTCTCCAATGCAGATGGAATCCTTGAACCCTAGGCTCAGTCTTCACAGAAGAAATTCTCAAAATCAATATCAATAATCAATAGCATAATGAACAATGGCCTCCATGAGAAACCCTTATACCCTCAAAAAGATGTGCTTGCCCTAATTAGGGTTTCTTAAATTAGAATTAGGGTTTCTAATTAAAAATAGGCTAAATAATTAATATTTGATTAAATCAATCAAATATTAATATCTCCCTCAATACATGTCGGATCGACGAACTGATCAAAGCTAGTGAATCAGGGAGTGATTCCACACATAACCATACCATAATAAAGGTGCTCCGCTGCATATCAAATATCCCTAAAAACTAGGAGCCCATGCCAAATATGTCCAAAATAACCTGAATGAAAATCAAATGTAGAAATCCTGTGAATCAAAGTCAAGCCAAGCTCCATTATGACCCTCTATCCATCCTATTAGCCTACGAAGGTCGCATAATAGGCTAACCATGAACTCAGAACATGTCAATTAAAAAGGGGACATGACATTTATTGCATCAATAACTTCTACTAACATTGAGTCTCAATGGGTTCTTTCAAGATATAAAGCATCAATATTTGATAATTTTTGAAAATATTATGTGTATACAGAATGCTCAAGGAAAGATTAAAACATGTCTATAGCTAAAAATTAGAGTTTATACATACTTTGGAGTTTTTGAAAGGTTTGAGACACCTAATAAGGTGATTAAAAAATGTGTATTAAGTGTCTCAATTAGTAGGAACCTAGGTTCAAGAAATAAAAAGCCTAAATGGCCTAAACTAGGCCTATTAGGCCTATACAGACCTAAAGCAGGCCCATACACATAAGTTAGGGATAGATGAAAACTGTGGGGTGATGTGAGAAGTGAGAAATATAAATAATTAGTGTAAAAACATAATTTAAAGGTTTAATGATGCCATAAACCTCATCAGGTATAAAAGGCACAAGCTTAGTCACTTAGAATTGCACAAATCAAAGACTTATAAACCCTAAGTCTAATCAAGGAAGTGTGCAAGCCACAAAATTCAAGGAAGGGGATTAGTAAGGAAGGTGTTTCAAACCTTGAATAAATATTATATTATTTATGACTCCATCAACATAAAATCCTATTCAAACCCAAAAACCCAAGCACTCAAGTTGACCATGAACAGTGACCTACAAGTTCATATGAGAGAATGGAGATAGAGTGGGGTTTTGAGAAATTATAATAGTCAAATAATGTTGGAGGTATGTGGGGAATAAATTTTCATGATGTTATTAAAACCCAAACCACCTATAGATGGACTATACCATTGAAACTTAGTTTAGGTTTGTTGGGCCTAAAAGCCACTCTTTAGGCCTCAATCCATGCTCACCTCAGTAGCATAACCAGACCCCCAAGAAAATCCAAGAGTATGAGAAGGTAAAAAATGTTTGTACATGTCATATAAAAAAATTTTTAGGTAAGGATGCAAAGGGAGGGCCTTTTTAGTGTTTAAGCCTAACTCAGGTTGCATAGTCCTAGATGGTCAACTAGAGCCATCACTTTAGATGTTCATATCTTTCATCACAAAAACACTCAAGGAAAATGATCCTAGCAGAAGTTGGGAACCCATATTTAATTTAAATCCATCATAGATGGAGTTGGTTTAAGGGTTCCACCTTTATTTATAAAGGTTAAAACTACAAATATGTCCAGATTGCCTGCAAAAACCTTAAGGTCCACCAATTTGCACACACATCTCTTCACACAAGATGCATGGAAACCTAAGCTATTTTAGTAGGATTCCAACCTTCATAGGTAAGTTTTAAAATTGGAAAAATTTCCATGATGTAAAAATAGCATTCAGTAGATATTCCATAGCAAAAAAACCTTTGGTAGACTTTTACACCTCAACAAGCATTTGACCCTGCATTTGCCACCATCAAACTCTACCCCTATATTTACCCCCATCAGACTCTACCCCCTATAATTTCACCTATCAAAATCCAACCCCTAATTAATGCACCTATTGGGTTTTAAACCCTACTCATGCACCCTTAAGGTTCTGACCCCTACTCATGCAACATCTAAATTTTGATACCTGCTCAAGTGAACCACAGGTTTTGACTCCTACTTGTGAATGCCCTGAACTCTACCATATACTTAGGATAGTGTTAGATTTTGACACCTAAAAAAACACACCTCCAATTTTATCCATATTTTCCACTTCCCTATGATGTCTTAGAGACCATCAAATTTAATCCCATGAAGGGTGACATTATTCATTCAAAATATATGGTCATTTTACAACCCCAAATTTCTTAACTTTTGCTCTAAAAGGGCATAAGTTTTTGTATGGGGAGTTTATTCTAAAAAAATATAAAAAAATTTCACAACAATTTTTATTTTTATTTTTATTTTGCAAAGTGGAAATTTTCTTTGCCATCTAGAACTTCAAAATCGTGTAACTTTCAGCCTGTTGCTCATTTTGAGATGTCATTTTCTTGAAAGTGCACATTTTTTTTAGTTCTATACATGGGTAATATTATTGTTCCTTGTAAATTTGAACCTCTATATATTTAGGTGGTTGTATAAACCTAGTCATTCAATACATATATTTCAACATATACTTCTTTTGTATACAATGGATCTTAGTTATGTTTTGATTCTTGCATCATTCAACTATCAGAGTGGAAAGTCAAAGTGTAAATCCTATTAAAGAAAAAAGGCATACACTAAATCATAGAATATGAAGTGGTGAAATAGAAGTGATGAAGCCTACAATATTTTATGTCTATCTATGTCTCCCAACCTACGCTTTCATATTGAATCTACTACTCCTCCTAATGAAGTTTGGGCCATATTAAAAAACTCTTTGGGAAGTAGGACATAATGAGAGGTCATGAGTTGGATAATGAGCTCATCATTTTGAGTCTAGGTGATTTTGACATGGTACAATAATTTTTCACAAATTTCAAATCACTCAGGTTACAATTGAAACTATGTGGCATTGATAAAAAGGATGATCAATTTATTCTTTACATCCTTGCCAAGTTGAGATCTGACTATTATGTCTTCATTTCTACCTTCCATGCCACAAAACATGCCCTTGGAACTATATGAACAAATTCATCCTTGGATGACTTTGTCGTTGACTTGGCTCAGGAGCAAGATAAGCCCAATCAAATGGGTACACTAAAGTCATCTAAATTGCATGCCTTGATTGTGAGTCATGACAAACAAAAGGCTTATAGAATCAAGGAGAATAAATATAATAAGAATGATTAAAGCAAATAAAGGATCATAAATCTGATGCTAAGTCTAAAACATCAAAAGAGTCCTCTTTAGAAGGGAAACTTAAAAAAGAGCAACTCACATGTGATTACTACAAGAAATTTGGGCATGATGAATCCAAATGCATGAAGAATTAGATTGACTTACTAATTAAGATGCTCAATAATCACAACAAAAGTGTCCCTAAGTCTTTTAATTAGATTTCATTAGTGTCCTTGAGTTAAGGCCAAAGATAGTAAGAAGGGTAAAGAACTTGTTGCAATTGTGTCCTAGCCTTCCACATGTAGAATAGGAATTTGACTCAAGAGAGGTGTTAGTATCTTGTTAGTGACAAAATGAAATCAAATTGAAAAACCAACACACTAGCTAACATACATCTCTAGGCTTAGTTACTTGGTTGAGCTTAGTTAACAATACTAGAATGGAAACACAACTAAAACATGAAAGAGAATAAATATTTCACCTCCCTTTAATGCTCCAAATTATCTTGTAGTAGTGGCTTACTTGGCTTGTGCTCATGAAATATTCATCAAAGGAGGCTTGGCTATCTCCTCTTCTCCTTGGCACCTTGTGGCTTTGGCTGGCTTGGCTTGGCTCAATATTTGGACATTATAACACTAATTTGCATGAATATTTGGAATCAATTTAAAATTTTAACTTTTGCATGTTAGAGCTTAAAATTCAATAGGCAAGGCCTCTTATTTATAGACTTTTGGAATGGTTTGAGGATCAACCATGACCATCCATCTCAAGATTGAGATGTGTGGCAATGAATAAATCTAAATATAAAATTCATTCTACAAATATCTCCATTAATATTTTGGATATATGGGTATTGAATAGGCATGCATGGTCTTAACGAGGCATGGAAGGTCTTAATCTTGATATTTTATGCATTTATGGCTTATGGATGCCACCCCATATGATGATGTCACCTGATGATGTAGTTAATAGAAATCAATTTACAATAAATATTTATTCAACAATTTTTATAAAAACTTAACTTAAGGGCCTAATTTGGTTTAATTAGCCTAAAATATGATTAGTCAACTTTAGTGCAAATTTTGGCTCTTAGTGCATAAATTAATCAAATTGGTCAAAATGTCTCATTATTGGTCCAAAATTTGACTGGATTGGAATTGAAAGTCAATGTTAGATGTGTTAGATCCATTAACCCATTTAGAGTTTTACCAACACCAAATAAAAAAGGCACATGTCTTGTGCAAGATAATTGATAGAAAAGAGCAATCTAGGGCACCCAGGTGTGAAATTGGCAATTTGACTTGACATGATTTGATTAAAGTTAGTTGGCCCATAAATTGCATTTCCCTATTTAATGATACTCTGACCAAAATTGGCACTTAAATATATCAATTTCAACTCATTTAATCCATTTTAGTGTTTTTAGGCCAAATTGTGCACTCCAGGTGGAAATTAGTCAAAAGCCTAGTTGGAGGTTATCAGTGGTCAATTTTAGGTGTCCACACCATAACATCGCACCACATGGCTTCATCACAAGACATGTTCTCATCACTGGATCCCTTTTATATTTCATACATATTATTGACTCTACTGAATTTAATGATGGGAAATTTCATGATGTTCTATGTGTTCCCTCTTTATCCACCAATCTGCTATATGTTTATCAGATCACTCACATTGGTTTAGGCAATAAAGTTGAGTTCACACCCAATTTAGTGGTTACTAGGGAAGAAAACAATGACTCCATTTTTATAATTATAAAATCATATCACCAATCTAAATTTTATGCTTTCTCACATTTTTATCCTAATCAACCCTTTACTACATTGCTCACTCATTCAGATGGAGTGCATAAATTATGGCATGAGTGATTCAACCATCTCAACTATCGCTACCTGGAATAACTCAATTGTCAAGACATGGTTTTATATTTTCCATAAGTCAAGTTTTAAGATGGAGTTTACAAGGGTTTCATACTTGGTAAGAATCTTAAGGAGAATTATGACAAGGTCAAATCACATAGAGCTAAATAGATATTGAAAGTTGTCTACAGTGACACTAATGGCTCATTTTCAAAACCTTTATTCAACAAAATAAAGTGCATGATTAGTTTCATCGATGACATTTTGAGGCATACTTGGGTGTATTTTTATTAATCAAAAATCATAGGTATTTGATCATTTTCATGACTTCAAAGAATTTGTAGAAAAATATTCAGGTAAAGCCATCAAGATTTTATGCATCAAAAAGGATGTTCAGTATGTCAGTAATCATTTTGAGTAATTTTTTACATTATAGGGGATTAAACTACAATATATAATTTTATATAGTCCTCATTATAATGGTGTTGTAGAGTGCAATAACAAGTCCTTGAAATAAATGGCCAATTGTATGCCACACTCCAAGCCTCTTACACCTCAATATTGGATCGAGGTCATCAACTATGTGTGTTATATCTAGAACCAAGTTCCTCACAAAGCATTTAAGGGAGACACTCTTTTTGAAGCTTAGAGTATTCCAAAACCCACAATGAATCACTTTTGAGTGTTTGGATCTCCTATTATGGCCCACAGTTTGAATAAGAAAGGTAAGTCAATAGAACCTTAGAGTCAGCCTTACATCGTCATTGGATATATTGAGCATGTTAATAAATACATGTATCTCCATCCCACCAATCATGATTTGTTCATTAAAATGAGTTTTCTCTTTGAAGAGGGTCCTCAAGGATCTACACATGACACTCCTTCCTTAGATACACTAGGATTTGATGATAGTTCTGATAATTTAGATTTGCCTGAGCAACTTCTTGATGATCTAGATTCTTCTTCTAGTTCTAATGATGAGATTATTAATAAGGATTCCCCTCATCCTCTTATAATATCTTCAAGGGATGAGAAATATCCTCCTGATTCTCTGATCACTAGTCTTATTTGGGCTAGACATACATTGTAAAGTGTTGACCAATGGATTGGAGATCCATCAGACACTAAGTGAACCCATTCATAATTCTAAGATTCCCCCATGTAGTCACTAAAATTAAACATTCATGCCTTGGATGTCCACTTGAGGTCACCTTACCCTTAGTATAGCACTTGACCCATCGTAAGGGCCCTTATGATAAACTCTTAGTCACATGACAATCACAAATAGTACTCGGGCCTATAGAACACCACATGAGACCCACAATGGCACAATTCCTTAGTGATTTAGGTACTTACACCCTTCAAACGGTAATTTTACATCTCCCTAAGAGTATTAGGGTCAGCCTAGACCTATTCTTTAGTCACCCTCCCAACTCATTTTTATTAGAACACTACTTATACACTCTTACACCCTAGGTTGACATTATCACAAAGAAGCACACAAAAGTACCACTTCACATTGAGGAAACTCTCCCAATTCTTCCAATATTATATTGATTCAACCCATACATTCAATAATCTATCCTTAACATAGATATTCATATCTCAAGAGGCCTCTAAGGCACCCTCTCATGCATTCACACTCAGGCATACTAGCATTCACTTTCACTAGCACTTAGATTAGGATAACTACATCAACATTGATCCCCTTTCGAGGTATTGCTATGTAGGCAACTCTCAACACAATGAGGTATTGAGGTCATGTCCAACCTACCCCACTAACTTATTTTTATCATGGTGTTCATTTAAGCCCTTGAAAGCATGAAAACCTAGGGTTTTCTAAGGAAAACATAGCTATAAAAAAATTATTAATTATATAAACTTGAAATTTGTACCAAATCTAGAATAGGGTTGGATATACAAAACCCATAAATCATTCAAAGAAATTCTAAAGGAGGACACTATTGTTTCCTAGTAAAATATCATATTGTGCTAGTGTACAAGACCACACTAATATCAAAAAGGACTATGATAATATCCAAGCTCATTTTTTACTATTATATCTTGTTTCTAACTATCATACAAGCCTATGCACAAAATTCAGATTGCAATTTGAATATTTTAGCCATTTAATAAGCTAAGTATTATTCATCTTGATTATTTATTATTTTTTAGAATACTTTCTAGTTATATTAGTTACAAATCAGTGGCTATATTTATTACATTTTTATTCCTTTATTTACTATTCCAACCCTTTAATAACCAAAGGTTTTTAATTCCATAAATCCCTTTAAAAGTTAAATCATTTGGTGTACCCAACTAACTTTGAATAGTGTAACAACCCTAACCCTAGACTACCTTTAGGGTTTATGTTTCCAACATTTTATAACTCAAACTCAAATTTCAAATCCTTATATTTTATTATTTTTATTTTTATCTAATCATGATAATAATGATAAAAGATGTTTATCACTTTCTAATGCAAAGTTTTCTAGTTTCATTTGCATGATTGTTTCCTTTCATTTGGAATCAATTCAAAGAAGATATAAACACATATGTACATGTTATCCTATATTAGTTAAAATATATTTAATTGGACTTATTCCATAAATTTAATACCCTAACAACCATGTTTCAAGTTTCAATGTCATATTTTAAGCACAAGATAAAATATCCTTCTCCTCATCTCCATAAGGATGATAGTTACTTTCCCTCTAACTAGGTCCATCTCATCACTCCTCCACATGATGAAGAAACCTATACTATTATTAATAATACCCATATTTATCCTATCCCTGCCTCCACCTCTTCTCTACAAGGTGTGTGCCTACTTGTTCAATCAAAAACAACTAGGGTTTGCACTTATGAGCCTCTAAGGGATCAAATTATCAATATGAGCAGGTTAATTTTAGAATTGAAAAATCATAATCAACTATACATGAATTGATTAAAACATTAGAAAATCATATTACAAGATAAAAGTCTCAAGTGCACACTAGTGTCAATCATGTATATACATCTTCACTTAGTCAATTTGTGGCAAACAATGTTACATATCAAAACAAGCAATCACAACAAGTGCATCCACAATTAGTAATTCAAAATGTACTCAAAGATTAAATAAAATTTCAAGTGAGATTTTGAGGCAAATTATTAAATATAATTTGATCAACTGACCTCCTCTAAATCTAGTGAGGAAATCTAGATATTATTTTTCATACCATAGAATGCATGGTCATCACATAGATTCATGTTTGGCATTGAAAAAACATATACAACGGATAGTTAATAATGAGGAACCTATACAAGATAAATCAGTTAAGCAATCCATAGTGACATAGGAATATATTCAAAAAGGGTAAAATTTAAAAACAATAAAAAAGTGGTTACCAAAGGATCACTTAGAACAAGAAAAGGTTCACAAAACAAAATTAGAACAAGAAACAATACAACAAGCACAAGTAAAGCAAGTGAATGATACAAATATACCTCTCCAAAATGAGGCCTCACTTTCAAAATAGTATGGGTTAGGTCAAAAATATCTACAATAGTTTAATTATCAAGGTCAAGGGTTAAGAAAACATGCCTAAGGCATCAATACTCATATGCTAGCAATTGATAATGATGGTCAACAAGGTTTAGGATTCATGGAACATAATAAGGCAAGTCATTCACAGATATAGTTTATCAAGGCAAAAGATCTAGATACATAAGTAATGTTAAAAAAAATTCAAGAACTTAAGTTGCACATTCAAAATTAGTCTAAGCCAACAAGCATTCTCAAAAAAGGCTTTCTAACAAAAGAGCCTCAAAATCACCATATGCCTACAATAGGCACAATTTCAAAAGGCAAAATAATAGAAAATATTGTAAAGCATGATTCGATAAGGTAAATTCCATGGTATGAGGCAATTCCCTGTGCTCATCCATATATAAAATAAGTCAACACTAACATTCCATTGGTTCAAAATCAAGATGATACTGATGAGTGGAACAATCCAAGTTATTATGATTACCAAGATATTGATAATGAACAATACTCAGATTCACACTAAAACTCAATTTTGTCACAACACATCCATCACACTTCACAAGGGATTACCATTCCTCTTTTTGACATAAGACACCTTGATAGTGAGTCTCATGAAAGACTCATTGGTTAATATGTTTTTCCATACTTTTACATAGTTACTTTATTCTTGCTCCTTATATATAGTTTCATTTTCATGTTGCTTGTACATAGCTTCTATCCATAAAACACAAAAACATTCAAATATTTCTCAAAAACTACTAAATTTCAGATTATATGCATTTCCATGTTTACATTCCTTCTATTTTCTAGGTACTACATATGTTATCTATGTTATTATAGTCAATTTTATCATACATGCATGCTTCACTTATATTAAAGTGTTTACATATAATTATAGGAATAAGGTCCTCTCCATAGATCCATATTTGTTACTATCTACCCATTTGGGGCACATATATAGACACATAGATTCAAAATTGATACATTCACTCATTTGAGGCATTATACTACACAACTTTTGATTTGCCAGGTTATATCTTTTTATATTCTGTATCACAAATCTTGCATTGATTATATCCTGATATTGATCATCCTATACTATTATTTTTATTTCCCAACTAATAATACTATAGACTCAGCTTATGCACATCCATATTTTTTATATGGATTTGTAACACATGTTCATGCATACTTTCGTTTCTAGATTTCTAAGTTAATATTTGATTGTGTCACTTTGATTTGACATCTATTTGAGGACATTTGAATATGTCATTATTTTATGGCTCTATGTCATTTCCCTTCATTGTATGTATGCTTTGGACATGTTGCCATGTCCTTGTGTGTGTTTTTTTGATGGTTTATGAGAACATTTGAACATGTACTTCCATGTGGCTCTAAGCCAACCTACTATTTGTTTGCATACATGGACATTTGAACATGTCCTTGTATGTATTACTTTCTTAGATTTAGTGACATGTACCCATGTCCCTTGTATTATGTCCCCTTAGCCTACTTTGTGTGCCTCATGTGTGTTGTATGTATGCTTTCATATATGCATCATGTCCATGGAATTTGTCTTTTGATTTTTACTCTCACACTTAGTTTTTGATGCCATGAGGGACCTCATGCATCTTCCCCTTCCTCTTTGGGTGCCTTGATGTACATCATGCCCCATCCCCCTATGTAGTTTACACAGATTATTACTCAAACTTATTATTCGTACACATGCTTATATTGTCATAGCTATCTCGACAACCTTGTGAATGATAGATCTAACATACATCATGATTACCAAATTATGCTCAAATTATCTTAAATATTGATGTCAAGTATATACATTATATTGATTTATTACATAGATATCATGTATGCTCAAGCTAACACACAGGTTGCACAACTTTTCTTTTGATGACATTTATTACACAGGTTTAATAACTCCCATCAAAAGAGGGGGAATTCACAGAGGTTTATTATAGATATCAAGACATTTGAGTGCACTTAGAATATAATTTTCAACATGCAGACACATTAAATAACCTAGAATCAAGAAAACATAGTAAAAAGTAGTCATGCATAGATCAGTTACAATTTGGCATAGAAAAGGAACAAAAGGACACTAGCATGGCTTAGTGGACACTAGTGTGGTGTGCTACTATCCAGTAGCCTCAAAAATATGAAAATACATATTGGCTATAAATTTATAATAGTTACAATTCAGTTTTACACAGTATCAGTCATAGATTATCAGTTATGATCATTTTATTATTAGTTTTGCACAGAATCATATCAATTTACTCAAATTGGGGGTATCATGTGCAGCATGATCACTTCCATTTTAGTTTTAGATATGATCAAATACATATTACTATAACTTAGTCCATAATCCATATATAGAGATATCAAAATTATGGGCATGCATGTGGCACATTATTTGCATATGCTCACTTTTACACCAATTAATCAAATGGAATGGAAAACTCTATGTCATTCTCCACATTGTTAATCTAGACACCATTTGCATCATTTTTATACTATATTTACACTATATTGATGCTTATTATGTTTTCAATGGTTGGTATTATCGAGTAGTCCGTAAACTACATACCTGAGTGCTTGAGAGGCCCCTGAACTACTTTCCATTTCATTTTTTCTGAGTGGCCCCAGAGCCATCATATATAATTTCAGTTGCATCACATAAATTTGGTTACATTTACATAGTTTCAATACATATGCATCTACTACACATGGGTAGGCAATGATGGAGTCATTACCTACTTAAGTTCTTGAGCCACCTACATAGGAGGGTAAGACAAGTCATCAGTCCAATCCAAGTTATTCATAGTTCATGATCCACCAAGAAAGGGTGAGAATGATGGATTCAAGGCTAGCTTGAGTTCTTGAGCCACCCACACATGGGGATTGAGCAAGTCATCATCTCAATCCAAGTTATTCACTGTTTAATCACCAATTACACACACATAGAGGATGTCACCAAGTTTTTGCATTAGTTCACGTACCCAGTGAGGTATATTCATTCCTTTCCTCTCTCTCTTATATGTTCACTCAATTTTGTCTTTGATTTTGATATCTCTTAAGTAATGACTGATTCATTCATGTTTCATTTGCAAGACACATAATTGAGTACACTTTGCAGACTTAGATCTAGATTTATGGCCTTCACCTCGTAGGTAATCTAAGGTACACTTCTTTTTCCTTTATCCTAGTCATTTTGCTTTATTGCATTTATAGAATAAGGGGGGGAAATGTAGTCATTAAAATTAATCATTCATGCCTTGGATGTCCACTTGACGTCACTTTACCCTTAGTATAGCATTTAACCTATATTAAGGGCCCTTTTGATCCACTTTTAGTCACATGACAATCACAAATAGCACCCAGGCCTATAGAAAACCACATGAGACCCACAATGGCATATTTCCTTAGTGATTTATGTCTATACACCCTCCAAATAGTAATTTTGCATCTCCCTAAGAGTATTAGGGTCAGCTTAGACTTATTCTTAAGTTACCCACCCAACTCATTTTTTTCAGAACACTATATAAACATTACTTGCACACTTTTACACCCTAGTGAACATTATCACAAAGCACATAAAAGTACCACTTCATATTTAGGAAAATCTCCCAATTCTTACAATATTTTATTTATTCAGCCCATACATTCAATAATCTAGCCCTAACATAGATATCCAAATCTCAATAGGCCTCCTAGGCACCCTCTCATAAATTCACTCTCAGAAATACTAGCATTCACTTGGACTTTGCACTAGCACTTAGATTAGGAGAACTACATCAGGCTTGATCCCCTTTTGAGGTATTGGTATGTAGGAAACTATCAACATAGTGGGGTGTTGAGGTCACGTCTAGCCTAACCCACTAACTTATTTTTCTCATGATGTTCATTCAATCCCTTGCAAGCATGAAAACTTAGGGTTTTTAGAGGAAAATAGAGCTACAAGAAAAAGTATTGATTGTATAAACTTGAAATTTTGACCAGATCTATAACAGGGCCTAATCTACAAAACTTAGAAATTGTTTAGAGAAATTATAGAGGACACTACTGCTACCTAGGAAAATAGTGCACCATGCTAGTGTCCACAACCATGCTAATGTCTACAAGGATTATGTTAGTGTCTCAACTCATTTTTTACTATTGGATCCTATTTTTGACTGTCAAACCAGCTGGTGAACCAACTTTCAAACTGTAACTTGATTATTTCATCCATTTAATAAGCTAAGTATTATTTTTCCTAATTTTTTATTATTTTTAGAATACTTTCTAGTTATAGTAGTTATAAATTAATGGTTTTATTTATTACATGTTTATTACCTAATTTACTATTCCATCCCTTTAACAACCTAGGGTTTCAAATTATATAAATCCCCTTAAAAGTACCTACCATTGATTATATCAATAATTTTTCCCTAGTTGCCAAAATGAACTAAATCCAACTCACTCTCACCATTATCATAATGCATCATTGGGATGTTCATCAGATGGATGTGAAGAGTGCCTTTCTTCATGATGACCTCAAAGAGGAAATATATATGGAACAACCACAAAGATTTTTAGAAGATTCCTTATTCATTTTCAAACTTTAAAAATTTATCTATGGCCTCAAACAAGATCTTCGAGCTTGGTATGCCAAGATGGACTCCTTTCTTATTTCAGTTGGGTTCACTAGATTCCATTTTGATCTAAATGTTTACATTTTATGGTAGGATGATTCATTGTTGATTATGGTTCTCTACATGGATGACCTATTGATCATAAGGAGTTCTTCATCCACCATCCTAGCAGTGAAAATTATTTTGTTTGACAGGTTCTCAATGACTAACATGGGATTATTGCACTACTTCCTTGGGATTAAAATTTCTAAGTCTGACTCTGGTATCACTATTGTACAATCCAAGTATGCTCTTGATTTGCTTACATATTTTGACATGGTTGATTGTAAGCTAGCTTTGACTTCTTTTCTATTTGGTGTGAAACATGAGGCTAAGTGTCCATCTCCTTTGGTTGATGCTATTCATATCGACAACTTATTGGTAGTCTCATCTACCTTACACACACTATACCTAATATTTCATATGTAATGGGCATGGTCTCCACATTCATGTAGGAATTATATAAACTACACTGGAAAGTAACTAAGCAGATTCTCCACTACATTTAGGGTACTCATATTTTTAAGATTCACTATGGATTAGGCATCAACATCAACTTGATTGGTTATATAGATTTAAATTGGGCTGGTGATATTCAAAATCATAAGTCTACTTTAGGCTATAGTTTCACCCTCAATTCATGTTCGATTAGTTGGTCAAGAAAGAAGTGGGATGTTATTTATTTATATTTTATTGAGGTAGAATATAGAGGATTTGTTAATGTAGCCATTGAGACTATTTGGATTCAAGGGACTCTCATTGAGTTTGACATGTAGTTTCAATGACCAATAATCATCTTCTATGATAACCAAAGCACAATCTAGATCTCCAGGAATCTGATCCTCCATCAAAGGACCAAACATATCAAGATTCACATGCATTTCATTTTAGAACTCATCCATGAAGAAGTCATTGATCTCCACTACATCCATAAATAGAGCAAATTGTTAATATATTCACCAAACCCTTCATTGAGAGTAAGTATCTTCATTTTTGGGCTCTTCTTGGGGTTCAAACAACTCCTTCTTCCTCCTCTGGGAGATCATCTCTATGTACTTAGTACCTCATCAAGCCTCTATTTCAAGACCTAATTCTTCTACCCACCTAAGTTATGCTTAGAGGGGGTGTTAGTGTAGGATTTTTCCCACTATGTAATTTTATCTACATGATCTATTAGTTTACTTCGGTTAATAATAGGTCATTAGGGAAAATGTACTTTAAGTCATTTTCTAATTTTGACTTGAGTTAATTACATTTTTTGGTGACCTAATTCCTCACTATATAATGTACCTTCTTATGTACTTTTTGGATAATATTCATTAATGCAACTTTTTTTTGTGAAGAGAAGCTTCTTCCTCTTATGAGTTGTTCTTCAAATTTCATTACTACATACAGATTTAGCCATGTGCATTCGACCCTATCCATTTGATCCTTGATTATGACCCACTCTGACAGAATCCACCAAGAAAGAGGAGGAAAAGAATATTATGACTAAACTATGGAGAATTCACAAGAGACCATAATGTCATAGTGAACAATGACAGTTGAAAGGAGATTTTCTCATGATGATTTCTCAATGTTAACAAACTAAATTGATTAATAAGCGATGAATTGAATATTATTTATAAACTTCATATTAGATGGGCATCACATTAAACTATGGAATAGAAAACTTGATGAAATATTTATGACGTCAATGTGGAATGATGGATCAACCATCAATTATATTCCTTAGTATCACCTTATGGGCTCTGTGAAATCGTCACGAGGATGGTTAGGTGGAACATGGAACAAAATACATCTCATCGCTTGATATCACAATGTGATAATGTTGAGGCCTACTAAAAAATAAAATAAGTTTCAAGACCTATGGTGCATGTGTTTTAACTTTCACCCTAGTTTAACTTATTTAAAAACTACCTTAATCTAAGATGATATTTGATAGTTGATAAGTTATAATCTAAAGTTCATATGTTTTGATGGTTTGGTTTGAATTTCTTGGGCTATCTAGAATGTCTATTAAAATAATATGTTTGCAAATGTATTATTTAGATTACAAGTCTTAGTAGTGCAAGGATATTTCATGATTGTTGTTATTCTTGTTTCCTTTATAAAATGATGTATGTTTTGATGAATAGGAACATTATTGATCTTTGTGATTTTATTACTTTCATCTTATGCCATTAGCAATATATGCAATTTGTACATTGAAAAAAATGCATGGTTGCATTTAAGAGTGAAAAAGGGAATAAACAAGACTTAGATATGTGTGCTAACCTTTATTTAGCAATGAATAATTTGGTAATGATAAATATGTGCATGTATAATAGAAGGCTTAAGTCGACCATTCTTTAAGTATATCTACT
Organism: Torreya grandis; assembly: GCA_037957365.1. Taxonomy (NCBI): domain Eukaryota; kingdom Viridiplantae; phylum Streptophyta; class Pinopsida; order Cupressales; family Taxaceae; genus Torreya; species Torreya grandis. The sequence goes on along the minus strand of JARHVA010000930.1, from coordinate 2,252,411 downwards.
ATCTCTTTAATGGTTATTAAAATGCTAGTTAAAAATGAGACCATAGGGAAGAAATCAACATGTGATCAATAACACTAAATAAATGAATGCACCTTAGATTAAATTATTATGGCCTACACATCAGGTATGCAACTATTGACATAAGTCTACTTATATGATTTAGCCTTGTGAATTATAGGCTAGGGATTGGAATCACATGATTGCCACATATATGATGTTAGATTATTAACTAGTGATCATAAGGGTATAGACTCCAAAAGTGGTCGATCAATGGCATGGTGATCACCTTTCAACCCTACATGTGATAGTGTTAAATAAATAGATCAGATGAGTCAAGACAATGTTACATTGAGATCACATCCTTTGATAAATTTACAATAATCTCCTTAATCATAGTTTCCAACAATCACACTTGTGACTCATAGTCTTTGAGATCAATCAATATCTTGATACCATAGAGAAGTAGCCTCAACCTTTGAAATTGGTTCATAGTTGATAAATTAGCAGATTGAGGAAAAACCTAATGAGACTATCTTGATCTTTATATTACAACTATGTAAAGTATAAATGGACTACGCAAGATCTAGATGTCGACTTTCATACTTGTATCACCATATTTCATAATGATATAAAGAAAATTATTTGCCTTTATCAGTTCTAATGTATTTTTGAGCTTCTCAATATTTAATGTATCTTTCTCTATTTGAATTCAATCCTCGCAACTAAGTTTGGTATCTAAGAAATAAAAGGCTATGAATGTGCCACTTGGTGCAATCCCATAATAGTATAGCATAAAGTGACTACTCCTCATTTTAAGGACTCTATGGAGTCTATGGTCTCGTAAAGCCATGATGGTGATAGGCTTTACCATCTCAGTGACTTAGACTTGGTCACACCCCATGTAAGGCTCTAATCTTTATTCTTTATTCAATGTGCATAGACTACCATTTTATCAAAATGTTAAAAATGCTTAATTGTGGAAATAGTTGTTAAGTCTTGAAATCTGACCGCCTTATATTAAACAAGGGTGAAGAGTGCCAAGTCCCTATAGGGAGTAATAAGGCTTGAACTTCTTGAATATTCAGGGACATAAACCAAAACATGATTAATAGAAATAATCCCTCTAATAAGCAGGCCTGCAAAAATACATATTCAGGGTAACAAAAGCATCTACTCAAAATTTCCCAGAGCACAAAATCAAATCCCCTAACAATACATGGATAATAATCATAACGCTTCAAAGCTCAGGTGAAAACCTACTTAAACATATAACATCTTGTTGTTCCACTTCCAATATAGACATAAGACCATACCATATCAAACTACATGCATAACATAAATAGGGTCACATTATTAGTTAACAAGCTAAACTCATCCTGAAAATAAAATTTGTTAATGCACATTAAAAAAAAATTATTACATAAGTTATATAATTGTTATCTATGATACAGAAGACTAATCAACCACGATAAAATAATGTACCTATGACCTTATGCTCAGTAGTAGAAAGATATAGAATAGGTGTGTGGAAAAGAGTTTTTTCCATATAATTTGACATATGCTTTGCCAAAAATGGGTACTCAGTGCCATCAATTAGACCTTTGCATATAATGATGTGGAGTCTTCAGCATCAGTAAATATATACAATAGAAAATTTAGCATTGGATATTGTAAGGCATGCCAAGGATAAATAGGCTGGCAAGTATTGGAGTGGTAAGTAAAGTTTACTTCCCAAAAGAGCTTTATCAAAACCATGAGGATGAATTTGAAGTTTAGTTTTAGATGAAGACATGAATTTATTCTTCAATTAGCAGTTACCAAACTTTAGAAAATAAATTTTGGATGGGATGGTGGAATATTTAGTGAACCCATAAAATTATAGTTTACAAAGAATTGACTATTATGGTAACCAACATAAAATACCAACATAAAAATAAGTAAATAAAGGGCATAACAATTAAGGCCATAGTAAAATCAAAATGATAAATTTATTTAACATGTTTTATCAAATGCAAATGCAGTCTTTATAGTATCTGAAAATAGCTATTGAAGTTGTGCTCTATTCATATCCACCTGATGTTCAAAACAAGAGAAAAAACCACAATGTATAAAGAATTAATCTAGGGCTTATCTCAAAGCCACATCCACAATCACAGCTACTATTATATTAAAATAAAGCTTCACATTAATTTAAGTTGCAAGCAAGCACTAGCCCACAACGCTATACAGATGTAAAACTTCCACACAAAATAGCCTTGAAGTACTCATTAAAGTCATCAATCAAATCGGGTCAGTAGAATAAGGGGGAAAATAACCTTAATCTATTCATTAAAACCCTTGATTAAATTGGGTATACCTATGCCTATGAGAAAAAGAAAGTAGCGAAAAAGCACAGTTGCTCAGGTAAATCTTTGAACCATCATAAGATTGTTGAGCCATTTTGAAAGTAAAATTGATCGATATCCTTGGATCCTTAGGTGACAATAATATATATGACCCTTTGTTCCACTAATAATAGAGATGTGTGTACTCCTGTTTCAACTTAAATTCAGTTGATTTCTCAAAATACATTTCCATCATGTCAAGAAATGTATCATTTTCATGAGCTAGGCACTTGTGATCTCTAAAGAGCAATGCTCTTGTTTCCTTCAGAGATTCAGCCACCTACTCACATAAACTCTTTAGTTCCAGACTGAGTAGTTGAAGATAAATTTCTCTTATTTAAATTAATTAGAAGGATAATTGATCTAGCACAAAAATAAATTGGTTTCTTTGATAAAATAACATGTAATCAAAGGTAAATTAACTACTTCTATAAAAAATGATTTGATCGACATAAAATATAATTATGATCAATCATTAATTTATTCCTCAAAGGTAAATTAACTCCTTCCACAAAGAATTCATTGTTTTTTTTCCAATAAGACACCATATTAATATCATCTTTGGGGCATCATAATATCCATAGACATAATAGAGTAGGTTTGTTAAGAAGGGCCAAAAGAAGTATTGTATCGGCAAGTTTACAGTTTTTACCAAAATGGAAAGGCCCAATGAAAACATATGAAATGGATGCCAAAATGTAAATAAATCCACTCTCTTATTTATTGACATGCAAGGCCAAATTACAGAAATAACATATCTCTTCTAATGTCAAATTGAAGATTTAAATTTTATTTAGAGGCTATCAAATCTGAGTTTGTACAGCGTATTGTAAGATATTTTTATAATTTCTCACTCTAATGACATTTTATTAATAATTTAATGAATGATTATGTATCAAGGGGAAAGCGTAGTTTCCATCATATTAACATGTTTACAATTTGTGGTATCCCAGTGAATCACCATAAAATTATATCAACATTGGTCTCAGAATATAAAGATAAATCTAAAACTCAAGAATGGCCACCTGAAAATTAAATTTTGATTAACACATACAAATTCTTATATCTATATTAACACAAATGCACACACATAATATAGACAAAATAGTGCCAATGACATGTAGAAGGATTGGTGGAGTGGTATGGTTGTGCCCTACTCCACCCAAGTTCAAATCTTAGAGGGTGTTTATAAATTGAATGTAGTCATTTAATCAAAGATTCTTTGGAAGATTGAGCCCCCAACAAAATAGATGAGATTTATTTTAGCTTTAATGTAATGTACATACCTAAAACACATTCTTCATTAACTCCCAACGCTCATAAATCTATTGCCTCATAGAACTTCAAGTTATTACACTCAGATTAGTACCTAGGTCATATTTCTTATATCATCAAAACTCATGCTTAGAATAAATACACAAGCAAAATAAGGAAAAAGGAGTGGTCTATACTTATCAGATTTAAGAAGAAATAGAGAATACATGTTTGAAGATCATAGTGAAATCCTTTGTCTTCGCCCAAATTTGATGCTCCTTATTATATGTTTATACACAGATTCTGATTTGAGATAAATGTTGCTCTTCAAGTCATCTCAAATTTCGTAGCATAAAGAGAAGGCTAAAAGACGAACCTGGGGAAGATAGAAACACATGCTGATTTGCATTAAAATATCAGCGCTAGATTGGCTACGCTGTACCCAAAAAGGCAAACAAAATGCATTAAAATATGAGTGAGTGTTTGGGATTCATTACACTCCTCTTAGAGCTTTTGGGTTTATTGTTGGCGTGACCACATTATAATTTCATTATTAATGAAGTAAAAGGTGAGAATACCCCTTCATAAAATATAAGTGGTAAGTGGCACTTATTACAATGCAGTTGAGTTTAATTTCTTTCTTATGAAGTGCGTAAAATGACCCTCACCTCGCGTCCAATAGCTACATATATTACGGTCACATGACCATGACGGATACATTATATTTAATTAATAATTAATGTGGGCAACACTGCATACATACTCCCAACGCATTATAGCATGGCGAAGAATATATTTATAATGTAAATAATGTCAAATGTGACATAGTTGACACCTCCGTGACTTTTGGAGACATTATAGGGACATGTTCAATCGAGAATATTAGTTAAGTAGGGAGTTAAATAAGGCCATTAAACGATCCTTAATTTAATAAGAAATTGATATTTGATATCATTCTTTAGGTTTTCATAAAAATATCATACTTTTAACTTTATTTATGTTGGGTACATAAATTAATATGTAGTAAAGGTAAGTTGGGTTAAAAAGGTGGGTTCAAAGCAGTAGGTCAAGCTAATTAGAGTTAGGTCTGGTTATCGGTTGAAAGGTCAAGGTTGAGCTCAAGGGGGTTTTGAGGTGGTCTAGTGTTGTTTCGACACTCAAAATCGTAGTGTGTGATTTTCCAGTGTCTACAACTCCCTTATCAATTGTAGTTTCATGACCCCATCTTCCCTCTAATCTATGCATGCATCTATGTCTCAACATGCATTTTCTTCCTCCTTTACATGTATGAATTCATCCACTCTCCAAAAGCACTTACTCACTTTTGCATCATCCTTTGCCTCTTCTTACCACAAATCAATCCTTGATGCGATTTTTTCTACATCACTCCAAATCTCTCTTACCTTGGCGGGATTATTTTCTTGAAGCTCTTCTTCACTTTTTTACTTTGTTAGGTATTCTTCTAACAAACGATTCATAATTATTTTTAACTTTTTGATCAACGCTTACCCTTCCATGAGTGCTTTTGTCCATTCTTGGGGCCTTTTGCACTTTATTTACAATAACTATATTGTGTCTTCATCCAAAATTAATCTTATTGTATTACTAAAGATGGGTTGTCAAGCAAAACTCAATTTGTCTTGTGCATATGTTAAATTATGATCATGAAATATATAAGTTATGACTCACAAGAGAGAGCTCCTTCTAAATTACTCGAAGACTAAAATAAACCCACATAAATTAAGATCAAAACATCCAAAAGATTGGTCTCCAATACACCTTTACTACATATTAATTTATGTACCCAACATAAATAAAGTTAAAGTATGATAAGGGAGTTGCAGACACTGGAAAATCGCACACTACGATTTTGAGTGTCGAAACAACACTAGACCACCTCAGGACCCCCTTGGGCTCAACCTTGACCTTTCAACTGATAACCAGACCTAACTCTAGTCAGCTTGACCTACTGCTTGAACCCACCTTTTTAAGCATTGCATATGTTCTAATACTCTTAAAAGGGCTCAAATCGCATGTACTTGTCCCACTTAGGTGTATGTGTGCATCATCGTGATAAATCTATAATACAATGTATAGCTTTTGACACTAAACACCATATAACTTTGACCAATGTGTGTATTCAAACAGTTATATGGCTATAGGGTTTCTCTTTTGAGGGGTTTCAAATGGTATGCCTTTGTGATGATGTCTCAAGAGAGTGCTAATTTATTTTTTAATGTGATTTCCAAGTAGTGACCAAGTTATGCAATTGTGACCAAGTGAATGTTAACCTTATGATTGATTTGTATTTATAATTGACTCTTCATTATTTCCTACCATGATCAAACCATGAAACATGTATAGGTCGACCTAATGGAGACTTCCCAATTTGATATATAGACATTGAGTGATCACAGACGTTATTGGTAAAAACTTACAGTAACCACAATTATCTGATTGTTGTATGTACTGCCTTGGGAGTGAAAATATGGCAAAGTTATGTTTAAGATTCTGGAATGTTCTTGCATATATTGGGATAAACCTAAATAAGTATATATGTTAGATAAGGTTGTCCAAGCTAAGAGGTGGGTAGATGGATATGGGAAAGTCTGCACAAGAGTGACATGTGTATGCAATGTCCAACAATGTCAAATTGCGCCAAATTTGATGTTGCCAAAGTGTCTAACACTAAATTTGGGTGTCTATAGTTCACTTGCATATTTCACTAGGTATATTTGAAAATTTCATTGTTTTCTTTCTTGACCTAGCTTGGCATATAAAAAATTCAATTCAAAATAGAGAAGAGAGAAGTAGTTAGATCTAGTAGCCACCAAAGTGGGGAGACAAGCTACATATCTTACATGCCAAAATTAAATCCTTTATAGTTCATGCAATGTGTAGATGATGTGTTTAAGGTAGGGCTTCCACTTCCTCTCCCTAGGTGGAGATGCAACTAGATTTCACTTAGGCCTTCTCTTGGTACAAGATGCAATGATGTGATGCAAGCCCTTAAAGGATAAATAAATCCTTCTTAGGTGTGATTAGACATGATATAAAATCAAATCTAATCCTTATGTGGATCTCCTCATTATGATTCTTGTCTCTAAAATTATAATAGACTATATGTATATATAGGCCTCTCATGATAGGAATTAAGGACTAGAGTTGGCATTAAAAATTAAACCAAACAAAAGGGATAAGACCAACAAATGAATCCAAACATCGAATAGATGCAAATATGGGAAGAAGGGCCCATGAAAGTAAAAGAGGCAAACTCGTACGTATTCTGAGTCTCTCTAAGGTTAACCTATAGAGGCTACAAGTATGACCAAGAAGAAAGAATGACAAAGGAGAGAGAGAAAATATAAATAAACAAACCCATGGGTACAGGGATAAAATCATAAAATGACAAACAAAAGAATAGAGAGGACTGTGGGACCCACAGAGATAAAAAAGACACACAGACAAGTGTCAAGCAACCCCTAAATCAAGGTAATGACCCATATGCATAAATAAGTATTAAAAGAATTGTAATACAAGGCTCATACAAAAATTAGGTGTCTATACATCCCTTGTTCCCATTGATATCATAGATGATCACATTATATTAACTATCAAGATAATTCAACCATCTCTAGAAAGATTAGATATGTTTTCTATCAATATTGACACTAATCATTCGTAGTGGAATACCAATATATGTAAATTTTTATCCAATGAGATTACTCCTCCATTTATGTCGGACAAAAACAAAAGGAAAAATGAGAAGAATATAATTATTCACTTACCTATAAGACCTTGGAAAGCATGATCTACAACACTTTGGAAGGTTACACCTGTGTTTATCAATCCAAATGGAATTCTTAAGTTATCATTGGCAACATTTTTTTCAAAATATCCTTTGATGGTCACTTACTTACATGCCTTGGATAAAAAGAAGCTCAAATTGCCTCACAAGAGATTCATGATATATAATGTGGTGTACACTTTAGTGGAAAAGTAACGTCATGTAAATTATTGAGGATTGGTTACTATTGGCATTCCATGGAACATAATTATCAAGAATATGCAAAAGTTTGTGAATAATGCCAATAACATATTAAATTCTCACTTACACCATCTCAAAAATTACAACCTATTATTTCTCTTCAACTATTTTTCATTTGGGATTTCAATCTAGTGGGAAAAATCAATCATTCATCATCACAAAGTCATAAATTTATCATTACAACTACCAAAAATTGTACCAAATGGGTTAAAGTTGTTTCTTTAGAATCTGCCATGGGTAATAACATTTGTATATTTCTATTTTATCAAAATTTGGAATTAATTAATGTATTATCTTTAATTAAGATAAAATGATTTGAAATGTAGCAAATATTGTAAATAACTTATAACCAGCACAATGAAAGTAAATTACTGGAATGGACAAATCACGAGTGAATGAAAGAAGCTAACTATAAAAAAGCAAAAGAAGACTTAACTAATTTTTTCGTGTAGGCTGACTGTGTGTGACTAAAAATGGATAGAAAATATCAATTCAGATTAATTATTTGTGTGCCACTGAAATAGAAAATGTCATTATTCTAGATCAGGATCGACTTGCATTATTGTCCTCTATGGGTTAATCTTAACCTATATAGGAAAACATGAAATTGATGAAAGAGTCATCTACGCCTGCTTGAAATACACCTGTATGCAAAATTTTAACCTTTGATTATGCACAAATGACCTGCAAATGACCTCTTCAAGTTTGAAACCCTACTAGGACTTGTGGTAACTAAAAACCTACAAAAAGAGAGGGGGTAGTAGAATGCATTGAGCTGACCCCAATCACCCTCATGATGATTGAACATTGCCCACATATCTAGAGTACTCCAAAGAGGAAATCAAGCCCATGTCATTCTCCTACCTAGAGTGCTTAGTTCAATAATATTCCTTTTGCTACATATATGTATCTATATATGGTTTAAATACTTGATAACACTTTGTTTGACTCATATAAAATAGGCTCATGGCTAGTTAAGGGGAAACTTCAAGTGAATAGAATCAAATTTGAAAAGAATAGGAACGCTTTACTCATTGTGCAATAGTACAAGTGTGCCCAAATAGTGAAATTACTATGCGATAGAATAAGTGGTTTAGATGTGCATTTATATCAATCTAAAAGGGTGAAACCTCACACTACTTATCCTAAAAATACAAACCAACCTATAAGGGAGGATTTAACATCAAAAAATAGCCATTGCTAGGTAAAGGGCAAGGTCGACCCATAGGGTCAGGATCAACTATTGATCCCATTCCGGGTGGGTTGATTTTGACCTGAAAGGGTAATATTTAATATTTGAAATTTTACGAGTCTCTAAGTTTCTTAAAGGTGTTTTTATCAATTAAGAGTATTCTTTTAGGTGTAAAACAACAACTTAGAATTTAGGGATCCATACAAGTACTTAGGATAGATTACAATGGTGTAACATGACCAATTTAAGTGCTTAAGTCAATTAAAATAAAAATAGACTAGTGGGTTAGTGGGATTTACCAGATGGTGTGATCTCGGTGACCTGTTGCCCTAAAAGGATCCATACAATCAAAGAGCCTCTGGGCGAGCAGACAAGTGAGATGTTGTCACATTAAACCATCCTAACAACCCACTATCTTAAATATGTTCATATAATAACAACAATACCTGAACAAGCAGGTGAGTGGGATGATGCCACGTGGTGAAATCCTACTATTTTATAGCCCTGAGGTGATCCGTGCAAGCAAACAATGTGTTAAAGCTCCAGGTGAGTGAGATGATGCCACATTGTGAAATCTCACTTACCCATGATATAAATAGTTAACATACATAAAATCCCTCAACCAAATAGCAAAATGATGAGGAGAATAATCATGGAAGCAACTTGTAATAACAAAGGACATGTTGGTTGTGTAGCCAACAAGACATTGTTTCAAATTTGACAGCCTGTCTGACTGTCAAAATTATCAAAAGCCAATAATAAATTGCACATCTAATTTGATTTGTAGAATCAAAATGCATTTGGTTTCTCACCAAAAAATGATCAAAGAATGGTGGAATTCAATGCACAATGGAGCAACATCATTAATCAAGAGGTGGTGTGTGCATCGAGATCAAGTGCAAAAGCATAAAAAACAAAAGATTACCTTAAAGAGGCATGATTTCAATTATAAAGGATGTGGGTAGATGGCTATCCCAATGCAATCTTATCTATGTTCTCTTATAGGCATTCACTCTCAGTCTAATTAAACATGGTCCCTAATGTTTTCATGATCAGATTAACTTGGAATTGGTCCCCAATTGATCTCAAGTGGACCCTTCGCATTGAATTTCTATGATTGCCCCATTAACAGGAAAAATTGAAGATCTTCAAGCCTACACACCTATATAAGATCAGCTCCTACATTTTAATAAGGGTTAACTCCCTTAGAATAGATTAGATTAGTGGACCAAACTAGTTGGTTCTCCCTAGTTAAGTAGATTAGTCATTTTTTTCATGTACTTTCCCTGCTTTTTTAGTTAGATTTTTGAGTCGAGGCTATTTGAAATCCATGTCTGTAACTCACCTAAGTATTTGATGAATCCAATTGATACTTATAATAAAAACATCTTTAGTTGAAAGCTTAGTAATTTGATAGAATTAGTTTGTGCATGTATATGGTGACCCTATTTTCCTCATTGGCTTTGTTATTCTGTTTCATAGACTCTTGCACAATCCTTAGTTGGAGTTATGCTAGGTTTGGCTCAACTAAGGACTGGTTACTCCAATATTCATCTACTAAATAGAATTAGGTTTCCCTACATTATAAAATAGGCTCTTTATTTTTCTTTTCTTCCTACCATTCTCTATTTTTCTCCTTTTTATCAATCCGTTAACTTATAGTAATTTAGCTTTTGAGTTTCAATTTGCTCTTAATGTTATATATTTATTTCTTGAATCTCTATTTATAACTACCATCACATTGTTGTATCCAAGTATGCTACATAAGAGTCTAAATTAGCTACATTTCCATGTTATATTTGTACATTGATTCCCTTAGGCATAAGTTCCTCATCTAAAATGCATTTTGATTTTTCATAAATATTCATCAAAGATCCTTGATATGGTATGGTCACAATGATCCAACTGAGTTACCCTACATGCCAAGACCTAGAAATTGAGACCTTGGGGTTTTTTCATGCAAGTCTCTTTTTAGGAGTGACTTGGATTAACAACCCCTAACTATTTTTAGACACATCAAGACACCTCTCAACATATCTAGAGTTAGAAGAAGGGCTTGAAATAGATTATTTCATACTTATTATTTTCTTTTAATAAGTTTCCTAGTTGTTTTCTAGGTTCTTAGAATAGAAAAGCCTATTATCTGAGTCCCCCAATGTCTTTTACTTGGCTAGGAGGATGTAGTTATCCTAATATTCTAAGACCTTCCCATGACTTGCCCAAAACCTCCATAAATTTTGTGTCAAGTATATTCATGGTAGGGTCAAGACTACTGAAGAACACATCTAGGCTTTTAAGGAATCCATTATCAAAAGGCAGATTCAGTATGAGGATGTGTCTTATCACATGTTCCCCTTGTCATTAGATAAAATGGCTTATTCTTGGTACCTTAGTCTACCATAAGGGTGCTCACCACTTGGGCCATCTTTGAGAATATGTTCCTTAATTTTTTTAGTGTTCCCATTGACCCTTTTGTCTTTTTTTATTAATTTACCATGACCTATAAAGAGCCTAATGAACCAATTAGTGTGTTAAACTATAGATTCCATCAGCTATACACTAGGTTGAAGGATTCTTTCTTACAATTATAAGTCACAACCATAGTAGTTTACCTCAATGCTTTAGATCATTTGACTACAATGTTAATTAAATTAAACCCATCTACCTTTTCATCATTAACATTGGTCTACCAAGAGGTTGTCAATGTAGAGAAATAATCAATGAATCAAGGATTTAGTGCCAACCCTTCCTATTCTTTGGAATAATAGTGCATTTATTCCAAAAATACTATGAGATACATGCATATAAGTCATCCCATGGACCATTATATGCCTTATATTGAAGCAATACCCCAACCCTTCATTTGACCAAACCTTCCTATGACAAATGAGAGCCTTGCTTACTCTTTTAATCAATGTAACTCAATTAATTATGTGTATAATCAATAGGATACTCCATATTATTTTAGTGATTCAATATATTTGGGTGTTATTACTAATCAAATACCATTTTTTGTAGGAGATAATTTGCAAGTAATGAACAATCCAAGCTATGAGGTTGTGTACCCTAGTGCATCATGTGGAGTCTGTGAACATACCTGCATTGCTAATGTTGAGTTGATCATGCACATTAATAATGTCCCATTTCACAGGATTAATCCATTCATAGATGGTTACAACATTGGTGATTGTGTCTTTATAAATCTCACTTAGTTATATTTTCATCATTGTTAGTTTTAGTCAATCAAGAACATAAAAACAAATGAAAATATGCTTCAAGCCTAAGACCTTATGAGCAATACAAAAGGTTAGTCAATAATAAATTAGATTCAAATTAGAAACATGAAAATCTCTACTAAATAATTATTTGTATAGGGTGTGGATCAAATGTAGCTTTTAATGATCTTTGTCAATGCCAATTATGTGAGGGCATCTCCATTAAAACTATGGACCATGTTGAACTTGATCAAGAATTTGGGAAGGTGATGCACAAAAAGACTTGAGGATTTGACATCACTTTTTTGTCTAAATTGAACATGAAAATTGTGATACAAAGGGGTATATTTATAATGAATCTAGACCAATGAGGACCCTTCGTCTTGAAATGAAGATAAATAGTTACAAGTGAGTCCTCAAATGTGCACATGGATCGGCACATGGTTCACTAATGTGAGCCTTTAATTTTAATTGGGATGAAAGGTGGAGGATGATCTTTGAAAATATCAAATAAGAATTAATATAATCCCTTCATCTTGTTTCCAATATGAAGGGTGGAGAGTTATTCCCAAGAAGACACATGGATCATCATTGTGGGCGCTTTATCTTGTTTCCAAGCTGAAGGATTGAGAATGCTCTCACATAAGATTCATTGTGGGCCCTTCATCCTATCTCCAAGATGAAGGGTGAAGAATAATCTTGTATATTAATTCACTTATCAATTTAATTATCTCAAAAAATAATATTCCATAGGATCTGAATATCCTTTCTTTGTATGAAGGTTCCCACTTGGAGGGAAAAAGAGGAATTAATTATTTGTAAGATAATCATAATTCTATTTGCAATAGAACTATAATTAGAAAATTGATTTTGAGAGGGGGGATTAATAGAATTAATTTATCAAACAAAGGGAAATTATTTATTTGACCAAAACAAAGTAATTTAATAGAGAAATGATAATTGAACAAAGAAATTGATCAGAGAATGATAATTGAACAGAGAAATTGATTAGAGAAGATTGATTAAATAGAGAAGCTTGATTGAACAGATCTAATACAACGAATTGGCTCACCTAGAGATGTCTTGAGGTGAAATTGAACACGTATATTAGATGAATAGAGGATTTCAAACTAGATTTTATGAAATTACAGGAAGTCAATCCATTTTGTAATTTGACATCAAAGTGATAAAATTGGAGTGTCTACATTTGCCCTATTTGAGAAGGAATTGTGAGATGTAGATGAAACAATTACTTTTCAAAGGATAATAAGTTGTAAAAAATGATCATAGAATAAAAATTAATGGATGTTAGTTTTGATGACTTTTGCTAAAAAACTAACAAATGGATTCAAATATGCCCCAAAGTGATGTTTGGTAAGCCCTGGATGCCCCCTCAAGGGGAGAGTCAGAGAAATATTTGGCCAAATAAACCTTTGAAATGATCAAATAATCATGTAAAAGTGACATAAGAGGAGAAAAATGATAGAGATAGGTGAAAATAGAAATAAAAAAGGATCTTGGAGCTAAAAATGAGCTTCCAATGAAGAAAATTAGTGCAATAAAGGGCAAAACCATTCAAACAAAAGGCTATAGATTCACCCTGGGGTGAAGATTTGGTTTATTTTCACCCTCCCATTTCAAAATTCACCTCTAATATTTTACACATGAGTGACCTACATAAAATGGCTCATAGACCATGACTGAAGGCACTTATGGACCAAGTTCGAGAGCACAGGCAACCACGAAGAATGGGACCACCAATTAGTACCTTGATTTTTTTGTATTGTCATCTGAATATGCCCCACTTTTTGATGTATATGGACATTAGACTCTTTGATATATATGAGATGTTATGATGTTTAGTGTTATCTCATTTGATTCTTTGTTTACATTATGTCCCTTACTCTTTTCATTTATAGATGTTTGTTCTATTAATATTGATGGATTTTGACAAAAAATACTAGAAATGGTTTCAAATATTCCCTAAAGCAATGTTGGTTAAGCCCTATATGCCCCCTAGAGGGGTAATTCAAAAAAATGTTTAGCGAATTGAACCCTTGAAATGATGAAAGAATAGCGAGTTGCATCTAAGATTAGGAATGTGTATGAAAATACAACTAAGATTAGGAAAGGGTATGAATATACATCTAAGATTAGAAATAGGTATGAAAATGCCTCTAATATTAGGAACATGTATGAAAATGCATCTAATATTAGGAATAGGTTCATGAGGGTGACTAGGAATGGATTGAATGAAATGAACAGATTGAACAAATTATTAGGAACAAATTGATCGAATAGAAGTTATACTTGTAAATGATTACTTTATTTTGTATACCTTTGATTATACATAGATAATCATTGCATGAAAATATGTTTGGATTAGAATATGATTGACATTAACTTTTAGATCATTAAGACTTAATATTTACTATGGTAAATGATAGTATATATCATAATTATTAATGAATTATAATAACATGTCTTGTCAAATTGCAAAAAAATGAAATCAAATGCAAGTGAATATAATTAAAATCAAGTTATGAAAAATATATGCTTCACCATAAACACAATGCATTTAAATCGAGATCGAATACATTTTCTCACATCCAAACATCTTGATTTAAATAACCAAGAGTCATACAGGAAGCAAAATGTAACAAGTTAAGGCACTCGAGAAAATCAAACACAAAAACACCCAAACAATATAAGTAATAGACACCCAAGTAATAATTATCAATAATAAGAGTAATGCACACACAATAAAAAAGAAAAGTAAAATCTAGTGAACATGTTAGTGAGTAGGTGATGCTAAGGTGTTACTCTTGAACCCAAGATGAGATATAATAATGTTTGACCAGGGGGAATATAAGAATAGGAAGGTGATGGTCAATTTGACTCCAAATGTTGTATACAAGTGGATGCTACCTATATAGTCTCATGGACACCACATTCAACATAGAATTTAGGCCAAATGTAGTTCTCCCAAGGATTTGGAATTGAATAAAATTGATAACAAGTTAAGAAATATTATAGAATAAAAATAGGAATAGGTATTTGTAAAATAGTGAGAGTGTATAAGGAACAGACTTGTGAAAACAACAAAAGATATGCTCATAAATGTTAAGAACATGGGACAAGGTATGGTAATTTGACCTTAGAAAATTGAGTGATGCCTACATAGTCCAATTAAACCTCAATCCATTGTAATTTGACTAGAAATTAAACACAGAAAATAATAAGTATGGTCAGGGATGAGAAAATGAAAAATTTAAGACAAATAGGTTAATCTCACAAAATAGTGAGAGCGTGTTATATAAAATTACAAAATGACAAGAATGTGAATTAACTCGTAAAATGGTGAGAGCATGGGATTTAACTCATAAAATGATGAAAGCATGGATTAACTCATAAAATAGCGAGAGTGTGGAAATAAAATGCTCACAAAATGGCAAGAGCATGAAAATAGAATGCTCACAAAATGGTGAGATCATGAATTAACTCAAAAACTAGTGAGAGCATGGCATGGTAATATATATGAGTGTTTGGAACATTATACCCACAAGGGATCACTAGAAAAGGGAAATTTTATTCTAGTATTGGGATGGGATATAATAACAATTGCAGGATTGGGATGATCAAATTGGATAATAATAGATGATAAGTGGATGAAGAATCTCCAATGATCATGTTACATGGGAACCAAGATGTCAAGTCATCAAAGTATCTCTAAGAGGATATGCCAAGAAATTTTATAAAACAAGGCTCAAAATGACTTCCACTTTCTTATTAAGATCAAGAAGGGAAGGGAAATATTGAATAGGGTAAGATAAACAAAAAGATGGCTTGGGACAATCTATAATGATGAGAATGGAATGGATTTCAATGTAAACAAGGATGCCCCCAAGTGTTAAATTTCTTGTAGACAACAAATTATTTACACACGACACCAAAAACTTGGTTTTCATCATGGTACTTGCCCATGGCACCACAAGCATGGTTTTTACCATTGGATGAATTATTTACCTTTCTTTTTACTTGATTTTGATCTTTTTTCAAATTTTTTTTGCATCTCAACTCAATGAAGGATTACAAGATGCGTAATGTTGAATGTTTGATCTCTAACCCATAGTGATTCTAAATAGCTTCTATGTTATAATTCTGTGTTGATGTAGACTATATTGATGTTGTTGTGATCTTTATTGGTTGTTGATTCTACTTCCTCAAAATATATAAATAAGGTATCTCCATAGTCTCTTTGAAAAAGAGTGTTGCCAAGGAGGGTACAAATAGATAGGCATTAAATAAATGTTCTGATTGGATAATGGAATATAGGCCTTGAATGAATAATAGGATCACAATGGAATGTATACTATGTAAGGGATATATAAAAATTGAGACTTTTAGTCACACACAGTGTTGTTGATTTTAGATTCAAATTGATTTTGGTTATGGCAGGGCCAATATTGACTTTAGTAATATCTTCATCAAATAACAAGGAACTAATTAGCTCAGCTATTGGCACCTCAAAGAGATTTTCAACAAAAAAGTCTTCTTAATTATTTTAGTTTAGATTATTCAATAGCACCTTGAATAAGGTTTCACTAAGGGATGCTGATAAATAATTTTGATTGTCCCTTAATGCCTTAAGCAAGGTTTCACTAAAGGGTTCTAATTTTTTATCATGTTTATCATCTAGCACCTCAAAAAAGGTTTCACTAGATGATGTTGAGTTTAGAATTTGATTATCCCCTAGCACCTCAAACAAGATTTCATTATGAGATTATTCTTTTGCCTGAATGTTGTCTTGGATCCCCAAGGATTCTATCATCAAAATATATCCATGAAATAAGTTCAATAATTTGTGATTATGTTGGTCCTAATCAACATTTGCGAGAGGTGGAATATCGATATAATGGTTAGGATGGTTAATGATAAAGGCATGTATAATGTTAATGGAAGGGGAAAAGGTGGCACAATCCTCGTAAAGGCTACTAGGAGAACTTGTGTTGATGTCAAAGGAAACCTCTTCAACAACTACAAAAGGATCACAAATATTTTCAAGTTGATATGAAAGGAGCATATAGCTGATGTTATAACATCTACTAAGATATGTTAATTTTGAAGTTGATACAGATAATTCTGACTTAAGTGGATTTGGTAAAAGTATATAACCAATTTATTGATATCCACTAATATATTTTGATTCTAAAGTTGATTCTGACTCAAGGGGTTTTGAACACGATGTTGAGAATGACATTGACTCTACTTCTAATGCTAAATATGATAATGGCTCTAGAATAGAACCCAATTCTACCATTGATTCTAAAATAGAAATTAATTTTGATGTAGATGTTGATATTGATTATGATGTTAACTCTGAATCTAGTTCTAATAAGAAATTTAATCTTGCTTTGGGTTTAGCCATAAAGATGGCATATTGAGTTGCATTATACACAAGTACCTTTTTCACTGTGTACTTGGAAATGAAGGCTTTGGGATGAAAGAATTTTTAGAAATGAGGGACTTTAGAGGATGGGAGAAAAATAGATTGTGGATCAATAATGGGTTCTTCAAAGATGGTATCATCAAATAATGGTTCATCAAAGGCAGGTGAACAATCATAGAGAGGCTATTTAAGGTAAGACTCATTAGAGATAGGAAGATGATCAAAGGATGACTCATCAACCATGGGTAATTCAATGAGAATGTCAGAAATGGGTGATTTGTCTTGATCTTGACTTGGAAGTGGATTAGACTGACTATGATTGGGAAAATGATCTTGGCATATCCCTAGTTAGTGATTTCAAATGGGGGTGTATTTGGTTCTTCAATAATTGATGTCTCTTGGAGGGACAATGATAAGACATGATTGGATTATTGGATTTGTTGTGGTTCCAAGACTAGAATAGATATTAGAGATTTGGACCAAGTGTCAAAAGCAGAGTTAAAATTTAATAATATTTAGCCAAAGTGATGGACTATAATGTCTTGATTTTTAAATGGGCATGTACTTGGTGGTTGATGGGATTTTTGTGACTCAATCATAATATATCCATGATCAATCAAGTCTTGGACATAAATCTTGAACCCACCACATCTGTTAAAAATAATGGCCTTGAATCTTATGATACCCACAATATTTTTCTTTTTGATACCACTTAGGTTGGGGATTATTTTTACCAAAAGGGTTAGTATGTGGATACACAATCATATTTGTTATGACCAATTGATGAAATATGTCTTACTATGATTATTAAATGGATTTGACATTTAACGTGGTTTTCGGGTCTCAATCATGATATCTTCATGGTCAATCAAGCCTTAGACATAAATATTGAACCCACTACGTCAATTAAGTGATTGGCCTTGAATCCTATGATACACATAATATTATTATTTTTGGTACCACTTAGGATTTTTCTCATTTTCACCAAAAGGCTTAGCATGTGGATACACAATCATGTTGGTTGTAACCAATTGGTAAAAGATGGCTTCTCAAAATTTATTAAATGAATTTGGCTTTTGACATGAATGTCTTAATTTAAAAATTGAATGGGTGTGGGATAAAGGTATCAAAATTGGTTCCATTTTTCTAACATGACCATATCATTCATAAGATCTATCAAAATTTTCAATGGATGCCATTGAACGAATTAAAAAAGCAATAGAAGATTGATTGAAGGATATCCCCAGGCAAGGATACATGCAAGAGGAATGATTGGATTAGAATTGGATTCAAATGATAGAAATGATGGATGTTATGAATTCATCATTCCAAATTGACATGTGTGGGATATTGAATAGAAAGACAAGGATATGATTTTGAAATAGATTTGGGAACATGACTCGAACATAGCTAATTTCAAAACAACTTGATCATGAATAATTGATTTTCAACAGAGCTGATCAGATTGGACCTAAACTTGGAATAGACCTAGATAGAAATGGAAAAAATAATTATAAATGACCAAAGAAATATTTTGGAGTTGAACAGATTTGATTTGAACACCATAAAAAATCATACAAAGACTAGAATTCAATCCCAGTCTTGTATTGGTTTGGAACTAGAACTTGGAAAAATGATCAAAATGGATCCAAATTCACAAAAACATCATAAAAATACCATTTCAGATAATAAATGTATGATTTAATAAAAATTTAGACACAAGTTATAGAAGGGAACAACCTAGAATGTAAACATAGTAACGATATAATTTCACATAAAGAAGGTATGAAATGTACGAGTTTGAACAATGTTAGATGTAGAAAGGAATTATTTTAATCAGGAATGTGGATTAATTAATGGTATAATTTCACATAAAAAAGGTATGAAAATTACAAGTTTTGAACAAATTTAGACCAAGAACACGAATACAGTAACACCTTTTTCTGTAGGTGTACGAAAATTATGATAAAGATTTGACACCATAATCAATCAAGGTAATACTCAATCTATTGACCCTATTTTAATGACTGATAAGATTAATCCACATTCATCAAGTCTTTTCATATACTTTACTTGAGAGAGGATAAAATTTAGTATTCATTAAAGAAATTATTGTAGTTATTGGTAGGGTTTTTACACCCCCTTTTTCAGAAGGCTCGTATGTAAAATATATCTTTGGGGGATGTTACCTTTTGAATGTGTCATAACCAAAGAGTCTTAAACTAATATTTTTGAGAGATTTATAGATGGTCCTGACATAACTTATAGTATATGGGCACTTTAAACTATCTATCGATTAGATGCAAGATCTTGCAGGCCATTCACCAAAGGGTCTAATCCCTTCACAACCACTTCAGTTGTAGGGATTTTAGTGAAGTCCTACCAGCATAATCAAGTTCTGAGGAACCACCAACTAAGATATTATTGATATAGCCTCAACTTATACACCCTATCAAATAATAGAGTTAGTACAATACTAGGTAATTACATGCCAATCACCGCACCCTAAAGACTCACGAGAAGGCAATAACACCCTAAACATTGAGCTAAAATAAAAAGGAAGGTATTATAATTATGATTCATGTAACTCCCACTAAGGGTGAGTGAAAAACATAATACGAAAATCTTCAGGATTTTTAAAAAATAGGATATTTTCATTTTTGATTCACCAAAGGGGAGAGGATACATTCAAAACACTCCACAAAACACTTAAGCAATAAGAAGCAACAAAGAAATTTGCATGAAATGAAAAAGCTTGAAAAATAAACAAGTTTTCTTATAACCCAAAATGAGATGTGAATTAATTTTAAAGCAAAAAAATAAAATTTGAGGAGAAAATGTGATTGTTTAAATAAATCATCCCACCCTTTTGGAACCTGCAAAGAAACAGAGTTAGTAATTTTCCTTGGTGGGTCTTTGGCATGCATAAATCTTCAAATGAAATATTAAAACTAGCAGTCCATATTTTAATGATAAATTATAAAATATAAACCATTTTTTCATAAAAAAATTATTGGTTTTTATAGGATAAATAAACACACTTAAAAAAATTTAGATCAAAATGAATAACAAATCAAAAGTTATGATTAGTTTATTGACCATTTTTAACCAAAAAATAAAATCAGAAATAAAAGGCAACAGTTAGTAATTTGACCATAACTCATAAAACATATTTAAATTTTCAAAAAAAAAATTGAGATGTTTTTTATATGACAAATCATCACACCTATGAAAATTTTTATATTAAAAAATATAATGTGTCAAAAGTTATGAATATTTTCCTAGCCATTTTTAGTCAAAAATAAAATTTGTCATTTAGTAATTTAACCATAACACATAAAATATAAATCAATTTTCAATGAATTTTTGAAATGTTTTTGAAAGGAAAAATTCAAACACTCATATAAAAATTTAGATTAAAATATATATAAAATGTTATGAACATTTTACTAGCCATTTTCTTATCAAAAATCAGAGTTTCTTAAAAGAAATATTACTAAAGAGGTTCAAAAGAAAGGTGCAAGTTTTCAGTCCCACCGGACATGCCATATGTATCATTATAAATATTGATTATATATATTTTTATCATTTTTATTTATAGTCAATAAAGAACACAAAAACAAATGAAAACAAGCTTGGAGCTTAAGACCTCGTGAGCAATACAAAAGATTAGTCATTAATACATTAGATTCAAACTAGAAACATGCAAACCTCCATTAAAGACTTATTTGTATAGGATATGGCTCAGATGTAGCTTCAAATGATCTTTTTCAATGAAAATTATGTGAGGACATATTCAGTAAAACTATGGACCATGTTAAACTTGATCAAGAATTTAGAAAGGTGATACACAAAGAGACCTAAGAATTTGAAAGCACTTCATTGTCTAAATTGAACCGATAATTATGATACAAATGGGTCTATTTATAATGAATATGGATAAATGAAGACCCTCCATCTTGAAATCTATATGAACGGTTGCAAGTGAGTCATCAAATGTGCACATGGATCAACATATGGATCACTAATGTGAGCCCATCTTAATTAAGATGAAGGGTGGAGGATGATCTTTGAAAATTTAAAATGAGAGTTAATGTAATCCATTCATCTTGTTTCCAAGATGAAGGGTGTAGAGTTATTCATAGTAAGACACTTGGATCACCAATGTGGCCCTTCATATTGTTTTCAAGATGAAGGATTGAGAATGCTCTCACATAAGATTTGTTATGGGCCCTTCATCTTGTCTCCAAGATGAAAGGTGAATAATAATCTTGTATATTAATTCACTTATCAATTTGGTTATCTCACAAAATAATATTCCATGATCTTAAGGTCATTTCTTTCCATGAAGATGCCCACTCTAAGTTAAAAAGAGGAATTAATTAATTGTAAGATAATTATAATTCTATTTGCAATAGAACTATATTTAAAATAATGTCTTTGAGAGGGAGAATTAATAGAATTAATTGATCAAATAAGGGGGGATTATTGAATTCATCATAACAGAGTAATTGATAGAGAAATGATAATTGAATAGAGAAATTGATTAGACAATGATAATTGAACAAATAAATTGATCAAAGAAGCTTCATTGAATAGAAAAATTGAATAGATAATCTTGATTAAATATATCTAATACAATGAATTAGCTCACTTATAGATGCTTTGAGGTGAATTAGAACATGTGTATAATATGAAAAATGATTTTAGACCAGATTGTGTGAAATTATAGGATGTCAATCTATTTTGCAATTTAACATAGAAGTGATGAAATTGGAGTGTCTACAGTGGTAATGAATCCAAAGATGGAAAAGCAACATTTATAGAAAGTGACTTAGTGGCCTAAAAGAAAATTAATTAAGAGATTTTTGCACAAAATGAAAAATCTAACATCTCTTACAGTCAGCCAGAAGAAAAAATAGAAGAGTTATAACAATTGGATGAGGAAAATGCATGTTATGCACTTGTAGCATTCTTATCCTATGCTCGTGATCCTATATTTCCCAAACTGAATCAAGATGGCCAAAAACTCAATGGTAGTATCCAAGTGTTCCTCCTAGCACTATAGGTAGTGAAGCCCAAAATGAGAAGGCAAGAGCATTCAAGGCCAAACAAAGAGGATTTCTTTTCTGAGCCCAAGTTAAAGAAAGGAAATCATGAGTTCATTTGATGACACCATAACCATCCTTAATTACCCAATACCAACATGTTCCATGTCCAATGCAAAAAATATGGTCAAGGTACAAATAGAAGACCATAAGTACAGTGGTATGAATGAAGAAGTCAAGCCTATGGAGATGCAAGCTATGAATGACCTAATTCAGTCCAACTCTCCACATGCTTTGGACACTAATAATTAATTCATAAGGTCTTTGATATGGGAAGAACCTGAGCTATCCCCATGCCTTCTAGATGACAAAGACTATAAAGAGGATGTTGTGTAGGCATCCATTTACATCAAAGAGTAACCACCAATTGATCTATCCATTGGTCGAAATAAATAACATACCATTTTTAGGTTGGATCTTTCAATTAGTTTAATATGTATAGATACCCAAACCTATTCCTAATTGTAATAAAATGTATGGGTTGAGGTATTTTATTCACCTTATCCCAAGTGCTTTCTATAAATTAACTATAAATACATTATTGAATTATACAATCTTAATTTGCTTAATTTGCCTAGAAATAATATAGATAAATCTTTGTGGAATAGTGTATTTTATCATAAAGGACATCATAGATACAAGTATATGTTTCCTTTTCCCTTATCAAAATCTTAATAAATTAGGTATCTAATTGATTCGAGCATGCATTTACTTGAAAACCTCTATGAATATTTTCTTTTCCCTTTCTTGTTTTCTTTTCTTTTCTTTGCTTATGGTCCCTTATTATTAGCTTAGGTTTGCTTCTCTTTATTTTCTGCTTTTATTTTTGAGTTTGTCCCAACTATTTTTCCCTGTGGTTCTATTGTTAATTGAAGTAATGAAAATAAAGAATGTTGCATAGGTAACAAAAATTGAACTCAAAGAGGCTACTTACAATTTTATTTGAAAATCTTGTATGAGCTATTGTGTTAGGATCCACACTTATAATATATAAAATATGAATAATATAATGTATATCAACACAACACAATAAATATTAGTGTGTTAAGATGCCCAACTATTCAATATTTACAAAAATATTATAATACTCTTAAGATAGGGTAACACCATACAATACTCTTTTAGGAAGGAATAACTCCACAATGTCACTTTGAGGGGGTAACCTCCAATATCTTTCTAATGAATAGAAGACTCAACACTTTATTGATTCCTTTACAATGATATTGACCTCCTTTAAATAGGCCTTTATATAACTAATAATGGATTGGTAACCTCATAATCTCAATATAAGTTGACCATTACCCAATGCATTAAATCCACAAGTTATTCATCTATACTAATATATTGGATCCATATAACTAAATAATGGGGATGTGTCCACATGTTGACATCTCCATCAACCCATATACATAAATATATCATATCCCTAGGTACATAGCATTCCTTCCCTCCTTGACATGTTTCATCCTTGAAACATAAGAAGAAATCAGATAATGATTGTGTTTCAAGTCATTGCACACTTGTCTCCAATATTGATCATCTAACCATTTATATGTGATCTTGGTAGGTGATATCTCTCTAATCTTATTTTCAAATTCCATTGTGCTACTCTGATTACATTCATGATTATAATTGTATCACCTTGGTGTCTATGCATAATGTCCACTCCTTTGATTCTATGTATTAGATTATGTTGCACTACTCTGATTCCATACATGACCATAGTAGTTATTCTACCATGCATATTCATGGTGATTTCCCCACTAATTCCATGTTCCATATGTTTTTGTGATACTCTAAATCCATATCTGACCATAGTAATTATTCTTTGGCTTCTATGCACAGCCATAGTTATTAGTACTCTAGTTTCTTGTATAGCCAAAGTGATTGTTGTTATGACACTCCATCACATGAATCCATAATTGTTTCCTCTCATGATGATGTTAGTGTCTATATACCTCAGCATTTTTTGATACTTTGACCTTATCCACCTATTATTTTACCTCTTCCACCTTTTCCTTTAGTGGTTCCTTTATCTCTTGAGTAAATGAAGTGATATTCTCTACTTGTACTGCTTCTTCATCTATTTCTTCATATGAATCTTCCTCATGATCTTCGTCACCTTTTTCATCATCCTCATGTTGTACCTTAGATTTTGTAGACACCTAAAAATGGACAGAACTGGCTTCCAACCAGAATGCAAGATGATTCTTACCAACCATTATAAATTAAGCCTAAGAATCATTGAATGTTCCAAATTTAATTGTGCATCATTCATCAAAACTCATAATCATGTTAAGGCATCCCTATTTGGGATACTATCCCATATGCAATAATAACCTCTCATAGATTTGCCCCCAATCACCTTACGAAATCACAACTATTAATTTGGCCTATGGACCTATTAAGTGGGGTACTTGCACACTTAAATCTTGAAAGAGCTAAAAGGCTAACCAAAATCAATTAAATAAATTAAACAAGATTAAATGCCTATTTAAATTATCCATTTAAAATTAATAAATATCTAAAAAAGTAAATTCTTAAAACCAAAATATCCTAGCCTTTCATCATTATCTTTATGAGTTGTCAAAATATCCCAAAATATCCTAGCATGCCTAAGTTGAGAACTATGACTAGTAACTGAAAGTCATAATTGCATGACAAATTTTAATTTAGCTCAATCTTAACTCACCTTAGGTGAGAGTTAATTCCTAAAGCTATAAATACAAGGCCATGCCCATTCATTTTTAAAAAAAAAAGCTCTCATAAGCCAAATTTATAATACAAATTTAAAGAGAGTCTCAAAATTTCTAAGCTTGGATATTGTAGAGTTTTTATGTGAGATTTGATCCATAAGACTCATAAAAATAATGTTACCATGCCCAAATCTTAAGCCAATCCAAGGTGCCAAGGAGAGAAGGAGCCAACAAGCTTCATTTGCCAAATATTTCTTGATGCACAAGCCAAGAAAGCCACTCAATAAAGCATTTGGAGCTCCCAAGGAAGGTAAAGGATTTTGTGTCTTTTGCATTTTAGTTGTCCTTTCATTTATATTGTATTACTAAGCTCACCCCTAATATCTAGGCTTAGAGAGTAAGTGTTAGTGTGTTTATTGAAGTTTTTTATTGATTGAACTAACATATTACTGACCTTCCTTCTTATATTCCTATAATCACAAATGGTATGCCCGGTGGGATAGATAATAAGTCAGATATAATGGCTTTAAGTGTGTTTTGTTTTCTATTTTCTTGCTAAAAAAATAGCAAAACCCTCTAAAATTTGCAGGACCTAAGCTAGAAAAAGACACAAATTTACAAGTGGTTAAGTCTTAAATACTTTATTTGGTGCCTAAAAAGAATTTAGATGTTTTGTGCTTAGTTGTTTATGAAAATTTTTTTACAAGTTTTCAACTAAGGCCAAGGGACCAAAAATTTCACAAACATTTCATTTGGTGCATAAAATTAACACTCACTTAAATTACAAGTTTTTAAAAGTGTTTGTTTTATGCTAGATCTTTTATACTTGTTTGTTTTTAGCAAAAAGAAGAGTGTGTGTATGTTAGATCTTAAGTTAAACTTTTTTTATTAGCTTTGTATCAGCCATTTTTAGTAGGAAAATAAAAAATCCTAACAAAACACAATAAAAGCCATTATAATTGCCTCATTATCTGTCCCACCAGGTGTGCCCTTTGTGATCATAGACCTATTTTGCCTTGTGTCTAAGTTTCCAATTTGAAACCAATCCATGTGTGTCTTTTGAGTATTTGTCTAGTACCATTATGCCATTCATCTTTTTCTAGCTTGTTGTTTGATCAAAAAAGATTAGTTTCCTAAGTTGATTTTTTAATTAAATTTGACAAGTTTCAATCTAAACATTGATTAATTTTTGTTTATGCCTTGTGTAATTTGGGCTTAGACACCGATCTTTCTCTTTTGGGTTGTGTAACTTAGGTTAATTTTTTACTCAAATTTAAAAACTATTGTTTATGCCTTTGTTTAGGATAAAATAGTATATCTCTGAGTACCTTTTATTTTATTCCCCATACCTAATTGACGAAGTTCATGTTAAAAGTCAAATGCCTAGTATATGCCAAAGTGTTTCAGATTTGTTAGATTAAATCATCCTTTTGTGCTTGTTTTGCCAAAAGTCCTAGCACATGCCTTTGTTTGAGCCTAGATTTTGATGTTGTTTTTGGCCAAAAGACCTAGCAACCTTTATTTTTCATAGATTAGACTTATTTGGAACACTTTCAACCTAGAGTTTGGCATTCAAATTTTATTTCATCCACTTGACCTTTTATGTGAGATATTTAAACATTGGAAATTTTATGTTAGGTGATTTTATACCAAGTTTTAGCACAAACCATTTTGGAGATATGACTTCCATAGACCACATTAGACCAAGTTTGAACCATTTATCCTTTGGATATTTTTTTCAAAGTTTATAGAACTCCAAGCCCTTTTTGTGGAACATTCATCATTGATGTGGATATGTCTCATTATACTTATGGTAGAGTCATGTACAATCCAAGTTATAATATAATGGCCACACAAATTGACTTTGTTTGAGACCCCTATGATAATGATGTATTTTGTGAGACAGATCCCTATCCTCATTACAATGCTCAATTTAGGAAACAAAGTCAAACACCATGTTTGATGTTACCTTATTTTATCTTGTTGACGTATGATGTTCACCCTTTTATGACCATCTAATCCCCCACCAATACCATTAACCCTCCTTTGGATTGTGAGAGTCACCAATCTCCACAACATCCAATGATTTTTATACCAGGATCTCATCCTTTAGCTTGTGCGAGCAACCAAGTTCCATAACACCCTACCATTTATATACCAAGACCTCATCTTTTGGCTTGTGCAAGTAATAAAACTCTAAAATTCCCTACCATTTCTATACTAGGACCTCATCTTTTGGCTTGTGTGAGTAACCAAGATCCATAATGCTCTACCATTTATATATCAGGACCTCATCCTTTGGCTGGTGTGATCTACCCAACTTTGTAATGCCCTATCATTTCTATCTTAACACCTTGTCCTTTGGCTCATGATAGTAACCATGCTTTGCAACACCCTACCATTATCATTCTAGGCCCTTCATAGTATGGTAACTCGTTACCAAAAAGTTTTCTAATCACACCAAGATGGGTTACAGTTATTATACTAGGCCATAAACTAACATTTATTAATCCTATTATTATCTAACCACCAACCATTCTTCATTCATTACCAACTATTTCCAACTTTAAAAAAACCCTACCAATTATCCAACCCCAATTGAGCCAATCAATACCTCTCCAACCAAGCCAATCATTTGAAGACTAAGATATATTAAAAATTGCTATTTTCTAGATACTTATAAACCAAGGTCAAGATAACCAACCAATATATAATGTTTTTATTGAACCAATCATTTATGACAAGTCAACCTATGATGAATCACCTCTTAATATTATACCTATTGTCGAGGAGTCTCACTCTGATGAACTAGTCTTTGTTGAGTCACTTCTTAATGATTATAACTAGTTTAGGGCATATAATTATCTTGACCATTATCCTAATTTTAAAGAGACTCCCTTTGACAAGCTAGTCTCTGTGGAATTGTCTCTTGACATTTCTCCCTTCATAGACGAGTCTCACTTTGACAAACCCATCTATGCGAAGCCCATTATGCCATTACAAGTCATTACTTGTCCAAAACTAAACATTCAACAAGACATCATTAAAGTAACATCCATGACAAATGAAGAATGAGAATTAGAGTCAATTTTTACTCTTAAACCAACATCAAATTTAGCATCAAAAGTAGCATCAACATCAGTCTCAACATTGGATTTAGAGTCCCTTGAGTCAGACTCATCGTCAGAATCAGAATAAATTTATGGTTGTTACAACATTGGTTACACATGCTTTATAGATCAATTTGAATACATTTGTGATCCTTCTATGATTTTTTAGGATGATTACTTTAGCTTTGACATAAGTTCTCATAGTATCTTCTATCAGGATTGTGATGCATCTTCCCATTCTATTACTGTTACACATGCCATTACCACCAACCAACCTAGCCATTATATTGGCATTCCACCTCCCACAAGTGTTGATTGAGATTGACAAAATCATACCTTGTTGAACTGCATCCATGGTGACATATCAGTTAAATAATATCAGGGGAACTAAAACCACATTCATGCAAAAGAAGAACAATCTCCTAGTGAAACCTTTTTGAAGGTGATAGGAGATAATCAAATTCCAAACTCAACATCTTCTAGTGAAACCTTATTTGAGGTGCTAGAAGATAATCAAAGTCAAAAGTCAATGTTCCTTAGTGAAACCTTCTTAGAGGCACTATAGGACAATCAAGAGAACTTCATTGTTGAAAACCTCACTGAGGCACCAATAGCTGAGCACAAAATTTCTTCACTACTTGATAAAGACATTATTAAAGATAACATCAATACAACTTCCAATCTACAACATAATCAGATGGTAGCTACTCTCAAGCCCAAATAATATAAAATTTTGGTGGTCCTATCAAGAGCATAATTATGTCAAATCCAAAATCAATAACATTGTGTGTGCCTAAAAATCATAATCTTCATTTGTTGCTTAACCATTATACATTCCATTATTATCCAACTTTACATTACCAAATCAGACCTTTTATCCACTATTTATCCCTATTTACCATCTCTGGCCGCACTTTTCTTTGTAGAGGCCACAAAGATATCTTGTCTCGATGTTTGGAGGAAATATATTAAAAAACTAATGAAGATCACAACAACATTATTGGAGTCCAAATCTGTTGTAGATTCTTGACAAAGCATATATTTAGATGAGATGTGGGCTATCAAGTTGAATATTCCATGATTGAATATTCTAGTTGTTTCATATGTTGATCAGGATGTGCATCTCCACATTAGCAAGAAAAAAAAACTTTACCATTTGCCAAAAACCATACCTTTGCCTTGCCATTTACCTTGCTTTTTTATTTTTCCATTCCTCTTGCCATTGTTTTATACCCTACCATTTTCCTTGCCTTATCACTTGGGGGAAACCCTCTTACCATTATATCCAATTACCATCCTATCATCTTATTTATGCTATACCCTATACCATCCCACCATACCTTTTTATTGACCAAAGCCTATTTTTAGCCACCCTACCAAATCCTATTTTGTTCTTGGTTATTTTGGTTCTTCCCACACCTTTTATGAGGGGATTTTGATCTAGTTTTAGCAGTTTAAATTTTTTTTGTTTAAATGATAGTATATGAAATTAGTGTAACAGTGGATCTGAAAAGTTATATTTCATTTACATTTGACTGGTGCCACTAATTATAACTGTCTATAGGAAAATCACTATCCCACTTTGTGTTACTAATTTTAACCACCTATGGGTAAATTAGTATCACTGACTTATGTCATTGTTTGCTAATTATAACTGCCTATGTCAAAATTAGGAACAACACATTTACCGTACATTATCACATCCCCTTTCCATTACTATTCTCATTTGCCTAAATTTTCAAATTTGTTGTTACTTGGTTATATCTCCCCATCTTTTATGCAAGCAAAACTACTATGGCTTAAGGTCCTAATGGGACTATATAGGTAGTGATTGATTCACATTAAGGTTATCTCAGTCCTCATTTTCTAATGTTCTTACCATTTTGTGATTAACCTAAGCTATGCTCTCACCATTTTATAAGTAAGATCATTTTTTGTCTCATAATTCTCAATCGAGTTGAGATATTTAAAAAATTCCAAAAATATTCAGAAACATTTCCAAATCCTAAACATTAGAAAACTAGCTTCCCATCTCCTAGAGAGATATATAGACTTCAAAATCCATAAAAAATTATCATGTTTAAACCTAGTCAATCATCCTCAATCTACCTTACTAGAGTAAATCCATTATTAGTTCCAATCCATTCCACTTTCATTAAGGGTGTGACCTTCCCTTTGCATGTATCCTTACTTAGGGGTACCATACGTTTATCATTCCATTGAGCCTTCACATGTAGGTATTGACTTGGAATGATAGAATGCCTTCTATTAATTTTTCTTTCAAATTTTATATGTGTGTTTATTTGATTTTTATGTGTTTGTTTGCTTAGTTATTTGTTTGTTTGTTTACTTTCATTGTTGTGCCTTGATTCAGTCTATATGAGTTCATTGGGTGATTCCTTGCACATTATTATTGAGTCTATCCATATTTATACATCAACATTATCATCATGGTTTTTATCATTGGAGCATTATTTTTAATTGTTTATTAGATCCAGAGTTAGTCTTTATGCATATTTTGGCCAAGTTATCATGGTGTTCTATCATGATGCCTACCATCATGTGCTATAGCAAAAATTAGCTCCACAAGTCTACATGGCAATGAGGTAATGATATTGATGGTATCAGCTCTTGAACCTATAACCAAGGCTCTGATACCACGTGTCAAGATCTTGCTCCACCAATAGAGCACATATGATTACTTCTTGTATTAGCAACTAAACACAGAATTTAACCAGAATCAATAAGTAACTAGAAATATGAAACAACACAAGAATATGAGAGATAATACACAATTGTATTAATAATCACTCAGAAGAATATATACAATAAAGAAGATGCCACTTCTTCCTCCACCTCAAAGGCTCACCACACCTCAAGACCTTCTTCCCTCTCTCTCTTGGTCCCAACAATCAACTCCAATACAGAATTGATGTTCACCTCTCCAACCAGTCAGTAACATGTTGCCAGTACACCAAGTACACAACAGTACTCCAAGTAGATCTCTTGCTCTCTGTTGCTACCTGTAAATCACTAGACCTTACTCACCATTGTAGATCTCCAAAAGAAGCCATGCTCACCTACTGACTAAGATCATACAAATATGAAGAACCCTTCTGATTCTCCAAACCAATACCCACCTTGGTATTGTGGCACTAGGAGGAACACACCATTTCTCTCCTCTATCTGAAGGAGCTTATTTGCTCTCTTACTCTCTAGCACTAACTTACAATATAGCCCATGAGTCTATATATAGATCTCATGCTTACAATAATTAGACATTCTTAATTACAATAATTAGACACGCAACTCAAGACTAAGACTAGCCTTTGACATGCAAACAAATAGTCCAAAAATAGACTCTCTGGGATCAACATGCAAATTGCTTGTTCATGTACAGGCTACCGACGCTAGCTCCTCCATAATTGATGTCGGTCGACTGGTAACTAACATCGGTTGCTTCTTCACTGCTATCAGACCGACGTCGATTGATCAGATCGATGTCGATCGCCCTACAACTGGTTCTGCAACTCTCTGCAACCTCTGTGACCTCTGTAACTTCTTATGTTTGCATCCTGGTGAAGCTTTTAGCTCCACAACCTAACAATCTCCCACTTGGAGATAAACAATTGCACCTGTACATGTCCCTGTACACTGTCTAAATTATTCCCTGGCTTGTATCCCTCTTCAAGATCAATCTTGAAGACTAACCACCACACATCCTGTGATGCTACACCTATCATTCAAGTAACCTGCAACATCCAAACCTACATATCCATGTAGTGAAGACCTTAACCCTGCATAACAAGAAACCTTACTGCTAATCCCTCTCAGATACCTGAGAATCCACTAAATTGTCCTCCAATACTCCTTCCTCGAATTGGCTCTATACTTTCTGACAACTCCCACTGCTTAGGAAAACTCAGGTCTACACTAGACCTCATGTGATTTTGAACCCTATTCTAAGCTAAGCTTAAACTATCCAGCCCTTGGTGTGCTTTCTAATTCTGCATCTTGCATCATAAACCCTGCCAACACCGTCTTCACACCAGCTCCCACTGGAGATAAAATCTCCATGTCTCTTATGCCAAAGAATTTTTCTACTCCAAATTCTTCATGACACACCTCTGAACTAACCTTACCTTTAGCTCAACAAAAACCCTGTATGTACAAACTTTCTAGCAAATCATCCACATACAGTAACTGGATAATGTTGCAATCATCATCCACCTGGTAAGACAAACACAATAGTTACACTGACATTGACTGAAGCCATGCTTAGTCATCCACCTGTCAAACCCTGTACCACTGTCCTGTAGCTACCTCAAGACCATATACCTTGGCCTTCTATCTCACATATCCATCCACTCTCTTCTTTAACTTGGGAATCCATCCCTCAGTGCTTACTTCTAGCTGACAACTCTACCAACAAATACCTGTTTGGTTCTTCTCCAAGGACTCACATTCCTCATCCATGCCAAGCTCCCACTGTATCTAGATTCTACCTGCATTGCCTCTTCACGTCTTCCTAGTTTTTGACCATTAATAAGCAATATAAAGAAGGTGAACAACAAATATGAGGTTCACTTACCCTTTCTGACCTCGATATGAGCATTTGAGACTTGTTGACAGCTTGCTGTCTACCCAATATCCATTTCAGTGACTAATCTCAGCCATCTCACAGTCTACTCCTGACTGATGTCGGTTCCCTGCACTGACCCTGACTTCCGACATTGTTTCCCTGGCTGACGCCGATGTCCCTTTTGCCAACATTAGTTCCTGCCTAACCAACATCGATCTTATTTCTATCGACGTCGGTTACTGTCTGACTAACGTTGGTACCTGTGTTCGCATGTGAGTGATAACTTTTTACCCGTGAGCTCTCCATGGATCAAAATCCTTTTAAAATCAACATAGCCCTGCTCAGAATAATTCAATCCACTCCGCTGATCTCTGTCCGTCATCTCCTCCATGAACACTAAGGATTTCTAGTTCTTTAGCTTGTCAAAAATATCTGTCTTCCACTTAAGAACATGCATTCCCCTCTTACATATGTGACCAAGCCTACAAAGCCACATCTCTGTAACAAAAGGTGAATCAGTAATATAAGTAGATAGATAAAGGATACCTACTTTCTTACCACCATCTAATTCAAGTGCATCTGCTGTGAGAGTTACAGTGCATCTCTCATCACCCAAATTTCTTGAAGAAATTAGACTCATCTCCAAGACTGGTCCCTGCATGACTTCCTTCACCGCCTGTGTGTTATCCACCTACAATTTTAGCTTCACTTCCCCTTCATCAATCATCTGACAAGGCTCTCCAACCCCTAAATAAATCTCTCCAAAGACGTACCCATAAAAAGATGCTCTATTTCAGGCTACATGGAAAGAGGCAAAAGAATCTGTAAACCAAGATTCTACTTTATCCAGAACATCCTGTGCAACATCACCTACAACATATGCTTCTACACAATGATCTTCTACCAACCAACAATCTCCTTTTACCTGCTCTTTCTTTCCATCAATCAGACCATTCGTGCTATTCAGTTTCTCCATTCGTAGCTTACTTTCTTCTGCCATTGCTATACTCTCACTCAATCTGAAACCCTTGCGATGACCTGTAATCAAAAACACTACCAGATCTGAACCACCTGTTAGTCAACCCAACCAAAAGCTCTGATATCGCTTGATGGTATCAGCTCTTGAACCTACAACCAAGGCTCTGATACCACGTGTCAGAATCTTGCTCCACCAATAGAGCACATATGATTACTTCTTGTATTAGCAACTAAACACGAAATTTAAATAGAATCAATAAGTAACTAGAAATATGAAACAACACAGGAATATGAGAGACAATACACAATTATATTAATAATCACTCAGAAGAATATATACAATAAAGAAGATGCCACTTCTTCTTCCACCTCAAAGGCTTGCCACACCTCAAGACCTTCTTCCCTCTCTCTCTTGGTCCCAACAATCAACTCCAATACAGAATTGATGTTCACCTCTCCAACTAGTCAGTAACACGCTGCCAGTACACCAAGTACACAACTGTACTCCAAGTAGATCTCCTGCTCTCTGTTGCTACCTGCAAATCACTAGACCTTACTCACCATTGTAGATCTCCAAAAGAAGCCATGCTCACCTGCTGACTAAGATCATACAAATATGAAGAACCCTTCTGATTCTCCAAACCAATACCCACTGTGGTACTGTGGCACTAGGAGGAACACACCATTGCTCTCCTCTATCTGAAGGAGCTTATTTGCTCTCTTACTCTCTAGCACTAACTTACAATACAGCCCATGAGTCTATATATAAATCTCATGCTTACAATAATTAGACATTCTTAATTACAATAATTAGACACGCAACTCAAGACTAAGACTAGCCTTTGACATGCAAACAAACAGTCCAAAAATAGACTCTCTGGGATCAACATGTAAACTACATGTTCATGCACAAGCTGCCGACGCCGGCTCCTCCATAACCGATGTCAGTCGACTGGTAACCGACGCCGATTGGTTCTTCGTTGCTATCAGACTAACGTCAGTTGATCAGACCGACACCGGTTGCCCTGTAACTAGTTATGCAACTCTCTGCAACCTCTGTGACCTCTGTAACTTCTCTTGTTTGCATCCTGGTGAAGCTTTTAGCTCCACAACCTAACAGATATATCTCCTTGGCACCACACAATTCTTGATCTAATCCAAATCATATCCTACATAGAGTAATTAAATCATGAAAGAATTTTCCTCCTTGCTACTTTGGATGAGCATCTCCCTACTCGTAGGTTGCCTAAATTCATATTTCTCCTTTGTACTACTTTTCCATCATATTCCATATCATCTTTGCCACTATTGGGGTAGACTGATTATAACCACCTTTGGGCAAACCATTTTATACCATCCTACTTGCATTACCAATGATTCTAACTATGGGTAAATCATTGCATTTCCATCCATTTGAAGGTTGATGATTATAACCACCTATGGGTAAATCATTCTCTTTCTTCTACCCAATGGGGGCATGTTTTCATTGTGATAATACTTATAACCACCTTTGGGTAAACCATTAACTCTATTCTCATAATTGGGGCATGTTTTTATCCTACTAATTATTATAACTACCTATGGGTAAATCATTTTTTTTCCTAGGTTGATGATTATAACCATATGTGGGCAAATCATCCTATTTATTTTCCCTAACTAGGGCAGATCCATATGCTATTGATTATAATGGCCTATGGGTAAATCAATCCCTTCTACCCCATTTCATCATTTTTGTCCAATTATTTCTTCATTTTGAGGGACCGATTGTCGACCCCTTTTCCAACTACTCCCTCAAAGGGGCATCCATAGCTCATTCATTGTCATTGAAGTAGTGGGTATACAAGACCTTTTCATTCTTTGATAAGATGTTATTGTGCATATAGCTTGAAACACCTTCCCAAATAGGGGCAAACTATAGACACCCAAAATTGGCCATAACTGGTTTCCAACCAAACCTCAAATCAATTCTTACCAACCATTGCAAATTAAGCCTAAAAATCACTGAATATCTTAAATTTGGTTGTGCCTCATTTATTAAAGCTCAAAATTATGTTGAGGTATCCTTATTTGGGGTACTACCCTGTATGTAATAATAACCTCTCATGGATTTACCCCTAGTCACCTTACGACATCATAACTATCAATTTGGCTTATGGACCTATTAATTAGGGCACTTGCACACTTAATTAAATCTTGAAAGAGCTAAAAGGCTAATCAAAATCAATTAAATAAATTAAATAAGATTAAATGTCTAGATGAATTATCCACTTAAAATTAATGAATATCTACAAAAATAAATTCCAAAAATCAAAATATCCTAACCTTTCATCATTATCTTTATGAGTTGTCAAAATATCCCAAAATATCCTAATATGTCTAAGTTGAAAACTATGACTAGTAACTGAAAGTCATAATTTCATGATAATTTTTAACTCAACTCAATCTTAACTCACCTTGGGTGAGACTTAATTCCTAAAACTATATATACAAGGCCATGCCCATTCAATTTTTTTTTTAAAGCTCTCATCAGCCAAATTTATAATATAAATTTAAAGAGAGTCTCAGAACTTCTAAGCTTGGATATTATAGATTTTTTATGCAAAATTTGCTCCATAAGCCTCATACAAGTAATGTTACCATGCCCAAATATTAATCCAAGCCAAGGTGCCAAGGAGAGAATGATCCAACAAGCTTCATTTGCCAAATATTTCTTGATGCACAAGCTAAGCAAGCCACTCAACAAAGCATTTGGAGCTCCTAAGGAAGGTAAAGGATTTTGTGCCTTTTGCATTTTAGTTGTGCTTTCATTTATATTTTATTACTAAGCTCACCCCTAAGATCTAGGCTTAGAGTGTAAGTGTTAGTGTGTTTATTAAAGTTTTTATTGATTGAACTAACATATTACTAACCTCCCTTCTTGGATTTCTATGATCACAACTTTTATTTTTGTCTTTAAAACTATGATATTCTATAAAGTGACTATTTTCATATACCAAAACTTCATGAACTTCTTATGAACATTAATATTAGTTGTTCCTAAAGTTTATAACTATGTATATCTAAGAACCATATCCACATCATCCATAGCCAAAGAATAAAAATATAAATTCAAAACATATTTGTCCATAGTGAGCTTCAAATCTTCAAAAACTAGAATATTCTTACCATGTACTTGAACCTCCTTGATATTCTTTGCTTGAACCCATAGATGTTGGGCCATATCCATGTTGATGAATTTATACTTGATGTTAGGGTTTATGGACATAATAAGCTTATTCTTTTAAATGCATCCATGAAACTAAAAAAATAAATCTAATTTCTTTGGAACCAAATTAATTAAACCCTTATCATCAAATCCTTCTTCCTCCTATTTGATATCCTCTACCTCTCCTTATACACTATCTATAGCCTCTTCATCATCATTATTATGTTATGTTTCTTCTTCTTCATAAGCACATGTATGCTCTTCCTCATTTCAATCATCAAAATTATTTTCTTCCTCTTTTTCCACTTCATGATCCTCAACCTCTCCTCCTGAATCATCTATAGTTCATTCCTCATCATCATTATGTTCATATTCTTTTTCTTCTTCTTCATCTGCACTCTCTTCTTGGTTATCATCATCGATCTCTTCTTCCCCGACATGCACATTTTTTTTACATAGCATACTTATCCAAAATATTTTGCATTTCTTTAAAACTCTCCAGTAAATGTTCCCATTGTTTGTAATCAATGTGACCCATGATTTAGAAGAGAAATAAAATAAAACTAATGTTAATGATAAAACCCTAAAATTTCAATAGCTCAACCAAAACTGATCCAAATAGTCCAAAATTTTTACTATAGCTTCAATGCATGATATTACAACTACAATGAAAATTTTGTAAAAATATTCTAACAATTTTGGCCTATAGAGTGCATCTATAAAAAATCATAATAATTACCACAAAATTTATCAAAAAAACTCTAAAATTTTATCTCTAGATATTTTGTATACTGATACTAAATTAGTAAAACTTCTACTAAAAAAATATTTAAATTTCAGTAGATATGACAAATTTATTACAAACCCTTAAATATCAATATCTCCCTTTTAACTGATCATAAATCCTTGATTGTTTAATTGTGACTTCATTGAGATAGTCTTCAACTCCAATAAAAAAATTATACCAAAATTCATAATAAATTTTAATATATAAGCGATTCTACACAATTAGGGTTTTACCTATAATATTTGCCCAAATTGACGCTTTGATATCAATGTAATGAACCGTTACACCAAAACCTTAAGGTGTTAATAAAATATACACATCAAGATCATAACATCCCACCATGATTTTAAAACCCAGACTCTAGGTTGGATTTGTGTCTGTATATCAAGATCCCTCAATGTATGAGCCTCAAACAAACACAATAAGGTCGACGTAATCATCCACTCTGTGACTAAAACTTGAATGGAGGATGTGATAGCACTTGTTAGTATCCACACTTATAATATATGAAATAAGTAAAATATAATGTAGATAAATATAATAAAATATATATTAGTGGGCCAAGATGTCCAAATATTTAATGAATATAGAAATATAATAATACCCTTAAGGTATGTCAACACCAAAAACACTCCTTTAAGAAGGAATAACTCCACAATGTCACTTCAAGGGGATAACCTACAATATCCTTCTATCAAATAGAAGACTTAACACTTGATTGATTCATTTATAATGATATTCACCTCCTTTATATAGATCTCTATATAACTAATAATGGATGGGTAACCTCATAATCTCAATGTAGGCCAACCATTACCCAATGCACTAATTTCATAATTTATTCTTTTATCCTAATATATTAGACCCATATAACAAACTAAAAATTACTAGTAAATATGGGATGTCAGCCACTTACATTGATCTTTGGAGTACCATGTAATTTCTCAATTGTATTGAGAAAAGCAAAAACTACTATATTGGCAACAAATGGCTATGGTAAGGAATAAAAATGAACATACTTGGTGAGTCGATCCAAAACTACCATGATAATATTTTTACCCTTAGACTATGGTAACCTAGTAATGAAATCCATGGAAACCTCCTCCCAACGTTGGTTAGGGATGGATAAAGATTGCAAAAGACCTAGGGTCTAAATGGTTTTACCTTTATTTTGTTAGCATACTATGCATCCAATCACATATTTCTAGACATCTACCTCAAGTCCTTCCCATAAAATATTTTTGTTTATATGATATGTTTTCAAAAATCCTAAGTGACCTCATAGTGGATATACATGAAGTTCCTAAAAAAATTTATGTTTTAGAAGAGAATGATTACAAATGTATAATTTATCATTATACCATAATGTGTTCCCCTTGCATATAAAGTTTTTTAGCTCTCCCAGAACCTTAATGAAGATTTTGAATCAAATCATGGGTAGAACTATCATTATCCTATTCTGATCTTGCTTCCTCTAGCCAATCTACCTACCAAATAGTCATTACACATAACAATGCCTCAACTGATTCATCCCTTCAAGATAGTGCACCTGCCACCACATTCTCTTTTCTTTTCTTATAGGCTAATTAAAAATCATACCCTAAAATTTTAGTAACTCATTTTTTTAGTTTTTCAAATAAAAATCATTGTTTCAAAAAATATTTGAGGCTATCATGATTAGTCTTTACCTGAAAATGATGACCTATCAGATAAGGTCTCCATTACTTAATTACATACATCATAACCATCACCTATTTCTCATAGATTGGTTTGAGTCTATTTTTTACCTTTAATTGGTGACTTTCAAATGTTAATGGCTTACCTTCTTTAATGAGTACAACTCACATGCCATACCTTGATGTGTCACACTTCACACCAAATTTTTTTGAAAAATATAGAGTAACCAAAACTAGAGTTGTGTACATAACCATTTTCAACTATTCAAATGCCTTGGTAGCTAAATTAATCCACTAGAAGGAGTCTTTATTTAACAAAGAGGTGAGTGGAGATACAATTCTACCATAATTTTTGACAAACCTATGATAGTATTAAGTTATCCCCAGAAATCCGCAAAGGTTCTTTAGGGTCTTGGAAACTTGCAACTCTATCATCACTTGGATTTTTTTAGGATCATATTTCACTCCATGTGAAACAATATGACCAAAATAGTCCACCTCTTGGACACAAAATTATATTTGGAATGTTTGGCATAAATCTAATGTTGTTACAAAATTGACAGTACCTATTTCACATGCTTAAAATGGTCTTCTCAATTTTTGTTGTAGATGAGGATATCATCAAAACACACCAATACAAACTTTCTCAAAAATGAACTAAAAATAGTATTCATCAAACTATGAAATGTAGATGGTGCATTTATGAGGCCAAAATTTATGATTATAAATTCATAATGGCCTTCATGAGTTTTGAAAGTTTTTTTAAGCAAGTCCTCATTACATATTTAAATCTTCTGATACCTAGAATGAAGGTCTAACTTGGTAAAATAGATAAAAACATGTAATTTATCTTAAAACCATCAATTATTAGAATATGAAACTTATCTTTGATGGTGTACTTATTGAGTTTTATGTAATCTAAGTACATCCTCCAAGTGTCATTCTTCTTTCACACCATGACCACATGGGAGGAATATTTACTTTGATTGTGTCAGATGATTCTTGCCTCTAACATCTCTTGTACTATCTTTTTAATTTCACTCTTTTGGGCATGGGAATACCTATAGGATCTAATTTTGCATGGTGTACTTCCCAAAATTAGTCTGATGGCATGATCATGCACATGGCTTAAAAGAAGTCCTTTTCGCATGAAACCGAAAACAACAAATTGGTCATCTAACACCCTTTACAAATAAGTATGTGTAAACTCCTCGGTTGGTTAAACCTCTATGGAAAATAAGTGTACTTCAAATACCTTAGTAACTTTTTAGAGAATATTTGTCATCTAATGGGAACTATTTAGTTATGGATATTTAGCTCTTAATCCATGTATTTCAAAGGTCCTACCCTCTAAATAGAACCTCATAAATAGTTCCTGGAAATTCATCTTAATAGTGCCCAAAGTGGTGAGCCAATACACTCCCAAAATAATGTTAGCTCCTCCAATGGGAATATAAAACATAGGGGAATCTAACAAATAGTATCCCATAGCAAGCTTAATGCCATGGCATTTTCTAGAATAGTTGACAATACCACCATCTATAATCATGACCTAAAATTTTAGATTTAGGTAAATGAAATAGTTCAAACGAGTAGCCAATTTACTGTTGAAGAAGTTATGTGTACTCCCAAAGTCAACTAACACAGTCATATTCTATTTCTTTAGGAAACCCATAACCTTAATATTTTGAGTAGTACTAATGTCTGAAAGTGCATGATAGGAAATAATAGGTTGAAAATCTTCAGATCATCAATTTTGACAAATATTGTAGGCAAAACCTTAAGTTTGGAGAATTAATTATATCTTGAAATATGTGATGATTTTTTCTACAATTCTTTTATGGTGTTGAATAATATTTTAAAGGAGTCAAAGTAAAAAAATTGATATTTTATAATCAATTTTGAGGAAGTTATTGATATGTTAGGGTTTGGAATAAATTTGTCATATTTTTTGAAATTTGAAGAATATTTTAGTGATTTTTTAATGATTGAGTAGTAGCATACAATAGATCTACGATAAATTTTTTTTGAATGTTTGGATAACTTTTGTGGTAGTTATTATCATTTCTCATAGATTCACTCTACAAGCCAAAATTTTTGGAATTTTTTTACAAAATTTTCACTGAAGTTGCAATATCATACATGGAAGATATAATAATAATTTTATATTACTTAGATCAATTTTACAAAAGTTATTGAAATTTTAGGATTTTTCCATTAACCCTAGTTTTTCCCTACATCATGAGTTAAAGGGATTACAAATAGTTGGAACATTTGATTGAGAGTTTAACAAAAATGTAAAATATTTTATAGAAGTATTATGTGGAAAAAAATCAGCATGTGGGGAAAGAAGAGACTAATGATGATAACCAAGAAGAGAGTGCATATGAAGAAGAAGAAGATGAAAAAGAGGATGAGCATAATGATTCTGAGAGAAATATAGATGATTTAGGAGGAGAGGTTGAGGATCATGATGTGGAAAAAGAAGAAGAAAATAATTTTGATGATGGAAATGAGGAAGAACATGCAGGTGCTTGTAAAGAAGAATAAATAGAGCATAATAATGATGATGATGAGGCTTCTGATGGTGTTGAAGGGGAGTAGTGGATTTTAAAAAGGAGGAAGAAGTATTGGATGATAAGGGTTCAAATAATTTGGCTCCAAATAAATGAAATAAATCCCAAAAAAATTGAGTGTCACTTCATTCAGAGTACAAATTGAAATCATGAATAAGGTCCACTACATGCATTTTGGTTTTGTGTAACATACCTACAAACCCCATAACCAAATTAATTTATATGCGACCCTTAATTATGGTAATTAGCCCTAGAATATTATATGGGGAAGACTATTTCCCTATGAAATATTCATGCAGTTTGAGTTGTATCGATATGTATCCCATAGCAATAAACTTTGAACTGTATGGAGGTAGACACATTCCCAATAAGACCACATAAGTATCCTTATCCTACCTAAGAGACTCACATCTATGTAAGTCTAGGTATATAGTTTATTCATCCATTCTTCATTCTTGGAATGCTTAGGTTAATAAGGTCATTTGAATGTTAGGGATATGTCAAAAAATAAGGATTTATTTATTATTCCTAAGTTTAGGAGTTTCAACATTATTTTATAAGCCAAGATTCATAATATAAAAGTAACATTGTTCTATTTGACTCCATCAATGATGTTATCTAACAAGTTAACAAATGTGAATTATACCTATAAAATCCCTGAGATTATAATAAGAACGTAATGAATTTTGTGCAAGTAAAGATCCATTGTAGTGTTATCCCTATTTAGATCATTATACCATGATCTATAAGTCTTTAGGGTCATCGTTATACATGTTCTCATTTATCATTTTACATAAACAATTTACTATTGAGATCTAATTAAGTTACCATGATTCTTGTCAAGGATCAATGTCCTCACATAAGTGAGCATCATACCCTTGACCAATACTACTAAACTCATTCTCATAGTAGCTTTGGACTATTATGTAGTTAAGTACTTAGAGTTAAAATCTCTAAAGTACCATCTACTTGTCACTTGGTCATTATCATAAGAACTAGTTGTAGTGTAAGATCAAATTTAAACCAATAAGTAAAAGTACATCACTTAATCTTAATCCATACAATTATAAATCCTTTATTTTATTCATTATTTTCTACAACTAATCCTTCTAAGAACATCAAACCATTTTTAATAACAATACTATTGTAGTTATTTAATGGTTATCATAATCAATTTATAACTGTAACATCCCCATTGGGATCTACTTAAAAATGAGTGATTTTTTTTAACAACATATTCTTACATTAGAATTCACCATGAGAATCTAATTAGTGATCCATA
Source organism: Torreya grandis (assembly GCA_037957365.1). Taxonomy (NCBI): domain Eukaryota; kingdom Viridiplantae; phylum Streptophyta; class Pinopsida; order Cupressales; family Taxaceae; genus Torreya; species Torreya grandis. The sequence continues at coordinate 2,208,869 of JARHVA010000930.1, read as the reverse complement.
TAAAACACAATAGTATATTAGCTATAAAATAGGCTTGTTATAACTACCCATTATTGATCACTAGCATCATATAAAACAAAACATATATGATTATAGAAGGTAATTATAATTATTCAACCATGACTACTATCATGATATAGCCACTACTATTAATGTAAAGATAAATAAATAATTACATCTCATCATAAATAATGTCTCAATAATGATAAATATAATACAATGTACAAGATACAAGGCTTCATGAAGCATAAGTTCCCCAAACTCCAATATATATGGCAATCTCAAGTGTCCTCTCCAAATAAGTATTGATGTGGGGAGGGAGAGCATCATCTGAGTGATTTGCCACACCAAACATGGACCATTGATCCCCTACATAATCCCCCATCATGGAATGGCCCTCCCTTCACAAATGAGTGGATAGTGATTGTGTGGGAATCCAGAGAGACAAGCTAGTACCCATGTGTTGTATGATTTCTAAGAACATGCAGCGTACCATAAAGAAATTTATTCTAACATGATATCACAAAAACATGTAAATCATACATATAAAATGACAATGTCTAACTAACATTACTTTGGCCAAAGTTTTTAATAGCTATTGATCTCTAGGACTAGTCAAATTCATACACACCACTTGATCAAATTACCTTCATCTGGCATTGATGATGCTAGTAAGCTAGTGAAGTACATCTCATTACTTACTTAGTACCAACAATGCGATATTTGGTGAACATTAATATAACCCACATATTCATACATATTGCATCCTAGTAGTAGGCATAAAACATGCTAAACACAAGAATAATCAAAATGCATACATTTAGTTTGTCTAACGTATAAATGAATCTCCATAATATTGTTTGGCACATATATAATAATTAAATAAGTATAGTTTATACCAACTGAGTATAATCTATGTTTAAACTACATATTCTAATTTTTATAAGTAAATGTTGTATATTCTATGATAAGCAATAACATCATACTCCATCATTTTCATGTAAACACTACTCAATTTTAAGCAGCTAATCATAATAATTTTAGTGAAGTTAATAACTCATAAACCAAGTTATACGTTGTATGTCCATAATCTTTCATTTAAACAACTTATTACATTTTTAGGAGACTGTATTTATATGGTTATGGCTTTATGTCCATTAGAATCTGATGTTTAATTTAACAATCCATTAAACTATAGATATAGGCATATGACCCAATACTGCTATATATGTTATATTTTTATATGAATACGAGTTCATATATAGATATATTTCCTATATGTACACACGTGTACATATTAACTATACTCATACTTTGTTTTGCATATGCCTTATATATATGTCTCCATTCATTCATAAATTCAATGATAAATCTAATCATTAATTTAATCATTAAATATCCCTATTGTTCAATGACGACTTTGGCAATGATACTAAATAGATGCTCTCCTAGAAGGTTCCTTTAAATTTGGAATAGATCTTGTAGATGATCTATCGACCCTATATGAACATAGCATTAACATCCACTTAATATATAACCAATACATAACTAACCAATACACTTGATATCATGGAATATGCCATCTAGTTAATGAGCATTCTTTACAACTGCTTTGGGATGATTTCTATATATAAATGTAATTTATAAATAAAGATCATATAAGGAAGGAGTAATATTAAATTAGGCTATATATAAGCTAAAGTGTATATAGCAGGTTACATGTATAGGGAATGTATTATCCTCTTAATGAACATCTACTTATATTTTATGTGTATAAGATAACACATATATTATAATATTTAACCACTTATAATATCATTAGATTAGATACCACAAATCCTACATAATATAATATGAACAGAGTTCATATATAATCACTTATCCAATTATATTATCATATGAAGTTCACTCTATTCATATTATATTATAGATCTTTGATAATGAAGTTTTTTCTAATCATAACACAGGTGTGTATCTCTTATACTTATAATAAAATATATATCACTGATAAGATAACACTAATTAGTTTACCGTATAAGATAACATAGATATTATTAAATCTTTGTATGTCTTATGTAGTTCACTGCATATATCCTATTCATCTCATTATATATACTTTTAAATGGTTTGTTATTTAAATTAGATCATTGTATTTCATAGATCAGTATATTGATCTATTAATTATACACATATCAGAATTAAAACTTTACAGGTAAGTTACTGGCAAGATTACATAAGTTAGCAGGTAGCCTATAATAAATACAATACATAAACTAGTCACTTTAATCTAAAATATTGACTTTAATCTTGAAATTTAGTCATAACATATAAGACTCTACTATGATTATATATCCTATTCATCTCATTATATATACCTTAAAATGGTTTGTTATTTAAATCAGATCATTGTATTTCATAGATCAGTATATTGATCTATTAATCATAAACAAATCAGAATTAAAACTTTGCAGGTAAGTTATTGGCAAGATTACATAAGTTAGTAGGTAGCCTATAATAAATACAATACATAAACTAGTCACTTTAATCTAAAATATTGACTTTAATCTTGAAATTTAGTCATAACATATAAGACTCTACTATGATTAACATGTTTTACACTCACCATTAACCTATAGTCAAAATTAATGGTGTAAGATTAACAATGAAACATGTTATTGAGATAATGTTTATGTGTTAGCTTAGTTATGAACTCGATAACATGCCTAGAATAGCTATGATTTATTATTAACATATAGGAATTGTCTCAATAAAAGGGTTTATAGATTTTATCTAAGTACCATGCCAATGAAAGTAACTCAAGTTATTCATTTCCTAGCACCATGCCAATAAGAGTTTATCTACCCCTAGGAGTTATTCATTTCCTATTAATTAACTTGAAGTGATCATATAAAATTAATTTAGTCATATAAGAATTACATACATGTTTCACCATTCTCCAAATTAATATGTGGATACTTCCATTGTTTATATAAGCACCATGCCAATTATTATTATCAGTTTATAGAGTTTGAGTATCATACTAATCTATTGATCACATACAGATTTTATTTCGACTACACACATATCTATATATGTAACTGGATCGCCATGCTTTGTAGAGATCAAGGCACAAATATTCATGCAAATTTAAATGACATCACCTGCCTTCCCTCACTCTATTGCTCCTTCTCGTCAAGTGTTGCCTTCTCTTCTCCACTTCATAGTCCCCTCTACTTGTTATCTCCTCTTCCTCCTTTATCCTGCACTTCACTCCTTTATTTTTTTCTTTTTATGAGTATGGTGTTTTTTTTAAAGCTACCTTCCTTTTTTAATTATTTTATTCCATGATTTTTTCCTTTTCATGTTTTTCTCTTTGTTTTTATTTTCTTTTTCCTAATTATATACTTTCCATAATCTTTACTCTTTTTTTATTTATAACACAATACCATTATTTATTTTATTTGTTACTAACTTAGCATAGGTAACTGTATCAATCATATTACCAATTTAAGTACATTTTTTTCACATTAAGGAAACATAGCCAAGTAGAACACATTTTTCTTGCTTGATAAGCTTAATAAATCATGACATAACACATAGTAGTATTCTACACTAAATATGTGTTTAATATCTACAATGAAATCACACAAGATTAATTCTACCTATGCATAAATTAGAACTAACACACAAATAGTATGCATAAATAATTATCTAAATGCAGAAAATCATCAAAACATACTAATACTAACCATTTAAATAATGCATATAACATGTACTATCTAATGTGGTGTGTGCAAGGTTTTAACCATTCTTTTGTCATCCCCCAACACCTTCCTCTACATCACCCTCTCTTATGATACCCTCCCTCCATCATGTTTAGAGGGATGAGTCTCTCTTGCATCAAACTCAAAATAAGTAGGTAGTTAGTTTATAACATCATGACATATCTCATAAAATACTGTTGAAATAATAAATCAACATGATCACAATGTAAAGAATATACACTACAACTAACTCATAGCAATACATTTATGAAATCAAATCAACATACATCTATCTCATAATAAAATATGACTTTTAACTTAATCAAATCAAATTTCCAACCATATAAATCCATGGATAATTAGGTAAGTTTGCTTAGCGAAGAAATTGGGATGTAGCAATAACACTAAATAGGCTTATTCCACCTTCAAGCTAAAGCATGTTTATGCAAAGCTAGCTTCTAATACACCGTTTAAAAATATGGTCATTTATTGTAACCATTTAATTAATTTGTTTCAAATATCACAATTCTTATGATTGTTTTATTAAGATAATTAATTAATCCCTTGAAGTAATAACAACTTCTAACTTTGAATGAAAGCATAAACAGAAAATAACCTTATAACTTAAGGTCATATTGACAACATGGTGTCATTTTATCTCCATTATTAGTTTTTAAATAGCCAACTAAAAATCATGAACAACAGTTTAATAATAAGAAAACTATCTTCATTTAATGATGAAATCACTCTCCCAAGTGATCTTCTTTAAAATATTAAATTAAGTGAAATTTCTAATGCATTACTATATTTCCTACTTAACCTAAGATAAGAAAATTCTGACTCAAAAAATGATGTTTTATTAATGCAGCCTGAACCATTTCCACGTATTTAATTAATGACTAAATTCAATAAATAAGACATCAATTCCCAATGTAAAACTTAAATGAAACATACTTTAGTAATTAGAATGAAATATCCATAACACTATCACTTTGTATTCATTTTGCCCCTAATAGAAATTGGGCAATTTAAGTAATATAACCCAAATTATTTCGGCCTATTTTTGCATCAATAACAATTTTAAACTTGTTATATTTGGTTGTAGTCTTACAAGGAAAGATCAAAAGAACTTACCATCTAGAGAGAACATAACCTCAAGCTTTTTTTTGTTAATAACAATCTTTAACATGTCACAAAATAAATTTAAGTACAACTATATAAAAATGAGCTACATAATGCTATTTAAAGCATAAAATGAACATATTATTGTGCCCATAATCATCTTTGTACATTAGTATAAAAATAGGTTGAATTCTCATGTTTTCAACACTTAAAAATGAACTTAGTGCATTTTAGTAGGTATGTAAAAATCTATGTTTTCAAGCAATTATGATCACAAATTTGATCACCAAACAACAAATATAACCTAAAATCATAATAAAATAACTTATGAACTATAAAATTTACTTACATGCATCATTTATCTTCTACACAACTAATCATAAGGTTTACTAATTTACCAAATGAATTAGTAACACTCTAAGAAGAATATTTAACTACAAATTGTAATTCATTAACCCTTTTATTTTATGTGAAAGTAAATATTATAACAAGTATGAGTTATCCAATCAATAATATAACGGAAGAAAAAATAATTTAAATAGTTGATTGATATTCATATAAATAATAGTAATAAAATAATCATGTTTCCATCTACTTTCATACATTAAACAAAATAATTTTTCTACATTTATAAAACATGCTACAGTAACATAATACAATGATTCATCTGTAAGATTAAAAAAAGTAACTTGCTAAGTAATTTCCAAGAGATTCTCTCCTCACAAACCATCCTACCCCGACCCATCCTATGACCCACCCAATAGGTGGCCCTTACCACCCCCAACCATCATATGGGAGGTGGAGTCCAAATTTTGGGTCTTACAACATGAGGACATGAGCAAAATGGAATATGAAAGTCATTACTAAAAATTATAGTTGTTATTCAACAAATAATAATTTCACCATTAAATGATCAAACTTAAAAAATTGACTCAAAACATAATCACTAACAAGGATACAATTATCATCAGCGTCTGTCCTTCTCTGAAAGTTTTATTCACATTGATTACAATCTCAATCGAACCTGATAAACCATCATCATTTATTCAAGGTATGCCAATGGTAAAATAACAACAAACCAACACCGATAGTTAGATAAAATCATCACCTGCATCCACGAGAAAAAATGCAACATTCTTATGCAATTTGTATTCAAAATAAATCACCGAGTTAGACATCTAACCCCTTCTCCATCTAATTAGGTACAATCATTTAATCACCTACAAGAGTGATGAAATCACTATAACCAACCATCTTATGGCAAAATTTAATTCTCAAAAGCATTTACAAGTAGATGACATAAACTAGTTAATGTAAAAATTCATGCTACCAAATCAAATTTATATAAAAATAATAATACCATGCAAGCAAAGCCAATATTGCCCAAAATGGTGCAATGCATGTTGGGTACATATCCCAAAATATTTTTATTCAACCTAGTCATTCTATCAGGCAAAATAATTAAAAATCTCAAAATGTCATGAGCAGATAATAAAAATAAAACCTACAAAATTAAATGCATAGTGTCTATAAAAAGGTCATAGTAATAATACCCCCAATTTGAAAGCCTAGAAACGTCATAAGTAATCAATAATTTTATATTACTAGGCCTCTAATAAAATGGTCATACTACTGAAACCCTCATTTTTGGGATCCTAAAACACCATAGTAGATAACAAAATAAAAACCCAATAAATTTATATATATGGCCTCTAAAAAATGTCCATAATAATAAACCCATTTTTTAGAGCCAAAGTAACTTGCATATGCCAAAATGGCCAAAAAAAATAGAGGTAACAAACATTCAATATACTCATGATTATGAGTTACAAAAATAGATTCCAATGCTAGGGTTTTAGACTATAATTTTAAAATACCTTGATAACACAAAAATAAAATAACTCATATGCCAACAATGGGATTTTACATCGATTTAAATCAATTTGGGGTGTTTTCAAGTTTATCAGAAAGTCTTATGACTTCCTCATGAACCTGTACACAATTTATTTTGTCTGCAAACACAAAACAAAGATTCATTTTTATTTTTCCAAAGTTTTAAAAAAACACTTACTTGGAAATTGATTTACCTTCCAAGAAAGGGATGAAGTTTCTTGTTTACTTCCCAAGGGATTGCTTGCATTGCACCATGCCCAGCCTCTTTTTCTAGCTGAGTCACAAGTTATTCTCTTCTCCCTACTCTCTCCTAGCAGGATTTTTGAGCTTGTCTACCTGCATATTTTGTTATTCTTCTTCTCCCTAGGGTTTCTTCTTTCCCCCCATCTTTTCTCCTATGCCACTCTCCTCCAACTACCCCAACAAAATTTAAAAAATGTTATGAACAAAGAGCCAAATCCTCAAAATGCATTAAATCTCAAATCATGCAATTATTTACTTCATCGACCAATTTATTTAGTCATAATAAATTTTGTTTAGGAGTCAAAATGCCCATGTCCCACCTAGTTAGGTTATCATTACCAAATCAGATTTTAGCCAAATCATTAATTAGGGTCATTCTACCTAGGAATTAAATGGATAAGTAAGAGGATCAAAATCCCCACCAAGGAGGTTAAAGACTTATAAATAAAATAAAATAATAACCCTACATGCCAACAAAACACCAAAAGGCTAAATTAAATAATAATAAAACAAAATAACTAGGCAAGTCCACACGAAATTAAGAATGATTAAGATGATCAAAACCAAAAATTGTAAAATAATAAAATATGATAACAAGTGATGAACTAATCATAATTGACAGATTGTTGATGCTTAATGGCTTATGCATTATATCTCTTTTACCCATGTCAATTTCACCCAACTACTCACTGCCTTAACCCATCATTGCCCCAACTGTCAGAATCCACTACCAACCTAGCTCATGTACCTATAACTGCAACCACAAATAAGCATTAACAACCCCTAAATGACATAAAGGTGACATAATAATATGAATTAATTGAATAGTAAAAAATATAATAATTAAATTGGAATCAATGTTATAACTAAGATAACCAAATCACCTCATTACAACATAACTACAAATGTAACACTTAGTCAAATATCCACCAGAACCAAATAACCATGATCTAAATTTGATTATATCATAACTAGTGTAGTATCATCAAAATAATAGTTATAAACGTATGCTAAACAATATAAAAGTATGATGAAAAACATAAAATAGTCTATGAAATAGGGTATATAAGTTGGATTATAATAATAAATTCAAGTCAATTTTTTTAGTTTCATGAATCTATTCAAAAGAAGAAAGTCATTATGTCCATAAACCCTACCAATAATTACAACTTCATCAACATGGATGTGGCCCAACATATACAGGTTCAAGCAAAGAATATCAAGGAGGCTCAATTAGATTTTAAAAATATTCTAGTTTTTGAAGATTTGAAACTCATTATGGATAAAAGTGTTTTGCATTCCGATTTTTATGTTTTGTATATGGAAGGTGTGGATATGGTTTTTGGATATCCATGGTTAGAAACTTTAGGAACAATCAATATTAATGTTCAGAAGAAGTTCATGAAGTTTTGGTATAAGAAAAAAAGGTCACTTTATAGGATATCATAGTTAGAAAGGCATAAATAATAGTCAAGATAGAGTACAAAGATGGGATTGAAATAGGTGAAAAAGAACCTAAGGAGTATTTAGATGATGACATAGATGAATAAATGATATAATCAAAAAAGAAAACTTCATCTACTTGAGAGATAAAGGAACCACGAAAGCAAAAGGTGGAAGAGGTAGAAGAAAAGGTGGATAAGGTCAAAGTATTAGAAAAAGTTGAGGCATATAGCTACCCACATCATCATGAAAGGAAAAAATCATGGATCCATGTGAGGGAGTATCATTACAAAAATCACTTTTAGCTATACAAGAAAGTAGAGTACCAATCACTATGGTTATGCATGGAATCCAAAGATGAATTACTATGGTAAGGTATAGAATAAAAGTAGTGTAGTGGCCTATGGAACATGGAATTAGTGGGGAAATCACTATGACTATACATAGAAAAATATATACTATGGTTATGAATAGAATCAGAGTAGTACAACAAAATATGGTTAATGGAATCAAAAGAGGAATAATTATGCATGGACACCAAGGTGATATAGTTATAATCATGAATGGAATCATAGTAGTGCGTTGGAATTTGTAAATGATGTTGGAGAGATGTCACCTAACAAGATCACATAGGGTGGTTGGATGATCAAACTTGGAGACAAGTGTGCAATGATTTGAGGCACATTCATTATTTGGTTTCTTCTTATATTTCAAGGATGAAAAATGTCAAGGAGAGAAGGAATGATATGTACCTAGGGATATGATATATTAATGTATATGGGTTTATGGAGATGTTGACATGTCGCACGTGTTCCCCTTAGTCAATTATATAGGCCCAATATATTAGGATAAATAAGTAACTTGTGAAATTAGTGCATTGAGTAATGGTTGGCTTACATTGGGATTAGGAGGTTACCCATTCTTGGTTAGTTATCTAGAGGTTTATATAAAGGAGGTGAATATCATTGTGAATCATTCAAGTAAGTGTTAAGTATTATATCTAGTATAAGGATATTGGAGGTTGTCCCCTATAAGTGGAATTGTGGAGTTATTCCTTCTTAAAGGAGTATTGTATGGTGTTACCCTACCTTAAGGGTATTATTCTATTTCTGCATATATTAAATATTTGAGCATCTTGGCCCACCAATATCTATTGTGTTGTGTTGATCTACATTATATTATGAATATTTCAATTATTATAAGTGTGGATCTTAACAAGTGCTTTAAAAGCATATATTTGGGAAAATATTGTGGTGAAACCCTAAGCTTTGATGATCACTTATATCTCGCAATCTGTAATGATTTTTTCTACAATTTTTTTTTTGGTGTCGAATAATATTTTAAGGAGGTCAAAATAAAAGAATTGAGGTTTTATGATCATTAATAATGGAGTTATTGATATTTTAAGGTTTTTAATAAATTCATCATATCTTCTAAAATTTTAAAAATATTTTAGTGAAACTTTTACTAATTGAGTAACAACATACAACATATCTATAATCAAAATTTTGAAATTTTTTGAAAGTTTTGTGGTAGTTACTATGATTTTATGATTTTTCATATATTCATTTTACAAAAAGCACACATTGAGGATTTTATGATTTTATGGTTTTAAAGCTTTTGTTGTTGGGTTTGTCCCAACTATTTTTCCATGTGGTTCCTTAGTTAATCAAAGTAATGAAAATAAAGGTTGTTGTATAGGTAACATAAATGGAATTCAAATAGCCTAATTGCAATTTTACTTGAAAATCTTATATGAATTATTATGACTACTTTTTTCATTCCTAAATTTCAAAGGTTAATGATTCTAAACAAATTTTGTGAATTCAAAAAATTTATCATTTTGTCCAAACCATCTAATACACTTAATGAAATATCTAAATAAAAATGCAACATTACTTCAATTCAGGTTTGCCTTAAGTTGTCATGAATTTGTTGATTTCTTTTTTCTTGTGGCTTGGTTTCCAACCCTCTATGAATGAAAGTACAAAATCTCCTTTTAAAAAAGAATTGAGCTAAAAATGTAAAATTAAAAAATTAATTCTTGAAAGGGTGATCTTGGTAACCTCTACCATAGGTTTTCCAACCTAGTTGGTAGTGGAGTAAGGCCTTAGGAAGGGACCATAGGTATCTCTATCAGGGATATAAATACATGATTGGTAGTAGATCAATGTACATGCCACATCCCAACAAGCTAAATGGTAAAATATTTTTCCTTTAGTAGTTATGTCCTTATGTAAATCTAATTTACCACATGTGAATGCAATTAAAATGAATTAATCATTTGATCACACACTTAGATGGTCTTTGGTTGGATTATTAACTTAGTATGTCATTTGTTCCTGTACACTATAGTTCTTTTAAATTATATTTTGTTCTAAGTAATTACTTATAGCTAATGATTTTTATTCTTGTGAAATTAGAGATTCTATATTCTTGAAATGCTCAAGAGTATTTCTCAGCAGGAGTTGTCATCTATTATTGCTCGCATAACATGCCCCATTTTTAAACTAAGAATCGGGACCCTCTTTTGATTTAAATTGTAGTTTTATACCTCAAGGAGTTTGTTGGTGGTTTCCTATTTAAAATTCTCTCCTTAGAAGTCCATGCTTTGCTAGATAGGAGGATTTAAGATTGAATCTATTTCATTGTTTTATCCAAGCCTGAATAGTTAAATTTGCATTATAAATTTTTGGTATAGAAATCACATTTAGGGCTTCATTCATTTAAAATATCTGAATTTTCATGAATCCATTAAGTCTTAGTCTATTTTGTTTATGTTTTGAAATGCATCTAAAGCTTTCTTTTAGACTCTTTTGTCTTAGTTTTGTGCTAATTGTTGGGTGAATATTTTGTCAACCAGCTAACTGGGGAGAAAAATAGGTCTCTTCAACCATGGCATAGGGAGATTGGTCATCCAAAGTTGCAGGTTTACCACATCCAAAGGGGACAAATCTCTCCTCTCATCAAGGGGAGGTTCCCTATAGGTATAAAGGCATTATATACTATATATATAAGCTGAAAATAACACTCAGGGGTAGGATATACCATCCATCTCTCTTTTTTCAAAGATGATGTTGACAAACTAAGGAGAACTCCAGGTGAAGACATTGAAGGCACTTCTCTCTTTCAAAAGTGTTCTTGTAGGGGACAACAGGATTTCTTTTGGGTAGGATAAGTAACTGGTATCTAGGGTACATAGTAACCAACAATCTAAGATGTAGGACAAAGGCTTCACCTTGAATGCCCTAGAGTGAGATATGAAAGACAATGAGGTCACAAAGTCATCCCAGGGTCTTTTACATAGAAACAAAAAGAAAACACACTAAAGGCAATTGTGGGGGCACAAAGTCTCTCCAAAGTTGGCTTCAGGACACCTTCCTGATTACTTCCACTAGTTCTGCTTGTTAGATCAAATAAACAAGAATTCTTCTAGGAAACAAATATAAGAATAATTTCCTAACGTAGCACAAGCTATAATAGCACAAAGTCTGCAAGTAACTTGATTTCTCATTCAATCAAAGAAATATGAACAACAATCTGAGCTTAAAGTCTAAGTAATGCCTTTCAATTTGGTTAGATTTTTGCTTCTGGTAAAGGGAAGATCTCCCTTCAAATGATACAAGAGATTACATTATATAGAGGCCAAGGGAGCCTTGGCACTTTGTCCCATGGAGTGACCCATGCTGTGCATTAATGCCTTAGATGCATTTTTGGTTCTGTTAGGGAGGGCCATGTTGGAGTAGGGTGACTGCCTTAACTGTGGCATGTTGATTCATCTCCAATATCTTCTCCTAAGCCTGAGTCACTCATTCTATCACCTGCTATCTACGTAGCTGTCCACTTTGCCTTTACTTCAAAGGAGACAAACAAGCTACGCTTTTAATGTTTGCAGGCCCAAATACCTACTTGGTGGACTATTCCACCTACTGAAAATAACTCTTACTGATATTTCCCTCTTTGTCTCTTCTTCCTTTTGGCCCTAGCCTTAAGGTCTTTAAATGCATTTGGGTCCACGTTTTAAGCTTACAAAGATTAATAGACACTTTATCACCATAAATTTGACATCTATGGGCCTGTCATCCTCCTTAGCAATTCCTTCATGTCTTTCTCACTTACTACAGCTACTTTTTGTTATGACACAAGTGAGGACACATGGCAACATCTATAGCTTTGAAATAAGCTTATCAAAATAAGCTTTGAAACTTGCTAGAAACCTAAAGTGTGGATGTAGACACTTGTCACGCTTTGCTAAGTTAGAATGGGACACATGGCAAGTTCTATTGCTTTGAAACATACTAGAGACTGTGTCTCGGCATATGACACTTGAAAACTTCCACTTGTCTTTCTAAGGGACACACAATGGCTTCTGCTACACTTTGAGGCTTGATCTTTCTTGGAGGGAACTTGCCCTTTGGGGTCTTGAAAGATGGTTCATTTTTTGAGTGTCGATTGTCCTCTATGAGGGTACCTACCCTTCAGGATCATCTAGGTGGCCTTCAGGCTTTAATTATTTCAGAAGACTATTGATCCTTTATTTCCTTCAGATAATTTGTCTAAAGGAATTCCTTTAAAATAATTTGTCTAAAGAAAATCTTTCCTTGGCTCTTCGTCTTTGTATTAGGAGTGCTCCATCTTCAACACATGGCACGTTCTACTACTTTTTAACAAGTGACACGTGGCATCTTCCATCAAGATAGGCAAGGACACTTGGCAGCATCTGCCTGACTTATAGGTGCTTTTAGAAACCTTTGATAGTCTTACAAGAGATGACACATGGTAGATTATATTGATCTCTAAAAACACTACAAAAACATTTGGGACTCATTTGGATTCATGTGAACGATGACACTTGGCTCATTCCACTTGTTCCTGTGACTTACTTGGGGTCCACCGTAATCCTTACTCAATAACTATGGATGTCGACACTTGGCAGCCTCCACCAATTCTTACAAAGGACACATGGCAACTTCTGCTTAGTTTTAGCAATCATACAGAGGATGACACTTGGAGTGCTCTGCTTATTCTTTTAGTAGCTTACCCAGGGCCCACCACAATCTTTACTTAATAATGAAACCAAAGGAAGATACAGTGACTGTTGACACTTGGCAGCCTCCGCTGATCTCTATAGATGACACATGGCACTTCTACTATTTTGAGAAAAAAAACACTAAAACCTTCCACAGCTGCCACTTGTCACCTTTTATGGAACTCTACAAGGGACACATGGTAGGTTCCGCTCTTTGGTCTTTTTCTTTTGCATGCCCCTTTGAACCGTTAGATTGAACCAACCCTAGAAATGTATAAGTGCCGAAAACTTGCCCTATCGAAGGAATTTACCTATTGAAGCCATCAGACCCTTTGAACCTATTAATTTCAAGCATGTTGAGTCCATAGATTTCTTCTTGTGGAGTCTGTAGAAACTAAGAAGCTTGAAAAATGAGGAATTTGAATGCTCAAGACCAATTTCAAAAAGGGAAGAAATAATTTTGGTCTATGTGGGGCCAAAATAGTCCATAGGTTGTCCCAAAAATGAGTGACATTTTTTGGGGACAACTGCTAGCTCCAGTTGGGGAACTTCATTCAATTGGAAACTTGAAACACAGCTGAGGGGAGTAAAAACCAGAATCTCCAGTGCCTTCAAGTATGCCATTGGTCTATGGAGTCATGATACCCAAAAAGAAGGGCTCCAAAAAATGAAAATGAAAAGCACAAAATAGAAACAAAAGACTATACAAATATACATATGTACAAGTGAACTCATCTAATACGTCAAGAGTTGAAGTGCTTCAGATGCTGCCCATTATGAGGTAGAGAAAAGAGAGTGTCATCTTGATATCTCAACAAGAAGTTGTTCTTACAATTGAGATGGTGGATAATAAACGGGCCTCTCCAAAGAGAATCAAACTTTCCATGCATCCCCTTTGGTTCTCTTCTCTTGTCCCACAACAAGACTTGATCTCTAATCTAGAAATCATGGTTCTTTGCTTTCCATTCGAAGACTTCTTCACTAGACCTTGATGGGTAGCAATTCGGTCTACCACCATAGTTCTCTGATCATCTAGCTTAGTCAGGCACATGATCCTCTTATCAAGGGCACTTTCATACATTTGATCTTCAATTACCTTAGCCAATTTCAATGCTGGCAATCTAAGGTGATTGGTATCTTATCATTGATACCATAAAGAAGTTGGAAAGGAGATATACCAATTTCTCTCTTTGGTGTAATTTTTTCTACCCATAGAGCATCAACCAATGCTTTATGCCATGCCCTTTGGTTATCATCCACCAGCTTCTTGATGAGAGTCACCAGGTTCTTATTGCTTGATTCAGCCTGTCCATTCCCTTATGGAAAGTAATCAGAAGAGTGGGAGAGTGTAATCCCATAGTAGAAACAAAATTGAGTAATCTCCTGGGAAGTGAAACAAGCTACATTGTCAGTGACAATCTTGGTTGGGACCCCAAACCTAGAAATGATATTTTCTTTGAAGAAATTGCACACTACTTCTGAAGTAGCATGTTTGGTTGGAATAGCTTCCACCAACTTGGTGAAGTAATTTGTTGCTGTGAGGGCATAATCATGTCTAGCACTTGAAGATGGGTTTACAACTCCAATAAAATCAATTCCCCATTGCTAGAATGGCTCCTCTATGACCACTAGCTTGAGAGGCAAGGCAGCTAACTTGGGTTTTCTGACAAATTGCTGGCATAGTTCACATTCCCTAACCCACTTGTATGCATCTTGAAAGAGAGTTGGCTAGTAGTACCTGGCTCAAAAAATCCTATGGGCAGTCACAGGTGCAAAAAAATGTTCTCCACAGGCCAAATTGTGGAAGGACTTCAGAAGTTGGCTTTGTTGCTCTTTGCCCACGCAACGAAGGAACACTCCATCAAGGCTCCTCTTGTACAGTACATTGTCCCAAAGGATGAAATTGGAAGCTTTAAACTTGATAGTCCTCCTTTCTTTATAAGATAGGTGAGCAGGACACTCACCATAAGTAAGGAAATGAGCAATACCTAAATACCACTCCTTCATGGTGGAAACAAAGAGGATTATTGGTGCATCTTCTTCTACTAATTCTTCATGCTTTGTTCCTTGTGGTTTATTGTCAGCAATCAATTGGCGTAAGCCTTTTCCCTATACCAGCTTTGTTGGCTTGATGACCAAATCAAACTCCTGGATCTTTACAACCTAATTGACTCTTTTCATCCCAAACTCTTGCTGAGTTAGTATAGATTTGACCATGGTGTCAGGAACCAAGGCAGTAGTGTGTGAATTCAAGATATAGAAGTGGAAATGCTTCACTTCCTTCACTACTGCATAAGCATGCTTATCCATGTTTGAGTTCTTCAGCTCATGAGATTTGAGAGGACAGCTCATGAAGGAAATGGGGGATTTCATCCCTTCTTTATTTTGTGGAACTATAATTGTTGAAAGTGTGTGTTCTAAAGCATAATTATATATGGTGAACTCTTTGTTATAGTATGGACAAACCAGATTTGGGGCATGGGCAATGGCAGTCTTGATATCCTCAAATGTTGACTTGCCTTCTTCAGTCCAGTTAAAGGTGGCCTTTCCCTTCATCATGTTTACAATTTGTCTAGTCTTCTCAACAAACTTGAGGATGAACCTTCGCAAGAAATTCACCTTTCTAAAGAAAGAGTGAACAGCAGTCTTACTTGTGGGCAAGGTAAGCTCTTGGATAGACTTGACTCTGTTTGAGTCAATCTTTATGCCTCCTTTGGACACAATGTGTCTAAGAATTTTCCCCTCTGTTACTCCAAAAATTGACATCTTGGGGTTAAAGGAAATGCCATTCTAGTGGTAGTGTTCCAGCACTTGTTACAAATGGCACACATGATCTGGGTGATGCTTAGAAAAGGCGGTCAAGTCATCAAGATAAACTATGATGAACTTGCCCATCTCATCCTTGAAGGCAAGTTCCATTGCTCTTTAGAAGGTGGTGCCCGCAATTATCAATCCAAAACACATCCTTCTATATGCAAATGTGCCCCAAGGTGTGGTGAAAGTAGTCTTATGCTAGTTTGCCTCACCAACTTCAACCTGATTATATTCTGAGAAGCCATCTAGCATTAATAACATCTCTGAACTCGTCACTATTTAAAGCACATGATCCATGATTGGCAAAGAATAATTATCCTTCAAGGATGATTGATTTAAATTTCTAAAATCCACACAAAGGTGAATTTCACCATTCTTCTTCCTTACATGCACTATGTTTGCAATCCATGTGGAATGATGGATTGGGAAAATGATCCTAGCATTTAGCATTTTCTGTATATTAGACAAAATAATACTTGATATTTTCATATTATACTGCCTAGACTTTTGCTTGTAAGGTGTTGAATCAGCCTTGAGAGGAATGTCATGTCAAATTTCATCAGGCCTGAGTGACTTTAGGTCATCATAGGAGTATGCTAGGACGTCCATGTACTAGTTGAGCAAAGTAGTGAACTTGAACCTCTCTTCAGGAGTACAACATTTACCAATGTTAACCATCTTGGGATCTCCCTTGATTCCTAGATTTACTTGATCAAACTCCTGAGAGGAGATTGAATCTATTTGTTGTTATTTGATGAATTTATCATGCTTATCAAATAGCTTCTCAAGGGAAACTAGGCCTTTGGGAATCTTATTCCCTTTAAGTTGTAAGAACTACTCACCTACTTCTGTATTTGATTTAGGAGTTGGTTCACACTTTGAGGTTCACTACCTTCAAAATGTAGCCATTTAAAGCTGTCTTTTTGCTCCAAGAAGGCAATGATTTGGTTATCATTATTGAACACTTGCCAATGACTAGCATTATTAGGTACACTTGGTCTAAAGACCAACTCAATAGTGTAATTGTCTCCTTTAAAGTCTGGGTGGGGGACTAAGAGAGTAGCTGAAACAGTGAGTGCATCAACCCAGTCATTAAATTCTCTAGGAATGGCAAAGATGCTAAAAGCAACAAAGCTTTTAATTTGGTCCCAAACTAGATTGCGGTAGTAGCACAATTTTTCATTCTTGGTTTGGTATAGGTTTCTCACCTGACAAACTACTAGTTCAGCATCTCCTTTGGTATGAAGGAGCTTGATGCCTTTGTCTCAAGCAGCCCTCAATCTAAGCAATAGATATTCATACTCAGTTGTATTATTAGTATTGCTAAACTGCAACTTGTTGGATGAAGGAAAAATATCTCCTTGAGGAGATATCAGCACAACCCCAACTCCTGAATCGATGGAGGAGTAGTTGCCATCAAATTCAAGAATCTATACCTCATTTGATACTGATTTTTCTTTGGATTCTTCTTCATTCAGAGGGGAAGATTCTTCCACACTTACATTACACTCCATCAATTCTCCTACCATTCCATTTGAATGCATTTCCAGGTTGTCACCTATAAGAGCTTCATCAGATGCCTCATGAACTTCATCCGTGGATAGAAAGTAGTTACCCATGCCTGAAGACTCAAATAGAATTTGAGCTTCAAGTGCCAAGGTCTGGGTAACCACATATTTTGTTTCCTTCTCAGGGAGTAGCCTCTTTGTAACACCTTTGACTAGAATCCTTGCCTCTGATAAGTCCATGCTCAATTCACCACCAACATCCCTACAGAAATTTTGCCCAAGAAGGATGCCATATGATGCTGGGACGTCAGCTACCATGATAGTCATCTTGATTCTTTTGTCTAAGAATGCTCCAAATGCAAATTGGGCATCCTTAATTTATCCCAATAGAGGTACTTGCTTGTTCTCCATGGAGAAGCATTTACCAAATGTCTTGGTTAGTGTGAGGTTAAGGGATTCAGCCACTTTAGTAGGCATGACATTGTCTAAAGCTCTAGAATTAATGATGTAATTGTTTAGCTAATGTCCATTTATCAGCAATGAGACATAAAAGGGTTCAGTCCTACTAGGAGCAGTCGAAGGGGTAATGACAAGATTGTTCGTGGTGGGTGCATTCCTAGGGGGATCATGTGTCACTTTGGGAATGGCTTGTCTTATAGGGATGGCCTCATTTTTAACACATTGAACCAGTTTGTCTAATTGCTCGAGATGGGACTGCAAAAATTCAAATTCAGACATTTAAATTTTGGTTTTCTTTATATGGTAAATGATATCAAATGTTGGAAATGAACTAGGCATAGAGGATGGGAGTTCATCCTTTTGCATTTTGGGAGGGGAAGAACTGGACTATGAATTTGAAGGTGAAGGTGTAGAAATGTTTGGGGTACTTACCTTTCTAGTAGTCACTAGGTCCTTTGGCTAGAAGGGTAGAGTGGTCCCATGTTTAGCAATTGAAACTACTAGTTGAGGTTGCCCCTCTATCTTCTCTTTATCAACTTGTTGAGCTGATTGATTCTTGGACTGGGTGAATACAACATATGATCCCTGAGCTGCATTTCTTTCATTTTTGGGTTCATCCTGATAATTTAGGAAACTGGTATTGGATTCACCAGCTAATTATTCTTCTTCCTCAGTGAAGAGATTAGCATCATCTTTAAGACTCAACTCAAGTTGGAATGAGAAATTTGATTCAGCTTCAAGATATCCAACCGCTGAGTTAGTTAGAGGTGCTTCAATGGCAAGGTTATTCCTCTGAGGGGAAGGAAGATGATAGGTTTGCCCTTGGTTCCTAGCAGCATGGCCTTGGTAGGACTAATTAGGGAATGTCCTCCTTGGTACATCTCTGTATGAAGGAGCAGATGGCATCCCTTGTGCCATTTATTTTTTGAGGACTACCAATTCATTTGCTAGCTTTTGCACCATTGGATCAGTGGTGGCTGAAGGGGAGTATTCAGAGGAAGAAGAAGATTTACCTCTGTTTAGATCTCTCCTTATCTTTCCTACCAAGATAAGGTAATCCTCTATCTCAGTTGTTAGGGTGTGGAGCTAAAAGCTTCACCAAGGAGCATACTTAAACAGGTTCGGGTCTACACAGACGCCGGCGTCGGTCAGAAGCGACCGACGTCGGTTAGTAGCAGTTGCAGAGGCGCCGACATCGGCGATATGGTCGACCGGCGACGGTCACAGGCGAATAGGCAGGAACCGATGTCGGTTACCTGCGTGTCCAAAAATCTATTTTCGTGGATGGCAGCGAGTGTTTGCATGATAAGTTTGAGTCGTGGACTCAAGCTTGCGTCTCTATTATTAGCAATACTATCTTTAGAGCCCTTGTTCAAGAGGCTTAACTGTTCGTTGTAAGAGCATGCTCAAGTTTCCCTATTTCTATATGTAGGAAGATCTTCTTAGCTTAGAGTTGTAGAGTGTGTGTAGAACTGTAAGAGTAGAACATTGTGAATGTTTGAAGGACAGTATAGAGTTGCATTAATCCAGGTTGTTGGATTTGAATGTACTTGAGAGTGAGCTCTTGAGGAATAGAGATCTAGTGAGAGATCTTGTGCGCATCTGAGAGAGGTGTGGAAGAACGAAGCTTCTTCATATTGTATTCCTATTGTAAAGAGTTTCAATACAAGTTTTCAGGGTGTTTTCTTGTATATCTTGTTCTGTGCTATTTATCATTTCAGTTACTTATCTATCTGATTTATTTCCGCGTTTATTGCTTTCACAAGTGTAATCTATTGTTGGTTTGATCCCCCAACAAGTGGTATCAGAGCCTTGGTTACAGGTTACAGGTTACAGATTACAGGTTGCTCACAGGTGTTTCTGCAGGAATTTCTGTTTGAGTGGGAGAAGCAATGGCAGAAGAAAGTAAGCTGAGAATGGAAAAGTTTAATGGCAAGAACTACCAACATTGGAGAATGCAGATAGAGGACTATCTGTATCAGAAGGATCTCTACTTACCGTTAGGTGGGATAGCAAAAAAGCCCAAGGACATGGAGGATGAAGAATGGGAAGTTCTTGACAGAAAGGCTCTTGGGTCTATAAGACTGAGTCTGGCCTCCACTATGATATGTAATTTGTCACAGGCAAAAACAACGGTAGAGTTGATGACCACGTTAGCAAATATGTATGAAAAACCCTCAGCTTCAAATAAGGTATATCTTATGAAGCAATTATTTAATTTGCATATGAATGAAGGTGGATCTGTTTCTACTCATCTGAATGATTTCAATGGAATTGTTAATCAGTTAAGTTCTGTCAATATTGTATTTGAAGATGAAATAAAAGCTCTTTTGATATTATGTTCTTTGCCCGAAAGCTGGCATGGCTTAGTAATGGCAGTTTCTAATACTGCATCTGCATCAAATATTTTGAAAGTAGAAGATGTGGTTAGCGTTATCTTGAATGAGGAAATACGCAGGAAAAGCACAGAAGAGACATCTAGGAACGCTTTAAATTTTGAGAGCAGGGGAAGGCAAAAAGAAAAGAGCAAGAGGAGATCAAGATCTAAGTCTAAGGTGAGAGGAAGATCCAAATCCAGGAATGGCAGGAAGCCACAATGCTGGAACTGTGGAAAGATGGGGCACATAAGCAGAGATTGTTGGTCAAAGCCCAAGGAGGACAACCAACACGAAGGAAAGGAAGAAGCCAAGGTTGCAGGTATTGCACAGGATGCTTTAATTTTCTCTTTGCATAATAACATAGAATCTTGGGTATTAGATTCTGGTGCTTCTTTTCATGCTACCCCTAACAGAGAGTATTTCAGTGACTATATCCATGGAGATTTTGGAATAGTATACTTAGGGGATGATGAGCCTTGTAAGATTATTGGCAAAGGTAAAGTGCAGCTGAAGATGCAGAATGGCAACACATGGGTGTTGAGAGAAGTGATGCATGTTCCTAGTTTGAAGAGAAATTTGATTTCTGCAGGTAAGCTAGGTGATGAGGGTTGTACAGTGACTCTCACAGCAGATTCTTGGAAGGTGACCAAGGGTGCACTAGTTATGGCCAGAGGTAAGAGAGAAGGTACTCTCTACTTGTGTAATTGTGTTACTAACAAATCTCCTTCAGTTTTATCTACTTCAGGTGTGGATTGTAAATTGTGGCACTCAAGGCTTGGCCACATGAGTGAGAAGGGGATGTCAATACTTAAGTCTAAAGGTATGCTTTCAGATTTGAAAAGTATGGATCTAGAGTTTTGTGAGCACTGTGTATTTGGGAAACAGAAAAGGGTTAGTTTTCTCAAGACCGGGTCTACTAAGAAAAGGCAGAAGTTGCAGCTTGTTCACACAGACGTGTGGGGACCAGCTCAGGTAGCCTCTATTGGCGGATCACGGTACTATGTTACATTCATAGATGATGCCACAAGAAAGGTATGGATCTACTGTATTAAAAAGAAATCTGATGTTTTTGAGACTTTTAAGTTTTGGAAAGCCATGGTTGAGAATGAAACAGGCAGAAAGTTAAAGTGCTTGAGATCTGATAATGGCGGTGAGTTCTGCAGTCTTAAGTTCAAATTGTATTGTTATACACAAGGAATCCGTAGGCAAAGGACGGTTCCAAGGACACCTCAGCAGAATGGTATTGCTGAAAGGATGAACAGAACTATCATGGAGCGTGCAAGATGTATGAGATTGCATGCAGGGTTGCCCTTAGAGTTTTGGGCAGAAGTAGTTGACACCGCAGTGTACCTGATTAACAGAGGACCTTCTACAGCTCTGGATGGTGGAATTCCAGAAGAGGCATGGACAGGTAAAAAGGTAGATCTTTCATATCTCAAAGTTTTTGGTAGTGAAGCCTTTGTGCATATAGATAAGGAAAATAGAAAGAAGCTTGATCCTAAGTCTATGAGGTGCACGTTTATAGGCTATGGCTCAGATGATTTTGGTTTCAGATTTTGGAATCTAGGAACTAACAAGGTAATCAGGAGCCGTGATGTTGTTTTCAATGAAAGAGTGATGTACAGTGATCAGATAAGGAAGCTGGATCAATTTGGGCAGAGCAATAGTGAATTGGACGAAGTTATGGTCCAAAATGAGCTCGCAGGAAAAAGAAATAATCACTTGCAGGAAAACACAGAGACCGACGTCGGCAGGGTTGTAACCAGCGTCGGCAGTACAGAAACCGATGTCGGTCATACAGAGACCGACGTCGGTAGACCAGGCACCGAGGTCGGTCAGGAAGAACCGACGACGGCGAGTGACAGGTCTACAGGTGGCCGAGGTCGGTCACTGTCAGAAAAATTGGGTGGACAGATTGTTGAAAACAAGTCCAAGACACCCACCAGGAGGTCTGAAAGGGTAAGTAAGCCTCCAATTAGATATTCTCCTTCCTTATATTATTTATTGCTAACCGATGGTGGAGAACCAGAAAGTTTTGAAGAAGCATTACAGGTGGAGTCCAGGAGTAAGTGGGAGCGTGGCATGGTTGAGGAGATGGAGTCCTTAAGAGAGAACCAAACATGGGATTTGGTTGAATTGCCAGCTGGTAAGAGAACACTGAAGAACAGATGGACCTACAGGTTGAAGGAAAGTGAGGATGGTCAGATGCGATATAAGGCCAGATTAGTGGTAAAAGGATTTGCACAAAAGCCAGGTATTGACTTTGGTGAAATTTTTTCTCCTGTTGTTAAGATGACTTCAATAAGGGTTGTATTGTCTTTGGTTGCTTTTGAGGATTTGCATCTCGAGCAGCTAGATGTTAAGACAGCATTTCTTCATGGAGATTTGGATGAGGAAATTTATATGGAACAGCCAGAAGGTTTCGAGGTCAAGGGTAAGGAGAAATTTGTGTGCAGGTTAAAGAAAAGCTTGTATGGCCTCAAGCAAGCTCCAAGGCAATGGTATTTGAAATTTGACAGGTTTATGACTGAGCATGGCTACAGTAGGTGTCAATCAGACCATTGTGTATATTTCAAGAGATTTGATAACGGTAGATATATTATTCTATTGTTGTATGTAGATGACATGCTGGTTGCAGGGTCTCACATGCAGGATATCTCTGAGCTCAAGGAGAAGTTAGCTCAAAAGTTTGCCATGAAGGATTTGGGAGCAGCTAAGAAGATCCTTGGCATGAGCATTAGGAGAGACCGGAAAAATCACAGGTTGATATTGTCTCAAGAAGATTATGTGAACAAGGTGTTGGAGAGGTTTAATATGCAGGATGCAAAACCGGTGAGTACACCTATGGCTGGACATTTTAAGTTAAGCAAAGAACAATGTCCCAATTCACATGATGAGGTAGAGTACATGAGTACAGTTCCATATTCTTCCGCAGTAGGGAGTTTGATGTATGCAATGGTATGTACTAGACCAGATATTGCCCAAGCAGTGGGAGTAGTAAGCAAGTATATGGCCAATCCAGGTAAGGAACATTGGAAAGCGGTTCAATGGATCCTTAGATATCTGAGAGGAACCAGCAGCAAGCACCTATGCTATGGAGGTTCAGATACTTCTCTACATGGCTATGTAGATTCAGATATGGCAGGGGATTTGGATGGCAGGAGGAGCACCACAGGTTATGTTTTTACTGTAGGTGGATCGGCAGTTAGTTGGATATCTAAGTTGCAGAAGGTTGTAGCCTTGTCAACTACAGAAGCAGAATACATTGCAGCTACAGAAGCTAGCAAGGAGATGATATGGATGACACGGTTCATGGAAGAGCTTGGAAGGGAGCATGGGAGTTGCAGATTGTACAGTGACAGTCAAAGTGCAATCCATTTGGCCAAGAACTCAGCGTTTCACTCTAGAACCAAGCACATACAGCTAAGGTACCACTTCATATGGCAGGTATTGGAAGATGGTGAGTTGAAGCTGGAGAAAATTCATACAGACAAGAATCCTGCTGATATGCTAACAAAGCCGGTTACGATGGAGAAGTTGAATCTTCATTCAACTTCTATTGGTCTTCATGATTGAGTTGAAGATGGAGGAGCAAGAAGATGATGCTGTACAGGTTGGTGCAGCTGGTTTATCTCCAAGTGGGAGATTGTTAGGGTGTGGAGCTAAAAGCTTCACCAAGGAGCATACTTAAACAGGTTCGGGTCTACACAGACGCTGGCGTCGGTCAGAAGCGACCGACGTCGGTTAGTAGCAGTTGCAGAGGCGCCGACGTCAGCGATATGGTCGACCGGCGACGGTCACAGGCGAACAGGCAGGAACCGATGTCGGTTACCTGCGTGTCCAGAAATCTATTTTCGTGGATGGCAGCGAGTGTTTGCATGATAAGTTTGAGTCGTGGACTCAAGCTTGCGTCTCTATTGTTAGCAATACTATCTTTAGAGCCCTTGTTTAAGAGGCTTAACTGTTCGTTGTAAGAGCATGCTCAAGTTTCCCTATTTCTATATGTAGGAAGATCTTCTTAGCTTAGAGTTGTAGAGTGTGTGTAGAACTGTAAGAGTAGAACATTGTGAATGTTTGAAGGACAGTATAGAGTTGCATTAATCCAGGTTGTTGGATTTGAATGTACTTGAGAGTGAGCTCTTGAGGAATAGAGATCTAGTGAGAGATCTTGTGCGCATCTGAGAGAGGTGTGGAAGAACGAAGCTTCTTCATATTGTATTCCTATTGTAAAGAGTTTCAATACAAGTTTTCAGGGTGTTTTCTTGTATATCTTGTTCTGTGCTATTTATCATTTCAGTTACTTATCTATCTGATTTATTTCTGCGTTTATTGCTTTCACAAGTGTAATCTATTATTGGTTTGATCCCCCAACATCAGTAGCCAAGTTTTGAGCAGTAAAAAGGTTTATGTGTGTATCCCATCTCAACAAAAAAACTCACTTCAGGCAGCTATGAGTTGATGAAGAAGCATTTGAGGTTTTTAGGTGTTGGCTAAGCAATTACAGGAATTTGATTCCTTAGCTTATCAAAATTTTCTATGAAATCCCTCATAGGTTCATGAGGCTCCTTCTTCATCTATGTGAGCTGGGCTAGCAAGGCATGTGCATCTTCTATAGGCTTGAACCTTGCTTCAAATTTGGATTTGAGTGTGTCCCAGTCAGTCATTGACTGAGCCTGCAGATGGTAGAACCAGTCTACAATAGCACCTTATAGTGTTCCCATGAAAAGCCTGACTGCCACGTCTTTAAATTCCACTCCTATTACATGATAGGCTATGTTGAAGGCTGCAATGTGTCCATCAAGATGAACCTTCCCATCACTAAATAATTTGGGTAAATTCTTCCTTGAACTACGTGGAAGCTCATGCAGAGGTGGAGTCAATTTAGTGGACCAAAAGAGTTACCCTAGGGGTCTTGAACTGCCATAATTGGATTATGGAAAGTAGGGATAACAAATCTAGGTGGAGTAAGGATAGGTAAAGTTTTACTAACAGTAGAAAAAGTAGCTCTGCCTTATGTTGGTGTCCTGGTACAGGTAGAAGGAACACTCTTGGATCATTGAACTTAAAGTTGGGGAGAAAGTAAGTCAAAATTTCCTTGCTGCACTAGCTCAAAGACAGGGTCAACAATACCTTGAACTCTCTAGCTTCTAGTATAGCATGGAGTTGCTAGATTGTGAAACAAAAATGAAAAAGGACTAGTCGTACTTCAACTTAAAGCTTGAGGCTTCAAACTGCTTGTCCATCCTCAACGGAGTCACCAAAAACTATTGGGTGAATATTTTGTCAACTAGCTAACTGGTGAGCAAAAAAGTCTCTTCAACCATAGCATAGGGAGATTGGTCATCCAAAGTTACAAGTTGACCACATCCAAAGGGGAAAAATCTCTCCTCTATTCAAGGGTAGGTTCCCTATAGGTATAAAGGTGTTATATACTATATATATAAGCTAAAAATAACACTCAGGGGTAGGATATACCATCCATCTCTCTTCTTTCAGAGACAATGTTCATAAACTAAGGAGAACTCCAGGTGAAGACACTGAAGGCACTTCTCTTCTTTCAGAAGTGTTATTGTAGGGGACAGCAGGAGTTCTTTTGAGTAGGATAAGTAACTGGTAACTAGGGTGCAGAGTAACCAGCAATCTAAGATGTAGCACAAAGTCTCCACCTTGACTACCCAAGAGTGAAATATGAAAGATAATGAGGGCACAAAGTCATTCCAAGGTCTTTTACACAAAAATAGAAAGAAAACACACTAAAGGCAATTGTGGGGGCACAAAGTCTCTCCACAATTGGCTTCAAGACACCTTCCTAATTATTTCCACTAGTTCTACTTGTTAGATCAAATAAACAAGAATGCTTCTAGGAAATAGACATAAGAATAATTTCCTAAAGTAGCACAAGTTATTACAGCACAAAGTCTGCAAGTAACTTGATTTCTTGTTCAATCAAAGATATATGAACAATAATCTGAGCTCAAAGTCTTAGTAATGCCTTTCAATTTGGGCAGAGTTCTGCTTCTGGTAAAGGGAAGATCTCCCTTCAAATGATACAAGAGATTACATTATATAGAGGCCAAGGGAGGCTTGGCACTTTGTCCCATGGAGCGACCCATGCTATGCATTAATGCCTTGGATGCATTTTTGGTTTTGTCAAGGAGGGCCATGCTGGAGAAGGGCAGCTACCTTAACTATGGCATGTTGATTCATCTCCAATGTCTTCTCCTAAGCCTAAGTCACTCATTCTATCACCTGTTATCCATGTAGCTGTCCACTTTGCCTTTACTCCAAAAGAGACAAATAGGCTATGTTTTCAATGTTTGCAAGCCCAAATACCTACTTGGTGGACTGTTCCACCTACTAGAAATAACTCCTACTGATATTTCCCTCTTTGTCTCTTCTTCCTTTTGGCCCTAGCCTTAAGGTCTTTGAATGCATTCAGGTCCACGTTTTAAGCTTGTAAAGATCAACAGACACTTTATCGCCACAAATTTGATGTATGCAGGCCTATCATCTTCCTTAGCAATTCCTTCATGTCTTTCTCGCTTACTAGGGCCACTTTCCACTATGACACAGGTGAGAACATGTGGTAACATCCACAACTTTGAAATAAGCTTATCAAAATAAGCTTTGAAACTTGCTAGAAACCTAAAGCATGGATGCAGACACTTATCACGCTCTACTAAGTTAGAACAATTTACGTGGCAAGTTCCACTACTTTGAAACATACTAGAGACTGTGTCTCAGCATACAACACTTGGCAGATTTTGCTTGTCTTTCTAAGGGACACGCGAAAACTTCTGCTACACTTTTAGGCTTGATCTTTCCCAGAGGGAACTTGCCCTTCGGGGTCTTGAAAGACAATTCATTTTTTGAGTGTCGATTGTCCTCCACAAGGGTACCTACCCTTCGGGATCATCAGGGTGGCCTTTTGGATTTAATTCTTTTAGAAGACTATTGATCCTTTATTTCCTTTAGACAATTTATCTCAAGGAATTCTTTCAGAAAATTTGTCTGAAGGAAACATTTTCTTGGCTCTTCGTCTTTGTATTGGGAGTGCTACGTCTTTGACATGTGGCACATTATGCTACTTTTTAACAAGTGACATGTGGCATCTTTTGTCGAGACAAGTAAGGATACTTGGCAGCATCCGCCTAACTTATAGGGGCTTTTAGAAACCTTTGAGAGTCCTATAGGAGATGACATGTGGTGGCTTTTGCTGAGCTCTAGAAACACTACAAAAACATTTGAGACTCATTTGGATTCATGCAGATGATGACACTTGGCTCATTCTACTTGTTCTTATGACTTTGGGGTCCACCACAGTCCTTAATAAATATGGATGTTGACACTTGATGGCCTCTACCGATTCTTACCAGGGACACATGGCAACTTCCACTCAGTTTTAGCAATCACACGAAGGATGACACTAGGAGCGCTCTACTTATTCTTTTAGCAGCTTGATCGAGGCCCACCACAGTCTTTACTTGATAGTGGAACCAAAGGAAGATACAGTGAGCATTGACACTTCATATCCTTTGTCGATCTCTACTGATGACATGTGGCACATTCTACTATTTTGAGAAAAAAACACTGAAATCGTTTGTAGCTGCCACTTGTCGCCTTCTATATAACTCTACAAGGGACACATGACAGGTTCTACTCTTTGGTCTTTTTCTTTTGCGTGCCCCTTTGAACCGTTTGATTAAACCAACCCTAGAAATGTATAAGTGCCAAAAACTTGCCCTATCAAAAGAATTTACCTGTTGAAGCCATCGGACCCTTTGAACCTGTTAATTTCAAGCATGTTGAGTCCGTAGATTTCTTCTTGCAGAGTCTGTATAAACTGAGAAGCTTGAAAAATGAGGAATTTGAATGCTCAAGACAAATTTTGAAAAGGGAAGAAACAATTTTGGTCTGTGTAGGGCCACAATAGTCCATAAGTTGTCCCAAAAATGAGTGACATTTTTTGGGGACAACACTAATTATCTAATTGTTTTAGAGTTTTCTAATATTTTTTCTTAGCAATTTTGTTCATGTATGCTTTATATTCAAGTAAATAGGCTATAAATATGCTTTGGTTCATCCTTTGACTTGGTTGATTCTATTAAAATGGATGAAAAGTTGCTTTAAAATGGCTTTATTTTACTAAGTCTTCATGCCTTTTTATTTCATTTAAAAAGACTTAGCTATTTAGATTCAAATAACTTAGTAGTTAGCTCTTTTAATTTAAAATTTACTATCTTTTCATTTATTTCCCATAGGTACTTAAACTCTTCCCAGTGCCACATGGTGACTTCTTATCGCTTGCAGTGTCCCAAACCTATTCAACAAATCTTTTGACACTTAGTCAATTTTTCAAGAGTTACTTAAACCCACATGGTGTCTTTTCACCACTCCGCAAGACTTAGTCAATTTTACAAGAGTTTCCAAAAGCCATGTGGCATATTTTCACTACTCTATGAGACTTAGTACAATTTTAAATATTTTCCTAATGAGCCTCTACATCAACAAAGCTTTGGAAGAGTGGGTTATCAATATTTCACCATGTGGCATAATCCTAGTGACATGTTACCCTGAAAAGATCCATACAAGCAAAGAGCCTCCAAGCAAGTGAACAAGCAAGATGTTGCCACATGGCACGACCCTGATGACTCATTATCTTAGAGATGTATATATAATAGTAGAAATACCTAGGTAAGTGGGTGAAAAGGATGATGCTATGTGATAAAATCCTATAGCTTTACAGCCCCAGGGTGATCCATGTAGCCAAGCACTGTGTCAAAGCTTTAGGTGAGCAAGATGATGCCACATGGAGAAATATCACTTAACCACAATATAAATAGTCAACATGCATAAAATACCTTAGCTAAGTAGTGTAAAAATGAGGATAAGACTCATGGTAGTGACCTATAATAGCAAAGGACACATTGTTTTCATAGCCAATAAGACACTATTCCAAATTTGATGGCCTGTCAAGCCATCAAAATCATCAAAAGCCAAGAATAGATTATGCATCTAATTTTATTTATAGAATCAAGTTATAGTTGGTTTCTCACCAAAAAATGATCAAATAATGGTATAATTTAATGCACAATAGACCAACAACATTTGTCAAAAGGTGGTTGTGCATTAGGATCAAGCGCATAAGCATAAAAGATAAAATATTACCTTAAAGAGGCATGATTTTAGCTACACAAGACGTGGGCAGATGGTTATCCCAATGTAATCTCAATTGCATTCTCATGTATAAATTCAATCCTAATCTAATCAAGCATGGTCCTTGATGTTTTCAAGATTGGATTAACTAGGAATTGGTCCCTAATTGATCTCAAATGGACCCTCTACATTGAATTTCTATAAATGCCCTAGTTGTTGGAAATTTTGAAGTTCCTCAAGCCTACGTGCCTATATAATATCATCTCTTACATTGTAATAAGGGTTGGTTCCCTTAGAATAAAGTATTTTAGTGGACTAGACTGGCTAGTTATCCAAGTTAAGCAAATTGATCATTTATTTCATCAACTTTCCCTATTTTCTTAGTTAGTTTTTTGGGTCGAGGTTGTTTGAAAGCCATATTTGTAACTCACATGAGTGTTTGATGAATTCCTCTTAATAGAAACGTATTTAGCTAAAAGCTTAGTCATCTGATAAACTTAGTCTATGCATGTATATGGTGACCTTATTTTTCTTGTTAACTCTACTATTTCATTCCACATATTGTTGTACCATCCTTAGTTGGAGTTGTGTTAGGTTTGGCTTAACCAAGGACTGGTTACTCTAGGATTCATTTGTTCAATAGAATCAGGTTGGCTTACATTAGAAAGTGGGATCTTTCTTTCTATTTTCTCCCTACTCTTCTCTCTTTTTCTATTTTTTATTAGTTTATTAGTTTAGATTAGTTTGACTTATGAGTTGAAATATCCTCTTAACATTATATCTTGATTGCTTGAATCTTTGTTTATAGCTACCATTGTATTATTGTATCAAAGTATGCTACATCTAGGTCTAAATTAGCTACATTTACATGATATATTTTTATATTGATTCCCTTAGGCATAAGCTCCACATTTAGAATGCATTTTTATTTGTCTTAAATATTCATTGAATACCCTTCATATGGTATGATCACAATGAGTCGATTGAGTTCCCGTGCTTACCAAGATTTGGTAACTGAGACCTTGGAGAGATTTGTTCATGCATGTCTCCTTTCAAGAGAGATAGAGACTATCAACGCCCACCTATTTTTGCCACATCAAAGTGCCTCTCAACACATTCACTTACTTATGGGCCTAACCTTCCCAATTTGTTGTTATTCACACAGAAGAATTTCATAGTCTCTACCTAAAAAAATTATCATCTTACTCTTACATTTTGGACACCTTTGGTCACAATCAAATAGTTTTGGTTACCAAAGTCATTTTAATTGGTCAAACCATATGTGCCCTCTCTAATGACTATTTTCAAAAATATAAATTCTTTATTTGGGTCAGCTCATACATTTCACATGTCAGTTTTGAGGGAGATTACCCAAAGAGTCTTCTACATAATAATATCAAGTCTAAACCTTTTCCTATCTAGAGTTCACTTGAAAAATCACTTTCATGCTCAAGATTATTTATGCATGTTACCCTAAAATTTCAAAATTAAAAAATAACTCATTATAAGGTCAAAAGCATAGGTTATCAAGTGTTAAAATACACTACTCACATTAAATACATTTAGCATAATAGTACTCATCACACAATATACCTAGGTGGGATAAATACATGTATTTTGAGCCCTCCTCAGAGTATTGGAATGTAACCAGTGCTCAACCACTTAGTTATGGTGATTGGGATCAGCTTAACCCAACTCACTAACCCATTTTTCCAAGTCACATTGGTCTCAAAAGTACAAGCTAGGGTTTCAATTTGAAGGAAGACAAATATAAATCTACACAAAGAACTAAGGGTAATTAAACATCTAAAAAATAACTAAAAATTTAGGCATAGTGATCTATGGAAAAACATACCATAAAATCAACATGGAAAATTCCAGTAGATATTATATGGTTTCGATCACTAATAGTGTCCATCTTTTATTGGTAGTGTCTGACTAGGGTTTGAGCTCCTATTTTATTATCTAAGTGGTTACAAAGAAGACATACAACATTCCCCATTCTTTTACATAGTCACAGACATGCTTATACCCAAAATAATCTAAGTACCTTATCTTCTATGTCATTTCTATCATAGCAAGTGCATTTACTCAGTTATACATTGTTATTACATTCATGTTTCCTTAATTTAGACACATATTAAATAATTTGAATTAAACCTTTTTTTATATTATTTAGTCCATTAAATAAAAAATAAGATAAAATATATTGGTAAACCCTTAATTCCTTCACATTCAGAAAGCCCTAGGTTCCCTTAGGGTTTCAACCTTGTTCCTTAGGGTTTCAAATTTTTGTAATTTCATTTGATTTATAGATATAATTTATGAAATTCCTTCGTTATTCCTCATTTTGGTCCTCCTCAAGGTCATGATATCCACCATCCCTCCCAATACTCCCAAGAGGTCCATGCTATCACAATACTAAAAGGTGGGATGTTTTCTCCTCTAGAAACTTCTCAATTCATGAGTAGTAGTGTGACTAGTTCAACTATTTGATGGCAAGACCCAATCATCAAATGAATCTACTCAGAGTATCATTATTCTTACACAACACATGATTACTATAATCCAATCAATTAAATAATTGTAGTATCAAATAAAAACTCTCAATGTAAAGGTAAAATCAATAGAAGATAAACTTGCACATGCAATAAATCTATAGTATTATATTGTAAATAACATATGTAGTTTTTCATTCAAATTCCATGTACCTCCAAATTTTCCATATCAATTATGGGTTAAGAAAAAAATTCATCTATGACTAATGATTCAAGAAGTTTGCATAAGCTTAACAAGCCTCCAACTAAAATTCTTCAAAATATGTTGAATACATTACCTCCTATGCATCCTCTAAAGATATCCAAGTACTATAGTGCTTATCATAGAATTCATGGACATCATACAAATAAGTGTTGGGATTTGAAGAGCATATTATAAGATCTTAATTATATTGGTAACCTTACACCACCACTAGATTCATATACCTATGACATAGTTGAGTAACCTACTGAAACTGTGCTTCTATCTCTTAAGATTAACTTACATAAAGAACATTTATCAATAGAAAAATTATAAAAAACATAGTTACATCAAGAATATTTTATTAAGCAATAGTGACTAAAAGAGAATTTGCCTAGGAAATAGATGCCTAAGAAGAAACTTCAAAACTATTATGTACTTAACATGACTAATGTTCCAAGTATGGTATCTAAAGAGGAAAATACAAAAGATCCTTCACTTTCAGAGCCTTTGATTATTAGCCTTCACATAGATGGAAAACAATGCAACAATGTAATAATTACTAACTATTATGAAATCAATATATGTAATATGGCACTTCTCACATCTCTTGGATTTGGCATTGAACATGTGAACAACACTACTTCATTTGAAGTATACATTGAATATATTGAGTTGCTAGTAGCTCTTGCATCTAAATCATGTTCGGTTACATTCTATATTAGTTATAAAATAGTTATATATAATGTTATACTTGGAGGATCATGGATACAATTAGTGGGTGAAACGTGATAAAAATCATGGTTGCATTATATTTGAGAATCAAGGTAAGATTATTGTTATTTCAAGAGATGGAACACATTCAAAGCAAGAAATGAAATTTGGAAACCATTCTTATGACTAATACTCAAATGGTGATATATAGTTATTTTACAGTCATAACTAAGATGTGAGACACTACTAATAAAGGATATATTTAAGAACAAGGAAAATCCAAGAAAGTAACTTGATTTAAAGATAATAACTACATTGATGATTATGATATTGATATGAAAGGTTGGTACGAAATGGAAGACAAAGATGATCAAATTAATGATATAAGCAAAGAAATTCCCATTTTGAATGATGATACAATAAAGAATTTAGCAGACAATTACATATATGGTTAAAGAATTACATGGGAACATCTCATTGATCAAATCATTGGTTAGCTAGAACATAGTCTAATTTACATAGCTTCTTGATCTTTGCTTCATTATCCACATTCTTCTATTTTCACATGCATGTGTATGTATGCTTTTGTATCAATCATTCTTCCAGTCCTTAGATTTATTTCCACTTGGCCCTTTAATTTTGATTATTTATCCTAATATAGACATCTATGACAACTATCCTATGCTCATGCATCACATACAACATCCTTATCCCAATAAACATTATTTATGGAATATTACTTGCTCACCTCTACATATTGACTAGTTATACTTAATATTACATAATCATGTACATTCATGGTTACATAATATGACATGAGCACATACATTGATTTTTTTCCATTGGGGGCATGCCTCCTCTTATATAAACATACTCTCTTGAGATAAGATGTCATGATTCAAGTATATAGTGGGGGCATGTTGTTTTCCTTCTCTTCCCTAAGCCTATTAGGCTACACTTGGTGCATATTATGCCTTCACAAATCTTAAAAAATGTGTGTATCCTTACATTATTTTATTTTCAAAACTTTTTGTCCTAGCCTTACTTGACTACATACATGTGTTCTAAAATTTAAAAAAATACAAATATATATATATATAAAATAAAATATGATGACCTATGCATAACTTATATCGTTAATTACATACTCAATAGATGGTATATATCATTACATGGTAGATTACATATAAATATTATTTTCTATATATGCACGTGTTTCTATTATAGGCTATAATTTCACCCTTATGGGAGAGTTTTTTAGACTCTCTCACTTCCAGCTACAAGCATGGGAACAACCTCAGGCTGTGGGTATCTTGTAGCAAGGTTGAACCTCTAGAGTAGGCCGGTTCCTCTTTGATGCTCACCTAAACTAAAAGCTAAACTAATGATTCATAGGAAAAAGGGTTTAAAAGGGGATAATGGCTCCTAAGAAAGCTAACCAGGTGATGCACTAAAGTAAAATGAACACTCATCTAAGCTTGAACCCATGCTAGATCAGTCATAAGATACTATGGCTTACATAATCTTGAGATCAAGTTAACACACTGGAAGAGGTTCAGGAAAAACACTAATCTAGACCTACAAGAGTTTGAAAATATAATAAAGAGGCAAATAGAAGGCTGATAGACTAGGAACAATCTCCTTCATGAATCCACCAAGCATAAGCATACTAAGGCATTGCTCAATGATAAGAGATAGGCAAAAAAATCATCTTATTACATCAAGATATAGTTATTACAATATACTTGATAGGGTCAAGCCTAATCAAGCAGAGTATACTATGTAGTATATCAATGAATGTCCATCTCCCAAAAAGATGAAAAATTCTAAAAATTGGAAACCATTACAATGGTTTGAAAGCCCATATATATAGAAGAAGGGGACAAGAAATAAGAGGGACTTGCATGGGAGAATGAAAAAATGGGAGAAGAAGTCATTGATGATTGGAGCCACTACTTTGATCATGAAATGGACCACCCAAGATCACCATAAAATCTCCTTGAACCATTCACATATTCAAGTCTTCTTATTCGAAACTAAGTGAGCCATACCGATGGTGGTTGCATGTCTCTGCCAAGTTCAAGTGTTTTTATCTTTGAAAAAAATCTTGGCATGTTCTTTATTGCAACTTGGACTATCGCAATCAGTCCTTACATGTTTGTTACTCCACCTGGACATGTCTAATCCTTGTTTGACCACTTTGCATGTTCTGGAAGTGAGTTGTATGTACTTATGCCACTTGTCCTTGGTTGATTGGCCCTATAGATTTGCTGACCATTGACCTTAATGTTCTATGGCCATTTTATTTTTGTGGACTATTTTTCATGATTTTCCTTTAGGAACTTTTCACTTTACTCATTCAAGCTTCACACTCCTTACAACTTATCCCTCAAGCTTATTTTCCCCAAAACATTTTCTTTGCTTATTTCCTTCGAATAAAAAGTTTGAAGAAATTCATTTGAAACTTTTTCCATAATTGCCTTTCAGGATTTTTGACAAGGACTTTCCTGAAGGGCAAGAGACCCTTCGAGATTTGTCAATGGCACCTCCTGAAGGGTAACATACCCTTTAGACTTTTTGCTTGAGACCTTCAAAAATATTACAGTGGTTTTTTGGATTTATGCTTGGAGAAGACTTGTCTTTTTGAGAACCCGAGAAGCACTTATAAGACCAAATCAGGCTTTTTATGCCTCATTACTTATTTTAGGTTTCTGACTACTCACAACTTATGAAGTAATTAAGTAGTGCTCCTCTAGAAACTTGAAGTTGTCTTCATTAGAGAAACTGAAGTCTTTTTCAAGAGGAATCTTGAAGTCATTCACCTTATAGAATCTGATATGCACTGTCTATGAGTAATTTGGGTTCATAAACCTGAATTAATTCTACTTATAAAACATTTAGAAGTTAAGAACCACTAGAAACCTAAAGTCTTGTGACTTTGAAAGCCTGAAGACTTCTACTTCCAAGAACTCAAAGTTGTATAAACTTTCCACTTTTGCTTGAAAGTCCACCTTCTCACACTTGGGAAAAAATTAGTAGGTGGGCCAAAACTGGCCAACATTTATGACAACTCATAGGAAAGCATGTATGTTATGCTTGAGAACCTAGCTCATGTTGCCTTGTTTAGTCCATTGGGCATGGAGTATCTGCTTTGGTTCAACAAA
Source organism: Torreya grandis (assembly GCA_037957365.1). NCBI lineage: Eukaryota > Viridiplantae > Streptophyta > Pinopsida > Cupressales > Taxaceae > Torreya > Torreya grandis. Next base: position 2,172,443 of record JARHVA010000930.1, on the reverse strand, counting down.
GCTAACCCTTTCTGGAACCTCCTCTTGAAGCAATAAGGAAAAATAAAATAAAGTGCCCAAGGCACTTATTAAAAGGAAACTAACCTAAAATGAAAATAAAGACAAAAAACAAATGTGTCTAAAACAACACTCAGAGGAATTTGAACAAGACTAATCTAATATATACACCCTAAAACTATGAGTACCTTTCCTCCTAGATCAAAAGGAAAGTTTGATACTCAACTTGCATCATGAGATAAGATATTGAATAATGCATGCAACTTCTTGACCCCTGGTCTTGATGCTTGCCTCTTTTTTGTTGTGACTGTCAGCTTCATTGACATCATGCCCAATGAGAACCAAGCAGCTCCAAATAAGTTAGTTATGTGAATCTAGACAGTCTCAAATTCTTCATATGGTTTCTTAACTGTAACCTCCAATAGTGGTTCAATAAGACATATCTCTTTGATTTCTATGGTGTCCTCGGTAGGACTAGGCTTGTTCTTTATTTCATGTATTTTGGGCTCATCAAGGAGTTGATAGCCCATTCTAAAGATCTAAAACAAGTCCCTATCTATAATGGACTTTTGAGGTGGTAGATTTGAAAGGCTTCCCACTCTATCCCCTTTGATCTACTTGAAAATATTGCCCTCTTTGGCTGCAACCAAGTCATAATTGCCTTGGAGAAGAACATAGCTATCTCTTAAGATCTCAAACAAGTCCTCAAATGAGGCTTTTAACTGATTGGTAACCTCTGGCTACTCCACAAGTTCATCAATTTAATTAGATATTTCATTTATCTCCTCACCCTTTTTACAACATGATAATTCATTTAAGTGATAGCCTCGATCTCCTCATTTTCAACATAAGACGGTAGCTTTGAATCCTCAATGGTGCACTCTAATTTATGCACAACTACAAAAGAGTCTTCAATAAGCTCTCCTTCATTCAATAAGGTTGAGTTGATATTTTATTCACCATGGGGGGTCCTTGTGGTGATTTCTTCCTCGTAGTTACTCATGACATCTTCTTTATCAACCTTTTTGGATGCGTCTTCTTGGTTTTCTTCACATAGAAGAGGCTCCTTCTCAACGAGTGGCATAACAAATCCTTGAAAATACTCAACCAGGTGAGAAAGGTTCAAGGAAGCTACCATAGGTTCCTGAAGTTGTTCTATTTGTATTTCTTTCACCTCCTCTTCCTGATTCTTTGCTTTTTGGATGGCTCTCCATGAAGGAAAGGCTTTGAGAATTTGAGGGGAAAGAAGTGAAGGCTGCAAGGTCTCTTTTCTAACTTTAGGAATCACCACCTCCTCCTCCTTTTTCATACCACTTTCAATGGATTTCCAAGATGGAAAAGATAGAGGCTTAGATTGTTGAGGAGGGAGGGTGGGAACTGAGTAGCTTTAGGTCTGCTTGACTGTATGACTTGGTTCCAAGATGGGAAAGCTAAAAGTTTTCCTTTGATCTTTTGCTTCTACTTCTTTTCCTAATTCTTTGTCCTTAACTCTAGCTCTTTGATTTGCTTCTCTATATTTTCTTAAAATAGCTCCTCTTTAAGGTGGTCAGGAACACAAGAGGGCTCTTAAAGAGGGATGAGGGATGTTTGTAGAGGTTCAAATTCTTCTTTAACCTAGATCCTCAAATCTTGATTTGTTTCATTTTGCTTACCCCATGACTTTACCACTTGATTCCAGCTTGGAACCTTGAAGGGACATCATAGGGGTTTCTTGAGGAATAAAGGAGTCTTGAATCTCAATAGAAGGCTATTCCATAACAATTCCTTTTTCTTTTTGGTGGTTTTCTTGAACTGAATTCTAGGAAAGGAAAGTCTGAGAAACATATGAAAAACTTGGAAAACTCAAAAGAACACTTGGAATGGTCTACTAAGGAGGAATAAATGGCACATAAGAAGACTAAGGTGGCATGTAAGTAGGCATAAAATGTTGGTGAGGTTGCCCTTGATGTTCCTCAAGTCCTTTCAATTTATCCTCAATGCTCTAAATGTAACCTCCTATATCCAACATGTCCCCTGTGAGATTATTCTAATTTTCTCTCTCAACAGGGGCCCATTTTGCTTTTATTTTTTGTAATGAGTCCCTCACATAATGGATCTGGTGAGTAGGGACATCTTGACCATAACATTTTTATGAGCATAGTTATAGAGCATGCTTGTCAAGGCTTACTAAATTTTGCTTCAATATTGGTATGGATGGCTTATGATAAGGTGGATGAGGAGTAGCATTATGATAGGCTTGTTATCTATAAGAAGGACCAAGGCAATATTCTTATATAAATGGATCATGAGGAACTTCCCAAGGTTCCTCATAGCTTTGATAGGGTTCTTGATAGGGTGGATGAAGCTCATATGGATTATGAAGAACTTGCCAAAGTTGATGATAAAGAGATGGATAATAAAGATATCCACCATAGCTATTCATATTGGCCTCATATATCGAATGAGGTGCAAGATCTATTTAAAAACCTATAATGAGACATAACTAGTCTGCTCACAACCAAAAGCTTTAATTATATCGTTACCTATGTTACATCTTTCTATTACCATTCCATTGATTATATTATTAGTGTAGGTGGAACAATAAAAAAACTTGGAACTGTTACCTAGGTTACATCTTTCTATTTACCATTCCATTGATTATATTGAGATTCTTATACTACTTAGAGAGGACCTACTCTTATGTATACTACTTTGAGTGTTACATAGTATGGATATTGTAATTTATAATGTGTGATTGAGACATATGTTATTTGTGTATACTAACCATATATGTTTTTCGTATGGTTTTTGTTATTCTATGTTACATACTATGATTTTGGATTGTGTGGCTCTTCCTCTAATTGCTCTTTATTTATTATACATCATATGACTCATAATTTGTATGACATTTGTTGTTCTTTGTAGCACATTAAATGTTCTTTTGTGACATTTACTATTATCATGCACATTCAATGATTAATTATATGTGTCATGGCCATGACAATTGTGTGTGTATATGTATTTGCTTTCTAATTCCTGTAGTGCCATGAGCTATATCATGCACTATTCTCCTTGTGTGTGATGCCATGAACATATCTTGCATCTTCCATGTAGTTTTTCTCAATACTTCTATGATCATTATTATGATGGTTATTATTGTGTATCTCATTGTTGCATCAATTAGACATGACATGTATATGCCTTAGGATACATGTTTCATATATGCTTAGATGATCTAATGTTATTATGATGACATGGTTTACTCATGTTAGTACATGTTTTACATGTTTACGTATATTTTTACATAACATGATGCACATACCTCTTCTATTTGAGATGAGTTATTTGTAGGATACATCCCTCACCTCAAAAGGAGACATATATAGTGGGCTTGTCATATAGTTTCAAGTCATCACAGATAGATTGATACATAATTTTTTGTACAGATAATTCAAAAATTTGTTTAGATTTACTCATATTAGCTTAGACTTGACACAATTTGACATAAATTGGAGGCATACGTGAGGCATGTGTCAAATATTTAATAGGATTATATTATTCATATTACTCATATTGACACAAATTGGGGACACATATGTGACATATGTCAATGATTCACATATATTATGATATTTTGGCATAAATTATATGACTCAAATTTCACATGTTATCATATTGGGAGCATATGCAATGCATATGTGATACATTATACATATTTATTTACTCATATTTACCAAGGTTTTACCTAAATATACATAGGAATTACCTAGATTGAATCTAAATTATATCTATAGTAGGTGATTCAAAATTTTACTCATATACACTAGACGCATTAGATACTCAGATACTCAAATTTATTAGAACCTATTTGGGTTCCTTTATTAAATTTTTTTAATGAGTAGTGTGGAGGAGGTTTTGTAAGAGTCAACTTCATAAGTACTACTTCATTTCCACATGAGAGTTGGGGTTTCCCAACCCATGATATCCATGCAGGCATCTCTTTGGGGAATAATTACCCTAGTCTCTAATGGCTCCATATGGTATCTTGGTTCGCACACATATAGACATATTCACTCCTTACTTTTTCAATTTAAATTAGTTTCTACATTAATCTAGATTTTATGTCATGAGTAGAATCTGATTTCTACATGTTTTATTGTAAGTTTGCATAGGACAAAGATGAATATCCAGAACATGCATGATGACACCATATATAGTTATAATCAAGTACTAAATGGCTTACTCTTTTATTTTAATCTAGAATTTTCAATACTATATTAAAAAGGGGGCATTATGTAGATACTCAAAATTAGTATTAAACACTTGACAGTTTGTAATTTAGAAAATATTTAACATACATGACTTGTGCATGATTGCATGAATCTTGTCCACATTCTCTTATAACCATTCACTTACCTATGGGCTTGCCTTCCCAATTTTTTGTTATTAACAAATAGGAATTCTCTAATATCTTCCTCAACACTTTATTATCTTACTCAAACTATCACCTAATATTAGATAATTATTTCCTATCTCATATACTCCAATCATAATCAGATAATTCCAACTACTGAAGTTACATGTCTTGGTCAGACCCTCTTGTGCTATTTATAATTATTATTTTCCCAGATTCATATCCTTCATTTGGGTCATCCCATATGTTTTTCATGTCAATTCGAAGGGAAATCAACCAAAGAGTCTTCTATATAATCATATTGAGTATAATCCTATTCCTATCTAGAGCTCACTTGAAAAATGACTTGCACACTCAAGAATTATTTTGCACACTACCCTAAATCTTCCAACTCAAAACATCCCTCAAAGGAATAGTCATTATCCATGTTTAAATATCATTTTATGGTCAAAAACATAGGTTATAAAGTGTTGAAATCTGATACTTGTATTACATACCTTCTAGTATAACACTAATCAGCACACAATACACATAAGTGGTATAACTATGTGTGGTTTCAGCCCTCCTTAGATTATTTGAATGTAGCCAATGCTCAACCACTCAATGGGGGGTGGTCGGGGTTAGCTCAACCCAACCCACTAACCAGTTTTTCTAGATTACATTGGTATCAAAAGTGAAAGATAAGGTTTCAAGGTGAAGGAAGATAAATTTAAATCTATGTAGGATCGAGGGAAAGTAACATCAAAAGATAAGCCAAAAAGGTTGACGAAACAATCTATGGAAAAATAAACCAACAATATCAAAAAGGATAATTTAAGTAGATATTGAACAATTTCAATTACCAATAGTGTCCATACTTTGTTAATAGTGTTTGACCAACGTTTAAGCTCATGTTTCTTAAATTAGGTGGTTACAAAGAAAATGTATAGCACTCTTAGTGCCTATACATAATCATAGACCTACGTAAACCCAAAACAAGCAAAATACCCTATCTTCTAGGTAATTTATATTTAGAAAGTGCATTTATTGTGTTATAATTTGTTGTAACATTCATATTTGTTTAATTTAGACATATCTTCATTGATTTGAATTGATCCCTAGTTTTATATTGTTTTGAACACTAAAACAAAAATAAGATAAAGCATTCTTTATGTGAGCTTAATTGATCCTATCTTTCACATATAGAGCATTATACACCAATGTGTCTATTAATATTACACTGCTTATCTCAAGACATCACATTATCCTCCCTAAACCTGATTACATAGTGGTTTTCACACATGATACATTTATGGCCATATCTTGTCCATATTGGGGCATCTCTCTTATCTAGTTTATGATTAATACCATTTCCCCTTCCTTCTTATTCCCTTCCTTATTGTATTAGCATATGAGTATCAAGGTATCAATGAGCCTTACATGATGATGTATATTATATATGAGTAAATACAGACATATTACGTGTCTCTCTTTTTACTTACAATGGGGCATATTATTCATTCTCACTCTCAATCACCTAATTTTCTTATGAATCATTTATTACTATTAATATGTACATGATGATACCTTTCTGTATCTGCATACATGTGTTTAGGAATGTATTTTAATTTTAATAGCTTCAACTATTTTTTATGATAAGACTTGATGCACATAATTTTTTTTTGGGTTGAGTGATTTACAAGAATAAGTACCAATCCCTTACCTCAAAAGGGTGTAATATATCTAGATGTTTTACACCCATATTTAGATTTGCATGGACTATGATTTTTACAATAATCTCAAAGAAGCACTAGATGTCTACTTCCCCAATCAGGAAGAAAACTTTAGTTTTATCTTATCTTATTTTTTATTTAGTGGTATAAAATAAGATAAGACTTTTGAATAATTGAGATTGTATAATATATGAATATAACACATAGATCTGATGTAATTAGTAGATTGAAATTGAGTAAATACATTTTCTATTTATGGAAATACACAAGGAGATAAGATACATAACTTGTTTAAATTTTGTTCAAGTATGTGACTATGTGTGGGTCAAAAAGGTTCTAGAATGGACTTATAGTCGCTCGAATTAAGAGAGTGGCTATCTGTATCTACATGGACAATATTAATAGGGCATGGATGGCTATGGTGTCTAGATCCATCTATACTATAAGTGAGGTGTCCTCTACATTTTTTCCTATTTGTTTTGCCATATAGCATTGCACCTTATTAGTAAGAGAGTATGCAATATGTATATTGGCTTTTGACACTTTACAACCTATGATTTTGACCTTGCATTGATATTTAGACCTCATCGAGTGATTGCTCCTTTAAGGGATTTTCATATTTGGAAGATTTAGGATAGTGGAAAATGTATTCTTGATTGTGAAATTAAATTTCCATGTGAGTGCTAGATGTTTTCTAGATAATAATAGGCTTAGAATTTATGTGTATAAATAAGAGACTATTTGTGTATTTTCTCACCAAAGTGACATGTAAAATGTATGGGCAAACCCAAAAGAGAGATTTAGATTTGAGAAAATAGTCATTGGATAGCATATAGACAAGTCTAACCAAGTAAAATGGCTCTAGTAACTGGATCCATCTGAATATAACTAAAGGTGTACATGCATAGGAAACAGTGATCTAAGATCAAGTGTCAATTTGAGTAAGATTTTAAAATGTTCAAGCAAAGACTAGGTGTGAATAATGGAAAACTTGGAAGGTCAAGCCCATAGGTAAGTGAGTTTCTAGAATAAAATGTGAAAAAGAGTCATCTATGTACGCACAAATCATGTATGTTAAGGTTTGGTCAAAAATACCTATTTTCAAGTGTCTAATACCCAATTTGAGTATCGACATAATGTGCCCCTTTTAGTCCAATATTGAAAATGCTAGAGTAAAAAGAAACAATGAAAAAATTAGTACTTGAGTATAATTGTATACGATGCCATCTGGCACATATTGAGTATTCATATTTAAGCTATGCCAACCTACAATAAAACATGCATTAATCAATGTATACTTATAATATAAAATAAGAATTAATGTAAAAATTATTTAAAATCAAAAAGGCAACAAACGAATACACATGTATGTGTGTGAACCAAGTTATCCATCTGGAGTCATTACAGATTGGGTTAATTAAGCCCCAATGAGATGCTATTATGGGAACCATGGGTTAGGAAAAATATGCGCCAACTCTCATGTGGAGATGGAGTAGTGTTTAGAAGTTAAGTTATGAAAATACCTCAACCGCACTATTTATTATTCTTTGTTTCTGTTAAGAATGAAACCCATAATAGGGTCCAATAATATATAAGTATTTGATTATCTATGGGAAATGAATCCATCATTACATATGGATTTTATAATCAATCTTAGAATATGAGTAAGGTGTTAGTATATATAATTATGTTGGTATATGTAAGTAGCTGAGCATTTGAGTATTTGAGTAAGTCTAAGCAATGGAATGACATAACCTGTCACTTAATCTGATAACCTATGCAATCTAAGTCATAATTTTTATGAAATATGTCACATATTCCTCACATATGACTCCAATATGATAACCTATGAAATTAGAGTCATATAATCGCTATCGTGTCTAAAATAATTTATGTTAATTTTGAATCAATTTGTGCTAATTTGAGTCAATTTGTGCATATTTGTGTATCAATCCATGTCAAATTTGAGTCAAACCAAACCATTTTTGAATCTATATGTGTTGTATTTGAGTCTATCTATGCAAAAATATGCTAAAATCTAAGTAAATATATGCCAAAATCTAAGTAAATATGTGTAAAGGACTAGATCTCTAAGACAATCCTACTGTGTAAACCTCCCTTTTGAGGTAAGGGATGTAGCCTATGCAATAATCATTGTGAAATAAATGATTTATTAAAATATTGTCATGTAAAATGAGATGTAAAATGTAAATCACGTGCTAACATGAGTGAATTGTGTCATCATATACATATTAGATCATCTGAGCATATATGAAATGTGTATCCTAAGCATACAATTGTCATGTCTAGTAGATATAACAATAAGACTTGGAGTAATAGCCATCACAATAATGATCATATAAACTCATGTAGAAAGATGAATGATATGGATTTTGGAATCACAGATAATTAAGATGGTGCATGATACAGATCATGACATTGTAAGCTCAACAAGCCACACAAATTCATATGCAATGTCATGGACATGAAACACATAGGTAATCATAGAAACATTCATGATAACAATAAATGTCACATAGTGAACAATCAATTTCACGTAGATAAAAATTAATTTCATACATAATTTTAGTCATGCCTAGATCAATCAATGTCACAAAGTGAATAATTAATGTCATATAGGGCATAATTCACGAATAGAGAAATCAATATCACATAGTGAACAATCAATGTCATAGTCTATGTCATGCATAGAGAAATCAATGTCATGCAAAAAACATTAATGTAATATAAATTATGAGTCATACATAGATAAATCAATGTCATACAACATTCAAGTCATGCATAGAGCAATCAATGTCATGAAGAGAATAAACAATATCACATAAAAAATAAGCAATGTCACACTTAGTAAGAGTTGTACAATATACACTTAATAAGAGGAAATCAAAGAAGGAGTCACATACTATAATACAAAATCAATGTCACATCATTTAATATGCAACATCCATAAGATACACAGAACAAACAATGCTAGTATACACAATCAATGAATATCATCATCGTATAGGTAAAGAACAATTTCCATATAATGTAGCACTCTAAGTAGTATACATTAGATCAAGTCATGTGTAATTAGTGTAATAAAATAAATATGAGCAATGGAATATCAATATAAATATTTAACTTATGCAATTGTGTCAAGACATCCCTAGTGTAGGCGTTACCCCAATATAGGATGTGGTAGCCTCTAGGCATAGGAATGTCTTGCATTTGTAAATCCATGTCATATTTACCTATAGGTCATACATATCACTCATGTATACTATGAAACATATGTGCATTTAAAAATATATGGATATGTAATCTACCATATAATGATTAAAAAAATCTATTATGTAAACTAGAAATATAAATTATGTGTAGATCTTAGCTTTTTTATTTTTTGGATTTTTTTTTTTATTTTATAATTTTAGAACACATATATATAGTAAATTAATTACAAGTGGAAAGGATTAAAATATATTTGAAACTTATAGGGATCCTAATGACCTTCAATTTAGTGGCATTTTTTGTTAGATTCATCCCCCCATCTTTATAAACAATCGCTAAGAGTTGGAGGGGGTCACTATGTCCTAGTCATCTAGGCAGGGTCCAAGTTTATCTCTATTTCTTCACTTCAGAGATTTATGGGTAAAAATGGTTATAGTGGGATGATTTTAGGGTCAAATAGGACATTTTCATGTTAGACTCATCAGGTGCTTTGTCTTGATAAATCATCTTTTGACAAGAAACTAGTTGCCTATCTTGAACATGAGATTTGGCAGTTTTCAAGCATGATTGATATATAAGCTGAGTGTATTCATTTTTAGGATTTCTCAAGTTCATGTTTCAAGTAAAATACACCTATTTCATCCAATAAACATCTTTAGGTGCCTTCATCTTAAAGAGGATCCTTCTTGAGGTAGTTTGAGTGAGATGGGGCCTTCCACAAGGTACAGTTACATGTCTAATGAGATTTTAAGTGTGTAAGAGTATCTTAGTCACCTCAGCATGATCTTGAAGGATTTATAAAATATTAGGATATCTAAATTTACATTTAGAGGACATTACATATGATTTCTTACGACCATGCCCTCCTAAAAGCTACAAATCTCTCTTGTGGGCCTAATGAGCAGGCTAGAAGGACATAATGGCAAATGATAGGAGCTATGAGGAGTCAACAAATAATGGAGGTGTGATTTGAAGTAATGATGTTATTTTAGAGTGATAATAAGGTATTTTACCAATGATAATATGAGATAAATACCTCTTTGGATCCTACAATGCCTAAATGACACAGTCAAGACTGTGTATGACTATATTAACATGGTTTAAAGACCTCCAAAGGACTTGGTGCCTTTATGAATGTGTTATGATGATTCTAGATATGTTTCAAGGTATTCTAGGCCCTATCAATGAATGAGTATGATCTAGGTATTACCAAGGCACATTAAAACCATACAAGTAAACCTCCTTAAAACATTGTTTAGCAAAATTTAAGGTATTTTAGCATTTTTAAGGTAATATCAAAAGTTGATTTCATTGATTAGTCAAACTCGTTGAATGTTTCTTCAAGTGGTTAGAAGGTATGTTGGACTCATTCATTATTTTTGGAATAATTTTTGTCATTTTGTGTACCATGTCACATACTCCTCTATAGTATCTACAATGAGAATAATGTTGACCTACAACAGTCATCTACAGTAAGTCTTACTTTAAGAAGCATTATGTTGAGTCATGGTGATGGTTTTCAAGTTTAAAAGCCATAAACAAGATTAACGATATCCATAGGACATTTTGGTTTTTTGTGACCAATAATATGATATTAATTGTATTTTAATCACACACATCCACCTATAGTCAAGCACAAATTGAACCTATGGTCATATATCTTAAGATAGTCAAAGAACCTTCTATGCAACATGAAATTTTTGAGTAGGTCAAAATGATGGATGAAATGAATAGGATTCATGATATGGATATAAGAGAGTGACATGAATGTTCTCTATTGAGACTAAAAGGATATTAGTAAACATATTAAGGCAAATTGACTTTTACAATTTTGTAGTCCATACAAACAGTCATCTACAACCCTGACCTTCTAAGCACAAATTACCTTTATATGCAAGATGAACTTATCTCTAGGAAGATGAACTTATGTTGGATGAGTGGAGTATAGAGAATGACAAGAATGAATTAATTGGAGACCAAAGGGAGAAAAGTAAAGTGACTTTCATCTACAGTCAGGTAAAAAAGTGTACTCATAACCATGTTCCTATAGATAGCTAGATGGCTTCTTTGTAAAGAGTAAAGAAAGTGTGTACGAGAGAAATAAGTTGAATGGTGACACTTTCATAATGTGTTAATAATATAAAGGTTTCAGACCTATTCAATACCATAATACTATCCACCTTCTTTACTCAGGTCTATGAACTCTAAAATCACCACCTACAGCCATTTATAGGCCTAATTGAGCTTGAAGATCTTATAAATGAAAGAGTACAATGGTGGGGTTGAGTTTGGTATAGACTAGTAATTGCATAGAATTTTTCAAAGATTAAATAAGTTCATAAAGAATATTTTAAGGTATAAACCTCCCAAAGAACACATAGGCCTATATGCACTTACAATCAATAAAATTTAATAGAATGTAGATGAGATTATATTCTTTATCTTTTTGTTTTTTGTAAAAGGCTCTAAGGCCTTTCAAAACCTGGTCTTTTACCCTATCAAATAAAAATATATTGATAATGCTAAGATTTTAAAGGTAAACTAACAATCAGCCTTGCGTACTACCAAGCATGAAGAAGTTTGTGTGAGAAAGGTGAAATAAGGAGTTTGGTGTACCTTCACAAGGTACTAAATACATTTGGATAATGTTATAGACTTGTTCAAGGACCTATTGCACCTTTTTCTCCAAATAAGCTAGATAAAAAGCTATTATAAGCCTATAGGCAGTTTATCCTATGAATGAGAATGTTGGCAAGGGTTATACTTGTAATGATAGGAAAATGATCATGGAGATGAGGTTGCATGAGATAAATGAATGGAATCCATTTCCATTGAAGGTGTCTATGAGGTTCAAGTACCACAAGGGTGGAACTCAGTCCACTAGCTTAGTTCACTAACACAGTCCTTTTGAAACCCATAGGCAAATTCATAAGCATAATGAAAAGAGTGTCTCTATCACTAAAATTTGTAAGTATGGCACTAAACATGGAGTTTAAATGACCTTGATGATGGTATTTATCAATTTTTGATCATGTGGAACAGGAGACGAACTCAGTTTATAGACCTTTAGGGTCAACAAATTCTTTTTACACCAAAACCCTCAATAAGTGAGAATTCAATGTTTTGGACTTGTTTGAAAGGTCATTGATATGGAGGATTATGTTGAGTAATTTTATGGGTCAGTTAAAACCTTTTAAGAACTTTTTTTGGTATAAAAGTGAGTTTTGAGGTCTAGAGACCCAAAATAACCTTTCTTGGCCTTTTCATGCCCAGTCACCAACTTAAGTAAAGCATTTTGAAGAGGTTAAAACTTTTTAAAGAGGATGTATTATAGGCTAATGTTAATTTAGGTGTTTAATTGGGCCCCATGCTTCAAACCTATGTAGTTGGTTCATCCATTTGGGCTTGTAACTTCATGAACAATTTGCTAGAAGACAAAGAACCCTATTTTGCTTGAGACGGAGCTCAAATAGGTCAAATGTTTGCTCATAACTTACATTAGGTTTTTCATGGGAATTAAATCCCATAGGATATTTTATAGTGGTCCCCCTACCATAAATTCTTGGTATTGGTTTTTGTAAAGGACCCCTGTCCTTTATGAATCATTGTTAAGAACTTAAACCCTACACCTGACCCAATGGATAAAAAAAGCTTCTTAATGACCTCAAATGCACTATTTTAACTTCTAAATTATCCTATTCATATTCACAACTCTCCCGATCTTCACTTACAAATGTTTGTTCACATGTGTAGGTATAGTACAAGGCAAAACATATAGTTTTAAGTTGGTTTGTGAGGGTATAGGTGGTGGGGTGACATCCAAACCATTTGAGTAACTTTATGGGGAATTGATAAAGGTTTCATGATCATTAAATCTATTATAAATATCTCTCAAAGAGTTACACAACCTACGCATGTTGGCCGCTAGTTCAATAGGTAAGAGAACTTAGGTTTGCAAGCTCAAAATCAATGGTGAAGGCTTGAGAGTCAAATAAAAGACATAAATCTAAAAAAGTTATTTAAGGGTTATACAAGTCTAATAAGGTCACATTCAATCATAAATACCTTTAATTTCTTGAAAAACCTCTCAAACTACCCCTCAAGCACATAAAAACATATAGGCTTGCCAATGGCCATTTCATGGTTTACCCATCTATACAACATTTCCAAACATTAAATTTGGCATGGAGGATTTTATTAGGCTAGGTTAAGTGAATAAAATACTTTTTAAAGTTTCACATTTGTGGGTGGCCATTTGGGTTAATTTTCTCTTTTTACGCTTAAGAGTCCTAAGTGTAATTAGAGAAAGAAATTATAGAAAAAAGATACTTCCACTTGGATTTGTATCATGAAATTTTTTATGAATATGTAATAGGATAAATGGTACTCAAAAATTTGATCAATTTTTCAAGGTGATCCATACATTCTTTTGGACAAGGAGCTTTACCAGTTTTCAGAGCTACAAAGAATGAGAAAAAGCAAGAAAAATGAACAAAATGGATTCTTTTTTAGGGTATTATGGATCTATGTGCCTTTTTTTAGGTCTAAATTTATGTTAATAATCCATCCATGGATGTTATTTATCTATTTCAATGCAAAACCCAATTTTCTCTCTCTTGCACCTCTTTGCTAATAAAGGAATCAAGTAGTCAAAATACCCAAATTGATGCATAAAAGCTCTTCAAAAGGATTTATTGAGGTTTATACTTGTTTCCACACCACTTTAAGGAAAATAAAAAGTCGTATATTATTTTTAATAAGGTTTCAAATTTTTAAAAGTTCTTTAAGACACCTAACTAGGCCTTTCTTCCTTCCTACACCTAACATGTTGAAAGGGTCAAAAAAGCATCAATGAGCCTTCTAACAGCCCAAGAAAGATGGAGAGACATAATAAATCATTTGATAAGTTTTAAATGGAGATATTAAATAATACTTGACTAAACCTTTAAGTCCTATTTTCAAGGAGGTGATTTTTTCACCAAGAATATAGGTATATGCAAACAAAGATATAAGAGATTGTATGGATCAAAGACCAGAAATTAATGTTAATGAGTTATTAAAAATTTCCAATAAATTCTAACTCAACATATAAACCATTTTTCAAAGGTTAAATGAGAGATAATCAAGTAACTACTACATTGGAGTTAGGAGAAGACCTAGTGAATGTCTCATCTCCTAGTTTTTAGGCTTTTACTTTGTCTCTCTCTCCTTTCTCATTTTCTCTATATGTAAGCCTATTTTTGGCACTAAAAATAAAACTTGAATTGAGTTTTGGAAATTCAATTCTCATAAAAAACAATTGTACTTGTCTTTTTTTAATGAATAAGATTGAATTCATACCTCTTCAATGCTTGTGACTAGCATATGTTCATGGTTAGTTGATGAATGACAGTGATAGTGTATGCTTCCTTTCATTTTATCCTCTCTTCTTTACCTATTTATAGGTATTATTTCATCCTTAAAGGTTGCATAGTATTATTGAACAATCTTATATCTATGGTAAGTGCAAATCTTTCCTTAGTGTCTTTAAGAGACCTATTGATCAACTTCCTTAGATCATTCATCAAGCTAGGCCTCTATGTGAAACATTGATGTTTGGAGACTTTAATTTGAGAAGTGCAATCAGGTTCATGTCTCTACATAGCCTTCTTAGTGAATATTAGATAAGTGGAGGACACTTTTAGGTGTATCACCTCATTTAGATAGGTTTCCTTTCAGTTTACCTTCTTCTCTTTTCCCTTGCAAGTTGGTAGTGTAGAGTAGAGATCCTAACTGATACATCAAGGGGAGATAGCCCTCAAAATAAATACATTCAATCCATCTATTAGGACACCCATATCCTAGGATTGTCTTCATGTTACTTTAGATTGTGAAGGCTTGAAACTATTTTCATAAGGGTGTAAGTCTATGAGATAACAATTTTTGGCATGCTCAATGGGATAAAAGTCTAAAGCAGTGGAAGGATTTTTGGTGTGGATCTTCTAAAAATAAGACTTTGGAGGCAATAAAAACATCAAAAACAACTCCAAGCTAAATCAGGTGGTTCTAGCAGCTCAGGCACTGGTTCAAGTAATTTGTGTTTTGAATTCACAATCTTGATGAAGTTTGATGGCTGCATATGAGGAGAATTCCTATGTTATACTTTCTTATCAGCCTTATAATGACACATACCAACCTTTTTATGATTCATATGAGCCTTGTCATGATCCATATGATCTTTTTTATGAGACCAATTAGCCTTACCAAGGGTCTTATCAATCCCATGATCAGTCTAACTAGTAGTATGATGGTTCATATTAGCCTTATAATGATCCTTATCAACCTCACAATGATCTTGACTATATGCCTCAGTAGCCTTATCAATACTTACAACAGCCATACTCACCTCCTCCTACTCCATTTATAATTTAGAATCATGTTT
This sequence comes from Torreya grandis, assembly GCA_037957365.1. Taxonomy (NCBI): domain Eukaryota; kingdom Viridiplantae; phylum Streptophyta; class Pinopsida; order Cupressales; family Taxaceae; genus Torreya; species Torreya grandis. The sequence continues at coordinate 2,156,689 of JARHVA010000930.1, read as the reverse complement.
ACCCTATCATATCCTTATTGGAATTCAAGCCAAATATGCTAAAGTCTAAAGGGGTGATGAGAGTATGGGATAGAGAGTTAGATGTGATACCTTTTCACCTCGTAGAGAAGATGAGGAAGATAGTACATATGTTGACAAATAGGTGGGAAATAAATGGAGAGGAAAACCAATATGAGTTATGGTAAATGAGAGCCATGATCCAGTGGTAGATTGAAAGGTTAATGAGGTGGGGTAATCAACAGATCCAACCCAAGCAACCTCACCCATATCCTATCCCCAATCAAACTTTTTGTGTTCAAATTTTCCTTCAAACTACACCTACCCTTCCTCAAGAAAAAAAGCTCACTTCATCTTAAAGTCCTTCTTGGTCTATGATTCCTAGTCATGCCATGCCAAGTCTTATAGATGAATCTCCTCCCATAACCCTCCTATTTACCATATCATCCCTCTTATTCTCCTTGTCCTCATGAAGTCTTTGACCATTCTCAAATGCAGCCTTCAAGAGAGCCACTCCAACCTCTAAGTGAACCTACTAGTTTCAAAGTCCTACCTTGGAACTAAGTAGTTAAGTCTTGGGAGAAATAAGAGGAAAAGAGTCAAGATTCAGGATTTGAGCCCAAAGAAGACCTTGTGCCTATTCAAGTCCCATTTCCCCTTCCTAAATAACCTAAATTTATTCTATCTTTGAGGAATCTCTAAGAAGTCTCTCAAGACAAAAAAGTGGTCCTAGTTGAGAAGGCTAGAAATCAAGTTGCAGCCGAGATGAAAACTCAAGAAGACTATAGGAAGATTAAAATAGTTGTTAAAAAGGATGAATCACTCATATGACAATTGAATTTTCTTTCTCTTCATGCATTCCTACAAGAGTCTACCACCCCCAAGTCTTCAATTTGCAAGATTACTCCCTTGGTTCCCAATCAAACACATGAGCATATCCATTTCCTTCTTACCATCTCCCAGCTTGAAGAGGAGCCTGTTCTGAGGATAGAAGAAAAAGTTACAGTTGTAACTAAGTTTCAAAGAGAGTGTGATGATTCAAGTGGGCATGAAGAATAAATTTTTACTGGTACTCCCCTTGGTAAGATAAAAGGCATTTTAACTTTCCAACATGAGAAAGAAGTTGCAATAGAAGATAAAGAATATGTTGACTTATTTTAAGATCTCTCTTTTGGTGTGATTGTGCATGAAGAAGAGAAGGTAATTCCTTGCTTTTATTTCCCTTGTATCAATTAAGAGCATGATGAGACTTGTTTAAAGCTTTGGAATCAGGATACTCACTTTTCCCAGGTGATTACGATTTGAGTAAGGTAATAGGAGGAAGTTTTGGGGAGCCAATCAACAAACTTGAGAGAGTTAGTCTTGAAAATATACCTTTTCTAGAGGCAACCTCACTATATGATTTTTTTGAAATACATATCATGGGTTATCATCCACTCATCTCATTTGAAGATCTTGGTGTACTCTTGGAAGACAATGAGGGTCTCTTTTGGCCACAATTTCTCAAGGAGAAACAAACACTTTCTTTTGGAGACAATGATGGACAAGTTAAGATCCTTCAAGAGGATACTAAGGTCCAATTATGCTACTTCAATCAGTCATTTCAAATTCATGATATAGCAGGTCTTACAAACAAATATCTATCCATCTTGGAGACTATTACCAATGAAGAACAACAACAAAAGGTAGAGGTTGAAGTCTAAGACCAATATATGTTCATTGGAGATCTATTTGTTGATGTATACATGTTATAAGGCATGTCACATGTGTTAGAATCTAAAAAGAAGGCTCAACCAAGTAATAGGTTAGACAAATGTGATTTCATACACCATTACATACTTCATGAAGGACATGATCCAAAAAAAATTCCTTTTGATTCTAGAGGAGCATTCTTTGTAGCTTAGTTGTAGTCAATTTTGTTTTCCTCCTAGTGTTGTCCTAACATATTAGTTTCCTTATGTTTTATTTCAAACAAGTGTTTTTGATTGCACATTTGTCTTGTTAGTCAATTTTCCTTGTTTTGTGTGTTTTATTTCCTTATTTTAGAGGAGTAATAGTCTTGTTTTCAGTCAACAGTTTTTTAGTCATTGGTCAAAGTCTGATCATATGTTTTTTAGAGTGTGTGAGTAATCTCATGAGTCCAAGAGAGATGTCAATGGTCTAGTTCATAAGCATAACAGGCATGTTTCCTAGTTGAGTCACCAAAATGTTGACAAGTTTGACCTCATAGGTGAAACTATCACCCCTACAATTCGAAACTTTGTTTGTCTTTCTTGCTTACCCTGTTATTCATTATGTTTTTCTTGTAATGTCAATGAAATCATCATCCAAAACCTTGATTAGTAGAGTATAAGGTAGATTTGATGAGTTTAAGGTTTTCATCATCATGGCCATGTGCTTGCTTATCCACCTCTTGACTAGCTTCAGGTTGTTTCAAGTGATGAAAAGAGTCCATAACATCTTGAGAGGCATCATGGATTATGTCAAGGTCATGACATGTTTTACAATTGATCAAATTGGTTGGTATTATGCTTGACTAACTTTATGACCTAGTTGACTACCTTTTCGACCACTTATGGCTTCTAGAGTAGGTTTTACATGATAATGGAAGTCTAATATCATAATAATGACATGTTTTACCTTTTTAGGCATGAAAATTATAATAAATGCCTTATGCAATAGTTTCATCAGGTTTTTCAAATGATTTTAGTAATTTTAGTGTTAAAAGGCATATTTTAAGGCTATTCATACAAGTATTCAAGGTAAAATTGGTCTCTAGGCATATTTAGAACCTTATTTATTCATGATAACACCAAATAAATGGTTTTTGGGGAGTTTTAGGTGTTAAAATGAAGAAAACTAACTTATCTCTCATATCGACCTCCTTGGCAGCGCTAAGAAGGCCATACATTTTTTATCTATATAGGCAGGAGAGAAAGAGTCAAGTCTAAATATCTTGGTAAATTATAGGGACCCTAATGACCTTTAATTTAGTGTCATTGGTTTTCATATTCATTAACCCATATTTATGAATAATAGCTAAGACTTAGAGGGGGTCACTATGTCCTAGTCATCTAGACAGGGTCCAGGTTTGTTTCCATTTCTTCACTTCAGATATCAATGAAGAAAATAGTTATAGTGGGATGATTTTAGGGTCAAATAGGACCTTTTAATGGTAGAATCATTAGGTAATTTTTCATGATAAAGGGTCTTTTTATAGGAAATCGGTTGCCTATCTTGAACTTGAAATTTGGCAGTTTTCAAGCATGAATGATATATAAGTTGAGTGTATTTATTTTTAGGAGTTTTCAAGTTAATGTTTCAGGTAAAATACACCTATTTCATCTAATAAATTTTTTAAATATCCTTCATCTTGAAGAGGGTCCTTCTTGAAGTAATTTGAGTGAGATCGAGCCTTTCACAAGGTATAGTTATGGGTCTAATAAGATTTTAAGTGTGTAAGAGTATCTCAATCACCTCAACATGATCTTGAAGGATTTATAAAATATTATTGAGTCTAAATTTACATGGGGAGGAAATTCCATATGAGGTCTTAGGACCATGCCCTCTTAAAATCTCAAAATATCTCTTGTAGGTCTAATTAGTAGGCTAGAAGGACATAATGGTAGATGATAGGAGTTATGAGGAGTCAACAAGAAATAGAGGTGTGTTTTGAGGTCATGATATTGTTTGAGAGTGATCATAAGGTCTTAAATATTCCCAATCAAAATATGAGATAAATACCTCTTTAGAGCCTCTAATGCCTAAATAACACAGTCAAGACTGTGTATGGTTGCACTAAATAGTTTAGAGACCTCCAAAGGACTTGGTACCTTTATGAATGTGTTATGATGGTGATAAATGAGTTTTTAGGGTGATATAGGACCCTTAAATGAATTATTATGATCTAGGTATCACCAAGGTACATCAAAACCATACAAGAAAACCTCATTAAAGCACTAGTTACTAGAATTTAAGGTATTTTAGCATTTTTAAGGTAATATCAAATGTTGATTTCCTTGATTAATCAAGCTCCTTGAATGTTTATTCAAGTGGATAGAAGGTAATTTGGACTCATTAATTATTTTTGGCATCATTTTGATCATTTTTAGTACCATGTCACATAGTCCTATACATTCCATATATTGAGCAAAATGTTGACCTACAGGAGTCATCTAAAGTAAGGCTTATTTCAAGAAGCATTATGTTGAATCCTGGTGATGGTTTTCAAGTTTAAAAGTCCTAAATAAGATTAATGATATCCATATGATATTTTGGTTTTTTGGAACCAATAAGGTGAGATTAATGGTATTTACATCACACATAGCCACCTGCATTCAAGGATAGATTAAACCTATAGCCATATATCTTAAGACAGTCAAAGAACCTTCTATACAACATGAACTTTTTGAGTAGGTCAAGATGATGGATGAAATGAGGAGATTGCATGATATGGATATGAGAGAGTGACATGAATGTTTTAAATTGATACCAAAAGGAGATTAGTAAACATAAGTAAGGCAAATTGACTTTTACCAATTTGTAGTCCATACAGACAGTCATCTATATCCCTAACCTTCTAAGCACAAAGAACCTTTCTATGCAAGAGGAACTTATCTCCAAGAAGATGATCTTATGTTGGATGAGTGGAGTATAAATAATGACAATAATTAATTTATTGAAGACCAAAGGGAGAAAATCAATGTGATTTTCATCTATAGTTAGGTACAAAAGTGTACTTACAGCCATGTTCCTATAATCAGCTAGATAGCCTCTTCGCAAAGAGTGAAGAAAGTGTGTATGAGAGAAAGAAGATGAATGGTGACACTTTCATAAGGTGTTAATATGATCAATTTTTTATACCTAATCAAGATCATAATACTATCCACCTTCTTTACTCAGGTCTATGAACTTTAAAATCACCACGTACAACCACTTGTAGGCCTAATTGAGCTTGAAGGTCTTCCTGGTAATTTGGCCTCCCAAGGCCAAATGCCAACCCCTATAAAAAAAAATTAGGTGACAACCATCCTAGCCTAATAATGGTGATATCATATATGGTCATGTCATTATTGGTCCTATTGAGAGTCTTTGAACCTGGTTAGGAGTATCACGGTGTGTCATAGGGCATGCTTGAATCCAATATCTCATGGATGCCTTGAGCCTTTTGGTGAGATGATAGTGGTTATAGTGATCTTGGAGTGAGAGAGGTGAGTTTCAAGAAGTCTTGAAAGGTCCAAATAACGGTTTTATCCTTGTTTGATGATATTAAGGATCTTTTGATAAAATTAAGGAAACTTGACAAGTTTGAGGTCATTAGTTCTCGTGGTATATGGGCCTTTTTCAAGCCATTTTCTTGTGATGGAGTCTTTCCAAATAAATATGAAAGGTTTTTAAACTTTTTCCAGTTATTATATGAAGTTTTATTGGTGTGTTTAAGCTCATTGTCCATGATATGCTCATTCAAGCTCAATTAGCACCTCAACTCACCCTTAGAAGTCACCATATACCCCTCAAACACTTCTATGGGTCAATGTGCCTTATAAATACTTAGATAAAATGAATTTTATATTGTTTAATTACTTATAAAATTCTTTAAAGGGTCTCATAGCTATTATAAATCCACTACTAAACATTTCATGCCATCAAAAGTCCTTTTCAAGACCCATTTTCCACTCCCCACCCACCTAGTGGACCCCACACATGGGAAATATGTGATTTTTTAACTTCCCCACCATGATAATAAATTTTAAATATCATTTGAGTCGTGTTTTTCCCTTACTATATCCTATAATGTTGGTTCAAAGCTTGAAACATGGAGAAAACCATGGAAAAGGAGAGTTTTCATGTGTGTTTTGTAGGTGTACAGATTTGTATAGATTTTTATGTATAGAGGAAGTAAAATGATTATAGGAGGGGTCATGTTTAACATCTCAAATTATTTTCATGTCAATAAAACTTAAAATAGATCCAAAACCATCCCTCTCTCTCCATCGATCTTCTTTGCAAACCAAGACATCCCTTCAAGTTTATGGATAGTAAAAATTGGAGAGAGAAAATCAAGAGTTGGTATCTTGGGTAGAGGAAGAGGGTATCTTGACCTTATAATATATGTAATTTTTCTATAGTTAATTAGTCTATAATTTATGAACAAACCTTGACATCATAGCCACTCCAATGAGCTTATTCATCTATGCATGGGTGAAAAAGTGCAATGGTTTTGATGAGTATTTGAGGTTTTTCTGAGAACCAATTATTGTTTTATATTATGGAGATACTAATAACATATATAAATGATCCTCCACCCATATTTCACATGTTTGGGTGATTGGAGTAAGTAAAACCTTATGATTTCTTCATCTTACAGATTGGAGACAAGTGTATATATGTTGCAGGGTATCCAGGGCATAAATGTGGAAGAAAGGGATGTCTTCAAGCATGTAATGTTCCCTTGATATCTCCTCATATATAATCTACATTTTATATTTAACCATCAATCTATAGGACTCTTTCAATTCATGTTCTAGGGTGGTTGTCATAAGAATATTGTGTGAGCTCCATATTCAAGCAGAAGCCTGTGTCATTGTGGTGACTATGAAGAGTTCCAAGCCAAAAAAAAGTTAACATAAGATCTTTTATGTTTTCCTCATGCTCTATTTCACTTCCCTATACTCATAAAATCCTTATACACTAATTCATACTCACCTCCAACCTAGTATGCAACATCAACTTTCACTCAGTCATCATAAGCCTTCAAGCAGACTATAAACAGGGTGGTCACTATTGAATGGGAGTTTTAGAGAAATTAAAGGTTTTAGAATCCATATGGTCATATGAAGGAGAATGTAAATGAAGTAAATATGTGTAGATAGAGCTATCATATCTTCAACCCCTCAAAGATGCCAAACTCAGTCAAAACCTTTGGGCATGCTGAGGACAATGAATGTAGACTTAGAGAATGTTGAGAAGATGTTGAGGGTTTTGGGGATTGAGTAACTCTATAAGGTTGAAGAATAAATAATAATAGGCTACTTACATGATAATATTAACCTTAAGGATAATATGATATCAATTCACTTCTCAATAGCTATTTACATAATTAAGCAAACCTCTTTCACCATCTACAGTTAGATTAATGAGACGGGATAAGTACTTTTAAGTTTGAATAAGAATTAATTGAGGTTAATATGGGGGTGATTACTTCTTAAAAACCCTTAGTCCAAACTTAATTACATGGTTTTTTGAGATGGACAAAAAAGGTTTCAGATCTAGTTAGGTCTATTCGGCCTAAGATAGACACATACAGACCTGTATGTCAATCAAAGACTTATTCATAATGATGAGGTCACTTGGGTGATGAAGACATATGAGTGAAGAAATTATAAGGTCTAATAATTTTTCATGAGGATGGGAAAATAAAATTACTAATCTCACTTGTTAGGGGTTATGTAGACATGATTATTTACAAACCCTAGCTATGAAAAGGAAAGTCTGAGAGACTATGCAAAGAACTAATGTAGATAGCAAAGTGAAACTTGTCTTCAAGAGTGGTTTTTTAATTTTCAATGGTTATTAATCCTCAAAGGTTATTGTGTTTCATTGAAGATGAGAAGTAGGTTCCTAGTGACCTATTTGGCAAATAGGCCTAAACAGATAGGTTCAGGCCTGTGTATAGGAATTGATGGCATCTACATATGCAAAGTGGTTGTTTTAAGCCTAAGAGTATCTAAAGAGAATGTAAAAGAGATGAGATAGAAATTTTATGGTGATGATGATCTCAAATGGGTAATAAGGAGGTTGTCTTCACCTACAACTTAGTCAACATGCCTACAGTAGGTACCTATAGGCAAGTCCTAAGAAGTAAGTGAATATTCAACTTTGCAAAAAAGTAATTGTTAAATGGTTAACATAGGTATGAAGTTATTTTATTAAAAATTCTTAATATTCTTATTGAATTGGCCTAATCCTAGTAGGTAGTAAAGACATAATGACCTACACAAGCTTGTTAGGCCTAATCACGCTTAAACGGACCCGTATATGTCAATCAAGCATTGATACATGATGATTGAGGTAATAAAAATTTTGACACCTGACAAAGTGAGTAAGGGAGACATGTTGAGAACCTCAAGTATAATTATCCTTAGACTCATAAAAGGGAGACATTGAGGACCCAACTAGGCTTAATAGGCCTAATACACAATCCTACATCAAAGTGAAGACATTTGCTTGTGAAGTGATCTTGAGATGAAAACATTTAAGGGAAAGTATATAATAGGGCTTTAAAAGTGTTAGAAACCTCACGTATGGCACAAGACACTAAACTCAGACCTCAAAGGGTCACATAGGCTTGACTATGTATAAACCCTAGGCCAAAAGATGAAAATGCAAAGGACTGAGTTATTATATCACTTAGATCTAAAGGTGTATAAACCCTGAGGCAATGAATAAGATGTCATGTCCCCACTCTAGCCCAGTCTAGCAGTGACATGTGAGTCAGCCTATTATGGGGTCTTGTAGGTTGACAAGTTTGGATAGAGACCCAGTTTGGTTATTCAGTGTTGGGGACTTGGTGTTCTGGCAGTTATTGATCAGTTGGGAGACATTCCTTGTTCTTGGGAGGTAGTTCCTACATTTATGGAGGTTATTCCTACTTTTTAGGAGGTTTGGTTAGGCCCAGGGTTGGGACTCCATGAGATTACTCTTTGGGTTCATTTTCAGAGAGATAGGGCTTGTTCCCTAGATTTTAGGAGCATCCCTAGATTTTAGGGATGAGACTGCCAGTGGTTCCTTGATTTTCGACTTCAGTCACAGATAGGTGACAATTTGATTTGTTGGTTCGTGATGTCAGTTGGGCATTTTATGGCTACTTGGGTTATATTTTTAATATTTCCTAAGTTTTCATCTTTTTTTTTAAATAAGGCTAAGTTTATAGCCAATTTGGGGTTATAAGGAGTTTTTTGGCCTCATCTGGATGCATGCACTGGGGTGTAATAGCTCATTGGAAAGGTCTCAGACTTTCCTAAATATTTCATTCATTAACATATTATATTCTTTTGGAGAAGTGTGCTTTGGAGGCATTTTAGCATTGGGACGCCAAACCCCAATCGCTGACCTATGGAAACATAGCCCCCATACAGTGGTTTGTGATTATTCTGATTCGTGGGAGATTTGTGCTATTTTCCTTTGGTAGGTGCTGGACTTTTTATTTGATAGAACATAGCAGATATAAAGGGGTGATTTTAGATTATGGGGATTCTATTAGTACTGTTGTACCTGGTTGCTTCTATAATCCATATGGTTGTACTTGATAGCCATTTCTGAACACAACAATGCATCAACAAGGGATTCATTCAGCTGGTCGCCATTCCTTTCTGGTTTAGATTATCTTCAGCAATTCAGGTTGGCTGTTTATCATTGTATTCCTCCTGAATTATTGGCAATCTGTAATCGTCTCATTACTTGATTAAATATCTAGAAATTCTACTCATTCGAATTTGGATTTGGTTGTACTTAGGTTTTATTTCCATAAGTTGTTTATGTTTTTGCATTTCAATTATTTACTTGTTGCAAAAATCCATCAAAAAAACCAAAAACAAAGAAAAACACAAGTTCAAAAAAATACAAAATTACAGCAGTTCTATAGAAGGGATCCGTCAGGGATCTTTCAGTGGTATCAGAGCCTTAGAGGACAATGAATGTAGACTTAGAGAATGTTGAGAAGATGTTGAGGGTTTTGGGGATTGAGTAACTCTATAAGGTTGAAGAATAAATAATAATAGGCTACTTACATGATAAGATTAACCTTAAGGATAATATGATATCAATTCACTTCTCAATAGCTATTTACATAATTAAGCAAACCTCTTTCACCATCTATAGTCAGATTAATGAGAAGGGATAAGTACTTTTAAGTTTGAATAAGAATTAATTGAGGTTAATATGGGGGTGATTACTTACTTCTTAAAAACCCTTAGTCCAAACTTAATGACATGGTTTTGTGAGATGGACAAAAAAGGTTTCAGACCTAGTTAGGTCTATTCGGCCTAAGATAGACACATACAGACCTGTATGTCAATCAAAGACTTATTCATAATGATGAGGTCACTTGGGTGTTGAAGACATATGAGTGAATAAATTATAAGGTCTAATAATTTTTCATGAGGATGGGAAAAGAAAAGTACTAATCTCACTTGTTAGGGGTTATGTAGACATGATTATTTACAAACCCTAGCTATGAAAAGGAAAGTCTGAGAGACTATGCAAAGAACTAATGTAGATAGCAAAGTGAAACTTGTCTTCAAGAGTGGTTTTTTAATTTTCAATGGTTATTAATCCTCAGAGGTTATTGTGTTTCATTGAAGATGAGAAGTAGGTTCCTAGTGACCTATTTGGCAAATAGGCCTAAACAGATAGGTTCAGGCCTGTGTATAGGAATTGATGGCATCTACATATGCAAAGTGGTTGTTTTAAGCCTAAGAGTATCTAAAGAAAATGTAAAAGAGATGAGATAGAAATTTTATGGTGATGATGATCTCAAATGGGTAATAAGGAGGTTGTCTTCACCTACAACTTAGTCAACATGCCTACAGTAGGTACCTATAGGCAAGTCCTAAGAAGTAAGTGAATATTCAACTTTGCAAAAAAGTAATTGTTAAATGGTTAACATAGGTATGAAGTTATTTTATTAAAAATTCTTAATATTCTTATTGAATTGGCCTAATCCTAGTAGGTAGTAAAGACATAATGACCTACACAAGCTTGTTAGGCCTAATCACGCTTAAACGGACCCGTACATGTCAATCAAGCATTGATACATGATGATTGAGGTAATAAAAATTTTGACACATGACAAAGTGAGTAAGGGAGACATGTTGAGAACCTCAAGTATAATTATCCTTAGACTCATAAAAGGGAGACATTGAGGACCCAACTAGGCTTAATAGGCCTAATACACAATCCTACATCAAAGTGAAGACATTTGCTTGTGAAGTGATCTTGAGATGAAAACATTTAAGGGAAAGTATATAATAGGGTTTTAAAAGTGATAGAAACCTCACGTATGGCACAAGACACTAAACTCAGACCTCAAAGGGTCACATAGGCTTGACTATGTATAAACCCTAGGCCAAAAGATGAAAATGCAAAGGACAGAGTTGTTATATCACTTAGATCTAAAGGTGTATAAACCCTGAGGGAATGAATAAGTTGTCATGTCCCCACTCTAGCCCAGTCTAGCAGTGACATGTGAGTCAGCCTATTATGGGGTCTTGTAGGTTAACAGGGTTGGATAGAGACCCAGTTTGGTTATTCAGAGTTGGGGACTTGGTGTTCTGGCAGTTATTGATCAGTTGGGAGACATTCCTTGTTCTTGGGAGGTAGTTCCTACATTTATGGAGGTTATTCCTACTTTTTAGGAGGTTTGGTTAGGCCCAGGGTTGGGACTCCATGAGATTACTCTTTGGGTTCAGTTTCAGAGAGATAGGGCTTGTTCCCTAGATTTTAGGAGCATCCCTAGATTTTAGGGATGAGACTGCCAGTGGTTCCTTGATTTTCGACTTCAGTCACAGACAGGTGACAAGTTGATTTGTTGGTTCGTGATGTCAGTTGGGCATTTTATGGCTACTTGGGGTATATTTTTAATATTTCCTAAGTTTTCATCTTTTTTTTAAATAAGGCTAAGTTTATAGCCAATTTGGGGTTATAAGGAGTTTTTTGGCCTCATCTGGATGCATGCACTGGGGTGTAATAGCTCATTGGAAAGGTCTCAGACTTTCCTAAATATTTCATTCATTAACATATTATATTCTTTTGGAGAAGTGTGCTTTGGAGGCATTTTAGCATTGGGACGCCAAACCCCAATCGCTGACCTATTGAGACGTAGCCCCCATACAGTGGTTTGTGATTATTCTGATTCGTGGGAGATTTGGGCTATTTTCCTTTGGTAGGCGCTAGACTTTTTATTTGATAGAACATAGTAGATATAAAGGGGTGATTTTAGATTATGGGGATTCTATTAGTACTATTGTACCTGGCTACTTCTGTAATCCATATGGCTATACTTGATAGCCATTTCTGAACACAACAGCGCATCAACAAGGGATTCATTTAGCTGGTCGCCATTCCTTTCTAGTTTAGATTATCTTCAGCAATTCAAGTTGGTTGTTTATCATTGTATTCCTCCTGAATTATTGGCAATCTGTAATTGTCTCATTACTTGATTAAATATCTAGATATTTTGCTCATTCGAATTTGGATTTGGTTGTACTTAGGTTTTATTTCCATAAGTTGTTTATGTTTTTGCATTTCAATTATTCACTTGTTGCAAAAATCCATCAAAAAAACCAAAAACAAAGAAAAACACAAGTTTAAAAAAATACAAAATTACAGCAGTTCTATAGAAGGGATCCATCAGGGATCTTTCAGTGGTATCAAAGCCTTTGACCTGCCAGCCTAAGGGGTTCAGAGAAATTGTTTTCTAAGCATCCAGGAAGCGCTGATTTAAATAGATATTATACGCATAGAATAGCTCAGTACAAGTGGGAGTTTGGGACAGAACAGGAGCCTATTATGGCAGAAGAATAGGTGGATGCTCAGAGGAATCATGATGAGGTAGAAAGAGAAATGATGAGGACTCTCATTACCACTCAGCCCAGGATTGTTCAGGCCTTAGACCGATTACAGGATACCTTAGAGCAGTTGGAGATGGATAGACATAGAGGCAAGTGGAGTAGATCTATGTCAGTAGCAGGAAGTCAATGTAGCCATCAGTCCCACTCTTGTGGAGTAGATCTATGTCAGTAGCGGGAAGTCAATGCAGCCATCAGTCCCACTCTTACACAGGGAGCTCCCTTCCATCCAGTAGGAGGCATCGCCATCATATGCCTACTCCAAATAGGCCATTGCTACCCCAATTCATACCAGGAGACTAGCCAACACAAGTGGAACCACCAGAGGTTGGATTTTAGGAGTCAATTTTGGTGGTCACAACTGAGTGGAGAGCTCTACCTCCTGAGGTATGGGACTTCTTTCCTCTTCCTTAGTATTGTGCACAGCGTAGAGATGCAGCCAGGTTCAGGGAAGATCATGGTAATAGACCACCACAGCAGCAACAGAATCATGACCTCAATAGAGCTACTGGGAAGATTACGTTGGCCCCATATAATGGCTCTGGTGACACTAGTGCAAGAGCTTGGGTCCACAAGCTGGACATATATCTTTCCCTAAGGCCCATGCCTGAGCGTGAGGCTATTCATTTTGTTGTGTTGCGCTTAGAGGGGGTTGCATATGATTGGTGGCACCATGGTTTTGTCACCTAGGATCACACTTTAGTTCAATCCTATGCTAAGTTCACTAAGCGACTCATTGCACGGTTTGACTATAAGGATACAGAACTTTACTACAGGGAGTTGGCTCATCTTAGACAGACTGGTCACACAAAAGCTTATATTAATGAGTTTCAGCGTATTGTGGTCATGCTACCTGATATGCCTCAGAGATGGAGTGTGATGTTATTTATTGAGGGATTACAAGATAGACTTAAGGGCTTGGTTCGTGCTTTCCAACTAGCAACTCTTAAGGAGGCTATCGAGGTGACATTGAGATTGGATATTGTTCCCGCTTCTTATCAGGCAGATAAGAAACCATTTAGAGATTCACGGCCTACATAGAAGGCCAATACGTCACAAAACAAAGGAGGGACTTCATCTAAAATCCCTAGGATGAATCAAGAGACGAGGAATGAATTAAGAAGGAAAAAGTTAAGTTTTTCCTGCAAAGATCCATGGGAACCAGGACACCGTTGCATGGGCAAAGGAAAGGTTCATTTGATTGAGGTGACTTCTGAGATGGGGGATGAGGAGGTTCCTAATACTAATATTGAGGATAATACATAAGATGTTGATCAGGTTCAGACACAATTGGAGTTAGACACCCCTGAGCCTTTGGCGTCAACCAAAGTAGCCATGGCTACCCTCTCTAGTTATCCTAAGTTTCATGCCTTCAGGTTGAAAGGTACACTTAAGGGTAAGCGGGTCACTAGCCTGGTAGACACAGGTGCTACGCATAACTTTATTGATCAAAAATTAGTTGAGAAGCATGGCTTACAGTATGATGAGTTTCGTGGCTTTGGAGTGAAGGTAGCAGATAGTGCAATTTTGAGTTGTACCAAACAGATTTCGTAGCTTAGTATTTAGATTGGGGACCATACTTTGACTGATGATTTTTATGTGCTTCCTATAGAGGATTATGTTGTGGTTTTGGGCATGTATTGGTTACAGGGTATTGGGCGTTACATTATTGATCACCACCGTATGCAATTAGAGTTTCTTTCTGGAGGGAAGAAGGTGATTTTGAGGGTAGCTTTAGATGGTGGGCCTAGAGAGGTGACTTCTCGTAGGATGGAGACTATCCTTAGGCATAATGATGTACTTTGGGCTACGCATTGTTTGGTTAAGCCCAAAACACCCACACCTCAAGACGGTCGTGTGTTTCATGTGGACATTCAGTCCATGATGGATCGTCATGGTAGAGTATTTGGTGATATACCTCCTGGAGTGCCACCAGATAGAGGTTTTGAGCATCGTATAAAGTTGGGGGAGGGAGCAAAGCCAGTGATTACTACTCCATATCATCATCCTAGAGCTTATAAGGATGAATATAAGAAGACTATTCATGAATTGTTGGATATGGGTTTCATTCAGCCTAGTTCCAGCCCCTTTGCTTCTTCTGTAGTGTTGGTTAAGAAGAAGGATGGGAATCTAAGGATGTGTGTTGATTACAGAGCTTTGAACAAGAAAACAATCAAAAATAGATATCCTATTCTGCACATAGATGATTTGTTGGATGAACTTCATGGGGCTCTATATTTCTCTAAGATTGATCTTCATTCTGGCTACCATTAGATTCATGTACGAGCAGAGGATGTACGCAAGACTGCTTTCCGTTGTCACTATGGGCACTATGAGTTCCTGGTAATTCCCTTTGGCCTTACCAATGCAATAGCTACCTTCCAGTCCTATATGAACCATATCTTCAACAAGCAGTTGAGGAAGTTGGTTCTAGTATTCTTTGATGATATATTAATTTATAGTGATACTTGGGAGGATCATCTCCGACATCTTGAGGAGGTACTTAGCATAATAGAGGACCAGTCTATATTTGCTAAGCTCTCCAAATGTGAGTTTGGATTGAGGGAGGTACTATATTTGGGACATGTGATCAGTGTTGATGGGGTTAAGGTGCATGAGGAGAAGATTCAAGCGATTCAGAATTGGCCTGTCCCTCAGAACATTACCGAGTTACATGGATTCCTTGGATTGTGTGCTTATTATAGAAGATTTGTTAAGGGGTTCTCTCAGTTGGCAGCACCTTTGATAGATCTTACTACGAAAGGCACCTTCAGATGGATAGAACTTGCACAGGGGGTCTTTGATAAACTCAAGGAGGTTATGAGCACTTGTCCTGTTTTGGCACTACCTGATTTTTTGCAACCATTTGTCCTAGAGTGTGATGCTTCAGGATTGGGTATAGGAGCCATGTTGATGCAGAACAAACATCCTATTGCTTATGAGATTAGAAAGTTGCAAAATAATGAAAGGTTGTACTCTACTTATGACAAGGAAATGTTGGCTATCATGCATGCATTAGCAAAGTTCAGACAGTATCTTGTTGGCAGCAAATTTGTGGTAAGAACTGACCACAATAGTCTGAAATATTTTCTAAACCAGAAGGAGCTCAATTTATCAAAATGGATTAGCAAAATGGATTAGCAAAATTTAGGCTTATGACTTCGATATCGAATTCATAAAGGGTAAGAATAATATTGTGGCTGATGCACTCTCTAGGAAACCTTCATTGGTTGCCCTTTGCTCATTGAGCGAGATTTCAACAGATTGGAAGGCTCAACTCTTAGTTGAGTAATCCAAGAATCAGTATGTTTGTGAGATCATGGAGGGTGTGGTAGTGGATGATAGATATAGTGTGGTAGATGACATTATCTACTACAAAGGCAGGGTATATCTTGTTCCAAGTTCACTGTTAAAGGAACAAATTTTGCAGGCTCATCATGATACTCCTATGGCAGGACATCCAGGATATGTGAAGACTTATAGGGTGATTCGAGAGAGATTCTCTTGGAAGGGTCTCAAAGATGATGTTTTGAGGCATGTTCGGGAGTGTGTGACTTGTTAGCAGAACAAGTCGGAGCATACTTACCCTACGGGATTATTGCAGCCCTTACCTATACCGGAACAAAAGTGGACAAGAATTTCAATGGATTTCATTATAGTTCTTCCTCGAGTTCAGGGGAAAGATTGTATTTATGTGGTTGTGGATAGGTTAACAAAGTATGCTCACTTCTTTCCCATTGCACTAGATTTTATAGCATCACAGGTGGCTGAGTTATTTTTCAGAGAGGTGTTTAGACTCCATGGTCTTCCCAAGACCATTGTGAGTGACAGGAATAGCAAGTTCATGAGTTCCTTTTGGCAGGAACTTTTCAGGCTTACAGGCACTATGTTGACACCTAGTACTAGTTACCACCCTCAAACGGATGGGTAGACCGAAATAGCCAATAAGTGGGTTGAGGGATATTTGTGTAACTATGTGTCAGGGCAGCAAAAGGCATGGGTACATTGGTTGTATTTGGGCGAGTATTGTTATAATACCACGCACCATATGTCCATTGGCATGATGCCTTTTAGAGCTCTCTATGGATACGAGGCATTATCTTTCACTGATTTGGCACTTGGCAATAGTAGAGTTCCCTTGGCTCAGGATTGGTTACAGGAGAACCAGGATGTCATGAGATCCCTCAGAGAGAATTTACAGTGGGCCCAAAATCAGCAAAAGATGTACGTTGACAGGCATCGGATTGAGAGAGCATTTGAGGTGGATGATATGGTCTTTCCGTGCTTACAACCATATCAACAGAGCACCCTAAAAAGGGGAAGAGCTGAGGAGCTCAAACCATGTTTTTATGGTCCATACAGGGTACTCAGACGAGTAGGAGAGGTTGCATATGAGATTGAGTTACCAGCCAGCAGTAGAATTCATAATGTATTTCATGTATCTCGCCTAAAAAGGGCCCTTGGACAGAATATAATAGTTTCACCCAAGTTACCTCTTATGGATGACGAAGGTAAATTGATTTTGGTTCCTGATGAGATTCTTGAGGTAAGGGAATGGCAACTGAGAAGATGGGTGATTCGAGAGTATTTGGTTCAATGGAGAGATCTTCCAATAGAGGATGCCACCTGGGAGGGTGAGAGCATTTTACAGCATCCAGCATTACAGTTGCTTGTGGGCAAGCATCTCCGAGAGGGGAGGACTGTCATGTCCCCACTCTAGCCCAGTCTAGCAGTGACATGTGAGTCAGCCTATTATGGGGTCTTGTAGGTTGACAGGGTTGGATAGAGACCCTGTTTGGTTATTTAGTGTTGGGGACTTGGTGTTTTGGCAGTTATTGATCAGTTGGGAGACATTCCTTGTTCTTGGGAGGTAGTTCCTACATTTATGGAGGTTATTCCTACTTTTTAGGAGGTTTGGTCAGGCCCAGGGTTGGGACTCCATGAGATTACTCTTTGGGTTCAGTTTCAGAGAGATAGGGCTTGTTCCCTAGATTTTAGGAGCATCCCTAGATTTTAGGGATGAGACTGCCAGTGGTTCCTTAATTTTTGACTTCAGTCACAGATAAGTGACAAGTTGATTTGTTGGTTTGTGATGTCAGTTGGGCATTTTATGGCTACTTGGGTTATATTTTTAATATTTCCTAAGTTTTCATCTTTTTTTTAAATAAGGCTAAGTTTATAGCCAATTTGGGGTTATAAGGAGTTTTTTGGCCTCATCTGGATTCGTGCACTGGGGTGTAATAGCTCATTGGAAAGGTCTCAGACTTTCCTAAATATTTCATTCATTAACATATTATATTCTTTTAGAGAAGTGCGCTTTGGAGGCATTTTAGCATTAGGATGCCAAACCCCAATCACTGACCTGTTGGGACGTAGCCCCCATACAGTGGTTTGTGATTATTTTGATTCGTGGGAGATTTGAGTTATTTTCCTTTGGTAGGTGCTAGACTTTTTCTTTGATAGAACACAGTAGATATAAAGGGGTGATTTAAGATTGTGGGGATTCTATTAGTACTGCTATACCTGGTTGCTTTTGTAATCTATATGGCTGTACTTGACAGCCATTTCTAAACACAACAGCGCATCAACAAGGGATTCATTTAGCTAGTCGCCATTCCTTTCTGGTTTAGATTATCTTCAGCAATTCAGGTTGGCTGTTTATCATTGTATTCCTCCTAAATTATTGGCAATCTGTAATCGGCTCATTACTTGATTAAATATCTAGAAATTTTGCTCATTCGAATTTGGATTTGGTTGTACTTAGGTTTTATTTCCATAAGTTGTTTATGTTTTTGCATTTCAATTATTTACTTGTTGCAAAAATCCATGAAAAAAACCAAAAATAAAGAAAAACACAAGTTCAAAAAAATACAAAATTACAGCAGTTCTATAGAAGGGATCCATCAGGGATCTTTCCTAAGGGATAAAACTCCATCATCATATAGTGGAGAATAAAGGAATAAGCCACTCAACATTCTATATTAGCTCAAGCACTCAGACTAAAAAGTCCTAACTATTATCTATAGGTAATTTTATGAGACAATGAAAATAAGGTTGGAGTTTGAGTATTTGAAGGCAAATACAAAGTTTATAAATAGGTAAAAAAGGTTCCTTGATGATGCGGAAGTCCCTCCCAACATCTACAGGCCCCATAGCCATGACACTTAGGATTGTTAGGCCTAAAGGTCTATCTTAGGCCTAGAAGGCCCACACCACCTTGAAGTACACTTAGAACCTCATAAGGAGACCCAAGGCCATGATCAAATGTGGAATGATGTCTTAGAACCTAGAAAGGTGTTTTAAAACAATAGAAATCATAAAAAGGTCAATTTAGTCTTAGAAGGCTAAATCGAGTCATACAGTCCAAGTAGCTAGTTTAAGTTTCCTATTCAAGTGATTGGATATTTCACCATAAAGAGACTCAAGGAAAATGATCCTAAGGGATTTTAGGCACCCCTATTCACTTTAAATTTCTTAAATAATTAGTTAGATTGAGGAGATTAAGTTTATGAACAAATGCTAAGAAATTAGTATGTCCAGATTACCTGTAGAAGAGCACAAACCAACTTTCTTACATTCATATCTTAACACACTTTTTGTATGGGAACTCAAGCTACTCAAGGAAGTTAAATGGGTCTATGGACTAAAGATCCGTGGCAAGAAGTTTTGGTTTGGAGGTTCATACTTTACAAACCATTGTTAAGATGGTAGACCTTCAAAACCCTCCTTAAACCCTATTGCAAACCAATATTGGAAAAAGTGAAGTTTTGGCAGCCAAAAACTGATCAAGGACCCCAATAACACTTGAAACATTTAGAACACTAATAAAGACCCTGCACATGGTATTGTGTTGTACGAACACTATATAAATTTGCCAAAAAAGTATTTTTTTTAGGATTTTGAGAGATTTGTAAGGTGTATAATTATTTTGAAGGATTCCAATCATTAGAACGAGAATTTTGGAACTTGTTTCACCTTCTTAAGTCATCATATACCCAAAATTATGCCTGGAAGTATCTCTATAACTATCTTCTAAATAGCTAGTCTATAGAAATGAAGGAGAAGGTGACCTAATCAACTAATGTGACCAAATTTTAGGTGTCTCTTGCTCAAAAAGGCTTATGGCATAATGTAAGGTGTTTTTTTAGGTCTAAATATCATCTATTTATAGGTTTCTAAGGTTTCAATTAGACCTTCATGGCTTCCAAACACTAACAGTTAGCCTACTAGGCTTAATTGGCCTAGTAGAGCTAGTTGGTCAATAATGAGACATCAAAGTTGGCACAGAGGGCTGATGAAAGGAATTATTATAGATATATTACACCATATAACTAAATAATTTAAGGATTCATGTTCACATTTCATGGCCATAATGGAGAGAGAAGGTAGTTTCTTGACTTAGTCAATATGCTTAAAAGGAGTATGGATTGTTTCATCCTTTATTATGGCTTAATTGTATCTTATTCAAGGGTAACTACCAAGAGGAGGAGTTATTTGACTAAATAGTGGTATAGAATGCTTAAATATGAGGTTGAACAAGTCAACCATAGCCTCCACTACCCCACTCTAACACCTAAGGGCCCATTTAAAGGCCAATCAAGAGATCAACACATAAGGAGGCTGCTAAGACTGTGCAATTGTCTTATAACTGATGTATGAGTTAATATGGTCATTGATGACCTTTTCCTCTCTCTCCTCCATGCCATTTCCCCCTTTTTATCTCCTCATTTTATATATATTCAAGCCTTAAAGCCTTGATTTTCATCCCTCTTATGGGTATGAGGAAACTCTACCTATTTTATACTTGATGAACCCATTAAACTAAGAAATAAACTATGGTAGCTTTTTCATGATGATATATAGTGTGTTTTTACTTGTTTAGATTTGAAAATGTGATTGATTTATTTCCCTTACAGGTCCTTGTTCACCTAGATGTCAATAAGTTGTCTTATGCAAGTTATGTGGAGTGTAGAAGTTTTGGTGATAGGGTTTGAAATTTGATATGACTGGTAAGAGTTTCATAGTAGACCTTATTGTCATGACCTTTGCACTATAGTCACCTAACATAGCCTCCACATGAAACACTTTTGCATAGGATCTTTGGAAGATGGTTGTTTAGTTGTTTGTTTAGTCCATTAGAGTTGTTAGGAGTGTAATCTGAGTGGATGTATGAATCATATAGGTGCATCACCACCCCTTAGAGTAGGTTTCTTTCATTTAATTTTTAACCTTTTCACCCTAATAGTAATAGGTCTTAGTAATTGAGCCACAAGTGATGTACCACGAGAGCTAACCCCATAATCTAGAGGTTTGGTCTATTATAAGGTCACCCATAACCTTTACGCCATTCCCATGTTAGTCTAAGTTTGAAGTAGGTCTGAACAACCTCCTTCAATAGGGTGTAACTTGGGTTGCTAACAAGTCTTAAATGTGAAAGAGTATATTTGTGGTGTTGAGTTTGGTATAGATATGAAATTATATAGAAGTTGTTAAATTTTAAATAAGGTCACGAAGAGTCTTTTAAGATAAGACACCTCCTAAAGAACACACAGGCCTATATGCACTTACATTCAAGCAAGGTAAACTAATAGTCATCCTACATACTACCAAGCATGAAGAAGTTTGTGTGAGAAAGGTGATGGGTGTCGTCATCCCCTTCATTTAATCAACTTTCTGTTGATGTCATATTTAACCAGGGTTGTGTCTAAAGCTATATGCAACAAGAAGAATCATAATGATTTAGTAATTGAATGAAGGTATTTGTATTTGTTTTTTTTTTTGGCGGGGGGCGGGGGGGGGTTTAATATCTTAATGATTTCTTGGTTAAAACCTTATTGGAATCAAACTATCCAAATCTACTAGAAATAAACACACGTTGTAGAAATGAAAACTAGTGCACAGTTCATCCCAAAGAAATTCACAGTCCTTGGTAAGCAATTTAAACATGGGGGCAGCAATTTTACAAAAATCCTTGATAAAGCACCTATAGTATCCAGCCTGTCCTAAGAATGATTTGATATCTGTGGGAGTTTGAGGAATAGGCAAGTCTAAAATAATCTTGATTTTGTTTTGGTCAACCTAAATTCCTTTTTTTGAAATATGGTGCCCTAATATCATCCCTTCATCAACCATCATCAAACATTTCTCATGACTAAGAGACAAGTGATGTTGTTCACATCTTGTTAATACTCATCCAAAAAATTTAAGGCATCATCAAATGTATCTCCATACACAGTAAAGTCATCCATGTATACCTCCACACAGTCATTTGTTAGGTCTGCAAAAATTGCTAATACAGCTCTTTGAAAGGTTGCTAGAGCATTACATAGTCCAAATGGAAATACCCTATAAGCAAAGGTACCCCATGGACAAGTAAATGTAGTTTTGTCCTGATCCTCAACAACAATTCTGATTTGATTGTATCCACTAAATCCATCCAAGAAGGAAAAGTACTGTTTCCCTTAAAGGTTGTCTAAGACTTGATCTATGAATGGTAAGGGAAAATAATTTCTTAGGGTGGCTTTGTTCAGTTCCCTATAGTCAACACAAATTCTCTATTTTTCATTTTTTTAGGGACAATTACAAGAGGAGACACCCACTGGCTATCTGAGATAGGGTAGCTAAAACCTACTTGTAATAGTTTTTCAATTTCTTGTTTGACTATATCCCTTAAGGCTGGATTAATCCTTCTCTGAGGTTGCCTAACTAGTCTAATATTTTTAGTATAAATGTGATGGGTGCAAATACTTGGATGAATTCCCTTCACATCTCTATAGTCCCAAGCAAACGCTTTAGTATGATCCTTCAAAACATCAAACAGTTTGACTTCTTCATCATTCTTTAACCAGCTATTAATATTCAAAAAAAAATTTGGTTGAATCTCAACATGTTTGGTTCTAGGATATGATGAACTGATTTGTTGAAAGGGTTCCATTAATGTGTTTAGTGGACAGGCATGTGGTAACAATATATGATATGTAATAACATCTCTAAAAGTTCCTAGAGGCAGAATGTTGGACAAAGAACAACAGGAAGAGTTATGATACTTATCTTGTTGTAGGTCGAACTCCTCGTTACTACTATTTTACAAAAATTCTTCACCATCTCCTGATATCTATAAAGCTTATACTACATATCCTTTCTCTCCCCAAGAGAAATTGCATTCCTCCAGAGTGAAGTTATCTTCACTTGCAGAGAATTGGTGTGGTTTCGAAACCAACTGTGATGGTTCCAAAACTAATTGTGATGGTTCCAGAACTAACTGTGATGGTTTCAGAACTAATCCTGACTGCTCCAATGACGATTGATGTTTATTTAATGAAGGATTAACCATATCATCTATTTCTTGTACATGATCTTACAATGTTATCATAGCCAAAGAAGATAGATTTTGCTCATTACTATCAAGATTATCAACCCATAATTTCACATGATTATCAATAAAAGGTCGTGCAGATGGATATAATTAAATTTGCTTAGAATTCTTACCATTTGAAATAGTCATATCACCTGACCTACAATTAATTAAGGCAGCAACTGTAGCTAACCATGGTCTCCCCAAAATAATGGGATAACCAAGTGTTTTACCTTTTCACTGCAATATAAGGAAGTCAACTGGATATTCCCATGATTCCACCATTACTGCCACATCTTCAATAACTCCTAGTTTGCTACAGACTGATCTGCCATCTGTAATATGGTATTAGTAGGTTGTATGCCTATTAATGGTAATGTTTTCAAAGTGTCCATTATCATTACATTGATAGTTGTGCCCAAATCAATCAAAATGTTATGTATATCCTCATTCCCTATAGAAACATAAATAACAGGGCTTCCAAGATCTCCATATTTAGGTAGTAAGAGTTTTCCTGCTAATAAATCAGCAAGTTTCCCATCTACTTGAATAGTCTTGGGGTACTGCTTCTTTCTTCCAGGTTTTTTAAAACATAACAATTTGATTAACTTATTCAACTTTGGAATATCCTTAATTGCTTGTAACAATGGTATTTCAATATTCAATCTTCTTAGTTCCTGCACCAATTCAGATTCCTTAAGTTCTATGGTTTCTTTAAGTCTTTATGGAAATGGAATCTCAATAAAATTTCTTTCTGGTTCCTTATCTTTTTCTTTGTCATCTTCCTTAGGTGTAACTGTGCTAGGGGTTTTAACTTCTTCTATCATCTCAGTGATTATAACAGGTGGACTGCTAACTATTTTGCCAGATCTTGTTTGAATGTTTTTACAATCCATTGTATTTAAATCAACTAATTTTTTCGGTTCTATTTTGTATATAGGAGTTGTTTGTTTGTTTCTTGGGTTTGTTACTAGTTGTGTTGGAATTTAGGTTTGGACTATGTTTTCAATCTGTGGATTTGTGTTGGAGGTCCCATTATGGCTTGTTGGTTCTGATTTGAATATGTTTTTCCTTGCACATAATTGTTAGGGCTCCATCTAGGTTGTGGCCAAGCATAAGGATTTCCTTGACTAGCCCAAGGTTGTTGATGTCCTTGAGTATACCAAGATTGACTTGCCCAATCTTGAGGATGCCATGTGGGTTGAGGGGCCCAAGGTGGTTGTCTCCAACTTTGTGGTACTGTTTGAGCTACCCATGGCATCATCCAGGGATTAGGAGTTGGTCTTGGCATAAACTATCCTTAGTTAGGTTATCTCTGAACAAAATTTAATTCTTCTATGGTGGATGATGTATTGTTTTGTTTGAACTGATTTTTTATGAGTGGAAGAAGAGAACAAGCATGAGTATCATGTTCTTTATATTCACAGGCAAGACATACTTCCATTTTATCTAAAGGACATTCCCTTATTGCATGTTTCTTCCTGCATCTAGGACAATACATGGCTAATGGTTCAAGTTGGGCATTTGATTTAGCTTGTAATCCATCCATGGTGGAGGTTAATTGAACTAATATGTCTATTTTAAAGTTTTCTAATTCATCCATCAATTTGTTCATATTTGGATTTGAATTTTTAACCATTTTCCCCTTTCTAGGTCCACCCCTTGTTCTTAAAGAGTTTCTACAAATTTCTGTGATTTCGTCCATTCTTAATTGGGCAATGTTTCCTCTGCCAATTAAATCAAGGGTTTTCCTAGATTCATCATCCAGACCTTTGAGAAAAATGGTTTTATTTAAATCTTCTTGAAGTACAAATCCAGATCTTTTACTCACAAAGAGGAATCTGTCCAAATAATCTTCCATATTTTCATCTTCTTCCTATTTGATTTTGAAATATTCTTCCTTTCGATTTCTTCCTCTACAATAATCTTGATATTTGTCTAGGAAGACAATTTCCATTTGTTCCCAATTGGTAATAGAATTAGATGTTAATCCCATAAACCACCTCATTCTTGCATCCTTCAGGGTAGATGGAAACAACTTCAATTTTTGATTATCTATCTTGTAATCATAAGTCTGACATAGTACTTTAAACTCAAACAGAAGTTGGTCAAGATCCTCAGATGACATTCCTCTAAATGTGGGCAAGTGTGCAGGTGAAATGTTTTTCATAGTTGTTTCATCGTCCTCGATCTGAATGGGATAGGTAAAGGTTCTCTCAGGTTCTCTTCAATCTTCTCGTGCCATCTCTCTGGTATTTTCTAATCCCTTCTCCCAATCAATGTGGTATGTGGTCTGTTTTGGGGATGGTGAAAATTCAGGAGTAGGGGGTTGACTACTCAATTGAGAATCAAAACTTTCCCTCAATGGATCTTGAGAAATAATCCTCCTCCCTAAGGTTTTACTTGGTTCTGGTGATTGATCCAAAAATTCCAAAGATGGCAATTTTGATTCTTGTCTTGTAGGAGATAATGGTGCCTCTAATTCTTGTTCAACGTCCTTTCTTAAAATAGAGGATGATGGAAATTCTTATTCAGATATTTTGGGGAGAAATCTACCCTTGGAATCTCGCGATCTACTCATAAATTAGGGAATTTTTTTTTAATTACTATATGAAAGATTGTTGCTCTTGTTGACACCTAATTATAAAATTTCAACTAGTGTTCCCCGACAACGGTGCCAAAAATGATGGGTGTCATCATCCCCTTCATTTAATCAGCTTTTTGTTGATGTCATATTTAACCAAGGTTATGTCTAAAGCTATATGCAACAAGAAGAATCGTAATGATTTAGTAATTGAATGGAGGTATTTGTATTTTTTTTTGTTTTGGGGGGTTTTTAATGTCTTAAGGATTTCTTGGTTAAAACCTTATTGGAATCAAACTATGCAAATCTACTAGAAATAAACACACGTTGTAGAAATGAAATAGACTGCTGGAAATAAACACACGTTGTAGAAATGAAATTGATTGCTGAAAACAAACACACATTGCAAAAATGAAAGAGATTGTTGGAAACAAACACACGTTGCAGAAATGAAAATTTAATCTACAATGCCTATAGGAACAAATTTACAATAAATCTTAACTTTAAGAAGTTGGAAGCATTTATAAATTTAA
Organism: Torreya grandis; assembly: GCA_037957365.1. Lineage (NCBI taxonomy): Eukaryota > Viridiplantae > Streptophyta > Pinopsida > Cupressales > Taxaceae > Torreya > Torreya grandis. The sequence continues at coordinate 2,130,595 of JARHVA010000930.1, read as the reverse complement.
CAGAATTACCTATTTAATTTTGCGAATAGAAATATAAATACCAACAAAAATGAAGATCCTGGTTCTTTGGAGGAGTGGGCCCTTGCTCTGCCTAGAACAAGATTTGAACAATTTAATTTGCTTTCAAAATAGAAATGGCTATTTCATTGATAGAATGTTCTATATGTTGGGTGAATATTTTGTCGTCAACTAACTGATGACAAAATGGGTATATCAACCATAGTACAAGGAGATTTATGCCACAAAAAGTGCAAGTTTACCACATCTTAACGAGATAAATCTCTCTTCTCATCAAGGGGAGGTTCCCTATGAAATAATTATATGCTATATGTATATATAAGTAAGCAAAAAATAATACTCAGGGTAGTATAACACCATCCATCTCTCTTTTTTTAGAGATGATGTCTAAGGAACAAAAGAGAGAAGTCTCGATCGATGGCTGAAAGCATTCCTCTTCTTTCAGGAATGGTATCCAATGCAGAGCAGAAAATCCCTTAAAGTAGTAACAAAGTCCACAAAGAAACCCATGAAAGCACAAAGTCTTCCGTTACCTCCTTCACTGATTTGAAAAATGCGTAACAGTAGAGTGAAACAAAGCACAAAGTCTTCGCCTAAAACTACAATAGATAAAAGGGTCACCAAGATAAAATTAGCTCAAAGTCTTTCTTTTATCTTTTAGAAATGTCTTTAAATAATTTCAATACACACACTTTGCTTATTAAATCGAACAGATAAGAGACTATCAGGAAAGAGAACATAAGAACTATTTCCTAAATAACACAAATTACTTCAACACAAAGTCTGAAATAAACCTGTTTCTCATTCATTCGATAAAATATGATTTACGAGTTGAACACAAAATCTCAAGAAGTGTCTCAGTTTCAGTAGAGTTTTTGCTCTCAATTATCCAGAGATCTATTACAAAAGAGGTTCCCTCTATATATAAGGAGAAACCTTCAAAATTAGAAAAATATTAAAATATCGAAAACCTAGTTAAAGATTAGTCAGCATTGACTTTGGGACATTTTTCAGATTTTTACATGTAATTACACATAATAAAAGTACATGTGCAAATGTCCCAAGTCAGTTACAAAGTGCATTTTGAATAAATCATGGAAGAACAGCTTCAATTTTTATTGCCAATCTTCTTCATTTCATGGCTGGGATTGCTTGATTTGGTTTTTTCTATGAACTCGGCCATATCCACGTGCCCAATCTCTATATATCCTTAATTTTATCAACATTAGAAGCAACTGAAGTGATTGGAAAAACACCTTGATACTTGTACTTCATTGTCTTCGACTTCTTCAGAGAAACTTTAGTGATTTGGAAGAACTTTTGTTGAAAAGACGTCGATGAAGAGAGATCTTTTAGAGAAACTGCAGTAAGAATCATGATTGTGCAATCAGGGGGAAAATTAGCAATATAGGAAAACTGCACATTTGATAATCACAATTAGGGAAATGTGCTTGAAATGGATGAGGCGTGAGCAGGTCAGAAAGCAAAAGGGAAGTGGGCTCAGAAAATAAGAAAATAAATTTTTTTCAAAGATAGTAAAAATGAGGGGAAGGTATGCATGGGCAGCAAAAATTGCCGCCCTTGCATAGAGAAGCAAAAAGAGAGAAAAAAATATGAAATGGCGAAAAAATTTGCCACTTTTGCATATTTGCTGAAAGATATGCAATGGCGGCAAAATTTACTACTTTTGCATATTTGCTGAAAAATATGCAATGGTGGCAAAATTTGCCACTTTTGCAGATTGGCTAAAAAATAATACTAACTCTTTGAAATTTATCAACATTTGAACATTCTGATCACATTAAAATCACAATGAATTTCACGTTGGCTGGAAAATCATAACTAAGAAAGGTCACAAACTTTTCAAAGATGTCAGTCGACAAAACCCGAGATCAAGAGAAACTTGCCTCAAAAGATGAACCTAGAGAGAAAAATAAGAAAAAGACAAGTTTCGTAAGGGTTCTTTCAAAAATGAGCACAGCTAATTTTGAGAAAAATAGCTAGATCCTGTTGGGGAACTTCCATTGATCGAACCGATTGATGAGAGTAGAAACCAGTCTCTAAGTGTCTTCATCCAAGCCATTGGGCTACGGAGTCATGCTAACCAATAAGAAAGCAAGGTGCCAAAAATGAAAATGAAAAAGAAAGGCACAAAAAAGAATTAAAGACTATACAAATGTACATATGCATAGATGATCTTATCTAATGCTTCAAGAATTGAAGTACTTCAGATGCTGCCCCCTGAGAGGCAGTGAAAATGGCACTCTATCCTAATAAACCAACAAGAAGTAATTTTTTCCTCAAAATCGGTGATGGGTGAATGGAACTCTCCACCAAAAAACCAATTTTATGTGTCCTCCCTTTGGTTTCCTCCTCTTGCCCCATAGCAAGACTTGACTTTTAATCTAAAAACTATGAATCTTTGCTCTCTTGGCAAAAAGTTTATTTTCCTGATTTTGATGCACAACAGCATGGTCCATTACCATAATTGGTTGCTCTTCTGGTTCAGTCCAGCACATGATTTGATTGTTCCCATTCAAAACTTGCCAATCATTAGCACTATTAGGCATACTTGGTGTTGTTCTGTCTGAACCAATTCCTAGATCGTCACCTACAAGATTTTTATCTGTTGGAACATGAATGCCTTCAGTAGATAGAAAATAATTACTCCTGCTTGAAGACTCAAACAGAATTTGAGCTTCAGGCCTTGATGTCTGAGTGACAACATATTTTGCCTCCTTCTCAGAAAGCAACCTCTGCATTACACCTCTCACAAGGATTCTTGCCTGTGACAAGTCCATGCTTAATTCCCCTCCAACATCCTTACAGAAGTTCTGTCCAAGAAGGATGCCATATGATGTTGGGACGTCGGCCATTAGGATAGTCATCTTGATTCGCTTGTCTGGAAAGGCAGCAAATGCAAATTGAGCATCTTGAATTTGCCCCAACAGTGGCACTTATTTGTTTTCCATGGAGAAACATCTCCCAAATGTCTTGGTCAGTGTGAGACCCAGAGATTTTACCACTTTAGTAGGCATGACATTGTCTGAAGCTCTAGAATCAATGATGCAATTATTTAGCTGATGTCCATTTATCAGCAATGAGACATAAAAAGGTTCAGTCCTATTAGGAGCAGCAGGGGGAGCAATGACAAGTTTGTTCTTGGTGGGTGCATTCATGGAGAAATCATGTGTCACTTTGGGAATTGCTTATTCAATAGGGACGTTCTGGCTTTTAACAGATTGAATCAGTCTGTCTAATTGCTCAGGATGGGACTGTAGAAATTTAAATTCAGACATTTGAATTTTAGTTTTTTTTATATGGTGAATAATATCAAATACCTGGAATGAGCTTGGAGCAGAGGATGGGAATTCATCCTTTTGATTTTTGAAAGGGGGAGGACTAGACTGTGAATTTAAAGTAGAAGGCATAGGGGCATTTGGGGTACTTACCTTTCTCACAATCACTGGGTCCTTTGGTTGGAAAAGAAGAGTGGATCTCCGCTTAGCAATTGAAACTACTGGTTGAGGTCGCTCCTCTACTATTTGCTTATCAGCTTGTTGAGCTGATTGATTCTTGGACCAGGTGAATACATCATATGACCCTCAGCTATATTGCCTTCTCTTCTGGGTTCATCCTAATAGTTTAGGAAACCAATGTGGGAGTTGCCAACTGATTCTTCTTGATCCTCCATGAAGAGACCAGTGTCATTTTCGTGACCAAACTCAAGTTGGAAAGAGAAATCATGCTCAAATTTCAAATATCCAATCACTGAGTTGGTTGGAGGTGCTTCAAGGGTGAGGTTCCTCTATGGAGGAGGAAGATGATTTGGCTACCCCTGATTCGTAGCAGCATTGCCTTGGTATGCCTGATTCTGAAATGTCCTCTTTGGCATATCCTGATTAGGAGAAGCAGACATAACTTAGGCCATTTGTTTTTTGAAGACTAGTAATTCATTTGCTAGCTTTTGCACCATTAGATCAATGGTGGCTGAAGGGGAGTATTCAGAAGAAGGAGAAGATTTACCTCTACTTAGATCTCTCCTTATCTTCCTTGCCAAGATAAGGTTATCTTCTATCTCAGTAGCCAAGTCTTGAGCCATAACAAGATTCATAGGGCCGGCCCGCCTCAACAAAAAACTTACTTCAAGAAGTTGCAAGTTGATGAAAAACACTTGAGATTCTCTGGCGTTGGCTGAGCGATGGTAGGAATTCGGTTCCTTAGCTTATTAAATTTTCCTATGAAATCCCTCATCGGCTCATGGGGTTCCTTCTCCATTTGCATAAATTGAGCCAACAAGGCATGTGCATCTTCAGCAAGTTCAAACCTAGCTTCAAACTTAGATTTGAGTGTATTCCAGTCAGTTATAGTTCGAGCTTAAAGGTGGTAAAACCAATCCACGACAGTGCCTTGTAAAGTTTCTATAAAAAGTCTCACTACCACATCTTCATATTCCACACCTATCACACTGCATGCTATAGAAAAGGCAGCAATATGCTCATCAGAATGAACCTTCCCATCACCATAGAATTTAGGAAAATTATTTCTCGAACTATGAGGTAGTTCATGTAAAGGTGGGGTCAGATTGAGGGGACCAAAAGAGTTGCACCAAGGACCTTGGGCCATTATGATAGGACGGTTGAATGGCAGAATAACAAATCTTGGTGGGGTCAATAAAGACAAAGCCTTACCAGTATTGAGGCTAGAAGCTTCACCAGGTATGGGAGATATGGCGTTGGTAAGAGGGAAGCTCCTAGTTCGCTGAAGACAAGATGATGGAGGAGAAATTTCAAAATCAGTTTGCCGCACCAACTCGAATATAGGATCAACAATACCCTAAGCTCTCTAGCCTCGTGTGTATGATGGATCTGTCAGAGTGTCAAATGAAAAAAAGACTGAAACTGCTTCAAATTGAAGCTTGAGGCTTCAAAATGCACGTTCGTTTCCCCAATGGAGTCACCAAAGAGCTATTGGGTGAATATTTTATCGTCAACTAACTGATGAGAAAATGGGTATATCAACCACAGTACAAGGAGATTTATGCCACAAAAAGCGCAGGTTTACCACATCTTAATGAGATAAATCTCTCCTCTCATTAAGAGGAGGTTCCCTATGAAATACTTATATGCTATATGTATATATAAGTAAGCAGAAAATAATACTCATGGTAGTATAACACCATCCATCTCTCTTTTTTTAGAGATGATGTCCAAGAAACAAAAGAGAGAAGTCATGGTCGATGGCTGAAAGCATTCCTCTTCTTTCAGGAATAGTATCCAGCGTAGAGCAGAAAATCCCCTAAAGTAGTAACAAAATCCACAAGAAAACCCACGAAAGCACAAAGTCTTTCGTTGCCTCCTTCACTGATTCAAAAAATGTGTAATAGTAGAGTGAAACAAAGCACAAAGTCTTCACCTAAAACTACAATGGATAAAAGGGTCACCAAGATAAAATTAGCTCAAAGTCTTTTCTTTATCTTTTAGAAATATTTTTAGATAATTTCAATACACACACTTTGCTTATTAAATCGAACAGATAAGAGACTATTAGGAAAGAGAACATAAGAATTATTTTCTAAATAACACAAATTACTTCAACACAAAGTCTGAAATAAACCTGTTTCTCATTCATTCGATAAAATATGATTTACGAGTTGAGCACAAAGTCTCAAGAAGTGTCTCAATTTCAGCAGAGTTTTTGCTCTCAATTATCCAGAGATCTATTACAAAAAAGGTTCCCTCTATATATAAGGATAAACCTTCAAAATTAAAAAAATACTAAAATATTGAAAACCTAGTCAAAGATGAGTCAGCATTGACTTTGAGACATTTTCTAGATTTTTACATTAATTACACATAATAAAAGTACATGTGCAAATGTCCCAAGTAAATTACAAAGTGCATTTTGAATAAAGTATGGAGGAACAGCTTCAATCTTTATTGCCAATCTTCTTCATTTCATGGCTGGATTGCTTGATTTGGTTCTTTCTATGAACTCGGCCATATCCACATGCCCAATCTCTATATATCCTTAATGTCATCGACATTAGAAGCAACTGAGGTGATTGGAAAAACACCTTAATACTTGTGCTTCATTGTCTTTGACATCTTCAGAGAAACTTCAGTGATCTGGAAGAACTTCTGTTGAAAAGACATCGATGAAGAGGGATCCTTTAGAGAAACTGTAGTAAGAATCATGATTGTGCAATCAGGAAAAAAATTAGCAATCTAGAAAAACTACACATTTGATGATCATGATTAGGGAAATGCGCTTGAAAGGGATGAGGTGTGAGCAGGTCAGAAAGCAAAAGGGAAGCGGGCTCAGAAAATAAGAAAATAAAAATTTTCCAAAGATAGTAAAAATGAGGGGAAGGTATGCATGGACGGCAAAAATTGCCACCCTTGCATAGAGAAGTAAAAAGAGAGAAAAAATATGCAATGACGGCAAAATTTGCCACTTTTGCATATTTACTGAAAAATATGCAATGGCGGCAAAATATGCCACTTTTGCATATTTGCTGAAAAATATGCAATGGCAGCAAAATTTGCCACTTTTGCATATTTGCTAAAAAATATGCAATGGTGACAAATTTTTCACTTTTGCATATTTGCTTAAAAATATGCAATGACGACAAAATTTGCCACTTTTGCATATTTGCTGAAAAATATGCAATGGCGGCAAAATTTGCCACGTTTGCATATTTGTTGAAAAATAACACTAACTCTTTGAAATTTATCAAAATTTGGACATTCTAATCACATTAAAATCATAATGAATTTCACATTGGCTGGGAAATCATAACTAAGAAAGGTCGCAAACTTTTCAAATATGTCAGTCGACAAAACTTGAGATCAACAGAAACTTGCCTCGAAAGATGAACCTAGAAAGAAATATGAAAATGACAAGTTTCATAGGGGTTGTTCCAAAAATGAGCGCAACTAATTTTGCGAACAACACTATATTACATATATACTAATCTATCCTTTATCTCTCTATTCTTCAATGATTTTCTTTATCTTCTATATTCTATATCTATATCTCCCTTTTACTAAATTACCAGGTCTGTATATATAAATACTTTGATGGCTATAATTGTTTCGTAGATACGATGGAACTGAATCATGCCCAGAATAGATGCTGAATCAAGATGTGGCTAGATGTCCAGCTGTGTGATAAATGTCTTGATTCTGCAAGTTTGGAAAATTGGGAATCTGTTCCTGATTTAATGGGATCATTGATCCGATAGATCGCCGGTCGTTTGGAATAGATCCTCATCAGTTCCATATCTAGATGCAAAAGTTCTAGAGCTTATATGTAGGAGTACTAGAGCTAAACATAGAGTTCCAGAGCTAAGTCTAAAAATGCGACAGCTTGAAATAGTATGGTGGAGTTATGAAACTAACTGTGATGGTTCTAGAATAGATTCTACAGGTTTCAGAACTAACTGTGATGATTCTGGAATAGATTATACAGGTTATGAAACTAATTTGAATTGAGTCCAATGCTTCTAAAAACATGAAATCCACTTCATATTTGTTCTTTAGCCTGATGATGACCTATTTTATTACAAAACTAGAATTTTTCAACACACTTGTTAGGAATTATTGGTCTTATAAAATGTTAGAATCACAATAAAAAAAAGATGGATAATCACATCCTAACTCATCTCATATCAAAATAAAAGTTACAAAATGCAATCAAACTTAATAGAAAGAGAGAGTAAGATGAGGTCATTTATTATACATTTATTGGGCATATCTTGGCCTCATCAAAAGGTATAGTGAGGAGTTTGTTGTACCTTTACAAGGTATGAAATACATTTAGACAATGTTACAGACCTGTTTAAGAACTTATTTCACCTTTTTCTCCAAATAATCTAGTCAAACAACTAGTATAGGACTATAGGCAGTCTATCTTATGAATGAGAATGTTGGCAGGGGTTATAATTATAATGATAGGAAAATAATTATGGAGATGAGGTTGGATGACATCAATGAATGGAATATATTTCCATTGATTGTGTCTATGAGTATCAAGTACCATAAGGGCAGAACTTAATCCACTAGCTTAGTCCACTAACATAATCTTTTTGAAACCCATAGGCCAGCTCATAAGCATAATGAAGAGAGTGTCTCTCTCACTAAAATTTGGAATTATGGCACTGAAGAGTGAGTGTAAATGACCTTGATGGTGGTCTTTATCAAGTTTTGTTCGTGTGTAATAGGAGAAGAACTTAGTTTATAGACCTTTAGGTTCAACAAGTTCTTTTTGAACCAAAACCCTCAATAAGTGATAATTCAAGGTTTTGGCCCTGTTTGAAAGGTCATTGATATGGAAGATCATATTGAGTAATTTTATGGGTCATTTAAAATGTGTTAATAACTTTTCTTGGTAGAGAAGTGAGTTTTGAGGTTTAGAGACCCAAAATAACCTTTCTCGACCCTTTTTATGCACATTCACCAACTCGAGTGAAGCATTGTGAAGAGGTTAAAACTTATTAAAAATGATGTATAGTAGACTAAGGTCTATTTATGTGTTTAATTGGGTCCCATGCTTCAAACTTATGCAATTGGTTCAGCCATTTGGGCCTACAACTTCATGAATAATCAGCTAGAAGACAAAGAACCCTATTTTGCTTGAAAAGGAGCTTGAATAGGTCAGATGTTTGCTCATATATTGAATGAGGTCTCACATGGTAAATAAATCCCATAGGAGATGTTATAGGGGTCCCCCTACCACAAATTATTAACATTAGTTTTTAGAAAGGACCCCCATCCTTTATGAACCATTGTTAAGTACTTAAACCCCTCTAAACCCTCCTTAAACCCTACAACTGAACAAATGGATAAAATATGATTCATAACGACCTAAAATTCAATATTTTAAATTATAAATTATCCTATTCAAATTCAAAACTCTCCTGATCTTCACTTCTAGGTGTTTGTTCACATGTGTAGGGATGGTACCATACAGTATAAGGCAAAACATGTAGTTTTAAACTGGTTTGTGAGGGTATAGGCAATGGAGTTCCATAAAAAAAAATTGAAGATATTTATGGGGCCTTGATATATGTTTCATCATCATCTAATCTCTTCTTTAGGTCTCTTAAAGAGTTACATAGCCTCTGCAAGTTGGCCACTAGCTCAACAGGTAAGAGAACTCAGTTTTGCAAGCCCAAAATCAATGGTGAAGGCTTGAGAGTGAAATAAATGACATGAATCTAAAGAAGTGAGTTGTGTAATGGTTTTAAAGGTCTAATTAGTTCAAATTAAAGCATCAAAACCTATAACTTTCTTTAAAAACATCTCAAACTACCCCTTAAGCACACACAAACATATAGGCTTGCCAATGGCCATTTCATGGTTTGCCCATATATATAACATTACAAAACTTGAAATTTCACATGGAGGATGGTATTAGGTGATCCAAAACTCAAAAATATTTGGTTGAAATATAATTCATAAATAAGAACAACACAATTCAAATACTGTTATCTCTGAAAAGAGATGTTTTATTTATCAAAATTGCAGACCCAAACATATGTTTATCTTTGAGAAGAGATGTCTGATTTCCATTTTGGGTTACATCTTCATTTATACATGTTTTGAAGGTGTGGGAAGGATATGGAAGGTCACCAGTCTTGAGGGAGATGAATTGGTTCGACTTCCATGATTTACAACAATACAAAATTCGAGGAATTACTATTTTTATAAACTTACTATTTTTAGACTGCACTACTAAAATTGAAATTTAGGACACTTCCATTGGGTTTTATGGGGTCAAACTTCATTGATTAGAGATATATGCCATATCACGATGTTCCCCTCATTATTAGCTTTCCAAAGTTTCACATGGTGAGTCAATTGGAGCTACGGTGCAAAAGTTATGGCTCCCGGAAGTTCCGCCATCAAATGGGGTGGACCCATCACCCGAATTGTCATCTGAATTGTTGTCCAGATCATTAGGCCAGGTAAATTGAATCAAATAGTTTTTTAAAGTTTCACACATTTGGGTGTCCATTTGGGCCAATTTTCTCTTTTGTAGACCTAAGAGGTCTAATTAGGCATAATTGGATAGAGAAATGACAAAAATGGATACTTAAACTTGGAGTTAGCTCATGAAATTTTGTATGAATTTGTAATAAGATAGAGGGTACTCAAAAATTTGCTCAATTTTTTAAGGTGATTCATACATTATTTTGGACAAGGAGTTTTACCAATTTTTAGGAGTACAAGGAATGAGTAAATAAGCAAGCAAAATGGCAACTTTTGGAGGGTATGATGGCTCCATGTGCCTTGTTTCATGTCTAAATTGATTTTTAGAATCCATATATGGAGGGTAGTTTTTTGATTCAATGCAAAACCCAATTTTATCTCTCCTACGCCTCTTTGTTAATGAAGGGATCAAGTAGTCAAAACATCTAAATTGATGCATAAAAGCTCTTAAAAAGGATTTATTAAGGTTTTTCCTTGTTTCCAAGCCACTTTAAGGATAATAAAAAGTCATAGATAAGTCTTGAGGAGGTTGAAAAAGTCTCTAAGACTCTTAACTAGACATTCCTTGCTTCCTATGCGTAACATGTTGAAAGGGTCAAACAAGCATCAATGAGCCATATAACAACCCAAGAAATATGGAGAGACCTCATATATCATTAGATAAGGTTTCAATAGAGAGACTAATGCAGACTTGACTAAGAATTTAAGGCCTATTTTTAAGGAGGTGACGACTTCACCAAGAATGTAGTTATATGCAAACAAAGATATAGGAGATTATATGGGTCAAAGACCAAAAATGAATGTTAATGACTTATTCAAAAGTTTCAAGCAAGTATATCTCAACCTATACACCATTTTTAAAAGGTTTAATGGGAGATAATCAAGGAACTACTAGGTTGGAGTTAGGGGAGGACCTAGTGAATGTCTCATCTCTTAGTTTTTAGGCTTTTACTTTGTCTCTCTCTCTTCTTTCTCTTTTTCACTATATGTAAACCTATTTTTGGCATTGAAAAGAATCCTTAACTTGAGTTGTGGCATGGCCATGATCATAAAAACACTTGTACTTGCCTCTTTTGAATGAATAAGATTGAATTCATGCCTCCTTAATGCTTGTGACTAGTATATGTTCATAGTTAGTTGATGACTGACAGTGATAGTGTATGCTTCCTTTCATTTTGTCCTCTCCTCTTTACCTACTCAAAGGTGTTATTTTATCCTTATAGGTTGCATAGTGTGCTTGAATAATCCTTTATGTATGTCAATTGTAAATCTATACATAGTGTCTTTGAGAGACCTATTGATCAGCTGCCTTAGATCATTCATCAAGATAAGCCTCTGTGTGAAACATTGATGTTTCGAGACTTTAATTTGAGAAGTGAAATAAGGTCCATTTCTCTATTCATCCTTGTTAGTGCATATTAGACAAGTGGAGGACACATTTTGGTGTATCACCTCAGTTAGATATGTTTCCTTTCAATTTACCTTCTTCTCTTTTCTATTACAAGATAATACTATAGAGTAGAGATCCTAACTGATACATCAAGGGGAGCTATCCCTTAAAATATAGAGATTCAATCCATATATTAGGCCACCCACAACCTAGTATTGTCTCCATGTTAATTCAGACTATGAAGGCTTGAAACTACCTTCACAAGGGTGCAAGTCTAGTGGATAATAGTAACCCTTACACATAAAATTTGTATTTTTTTGTAGCACCTCTATGGATTTCTTCATGGTAATTATTTGATCAATAATTGCTACTTTAGATACACTACTTCTCATAAGTTGGGCAAATTTACTTTATGATCATAAATCCTAGGCATTTACTATTCAATATTCATATAATACTCTGCAAGAGGACATGTAGTACCTCTTGGGATTGTGATAGTATGGACATCCTTGTCTAACATAAGCCTTCAAAAAATAATAGGGGGTGGATGGATTTATCACTACCTAGATGAAGAACAAAAGAAGTCACACATGGGAGTATTTTCAATTCCACATTCATATAGTATGTATTACTAAGGAGAGTTAAGAATTGTTCATTATTAACTTTAGCCTTGGTTTATTACACATAAATTACACCCAATGCATTACATGGTTATGAAATATATTACATATTTCAAGCCAACAACATGAAACTATTACTATAATAGCTTGAATAACAAAACATAAACTATGTATGTCCATTCTAGCCATGATGTATGAACATGTTTAACATGAATTCATAAATTAGGTGTGAGTACATAAATCTGAAACCCTATGGAAGAAGGTATAACCCCAAGGGAACCTATGGTTTGGAATACTCAAAGAATGAAGAGTTCACCAATATGTTTTATCTTATTTTTTATTTAGTGGTAAAAAATAAGACAAGACTTTAAAAAAATTTAGATTATATAATATATGCCTATAACACATAAATATGAATGTAACTAGTAGATCGAAACTAAGTGAACACACTTTATTTATGGAAATACACAAGAATATAAGATACTTAACTTGTTTCAGTTTTATGTTAGTATATGACTATGTATAGGTGTAAGAAAGGCTCTGGAATAAACTTGTCATTATTTAGATCAGGAGAGTGAATGTTTGTATCTACTTGGATGTTATAGTATGGCATAGATATTTGTGGTAGCTAAATTTGTCTACTATGTATTTAAGGTGTCATCTACGTTTGTACATGTTTATTTTACAAAAGAGTGTTGTGCTTACCTATTAAGAGTGTCCTTGTGTAATATTAGAGGCTTGATCATGTGTGTAGATTCAGATATGCCTTCTTTCACCTTAAAACCCAAGCTCCACTTGTATCGATTGTTTTTCCTATAAAAAATGGTTAGAAATGATGGGTTAATTTGACCCCAACCATGACCTGATGAGTGGATGAGCACTACCAAAGTTTTAATCCTCTAAAAGAGCTCAAACCATATGTAGTTTTCCCACCTAGGTGTATTGTGTCTTAATAAATATTGTGATACAAATTATGCAATCTGTATAGCAGTTTTTGACACTTGACAACATGTGTTTTTAACCTTAAAATGATATACAAACATAGCTAGGTGACTGCTCCTTTAATGTATTTTTAGATTTAGAAGCTTTAGGGTAGTGTAAACATGTATTCAGGAGTGTGAAAGTGGATTTCTAGGTGAGTGTTAGATGTTTTCTATATAAGAATAAGCTTAGCCTAGATGTGTATACATAAGAAAGTCTTTGGGTATTTTCCCTCCAAACCAAAATTCAAAACATATGCATCGACATAAAGGAATGATTTGAATTTGAGAAATTTTTTATTGGAGAGTGCACAAATAGGTCAGACCAAGGTAGATGACTCTAGTAACTAGATTTGGTTGATTATGACTAGAGGTGTCTAAAAACATGAAATAAATATTAGAGATCAGGTGACAACTTGAACAAGATATTAAGTTGTTTAGATAGAGACTAAGGATATCCTATGTGTGGATAATGACAAAATGGGAAGGTCAAGCTCATAAGTAAGTGAGTGATTAGGAAAAAATGTGAACATGGGTCATGTATGTATGGACAAGTTATGTATGTTCAGGTTTGGTAAAAACACACATTATCAAATATATAATACAAAATTTGTGTAGCTATAAGTTTATATAGAATTTTCTCAAAAATCCTTAAAGTTTAAGAGTTCCCTTTAAAACTCATTAGTGCGTAAATCACAATTTTTCAGTTTTATTACCTAGGAGTTTCCTATGAGTGACAACATGGTTTACATACCACCAAGTGTATTCACTCCTTCGCTTATTTTAAAATTTGATTATTTCATTTTTCATTAGCTATTGTTTGGTCTTATTTTGTATTAATGATCTAAACAAGCATAAAACTATGAATATTTAGATTGTATAAAATATATTTAAAGTACACATATATGAATGTAAAAGTAGATGTTCAATTTCACTTTACTATTTATATAAATGACCAAGAAAATTAGGATACTTTGATTTTTACTATTTTATTCAGGTATGAGATTGTGTATAGGAGGTAGGGAGGATTGAAATTGGATCTAAACTTTTGAAGATATAGAAATTGATTGTTTGGACCTACCTAGATGAATTCAATAGCAATTAGATACCTATTGTAACTGAAGGCGTATGATCCACAATGGAAATATATTTGTAAGATGTGTCAGATTGTTCTAACACATATTATTGCACCTAATTGTAAATCATTATCTTTTGTAATATAAAAAACTTGCTACTATGTATAGGTCTAGAATTATGTCTCCTTCACCTTAAAATAGGGGTTATAGTGTTGGGTTGAGATGACCCCAACCACTCTAAATAGGTATCAAATACTTTTTGGATAGGAATAGACTTAGGCTAACTTTAAATAAATAGTAGAATATTTGGATAACTTATTCCACCACCGACATACAAAATGTATGGGCCAACCCATAAAGAAGATATGAATTTAGGAAAATGATCATTACAAGGCACATAGATGTATCTAGTATAGGTGGACGAATATGGTATCCATATTCATCTAATAGTAATTGGAGGAATTTGAGGTACATGAAATAATGATACGATGATCAATAAATAATCATATAAGATTAATAAGGGAATTTTTATATGTGATTGATAGTAAATTGGGACGGCTGGATTTATAGAACTGAGAATGGCTAGGAAAGAGTATGGAAAAGAGTCTTGTACATACACACATGTCATGTCTAATAAATATATGTCAATACTAACTTTTTCAAGTCTTTATTATTATATTTATGTGTCTATAAATACTTATTTAGTATTAGCAATGTTGGTGCAATATTTTTATGTTCACCTTTTATTAAGTTAACTTGGGTAGAGTTAACTATGTGATGTTACAACTCCACCTTTGTGATGTTGCAACTCCACTTCACATTTTCTAGTTTGAGTAATTTATTTTTAGTCGTACCCTTAATTATAAATATAGGGAATTGTATGTTATAATGTAGGAATCTATAAATCTAGTAATATACTATTGTATTGGAGTGAGTGCATAATGAGAAAAGTACCTAAGGTATTCCCTAGTTATAATAATGGATCATATGTGCTTTTTTGAGGTATTTTCGAAGGTACTAAGGGTTTGGGAAACAACCAAAGTTCTTTGATTTATTTAAAAATTTATTAGGCATTAGTTCTCATCCTCTATAACAAACTATCCTTTTACGTCAAGTGATAGTTTGGCCTCTGTATAATAGTTTCAGGCCACCTTCAGAATCATGTAAAATAAAAGTGCTTCATTTGACCTGAACATTTACCAGAAGGTATATAGTGGCCTCTAAAGTAGACTTTCCTTAAGATGTACACATTTGGCATTTGTATGATGTTTTTAGCATCATTAAAATTTATGCCAAAAATAAAATAAAATTCTAGGTCGAGCTGATTTTTTAGGCGTGTATATTTTGTGTTTTTAAGCACTTTTCTATTCTAGTGATATTTTTGAATCAATACTATTTTCAAGATATTTCAGTTTCTTTAAACATTAATTTTGGGGCTTTTCATCTTTATGAATGTGTTTTTTATTTGAGGTTGATTCAAAGGCCTTTGTTTTGCTTTGTTGTAATGGCTTCATGCTAAGACCTCCTTACCCTCATACAGGCCAATAATAACCTACGATCATAAAATTGTATGTTTTTCTCTGAAGTACACTTATTAATGGATTATATAGCACCTCAGTCTTGTACACTTGGCAAACTTAGACCTTGCTTATTCCTCTCAATTCTATACCTTTCTCACTTCTATAAGTCTCACATCTGCTCTATCTTATGCCCCTTAGCCTATCTCTTAGTTTGACCAGTCTTATGTTGATGACTCGAGCCTTCTATCTTGCCTAGGATGCTTAAAATGTACTTGTCTTTCATCTGTACAAGTTTTTAACCTCTACTTACTTTCTTTCTCCCTAGAAATTGATGTTCGAGACAAACACTAGCATCGACGCTAATGTCCTAACCTGATGTAAGTGTCTAGTGCCCTAAAGTCATCTATTTTACAAATGAAATGTATCCTAATGGTTAATCTAAGTTCTTTAATGTGAGTTACTTATCCAAAGAGATTGATATAAATACAAGATCAACCCTCATTCATTCCTCACCTAGCATAGACCAAGGTAACCTATCAAAATCATTCAATCAAGCACTCAATAAATCAAAAGCTTTCTTATTTTCTCTTATTCACATATCAATCATAGTAACAACACATACACATATTTAAAGTACTGAAGGAGAAACCTAAGAGATATATTTTATAAGTTACAAGCTAGGTCACTATTGTAATTTCTTATCACATATTGCATGATTCACACACAAGCCAACACATAGAGGAGAACTACATCAGTCTGAGGCTCTCTTCAGAGTATTGGATATTAGGTAGCTCTCACTCATAGCGGGGTATTTTGTGTTAACTTGACACCATGTGCCCACTAACCCATTTTCCCCCAAGCTCACTATGAAGATGAAAAACTAGGGTTTTAGCATTTCATGAGAAGTGACAGTCCATGACTCATATATGAATGCACCAAAGTGAAGGTGAAGTCAAATCCAGAAGCATCCAGGTGGTCACATATTTTTTCATCACGTATTCCATACATGACACTTATATCAAACCCAAAAAATAGTGTCAATGTAATCTTCCCAAGGTGATGTTAGTGTCTAGAGCTCTAGAAGTGTTAGATCCAAAATTTGATGAGTGTTATAGAATCTCTTTAGATTGCTTTCTACCTATTCTAGATCTAGCACTATGTTAACATCAAAACTAACTAAATATATTGATTATTTATCATTTTTATGCATAGCTTAGTTGTACTTTCTATATTTATCCTATTCTCAACATAATAAATTTAGTGTATGTTTATATCTAAGTTTAGCATTTAATTGGCTTGTTATAGATATGATTATCACCCTTGTGCATTATCATTTCTATATCCTTAATCCTATTATACCATCAAGGTAGGATATCTTTCATATCCAATTTAGCATTAAACATTTGGTGAACCCGATCTTTGACCATCATTTATGCCCAAGCATACCCTATAGGATGTTTATTACCTACTTTGTCCTAGTCTTTATTTACTTCATATATTTTTATCATGGATGATATAGATTGATTTGATGACCATGATTATTAATCTCTCCAAATTTCTATCAAAGAAGGGGTAAAAATTGATTACTCTTGTATCCTTCCAATTGCTAAAGCTTATAACTTAAAAGCCTTGAATGGCACTAGTTGTTATCCCTTTAATTAGGTCCATGCTTCCACCATTTCAAGAGATGAGTTGATCCATATTAACAAAGATAAAGAGCCTTTACTCATAATCCATATACAACTAGCATACAATTTTGGTCTTAGATATTTGTAAAAATATGGATACAAAGGCCAAGGATTGGGAAAACATGAGCAAGGTATAGTTCGACCTATTATTCATAAAAATAATATATCTTGGAAAGGTTTAGGATTTTTTAAAAATTCCATGAGGCCCCAACAATGCAATTCATCTAAGCATGCCCATCATGCATATGTTACCACACAAGTGGGTACATATGACCAAGAGGCTCCTTCATTTGATCACCAAAAAATTAGGTAATTACATTAAGAAATTATGAATGATTTACAAATAACTTATAAGGGGAACATGCCTTCAAGCAAATTAATTAACACCACTATAATTCCTACATTCCCAAATAATATTTCATTTAGAAAAGATGATGGTTCCCTCATACATTCATTTGAAAAAAATTCTATACCAGAAGAGGGATCCCAAATAAAGATTATTTAAACTCAAATAGTCATACAAGAATTACCAAAGTTCAAAGATCCCATACCACTACCAAGTTACCCTACATTTAGTGATCATGAACTTGCACTTTTTACATGTATAAGGATGATGATACTCACATGCCTAAATTAAAAATAGGTGGTGGGTTGCAATCAATGATAACACTTATGACAAACACCTTTATTCCCATGGAATATCTTATGTCTATGATGACCACTATTGGGGATCTTCAAAAGCAAGTTTCTATACTTCAAATGTAAATGGATTTCCATAATAATAATGCACATATAACCTCATCTAAAAATTAACCTCTTGCAAAATGTATACTTGAATATCCTTATCCATGAGATTTTGAATTACCAAATTTACCTCTCTTTTTGAGACATAAGGACCCATTCGACTACATGATTAGTTATGTACATTCTTTTGGTCAATGGGCACAAGAATGCAAACTATTACTGAAGGTTTTCCATATGAGTATTTATGATGAGGCTCAAAATTGGTTCTATATTTTATCAAAGGGTTCCTTAACCACTTTTTTACAATTGAAAGATGTATTCTTCATGGCTTTTAATATCCATAAGGTGCCAAAACTTACATTAGAACATTTGCATAATTTCAAACAATGTAATGATAAATCCCTTCAATATTATTCTATTCTATTCACAAGTACATCATATGAGCTAGCGTTTAGCCCCTCAGATTTAAAATTATAATTTATATTTAGTAGAGGCCTCCTTTCCCCATTAAAGGAAATAACATTGCATAAACAATATGTGTCATTTACCCAATTATAAAATGATGTGCATAAATATTCTTCCTCCATAATTACTCATTCAAAGGAACTTAACATATCTCCCTCCAAATACAAAAGTTTTATCCCTCACACAAAGGAATGAGATAACTTACCTAAGGATCATTATGAAAAAAATAATGGTATCCCTAATCTTTATATGACCAGTTTGAAAATGTTACTTAACATGGGGCTAGTCCAAGGTCCATATCTTATGCAAGAATCTCAAGGTAAACAACACAAAAAGCATACACACCAAAAAGATTTAACAATTACCTCATATATGGGTGGTGCTTATTTTGGCATAATCATATTGATCCTACACAAGCAAAAACTACTTACAATGTAAGATGTTTACAATAAATTGGCTTCGATCTAACAAAATTACAAAATAAAAGACGCTGGAAAGACTCCTTGGGCA
Source organism: Torreya grandis (assembly GCA_037957365.1). Taxonomy (NCBI): domain Eukaryota; kingdom Viridiplantae; phylum Streptophyta; class Pinopsida; order Cupressales; family Taxaceae; genus Torreya; species Torreya grandis. The sequence goes on along the minus strand of JARHVA010000930.1, from coordinate 2,111,589 downwards.
ACATAATAATACCAATTTCTTGTGGTCCTATAATAATTCAAACATGGGTTTGGGTTATGCCCACCACAATCTCCATATGAACTTACACTAAGAATTCTTTGGATATACCAAATGGAAGCTAACATTGATCCAAATCAACAAGGTATTTCATTTCTTCACAAAGGCAAATTAATACATATTATAATTGATAACATTACTTCTACTAAACATGCAAAATGTGAGGAGGAATATGTTATGCACCTTTTCAACCTATCCAATCATGATGCAAATAATGTAAAAGGTCAAACTTAAGGTTTTTAGGCATTGAGTGGGGGTGATATTTATGACCATACATTGGATGGTGTCATAGGATGTTCCTTCCTCTTCAAATATACCAATAATACTAAACAATATAAAAACATTCAAAAATCCAAAAAAAAATTCAATGCTTACATGTTTCTATTGGCTCCTTGGCATCTATGTGTTAGTTGTATGTTGATGGATGGCATACTCAGTTACTCCTACATACACGTGTGTCAAAATTCTATTTGAGTGTGATACAGGCATATACAAATGCATAATCTAGTCCTATTTCAGATGTTGGGCCATTCCTCTACTCATGTCATGCAGACATTGGGGGCATCCACTTCTTTGATCAAGTTAGATGGTTCGATGATCACATTTTTTTCATCATGTTTGAGCTTACATATGTAATTATACATGTCGTTATCCATGATTATATCTTATGCATGGTACTTGATATGTTATACACTTGACTTTTTTTCCTAACACATTTGATCCATGGGCTATTATAACATGTTTATGTTGGTTACTTATGTTTTACTTTATGCACTTCCTTGAGTGTCTTACCTTTTTATTATATTCCTTGTTTGAACATTTGAATATGCTCCTTTGCTTATAGCCCCTATGCCTATGTATACTTTCATTGACATTTTCATGTTTCATTATTGATTGTATGGGCATTTAAATATGCCATTCTTACTTTTATGAACATTTGACTAAGTCATATCCCTTTGATTGTGCAGCATTTGAACATACCCCTTATTTGCGGTCTCCTTGGACCACTGCCTTTTAAATTGATTTTGAGTACTCTTGTGCATGTACTTTTTTGCTTGTTGAGCTTATACGATTACTATCTAAACATTTCCATGATCCTTCTCATGCATTTTAGGCCTTCATGTGATCACATTGGTTTTATGTGCTTTAATGTTATATCTACCTAGACACATTCCTTCTATTTAATACATGGTTACATTCATAGATTGTATTGTTGTGTTATCCTTTTGAGTTGAGTAACGACCAATTCCTATCTTTCCCTCACCTCAAAAGGGGGGCATATTAGTGGGGGCATGTCTTAGAGGAATATTCTCCACACTTGGCACAATTTTCAAATTCATTAGGGGCATGCTTTGGAAGCATGTTCTCCACACACATTCAATATGTGGTACTTATATCAGTTTTTCAGATTTATTGGGGGCATGCCATATGGGTATGGCTTCCACATATTCATAATTTTAAAATTTAGTGGGGGCATGCTTTGGAAACATGTTCTCCACACCTATTTAGTATTTTACATATTTAGATTACAATGGGGGCATGTTTTGAAAACATGTTCTCCACATTAATACTTATATCAGTTTCAAATTTCTCCATATATAGTGGGGGCATGCTTTGGAAGCATGTTCTCCACACTTACACAAATTTTTGAATTGGCCAAAACACATAATTATATGATTTAGATTCATAGTTGTGGCATAATTATATGCATTAGTACCATTGTTGTGCATAGTTTCAATGTGAGACGTATCTAAGGTGCATATGCTATGAAATTTGGGCCTAATATTTCAAAATGTAAATTAGTTTTAGATTTTAAAACATTCTCAAGGACTATCACCACCCACCAGTTAGACTTTACAAAATATATTGAGCTAATCTACTGCAATAGTTAGTTCACCTTTTGGTATGATTAAGGTGATCAAATCACTCAATCTTACAAAGATTTTAGGTTAGAATTGATAGTATCATCCAACCTCACTAGTTTGATAGTGTGGGTGACTTGGTTCACTCACACTCACCAGGTTATAAGTATCATTGAGTTTCATAATTGAGTTAATCTCAATTTCCAGGTGGCAACTCACTTTTATTGCAAAGTTGGGGGCATGTGCCTCTCTCTCTCTCTCTCTCTCTCTCTCTCTCTCTCTCTCTCTCTCTCTCTCTCTCTCTCTCTCTCTCTCTCTCTCTCTCTCTCTCTCTCTCTCTCTCTCTCTCTCTCCTCTCTCTCTCTCTCTCTCTCTCTCTCCCTTGGATATATGAACTTTCAAGATTTATCTATATTTATCTTAATCTTAGTTTCAAAACCTTATAATGATACATCTTTTTCAAATCAACTTACTAATAGGCAAGGTAGCTACATCGACACACAAATGTAATCATAAACCTTGATATTTCAATTTAAATATATTTAAAGTCATTTCAATCTTAGATTATATACACTAATTATATACTATAACATGTTCTTAGTTGTAGGTCGGTCACCAACAAATCACTCAAGTTGTACACACACAAAAATAAGGTGTGTTATACACACCCAGGTATGCATTCCTTTCCTTTAAACTAGAAATTTCATTACTAGATTAAAAGGGGGGAATGTAGACAATATTTATGAATTATACATCACCTGAGTCTTGTACACTTGAAAAACTCAAACCTTGGTCATTCCTCTTAGTTTTGGACCTTTCCCACTCCCATAAGTCTCGCACTTACTCTATCTTATGCCCCTTAGCCTATCTATTAGTTTGAATAGTCTTATGTTGATGACACATGCTTTCTATCTTGCCTATAATTCCTAAAATGTACTTATCTTCCATCTCTAAAAGTTTTGAATCTGTACCTACTTTCATGCTTCTTGGACACTAATGTTCAGGATAGACACTAGCATCGATGCTAGTGTCCTAACTCGATCAAGTGTCCAGTGCCCTAAAGTCATCTATTTTACAAATGAAATATATCCTAATGGTCAACCCAAGTGATTTAATGTGATTTAATTATCCAAAGGGATTGATATAAATACAAGATCAACCCTCATTCATTCTTCACCTAGCACATACCAAGGCAACATATCAAAAGCACTCAATCAAGCAAAAGCTTTCATATTTTGTCTTGTTCACATATCAGTCATAAGAACAATATGTGCATAGGTCTGAAGTACTGAAGGATTAACCCAAGAACTATATTTTCCAAATTACAAGCTAGGTCATTGTCATACTTATTACATATTGCATGATTCACACATGAGCAAACATATAGGAGAAAACTACATCAGTCTGAGGTCCTCTTCAAAGTATTGACTATGTAAAAAGTTCTCACAAACAGAGGGGTTTTAGAGGTCAGGTTGACACCATGTGCCCACTAACCTATTTTTCTCCAAGTTAATTAGGAAGATGAAGAACTAGGGGTTTGACATTTCATGAGGAGTGACAGTTTGTGACCTAGATCTAAATGCACCATAGCGAAGCCAAAGTTGAATCCATAATCATCCATATGATCTCATCCTTTTTTAGCAAGTATTTTATATAGGACACTTGCATTAAAACTAGACAATAATTTTGACACATCCATCGTAGGCTAATGTTAAAGTCCAGAGCCCCAAAAGCATTAAATCCATAATCTAACAACTATTCTAGAATCTCTTTTTAGACTACTTTCTACATGTTCCAGATCCAACACTATGTTAGCCTTAGAACCAACTAAGTATATTACTTCTTTGTCATTTTCATACATATCTTAGTTTTACTTTCTATATTTGGCATATTCTTAGCATAATAAATTTAACATATGCTTATATCTGATTTTAACATTTAATTGGCCTGATGTAGATCTGATTATCACCCTTGTGCATTATCATTTCTATATCCTTAAGCCTATTATACCACCAAGGTAGGATAACCTCTTGTCCATATTAGGTTTAAACACCAAGGCCTTTGTTTTGCCTTATTGTAATTGCTTCATGCCAAGACCTCCTCGCCCTCATTTAGGCTAATAATAATATACAATCATAAAATTGTGTGTTTTTCTTTGAATCACTTTAGAAGAACATGGTCACATTAGTTGAAGATAATAGGAAAAAAAAAGTAAAACTCCATATTTGTCTTACTCATCTTCGATAAAGATACCATCATTCACTAATTACACGACACAATTGCACATTTGAACCATCAGATTGACATATAGACACACATTCCTTTAAGCCTAGTCTATCATATAATTCACTACCTATTCCTGAATCTAGTATGCATACACTTTATGTACTTTTAGACTGTGACCTACTAGATTTTGAGTTACCTTTAGAATATGAAGCACTTGTTGTTTCACCTACTACACACCCCAATTAAAATAGGTTTGTTTGAGAAACACACCACTAGTTTTAGCTCCTGCATACTGTGTTCCCTATGTCACCTTAGTAGAGGTGTTATTAAACACTCACAAGGAATTTTTTCCATTATCCAACATGTCGATTGGATTGATTTCCATAACATTGTCTATCAAGAAAAAATTTCACCTTCACTAAGACCACTTAATGTAACCTCAACTCAAGTTTTTGTTCACTCTATGCTTCATGAGGACATTGAGTGACCCATGAGTCTTAACGCACCTTCGCTCAAGTTTTGAAAGCCCTAGATTTTTTTTGTTAGGCATGAGTATCTTGACACACTTATGGATTTAGATGTTTCTTTGCATGCCTTGTTTGTGGACATGGCACTAAATCACATGTAGGAATCCTCTTCTGCCATTCAACATTTGGGATGGATTTTAGATCATTTATGGAGGTGTTATCAATGTTATTTGTGATTATTATACACATGTGGTTCCTCTACAATTCAACTTCATCATCCATACAATTTTCATAATGCATAATAATGTTCCCTTGTTTAGAGTAAACATATATTTTCAACACTTCACTTTGACAATATTATCATCTAACATTACCATCATTTATCATTTTTTTAATGTTCAAGTGGCTTACTTATAATGACACATACTAAGCATCTACATCGAGTAATTTCTTTAGTTGATGGCCCTTAATTTTGGTGAAATCCATCATACTTTCAACACTTCACTTAACAATATTACTATCTAGTATCCCCAACATTTGTTAGTTTTTTAGTGATTGAGAAGTGGATTGAGACCGCTCGTGTAATTTTGAACCAATTATATATTTACTTACATTTTTTTGGTGGGTTAATCCTCCCACCCCTACCCACCCCATGCATTATTTAGTGGTGGATCAACCACCCATTGCACACTTTTGTGATCGATTAGCCCATCTTCATTCAACATTATGATGTATTAATTTGATTTTGTATTGCTTCTTGTGATGACTTGTTGCATATTTCATCACCTTCAGTCACTGATGATATTTATTTCTAGCTTTTTGAAAGACCTTTGTGGTGTACCTCATTTTTTTAGTCAGTGATTATTATACGTGGGTACATTATGAAGCCTAGTTATCGAGACCTATTTTTTGGGTCTTTTTTACCTTAATTCATCTCTCTTTTAGGGAGGAGTTTTTTCTATGGGTTTTTTTTCCTTTTCTATGCTTTATGAGGGATCATTTTTTACATGATCACTTTATCAAACCTCATTATAGAGACCCATTTTTTAATGCTTTAGATCTCCCTAGTTTTAAATTAAAGTGGGGGAGGGGGAGTTGTTGGTGAAACATTTATATTTTTAGCTTTTATTAAGTTAACTCTAGTATATTTAACTATTTAATGTTGTAACTCCACCTTTGTGATCCTACAACTCCACTTCTTATTTATTATTTTTATCAGTACCCCTTATTATATATAAGGGCTTATATATTGTAATGTAACAATCAAGTCATCTATCGATATATTGTTGTATTGGAGTGAGTGGATATTGAAGAGAGTATCCAAGGATTTTCTTTATTCCTCGATTCTATAGGCAATGATAGAGTAAAAGGTTAAAGAGATTGTGCATGTTAGTGTAATGATAATTTCTCTTCGAGAGAAGGCCCTAAGTGTCCAACTTGCTCCATCCAAACCTGTAATAAAAAAATCAATAATTAATGTCCATATATGATACGAAATCTAAATTAAATTAGATCAATGGAACATTTGAAATTTGAAAAGTAAGGAAGGAATACCTTTATAAGCATGTGAATAGTGTCACCCTCTAAAGTTTTGTATAGTGGGGTGATTAGGCCCCAAGACAAGGGACATTATGTAAAACCATGGGTTGGGAAGATAAATGCCCACAAAATGCCCCAAACATCACTTAATTGATCTTTAACCTATAATAGTTTTAAGATGATAAATGTGGAGCCCTATAATAGGCTTGTATGTAAAAGGTGGAATCCATTCTAGGTTTGTATGTAAAATGTGGAACCCCATACTAGGTTTATATGTAAATTTGAATAGATTGAATCAATCATTATAGACAAATTTTACATTCAGAATGTTACCTTGTACATTTTTTACCAACATGAAAATAGAAAAGTGCATGCATGGACAACATCCATGCCCCATAATCTGATCCATTTGTACCAATTTGATACAGAATTCCATAAATTTGTCACTCTGCACCTAATTTGATAAATCTAAAAACTTATTCCATCTCATACCTATAATTTGATAATTATGGTCATCTGATATCCACAACCTGTCACTCATGTACCTGTAAAATGTTTGCATATACATTGCACATGCCCTTAAATCTATGTCAATCTATATATATATATATATATGTATCTCATTGTCTAAACCAATATGATGATCTAACCCAACTTGAACCATCTGAATCAAGTAATTTGTCCCAAAATCTAAATTATTTGTGTATGGAGGCTTGAATCTCTATGACAAGCCCACTAGTATGCCCCCCTTTTGAGGTGAGTGATGTAGCTTGCAAATTAGTCATCTTATAAGAAAATAGTTATATGCATCATGTTATATTAAAATATGTAAGCATGTGCTTACATGAGGAGAATATGTCACAATAGAATAATTAGATCTTTAAATCAAATATAAAACATGTATACTAAGGCATACAAGTGTCACATCAAAATAGATATACAAATTGGGAACATAATAGTAGTCATCACAAATATAAGCACTAAATAACTAGCCATGTGGGAATATGAATAATATAGATCATGGAACCACACATGTAAAAAGATGTGTGATATAGATCATAACACCACAAACTTGGTAGATAATCCTAGATGTATCCACACATATGCACACAATGTCATAGCCATGACACACACAATAGTACACAATGTTGCACATAAGAAGAGTCACACATACTGCATACAATGTCACATAGGGAAAGAGCCACATGTAATGAACAATCAATGCCACATAATGAGCAAGTAATGTCACACTAGGCAAGATCTGCATACAATGTAATATATACTCAAGGATCACACAATGAAAAAGTCAAAGTAATCACATAGAAGGCATGTAATGTAACACATGATGCAACATGCAACATGAAAAACAACATCCATATAACAAGTAAATTGTCTACACTATCAATATATGTATTCATTGGACATGGTAAAGATTAGTATATAGATAACACTCTAGGTGGTGTAAGGGAAATATTTCCCCCGTTAAAGGGTTAATGGTAGATAAGAAGAATATGAGAAGCAAAAAGGAGGCAATTTGGTCTCCTCCACAACCTAGTTGGTTTAAACTGAATTTTGATGGAGCTTATAGAGGAAATCTAAGAGCATCTGGGGAAGGATGTGTCATCAAAGATTGTAGTGGTTCTCTTATAAGAGTAATGTATTTAAAGCTGCCAGATGGAATGAATAATGAAGTTGAGGCCCAGGCTTTAGTAGTTAGTGTTGAGATGGCTTTGGAGTGTGGGATGTCTTTTTTGGAAATTGAAGGGGATTCACAGGTAGTCATCCAGGCTTTGAGAGTTCAGAGGGCTAGATCATGGAAACTAGAGAATATTTTGGCTATAATTTAGCCTAAACTGAAATAGTTTGAGGATTGGATATGTTCCCATTGCTTTTGAGAAAGCAATAAAGTAGCAGATTTTCTAGCAAATATAGGTATTGATCAATCTATGGATGAGAGAGTGGACAATGTTAGAGTAGTCTAGGAAGATTGCTTTGGGCTAGACCAAATTGACTTGTAATCTTGATTTTGCTATATTTTTCATCTTTTTTTAATAAAATTAAAATATTTAACTATTAAAAAAAATTGGTAAAAGGTGATAATATTTTTTTGCAATTGTGAGCTTTGTTTTTTTGTGGGCTTTTATCATGGTTGGTAATGGTAACGGGTTCCTTTTTGGTAATTGAGTTGGCCGTTGGGTTTTGAATGTCTCATAATTGCTTCTAATGAAGACAAGCATGCAAATTTATCATTAATGATAGTTTTTCATGCGTAATGGTTGGGTGTAGGTTTTCTTGGATATGGGTGTGATAGATGGTTTTGGGGCATGGGTTTGTTATTACTTTGATTGTCAGGATGGAACAAAATTGTGTAGAGTCAATTGGATGGCCTTTGATCTTTGGTTAATCTAAAGCTTGTGAGATGGGATTTTTAGGTAACATCTCTAAAACATGTCTCTATAATGTTTTTTAGATACCTATGGTAGAAGTTGTAGAGGCCATTGAGAAAGTATTAGGGGTGGAGTTGTTGATGATGAGCAGATGGGTTCATGTGAATTTAGACCTAACATATTTATTTGCTAACAACCCTTGCATGGTAATGGTGGATAGAGGGCAGATAAAATTGTTGGTTGATTTCTTAATCTGGCTAGAACATAGAGTGGGGTTAATGAAGGAAATTGACTCCCTTCCTCTAGGTTTTTTCTTAACCCTCCCATTTTTAGGTAAGGATAACATGGGTTTCATTCCTTTGTCCTTCTTTCATGATTTAGAAAATAGGTTTTTAGCTTTGGTAAATTTCACGTAAGAAATAAATGAGATGTGTTTGGGTGAGCAGAAAAATGTAGAGAAAAGAGGTATTATCATGCCTAAAATTTAGGATCTCTTGAAGCCAATTCTGCATATGGAAGAATGATGTGTGTAGAAGAGGAAACCAGAGTATGTGCAAGCCATGAAATGGCTCACCAAAAGAGTTGTTAGGGGTGTCTTCAAGGAACCACCATGGTGGAAAGGGAAATGTAAGCCTCTAAAGGAACCAAGGAGCAGTCGAAGGAGGTTGGTTTTTTCATAGTCACAAGAGGTAATGGGCTCTCTAATAGGGCAGGAGGTGGTGGTGGGCGGCTTAGTTTTAGAAATTAAAGACCAGGAGGTGTCTACTACCACTTATAAGAAGAAAGATAATTTTCCAATTTTGGGCAAATTATTGTTAAGTGATGGTAAGGTGATTGATTTGATCATTTTGGATTAAGTCTAGTATTTTGTTATTGTTGGTGATAACTAGGTAGGAGATAGTCCTCTGTAGTTATTTTGGTGACTGTGTTGTATATCATTTGAAGTTGTTATTTTAAACTTTTTGATAATTTTGTTAGTTTCAAATGGTTATATGCCCTAACAATGTGGATTGTTAAGCCAGGTCAATGAAGTTCTTTTGAAATTATATGTTTTTGTGGGATAGGGAACCTTAAACCCTGGCATCGATCTAAAAAAAAGTAAGGGAAAGATGTGTAAGCAATATAATAATCTCAATATGAATAATGGAATGGTGAAAGAAAGATGTAAGCTAAATAGACATACCAAAAAGATGCCCCTAGTATAAGCATGCCCCCAATGTAGGAAGAGTAGCCCTTAGGTATAATAATGTCTTGCATCTAAATGTCCATGTCATATGAAACTTGTATATCCTACAACTCACTCATGTATATCATGAAATGCATGTGCCTACGAAAAATGATAGTTTAATCTACCATAATGTGATAAACAACATAAATGAAATATGTGTACTAATAATACATGTCATGCATAGGTCCTGATTTTTTTGAATATTTTGATATTTTGTAGTTTTATAAGTTTTTCTAATTATATTACTATTAATTAATGATACCATCAATGGGATGCTCACACGTAGGTCCCGTATCAATCGTGGTAAAGGTCACCATCTTAAATGAGTAGCTCCATATGTATCTATATTTGAATCTATTGTAGTATATCTATCATTATAATCACGAGTAGTGTGATCTTGTGTATGATGTGTAGCCTTAAAACCCATAGTATCTTGTGGATTTTTATATATAATATAAAAACATCCTTGTGTTCATGAAGTTTTCTATAACACTAGCTTAGGATGTGATGAAGTGGATGATGGCTGATGTGCAAATTGAATAGACCTCTTTTTCATTGGTCTTTAAAGCATTGGTCATTTAAGAAATTCAATTACCTTCCTCTAAACTGCCTACATAGTATGAACCTAAATAGGTTGTACAATTAGTTGTAGTGGAGGTGGGGGTGGAGGAGGAAACATCTTCGACCAAATAGGATAATCATATGGAATACACATAATTATAATCACCCTACTGCTATGTATATACTTCACACATCTATATATTGATTATGGCACTATGATGAGGTTATGTATCCAAAGACACCCTAACAACATGTTGAATGCCCTTTGTACTTAGTAAAATTAAAAATAAAGTAAAAACTATTACAGGGCCTACCTTAAGTGGTAACATAATACTTCCCAAATGGTTTTGTATCTTTCCATCAAATCCTTTGATTATCTTTGTTATATCCATGAAATCCTCCTATGTATATCCAAGACTATTTATGAGTGTCATAGTGTAAATGTTTTCACTTGAACCATTATATACCATGACAAAGGAAAACCTAAGGTTTGATGTGCTCAAGAAAAGGATCAGGTTCACCAATTTATTTTATCTTATTTTAGATTAATGATCAAAATAAACATAAAACTATGAATATTCTTTTTATATAAAGTATATCTAAATTACGTAGATCTGAATGCAAAAATAGATGTTCAATTACAGTTTGCTATTTATAAAAATGACCAAGAATACTAAGGTGTTTAGCTTGTTACTATTTTATTTAGATCTGAGACAATGTACAAGTGGCAGGAAGGACTTAAACTGGATTTAGAGTTGCTCAAATCTAAAAACTAATTATTTGAACCTGACGGTACCAACTAGATGCCTATGGTAACCGAAGGCATCTGATCCTAATTGGAAATGTCTTTGTAAGATGTGCCAGACTATTTTGACACATGTCATTTCTCCTACTTGTAAACTATTTTCATGTGCAATATCAAAAGCTTGTTAATGTGCGTAGTCCAAAATGATGTCTCCATCTCCTTAAAAATCTAGCTCCACTTTTGACATTAGGTTTTCCTATAAAAAGGGTTTGAGTGTTGGGTTGATTTGAGCCCAACCACTCATAATGAGTAATTGAACAATGCATACCTTTTAATACTTTAAAGAGGGTTCAAAATACATGTAGTTCTCCCACTTAGGTGTATGCGTGCAATAGTGATCCACTAGTATAGATTCAACTTGTAACTTGGCTTTCAATACTTGATAATATGGGCATTTAATTTGGATTTAGATGCTTCAGACTTGGTTAGGGCCTGCTCTCTTGATGAGTTTATGATTTGGAAGTTGGAGGGTTGTTATTCTTAATGTGGAAGTGGTAGATAAGTGCTTTCTAGATAAATGTCAAATACTTGATAGATAAGAATAGGCTTCAGATAACTTTATATAAATCATGAATCTTTGGGTAACTGGTTATACCACCAACATTTACAACGTACGGGCTAACCCATAGGGAAGATTTTAATTTAGGAAAATTATCGTTATAAGGTGTGTAGACAGATTCGGTAGCCATATTTGTTTGACTATAACTAAAGGTGTCTGAGGTACATGAAACAATGATTTGATGACCATGAGTTAATTTGATTAGATTAATAAGTAAATTAAACATAAACTAGAGATTCCATATAAGTTATTGATATAAAATCAGGAAGGTTGAGTACGTAAAAAGGTGATTAGCTATGAAAAAATTTGAAAAATAGTCACATATGTATGCACAAGTCATATATGGTAAATATGGTCAAAACTGACATTGTCAAGTGTCTAATACCAATTTTATGTGTCTAGAACTATCAATTTCACTATGATGTTGACTACTTATTTAGCATTCATGTTTACTTATAGGCACTCTGTATTTATTGATGACCAAGCATGGGTGAACTTGATCCAAAAAGTCATAGCTCATCTTTCAATCCCTTAGGTAGTATGCATGTATTATTTTTTCATTTTATTTTTACTTCGATGCACATGTATATCACACAAGTACATTAAAGTTGGGCATTATGTAGACACCTAATTTTATAATGTTTTAGCTTGGTTTTGTGCATATAGATAATTAGTTCAACTAGGTACTTAGTATCACTTTTTTCTATCTATTTTTGCTTCTCCTTTCTTCTCTATTTGGTTGTATGGTATTCTCTTTCTTCTATTTTATCCATCCTCTGTGTTCTCTTGGTGTTTGGAGGCCTCAACCTATCTTTCCTCTATCATTTCTTTACTTGGGTTTCAATTGATGACCTACTGATTCTGATCCAATCATAATTTATGGTACACTGAATATGACCCTTTTGACTATGTGGGCCCTTTTGCTCTGCTTCCTCCTCTTTTCAATGTGTGGACTTGTGATTATCAATTTTTCATCTTTTCTTTTGTCAGTTTGTGTGCCAATAGGTCCTTAGTTTAAATTTGAAAAGTCTATATATAAAATGTATCCTAAAACATTTCAATGACAACTATCTACAAGTAAAAGGTATTCTATAATTTTTAAGGGCACTATCAAGATTTCAATTCTACTCTTCAAAACTTCAAGTGATTCAAAGGATTTATATTTATACATACTTGTGCAAAAATAAGGTATAAGCGAAGCTCATGTAGTTGCATTTTAATATCTAGGGAGAGAAGGTGAAGTCATATCTCTAATGTGGGTTGGGATTCACCCATGAACACTAAAACTACACGAAGCCTTGATTCCATGCATGCAAGATATGTAGTTGCAACTCCTTAGGAGGTTGCATGGGCCAATTGTTAGGTTGTGGAGCTAAAAGCTTCACTAATGCAAACAGGGGAGGAGGTTGCTGAGTGTCACAGACACCGGCGTCGATTAGGCCAACCGACGTCGGCAGGGTACAAATAGAAGAGCAACTGACGTCAGTCAGAATCGGCCGGCTTCGGTCACCTCCAGGTAGACAGGGACCGACGTCGATCACATGTGCGGTTCAGAATTGCCAGTTCATGGATAGTTAGTTAACGAACTGAGTGTTTGCATGTTAAGAGCCAATTTTAGACTAAAAGCTGCGGATCTAATTATTGTAATTAGATGTCTAATTATTGTTTGCATGAGATCTATATAATAGACTCATGGGCTGTATTGTAATTTGTGCTAGTTTGAGTTGAGAAAAGTTAGCTCCTTCTATGTGTGAAGTGAGCAAGGGTGTTCCTCCTAGTTCCACAATAGTGCCAAGTGTGGGTGCTAGTTTTGGAGAATCAGAAGGGTTCTTCAGGTGTGTAGGATCTCGGTCAGCAGGTGTTGCAAGGCCAAGTTTGGAGATCTGCATGGGTAAGTAAGATCATTGATCTGTAGGTGTATGTGTGTGCATGATCCAGGTTTGTAGGTGTGCAAAACCAGATTGATTTGCAAGTGTGCAAGATCAGGGAGGACAATAACACAACAGGGAGCAGGATCAGGCAGGATCTACTTGGAGTACGGTGTGTACTCAGTTGGAGAGCAAAGAGGAAGGCAAGGCAGTTCCTTCCATAAGTAAGATCGTTTGAGTTGCAGGTTGTTGCAAGTTTAGGGAAGATCTACTTGGAGTGTGTGGAGCACTTGTGGAGCGCGTGGAGCACTGGTGTACTAGCAGTAGTGGATACTGACTGGTTGGAGGTGAACACCAACTCTGTGTTTGAGTTGTGTGTTGGGACCGTAAGAGAGAGAGCTTTGAGGAAAGAATTACTGTACACTTGAGGTGTGGGAAGCCTCTGAGAGGTGTGAAGAAGAAGTGGCATCTTCTTTATTATATTCTTTTCTGGATGAGTATTAATACAAGTTGTGTATTGTCTCTCATATTCTGTGTTGTTTCTGGTTTCTAGTTACTTGTTACTTCTGGTTAATTCCGCATCTTAAGTTGCTTGTATATGGTAATCAATTGTGCTTCCGGGGGTTCCTAATAGTTGGTATCAGAGCTAAGGTTGCAAGGAGTAGGTTTTGTGTTTGGTTATAGGTCACTCTCAAGGGTTTCTGATTGAGTGGAAGTATAGCAATGGCAGAAGAAAGTAAGCTACGAATGGAGAAATTGAATAGCACGAATGGTCACTTACGGTGTTATGGAAAGAAAGAGCAGGTAAAGAAATATTGTTGATTGGCAGAAGATCAGCATGAAGGAATTGAAGAAGCAAATGTTGCAGATGTTGTTGCACAGGATGCTCTGGGATGTTTCTTAGATAAAGTTGAATCTTGGTTAATAGATTATGTTGCCTCTTTCCATGCAGCCCCAAGTAGAGGGGTTGGTGAGCCTTGTCAAATTGTTGGCAAAGGGGAAGTGTTGCTGAAATTATAGGCGGCCAACACATGGGTGTTGAAGAAGGTCATGCAAGTCCCAGTCTTGAAGATGCGGCTAATTGCTTCAGAAAAGTTGGGTGATGAGAGATGCACAAGAACTCTCACAGTGGATGCACTTGAATTAGCATGTGGTAAGAAAGCAGGTACTCTTTATCTACTTGCTTGTATTACTGATTCCACTTATGTTACACAGGTGTGGCTTTGTAGGCTTGGTCACATAAGTGAGAAGGGAATGGATGTTCTTAAGTCAAAAGAGAAGAGTTCAACTTCAGAGAGCATAAACCGAGATTTCTGTGAGCAGTGGGATGCTACAAGAAAGGATTGTGTTTATTGCAGGAAAAGGAAGACTGATGTATTTGATAAACTTAAGAACTGGAAAGCCTTGGTGTTCTTGGAGGAGATGACGGATAGAGACCAGTGGATGAGGCTGGATACTTCTGAGCAGGGCAGTTTGGACATGGATTTTGATTCAAAGGAGCTCGCGAGTAAAAAATCATCACTCACAGGCATACATAGGTACCAGCATCAGTCAAGGGTAACTGACGTCGAATAGATAGGTGTCGACGTCGATCATGTGCAAACTAGAGAAGTCAGTGGTGTCAAGCAGGTAGAGACCGACGTCGACAGGATAATCGACGTCGACGACCTGGACAATCGCATGGAACCGACGTCAATCAGATGTAGACTATGTAGTGACTGAGGTCGGTCACTGAGACAGATTTTGGGTGGACAACAAGCTGTCAAGTAGTCTCAAACGCCCATGGGGAGGACTAAAAGTGTAATTAGGCCTCAAATTCATTGTTTCTCTTCTTTATACTAGTTACTGACTGCAGAGCAAGAAGGATCCAGGAAACAATGGGAGCATGGCATGAACAAGATGCAGGGCCAAATGAGAGATTTGGTAGGGTTGCCAGCCGGTATGAAAGCACTGAGATGAATGGATACCTTGGTTAAATAATAGAGAGAATGGACACGTGAGACGGAAGGCTAGGGCATATGGTCTTGAGGAAGCTGCAGGACAGTGGTACAGGGTTTGATAGGTGGATGACAAAGCAGGGCTTTATTCAGTGTCAGTGTAACCATTGTGTTTGTCTTATCAAGTGGATGATGGTCATGATATTATCCTGTTACTGTATGTGGAAGGTTGTCATGTCCCCTTTTCAATTGACATGTTCTGAGTTCATGGTTAGCCTATTATGCGACCTTCGTAGGCTAATAAGATGGATAAAGGGTCATAATGGAGCTTGGCTTGACTTTGATTCACAAGATTTCTACATTTGATTTTCATTCAGGGTATTTTAGACACATTTGGCCTAAGCTCCTACTTTTTAGGGATATTTGATATGCAGCGGAGCACCTTTATTGTGGTATGGTTATGTGCGGAATCACTCCCTGATTCACTAGCTTCGATCGGTTCGTGGATCCGACATGTATTGAGGGAGATATTAATATTTGATTGATTTAATCAAATATTAATTATTTAGCCTATTTTTAATTAGAAACCCTAATTCTAATTTAAGAAACCCTAATTAGGGCAAGCATATCTTTTTGAGGGTATAAGGGTTTCTCATGGAGGCCATTGTTCATTATGCTATTGATTATTGATATTGATTTTGGAGAATTTCTTCTGTGAAGACTGAGCCTAGGGTTCAAGGATTCCATTTGCATTGGAGAACGTTCCCTCTTCAGTGTGTGCAATTAAGAGGCTGTGGAATATCAGCTGATCTATTGCCAAAGTGTGAGATAGCTTCATCTAGAAGTTATCACAGAATTTTAGGTTTGAGAGATAACTTCACACAGAAGTTATTACAGATATTCCAGGTATTTCTTTATTCTTGTTTTGATTAAATAAATTATACAGCTAGAGATCTTCTGTGCTAGAAAAGTATATCCCCAGATCAGGGGTGAAACAAGGAAGTTGTGCTTAATTGGCAGCCGTACAGAGTCCGTATAGGTCCGTACAGATCAGCTCAGGAACCGACCTCGGCAGACAGAGGGTTTCCAGTGACCGACATCGGTCTACTGAAGACCGACGTCGGCAGAAAGTCGACCGACGCCGGCGACTGTGTGTTTGACACAGCAGGCCGAGACCGTCCAGAATCTAATTTTCACTCCCAGTTTTGCTAAGACAGGGTTTTTAAGTCTGTATTTCACATTTATATGCATAAGAAGGGACTACAATTGTAATGGTTTATAAGGACAAGTGATACAATCTGTAATTTGTTATTTAGAGACTATATTATTGTGATCGTCCTGAATTTATTCAACATAAGTTATATCTTGTTCAGAGTTTTTTGTGTTGCTATATTTCCTATTTGAAGGGGATATTACAGTGGTATCAGAGCTTTGTCTTTGGTATCATAGTTTGGTGTCTTTCATATATCCCTATTAGAAGGGGATATTGCAGTGGTATCAGAGCTAAATCCTGCCAGCCTGAGGGTGTATAGATCTTATGCAGCCACAAGAGTTGGGACCACACAAGTATAACACATGCAGCCGAGCCTTGCTTGAAGGTACTCAGGTGTTAGATCAGCCACCGACCATCATGAGTGACAGACGTGAGGGCAGCCCACCCAGGGGCCACAGGTATGATGTTGATCAGGGCACCAGAGAATTTCAGCGTGCTATGATGACAAGCCAACAGCAGATGGCTCAGACACTACAAGCACTTATGACTATGATAGAGAGAATGAACACACCTGATGGACAGAACGGGGACCAAAGAGATGACAGGAGTGCTACAGTTAATCAGAGGCCACAGCAGACTCACTCCAGAACAGCTGATAGACCTACACGTCTTACTTTTGTTCAAGAAGAACTAGAGGCACCAGCAGAGGAAGCAGGAAATAACCCATTTGCAGATGTTTACATGGCTGTAAATGATGAGTGGGACTTATTACCTCTTCATGTCCAAGAGAGGACGACCTTTGATCGTTTTGTCAATCTTAGGAGAGAGCACTACCGATTGGTTAGACAGGACAGGAAGCCTAGAGTTCAATTCAGTGAGCTGCAGAAGGCTACTGGTAAGCTTTCTTTGACTACTTTTGACGGCAGTGGTAAGATGACAGCTCAAGCTTGGGTTCATAAGCTTGACACCTTTTTGGCATTGAGACCAATGTCAGAGATAGATGCCATCAAATACACCACTTTGCACTTGGATGGAGTAGCACATGATTGGTGGTACCATGGTATGGTAACACTTCAGCATAATCAGGTAACAGAGTACCAGGACTTTGTGGATAGATTGGTTGAGCGGTTTGACAGGAAAGATCCTGAGGTTTACTTTCGAGATCTGGCACAGTTGAGACAAACAGGTAACTTGGAGTCCTTCATTGGTGAGTTTTAGAGATTGGCAGTCATGGTACCCAATATTTCAGAGCGTAGATTGGTAGTTCTCTTCATAGAGGGATTGACAGAGCCGTTGAGGGGTTGGATCAAAGCCCTTGATCCTCCTTCATTACAGGTAGCTATGAAGAAGGCACGTGATATGGAGATGGCAGCCCCATCCGATAAATTTAACTCCAGAGGTGCTTCTTCGTCTAGAGACCATAAGCACTCCCACGGGGATACAGAGAGACCGGATTTTAACATAGATAAATCTGGGGTTAAAAATGATTCAAAAGCCAATCCGGCAGCACCACCTTTGGATCGTGAGGTGCTTAATGATTTACGCAGGAAGAAGCTTTGCTTCTACTGCAAAGGTCCATATGATATCCATCACGATTGTCCTTTGAGGCCTAAGGGCAAGGTGAATCGTATGATGTGGATATATTATGAAGATTCAGATTCTGAGGATTCTGAACAGCATAACAGTTTTGAGGGGGCAGAGGCAGAGGCTTCAGGGCCTAATGCAGAGGCAGAGTTAGAGCTTCACCTACAGGAGGCACGCATATCCAGCATTCAGTCGGATGAGTCATTCAGACTCCGTGGAGTTTTGGCAGGGCAGAAGGTTATCACCCTTCTTGATACAGGGGCCACACATAATTTCATAGATGCTAGATTTGTGGAGAAGCGTGGACTCACTACCATAGATTTTGAGGGCATCAGTGTTAAGGTAGCTGATGGTCACACTCTTAAGTGTGAGCGTATGATTAGAGACCTCCCATTGCGCTTGAACAACTATGAGTTCAAGGCTGATTATTATGTGGTAAACATGGGGGATATTGACTTAGTCTTGGGTATGAAGTGGCTTCATTCATTTGAAGAAGTTACTCTTCGTCTCAAGGACATGGAGGTTCTCTTTGATGTTGATGGGAAGACACACATTCTTAAGGCAATACGGGGCAGCAGCTTCAGATATATGTTTTTTCATCGGATGGAGGTACCTATGCCACATGACATGATAGAGAGCGATGACGAGTGCACATTGGCACCAACACAGGAGAGGTATGAGGATGAGCTTGGTCTTGAGGTGACTTCAGTTCAGGAGTTGTCACATGTGGTGAGGACTCAACTTTCTGTTACAGTCGGGACACAGGTTGATGATGATACGACTATGTCTAGCCTTCACAATCCAGTTTTAGATATTATTCAGGTAAGGAGTTTGCTTGCTAATTTTCATTTATGGATTGAATGTTGGAGTGCTTATCTTAGTACTAGAGATGATGTGACACCATTACATGAGAGTTGGGATGGACATGGCATGGGGGTCGTGTTAATTGACAGTGGTGGAGATCAAAACTATATTTGGGATCCAGGTGGATTGATTGATTTGTCATTTAGTGATTGCTTGAGGGCAAGCAATTCCAGGAGGGGCGGATTGTCATGTCCCCTTTTCAATTGACATGTTCTGAGTTCATGGTTAGCCTATTATGCGACCTTCGTAGGCTAATAAGATGGATAGAGGGTCATAATGGAGCTTGGCTCGACTTTGATTCACAAGATTTCTACATTTGATTTTCATTCAGGGTATTTCAGACACATTTGGCCTGAGCTCCTACTTTTTAGGGATATTTGATATGCAGCGGAGCGCCTTTATTGTGGTATGGTTATGTGCGGGATCACTCCCTGATTCACTAGCTTCGATCGGTTCGTGGATCCGACATGTATTGAGGGAGATATTAATATTTGATTGATTTAATCAAATATTAATTATTTAGCCTATTTTTAATTAGAAACCCTAATTCTAATTTAAGAAACCCTAATTAGGGCAAGCATATCTTTTTGAGGGTATAAGGGTTTCTCATGGAGGCCATTGTTCATTATGCTATTGATTATTGATATTGATTTTGGAGAATTTCTTCTGTGAAGACTGAGCTTAGGGTTCAAGGATTCCATTTGCATTGGAGAACGTTCCCTCTTCAGTGTGTGCAATTAAGAGGCTGTGGAATATCAGTTGATCTATTGCCAAAGTGTGAGATAGCTTCATCCAGAAGTTATCACAGAATTTCAGGTTTGAGAGATAACTTCACACAGAAGTTATTACAGATATTCCAGGTATTTCTTTATTCTTGTTTTGATTAAATAAATTATACAGCTAGAGATCTTATGTGCTAGAAAAGTATATCCCCAGATCAGGGGTGAAACAGGGAAGTTGTGCTTAATTGGCGGCCGTACAGAGTCCGTATAGGTCCGTACAAATCAGCTCAGGAACCGACCTCGACAGACAGAGGGTTTCCAGTGACCGACATCGGTCTACTGAAGACCGACGTCGGCAGAAAGTCGACCTGAAGTGACCGACGTCGGCAGTTTATCGACCGACGCCGACGACTGTGTGTTTGACACAGCAGGCTGAGACCGTCCAGAATTCGATTTTCACTCCCAGTTTTGCTAAGACAGGGTTTTTAAGTCTGTATTTCACATTTATATGCATAAGAAGGGACTACAATTGTAATGGTTTATAAGGACAAGTGATACAATCTGTAATTTGTTATTTAGAGACTATATTATTGTGATCGTCGTGAATTTATTCAACATAAGTTATATCTTGTTCAGAGTTTTTTGTGTTGCTATATTTCCTATTTGAAGGGGATATTACAGTGGTATCAGAGCTTTGTCTTTGGTATCAGAGTTTGGTGTCTTTCATATATCCCTATTAGAAGGGGATATTACAATGGTATGCTAGCTAGTAGGTTTGTACATACATGGTTTTGCTGAGCTAAGGGTAAGGTTAGTTTAGTGGCATGTCATGAGGAATTTGGAGCAGCAAAATTCTTTGGCATGAGAGACATGGAGATCACAGGTTGATTTTGTCTCCAGTGGGAGCTGATGTGAATTAGGTGTTGGCGAGGTTCATTATGCAAGATGCAGAATCAGAGCACACTAAGGGCTGGACAGTTCAGTGTCTGAAATCACATGAGGTATGGTATAGACCTGAGTTTTTCCAGCAGTGGGAGTTGTCAGAGAGTTAAGAGCCAATTCGGGAAAGTGGGTTCTCAGGTATTTGAGAGGGACCATCAGTAGGGATTCATGTTATGCAAGGTCAGGACTTCACTACATGTGTTTGTAGATGCGGATGCAGATGTGGCAGGTTACTTGGATGACAGGTGGTGCACCACAGGTTGTGTGGTGGTTGGTCTTCATGATTGATCTTGAAGAGGGATACAAGCCAAGAAATAGATTATACGGGGTACAGGTACAAGTATAGTGCAGCTGTTTATCTCCAAGTGGGAGATTGTTAGGTTGTGGAGCTAAAAGCTTCACTGATGCAAACAGGGGAGGAGGTTGCTGAGTGTCACAGACACCGGTGTCGATCAGGCCAATCGACGTCGGCAGGGTAAAGACAGAAGAGCAACCAACGTCGGTCAGAATCGGCTGGCGTCGGTCACCTCCAGGCAGACAGGGACCGACGTCGGTCGCCTGTGCGGTTTAGAACTGCCAGTTCACGGACAGTTAGTTAACGAACCGAGTGTTTGCATGTTAAGAGCCAATTTTAGACTAAAAGCTGTGGATCTAATTATTGTAATTAGATGTCTAATTATTGTTTGCATGAGATCTATATAATAGACTCATGGGTTGTATTGTAATTTGTGCTAGTTTGAGTTGAGCAAAGTTAGCTCCTTCTGTGTGTGAAGTGAGCAAGGGTGTTCCTCCTAGTTCCACAGTAGTGCCAAGTGTGGGTGCTGGTTTTGGAGAATCAGAAGGGTTCTTCAGGTGTGTAGGATTTTGGTCAGCAGGTGTTGCAAGGCCAAGTTTGGAGATCTGCATGGGTAAGTAAGATCATTGATCTGCAGGTGTATGTGTGTGCATGATCCAGGTTTGCAGGTGTGCAGAACCAGATTGATTTGCAGGTGTGCAAGATCAGGGAGGACAGCAACACAACAAGGAGCAGGATCAGGCAAGATCTACTTGGAGTACGGTGTGTACTCAGTTGGAGAGCAAAGAGGAAGGCAAGGCAGTTCCTTCCATAAGTAAGATCGTTTGAGTTGCAGGTTGTTGCAAGTTCAGGGGAGATCTACTTGGAGTGTGTGGAGCACTGGTGTACTGGCAGTAGTGGATATGGATTGGTTGGAGGTGAACACCAACTCGGTGTTTGAGTTGTGTGTTGGGACCATAAGAGAGAGAGCTTTGAGGAAAGAATTACTGTACACTTGAGGTGTGGGAAGCCTCTGAGAGGTGTGAAGAAGAAGTGGCATCTTCTTTATTGTATTCTTTTTTGGATGAGTATTAATACAAGTTGTGTATTATCTCTCATATTCTGTGTTGTTTCTGATTTCTAGTTACTTGTTACTTCTGGTTAATTCCGCATCTTAAGTTGCTTGTATATGGTAATCAATTGTGCTTTCGAGGGTTCCTAACACCAACTAACTTGCACATTTATATTCCTCTTGAGACATCGTGGATATTTATGTCAAAATCAAAGAAGAATTAAATTAGACAATTTTATGCATTGATTATACTTAAGCAAAACCAAGATCTTATTCCTCTGCCTATGGTGAAGTGATCCAAAAAGTTACAAAATCTGAAAATCAGTAGAGGATAGAGTCGGCATAAAGGGACATAACCAACAAACACAATCAACCACCTCCCAATTTTGACCTCACAATCGACGCTTAAATGATTATGATTTTTTGTTAGATCGTGATCATATTATAGCGTTTTCATTCTACTAGTTTTAGGGGGTTGCTTCTATTATCAAAATTTAGTTACAATCATCTAGTGTGTTCATTTGAGTCTTATTTCTCTATCTTTCTTTTTTCGTTCATTGTTATTGCTTGTCAAATTGTTTCTCATTACTTTTAGTTATTGTTTTGGGTGCTAGAATAAATTTAAATATTGTTATTGACTGTATTTCTATAGATTTTTATCGTGCCCTCATTTTAACTCTATGTGCGTAACTTATTTACCCTTAAACCACAATTAGTTAAAACATACTTCTTTAAATCCTAATAAATGTAACGATGATTTAACCAGGGTGTCTACTGTGTCTCTACTATGATCTTCAATACTATATGGAATGCTTCCTAAATGCTTGATTTTTCTAAAATGTTTGTAAATACTCAATAGAATATTGTGATAATAAATTGCTAGATGTTCATTATGATTTAATTTAAATTCTTAGATGTCTCCTAGATATGATTACATCATCCTAAATGCATTAATGTGTTTATGTATTTATAAACTTCTTGTAGTCATATTATGATTTTATTCATGTGCACTCCAACACCAAACAAAGAGAAAGTGGACAAGATGGAACTACTAAATCGTGGGAAACTCTAACTAATAAAAAAACCCTGGCACCCCCATAAATGTAAAATAAAAAACAAAGAGTAAAAAAAAGAACAAAGGAAAGAAAAGAAAGAACAATCAATGACTCAAAAAAATAAGAAATGAATAAAAAATTACTAATTAAATAAATAATTAATAAATACATAAATATTTTAAGATAACGTAATTTTACAATTTTAATAAATATACTGATTTTTTTTCCCCACAACCAAAACAATGAATAATTTAAAATTAATAAAATTAATCAGAATAATAAATTAAAATAATAATTATTTTCCACTAATTAAAGCTTAGAAAATACATTCATAATCCTCAATACAAAATTTGAGGGCTTACCTGCAATAAATATTTAGACACATTGAAGTTTAATGGTGAAAGTTATACCAGAGTCGTTGAAAATAGTTGAAAAGAAGCAAATCGAAGTCAATTTTTAAGCAACGGAAAAACATGTCGTATAGCTAATTTTAGCATTGCGTATCCATACATATCACACAATCACGTTCCTCATTCTCTCTTTTCACCTCTAATTTTTCAACTGGGCTTTTCTCAATGGCGGACGAAAATCTTAAAAAGTCTGAAAAGCTCAAATCCCATTCCCATTCCCATCCAGTAAAGAGGGAGGAAGATCCTCACCACCACCATAAAAAGTTTCACAGAGATCATTCAGATCATCTCCCCAAAATTCCTGCCCCAAATATAGCAGGTTTGGATTCAGGCAAAAGCCACAAGCCGCCACTACCTTCATCATTATCGAAGCCAGCGAATCTCATCAAGAAAACAAAAGAGACAGTTATTGGTAGCACTTTTAAGAAATCCATTGAGGATGTCAAGCCTAAATTATCTCCCAAGGAGCAGGTGGGTATTTATTATTTATTTCGGCAATTATAGATCCATAGAACAATTACATGTTTAAGCTCATTTTTAGTTTTTTCAATGGATTTGATAATTGAGTTTGATTGGAACAAAGGTTAAGGCTTCAGTGGGGAGTTCATCTAAAGTGAAACAAGAAGTTAGTAGCAGTACGCCTAAGATGAAAACCAGTTCAAGCAATGTCAAGGACAAACAGAAGAAAGTTTACAGCTTGCCAGGGCAAAAACATGATCCTCCAGAGGAGGTAAACTTATTTTTGTTATTGATGTATTTGATTCTTTCTCAGATTGGGAGAAATATGCATTAGTAGCAATACTGTTACGAGGTATCTATTTTCTTAAAATTCACAAGGCACTTGCACCCACCTTCATGCCTAGCTACGCTTTATATCATCATCATGGCAATTGTTCTGCCTTACTTACCACTAGACCGTACGCCACTGGACATAATAAAGGTTATTGGTATGTGTTAAAAATTTAGTTTTATTTTCACATTTTCTGGACTTATGTGACAAATTTTTGGTTTGTTTACTTGGTATTTATTGGGGGAGGTTATGGACAACCTTTAACCTAGCGCAGGGTAAATTTCGATTACACTGGAATGTACCCCAGCTGGAGTTATAAGATACCCTATTGTGGTGGCGAATTTGAACCTTGGTCTTGCTGTTCCCTATTACAATTACGCCATAGCCCCTTAGACACAAATTTTTATATTTTATTTGGGTTTATTTTTGTGAATGATTTCTTTGTAAGTCTTTCTGATGAAATTTGGAC
The DNA here is from genome assembly GCA_037957365.1 of Torreya grandis. Classification (NCBI taxonomy): domain Eukaryota; kingdom Viridiplantae; phylum Streptophyta; class Pinopsida; order Cupressales; family Taxaceae; genus Torreya; species Torreya grandis. Next base: position 2,086,698 of record JARHVA010000930.1, on the reverse strand, counting down.
AAACCTTTTTCTTATAAGGTCCTTTTTTCAAACAATCTTTGTTAGTTTAAAAAACCATTTTATCAGTTTCTGCTTACAGAGATCAGATAAGGATAATGGCTTGATTTTTTAAAGTTTTAAGGAGAAGAAAACAAGCTTCTTGATTTATTTGATGTTTTGTGCAGAGAGATCCACTAAGGATATTTTACGAGTCATTGTATGAACAGATACCCACAAGTGAAATGGCGACAATTTGGTATGAAAGTTTCTATTCCCACATTTACTATCACCTGAAAGTAATTTTTCTATTTTTATAAATTATAGTTTTGGTAGGAATGGTGCAATCTGTTTTTAGCTGTTGTGGATTCAATCTTCTTCATGATAACTGTATTGAGAACTACATTCTTCGGACAGATGTTGACTATGCTTAGTCTGTGCTGTTCTGGAAAATCTGTTTAGGTAGCATACTCTGTTCTATGAGCAATATATGTTCTTTTGGTCGGAAAAGATCAGATACTTGTTATTGACATGTTTATTTCCATGATTTTAGCCTTTTTCTTATTCTAGTAAAAAATAAATTAATAAAAAGAAGTGGTTAACATCTTTCTACTGTCATATTATGTAGAATGCAATCAACAAGATTTGGCAATTAAAATGATCTAATCAGCTTTATTCCGTTGTTGTTGCATGCAAATTATTTTAATCATTAAATTAGAAAAACTATGTACAACCATGCCTAGGGTGTGTCATAGGCAGGCCTGCATCCATTTCAGGTCCACTTCAGTTCTCAGCAACACAGCTCAAAAAAAGTCCTTAAGACCGGAGGACCACGCATCCCAGAAGAACACAGACGAAGAGGCAAATAATCGAACAAAGTCTCATACAAGAAGATGTAGCCAATTTGAGTCAGCCAAATGCCCCCAAAAGAAAGGGATTTCTTGCATGCAATAAAGTAAAACTTAAACAGAACAATTTTTTTTGACCTTTCAGAGGGTTCACTCTAGTCTATGACCATGGACATAAACTAGGGTTTGGCCATGCATCTCCAAAAATAGCTCGACCTCTATAAATAATTAAAACTTAAGCCCAGCTTTGCCCCTTACTAAAGTCATTTGCTTTTAAAAAAAAGGTGAACAGTTTATATATTCAACTACGAAGCACCAAAAGTCAAAATTACAAGCTTTGTCTAGTTGCTTACCAGCACACAACAGCCACCAAAAACCAAGTGATCAGGATTAACCAAATAACCCAAAGTGGGACACTATCAATCCTGTCACATGTACTGAGACCCAACAGTATAATTGTTAACAGTAGCAGTAAGGATAATGCCATCAGACCAGAACTGAATAACAGTAATATCACTGTTCATTCAACAAGTTCTACAGATAAACAGCATTAAAAAAGAAAACAACAGAAAAACATCAGCCAAGTGAAGGCAGTCATAACCACACCACCAGCAACAGAGAATTGCTCGTCCACTTCTGCCTGTAACCGGGGACCTTCCTTATGAAAAGCCTCTTCCATAATTGGTTTGATCATCATCTGGGTTTTCAAATTCTGCAGTTGTTTTATCATGAAGACCCTGGCTTCACACATCGTAGAGGCATCTGAAAATGTGATCAATTGAAGTAGTCATATCCTTCTGCAAATTCTGCATAAAATATTCCAGGGAAACCATGACACCTTTCAATGTTCATAGACTTGGTAGCAGTATGAGACTGATCAGCCATTGCCTGCTTCAGGGACTGGATTTCCTTATGTTGTTCTACTATCACATCGCAGAAATCCTGTATTTTCTTTTGCGAATCATCCCACATATGAGCCTCAGTAGATAGCATCTTATAGTTATTACCAGGGATGGGAGTGGGATGGGGAGCAGGGACAGATGGGCCAACATGTACCTGGGGAGAAGCATCAGGAGTAGGCTGGGGCTGGATTGGGTTGATCTTCTCTGTAACCAGTTTCAATTGCTTTCTGATAGTGTCTCTGACCATGAATAAATTAGCATGCAACCCCATGGTTATTCAAGCTTTGCTAGAATCCGCTATGGCAACAGAATTGTTAAACACTGAGTGACAACCCCTAGAGTGAAAAATATCATGGGGGTGGGGAATGTTGTGAGTGGGAATTTTGACTGCTAAGGGGTGTTGGACATTATTCTGCAGATCAAGTTCTTCCATATCCTTGATAAATTTACTACCCACAGCTGAAGATCCAAAACAATTTTTGTGCCAGTTATCATAAGATCTAGCCAAGCTCATATGCTTCATTATAGTTTTAGTGGAGGGGCTGGCGGTTCCGGCTTTGACATTGGGCTTAGTCATTCTGTTCAGCTTACAAAAAACAACTCCAGTTAAAAGGGAGGGAAGAGTAAACCTGAAATATATGGTCTGAGGATAGAAAGAAAAAAAATGCAGAGGATGGCAACTGAAATGAACAACCTGGAGATGAGACGAGCAGGCAAAGAACGTAGAAGAGGAACACCAACTGAACAGTTGAGCAGCCCTACAGAGACCTTTAAAATCATCCTTGCAAGCTGCCTGCTCACAGATATTCAGGCACTTGTGAACCAGTTGAGATAGAGCATCACAAAACGATTCCACATTCGAGCTTGGACACCCAGAGAAAGCCATATCTAATGAAACCGAGAACAGTGCTGAGAGTGAGAAAGCATGAGTGGATTAATCATTAGAATGCAGGTCCCAAGGCAACCAAACCGAATGCATCTTCTTTCATAATTGCAGAATAATACTTGGCATGAGTTATACTTCCCATCACTCTAGCCTGCCACTTTGAGCTATGAAGTGTGTGGTGGTGGCCAAAAACATTAAGGTAGGGGTAAAATTAATGTCACTAAATTACAACATTCACCAAGGATAAAGGGGAGGGTGGGATAGTCCATGGTGGAGTGAGTGGTGACTTGATCTCCATATAATTCCCTATCCTCAATGAGGTTTTTCATCATTAATTATAGTCTTAAGGCTTTTTCATTACTTTAGCCTGCCACTTTGAGCTATGAAGTGTGTGGTGGTGGCCAAAAACATTAAGGTAGGGGTAAAATTAACGGCGCTAAATTACAGCATTCACCAAGGATAAAGGGGAGGGTGGGATAGTCCATGTTGGAGTGAGTGGTGACTTGATCTCCATATAATGCCCCATCCTCAATGAGGTTTTTCATCATTAATTATAGTCTTAAGGCTTGCTGCAAGCCCGTCGCAAGGGAGGGCATTCAAATCCCCACACCACTTTACGTTCAACCTCATGGAGAAGGCATCTTGGCATAAAGCAAGCAGCCACATTTCGCTTTCTAGGGATGTGATTGAAGTTACAAATTTCAAACGTGTCGCAAAGCTAGAAGATATCTTTCAGAATTTTGTGGAGTTGCCAATTCTCCATTCTTTCTAGATTTGAGACAGCTAGCGAGAATCTGAGAATGCATTTCAACCTGAATACAGTTAATTGCTTTTTTCATAACAAATCTAAGGCCATGCTATATAGCCAAAACCTTCGATTGGTTGTTGGTCTTAGAGCCTAAACCGCAGATGAAACAAAAAAGGATATTAAAATTATTTGCTTTATTCCAACTTTTATAATTGAAATATTGAACCCCAATAGCATTGCTTCACACTTGCCCCATATATTTATCTATTATCTATTATCATATCAATGACACCTACTTGAAGGGCATTTGTCCCATCTTGTCTTGCAAGCATCACATATGTTTACCTAACCTCATTATTTTTGAGAATATATATTTTGTGCAATTAGATCATACCATGGGCTTTAGACTGTAAAGCACCTCCACTTGCAGCAACCTGTACACTTGCAGTCCACTATTATTGACAGTGGTTTTTAGGGTTGCTTGTCTTCTAGGGCTGGTGTAAACAAGTTTTTTCTTTTTGTTTTTAGGAGTGTGTGGTGTGGCTGCCCCTATTTTGGCAGAATGCACTTTAATATTGGGGCATGTCCCAGATAAACAGGATATATCAGTGCAGACTTGTGTACTGGTACCAGTACTGTGTACAAGAACATCGCAAGTACCTATTTTCATGCAGGTTTATTGTAATGAGATGGACACACCTTATGAGAAGATTAAAATAGTAAAAAGACAAGAAAAGAAATAAAAATTTAAAGGATATTAGAGATAATATCCATGCAAATAAAGGATAAAGATTGAATTTTTTTTGGTTTAGTTAGTTGCATTGTTAAGAGATAAGGTTTAGTCTATTATAGATATTTAGATCAACTAAAGCCATGCAAAGGCTATTGATAGTTTTGCTATAGGTAGTGTTATAGCTTGGAATTGCACCCTTTGTGGGAGAGTTCTTTAGGCTCTCCCACTTCCAGCTACAAGCATGGGAACAACCTCAGGCTGTGGGTATCCTGCAGTGAGGTTGAACCTCTAGGCTTTTTAATGAGGCTAGTTCCTCAGGTGCTTCACTTCAGCTCTTGATTCCCACACTAAAGTCTACTGTTGGCTAAGGAAAAGGGATAGGAGGATAACATGAAAGGAAATTTAAGCTAAGGGAGGTGATGCACCAAAAGAAATGATCCAATTAGTCTGAAAAATGACACTCATTCAGCATAAGATGAATTTTGCTCACACAACCTCACAACCAGCTAATTTGCATAAGTATTTCGTAAACTAGGCTCACTGAACCATACATGAAGTAAAGAGGGATTTTGAAATCCACACCAAGTGTCCATTAATGGTGGAAAGAGCTTAAGTCCAGACCTGCAATTAATTTGAAAACACCTAAAAATAGGCAAGAAAGAAGGACAATGGGCATGGAAGAACACTTCTTCCCAAAGCCATCAACGCAATTTTCAGACAAGAGATAGGTAAAAAATAATCTTTATTGCTTCAAAAGGTCTTTTACAAAGCGATTTTTGCAGAGTAACTTTATCGCTAGCCTAGGAATAATTTCTTGGCTCCAAGGCCTCTATTTATAATAGAAAAGGGGGAAGAGAAGATGGGAATGCGTGAAAAATTGGGAATGGAAACCATAAATTCCTGCAACCACCACCGTCGTCCTCCTTCGGTAGATTTTGAGAAGCCATGTCGCGGGCAGTTGGAACATTGCTTCTTGGCACGACTGCATTGATCTTTGTATTAAAGCTGGCATGGCGACCTACCCCTTTATGTGTCTTGTTGAAAAAGGACGCAGGTCTCTATGTGTTGAAAAAACTGGCCGAACCATGCCGCTTTTACACCGAACGGTCATTTGTCAGGAGCGAGCCATATTGAAGGATGAGAATCTTCATAAATTCCCAGCTACCAGCCGCTTGGACTCCCCTTTGTGCTGATTGGTCGTTGGAAGCTGCCTTGGATCCTTGACTTGCGTCGTGGATGCCTTTGTGCCACTTGGCAGCGTTTCATTTCTCCGATCATGACTCCCGTGCATTGTCGATCCTTAGAAAATGCTATTGGACCGAGCTTATTAAGTCAAGCAGCATTGGAAAAACCTGATCTACTCTTTGTTGTGTAATTCGGGTTTTCAAAGCTACTTGACTTATAAAGCTTTTCAAGCTATGTCATTGAAGAATCCCGATTTACTCTATGTAGAGTAACTCGGGCTTTCTGATCTCTCCAACTTTGGACTCTTTCTGCGGGCTCCTTTGTTCTTCGAGATCTATTTGTCTTGGGCAAATCTCCTGAAGGAATTCCTCAGGGCAGTTCGTCCAAAGGAATTTCTTCAGACTTTTTGTTCGAAACTTCCTTCTTGCTCTCTCCCTTCGGAATTTGCCTTTTGGATTTTTCAAAATGGACTTTCCCGAAGGGTGAGAGACCCTTCGGGCTTATTGTATGTCCCTTCGGGCTTCTGCAAATGGTCCTCCCATCGAGAAAAGTGCCCTTTGGCCTTTGAAAATGGTCCTCCCAAAGGGAAAGATACCCTTCAGGAATTTTGAAATGGTCCTTCTGAAGGGTAACATACCCTTTGGAATTTTGTTTTTTGTTCCTTTCCTTGGGAATTATTTTCTGCAGGCTTTTGTGAGGACTCTCCCGAAGGGTAAGGGACCCTTCGGGCTTCTACAAATGGTCTTTTCCGAAGGTAAATATACTCTTCGGAAAATTTGAAATGGTCCTCCCGAAGCTCAAAAGAGCCTTTGGGAAACTTGTAATTGTCCACTTGGAGAAGGAAATGCCCTTTGGATTTGTTGATGACCCTTGGAGTATTCTTTGGAGAAGACTTGTCCCTTGAAGAACCCAAGGAGCACTACTTTCGAGACCAAATCGCGTTTGTCAAGCCCCTTTACTTATTTTGGGCTTCTGACTGCTCACAACTTATGAAGTAATTAAGTAGTGCTCCTTAGAGCACCCGAAATACACTGTCCATGAGTAATTCGGGTTCGTAAACCCGAATTACTTCTACTTATAAAACATTTAGAAGTCAAGCACTGCTGGAAACCCAATTTGCACTGTGCCCTCAGAAACCTGAAGTCTTGTGACTTTGAAAGCCCAAAGACTTCTACTTTGGAGAACCTGAGGTTGTCTGAACTTGCCATTTTTGCTTGAATGTTCACCTTCTCACACTTGGGCAAAATTTTGGTATGTGGGCCAAAAATGGCCAACAGGGATTTTAAGATTGCTTTGTGATTTTAAAAAAAGTTATTTTTCTATCACTTTGTGATGAAGCAAAGGTTATTAATTTTCAGATTGCTTGGTGATGAAGCAAAGGTTTTTAGAGGAGGTTTCCTTGCCTATAAATATGGCAAGACATATTGTAACATGGACATAATTATTTGAAATGAAATGAATGATTTTGCACCTAATCAAAGATTGATTGTCTTCAAAATTGGAGGTGGCTCACTTGTGAGCTTGGGCTGTTCTGTTTATTGCTTGCAATTAGAGAATAATTTTATTACTTGCATTTAGAAAATGTTTACTGCTTCAAACTGTTTCCTTTCACTTCATAATTTACTATTTTGAATTTTCCTAGGCATATTTTGTTCTTTAATTTTATCAATTTCAGTCCAGATTTGTCGAGGTTCATAACATTGGTATCGGAGTTGTGACTTTGTTAGCTTGTGAAGTTACAGTAGCATACCCAGAATGGGGTCTGAGGAAGAGCAAGATAGAACCGAGTTAAAACCAGCTATGGAAGAAAGTTTCCAGCCTTTGTTTAAAGACTTAAACAATAAGGGTAGGGATGTTAGAGAAATGACACAGACCATGCAAGGGCTACTGCACAACATGGTCAATAGACACCCTTCATCACATCAGTCCTCACCCAAGGTTGAAATGTGGCATTGCCATCAGATTAGGTCTAGAAGGGTGCCTTCAATTGAGCAACAATTGGGTCTCCTTCTCCTATACAAAGGAATATAAGAAGAGAGGCAAGAGAATATAATGAAGACCCTATAAAAAGGTTATGGTGAGTGTATAGGGCTCATCATGCACTGCTTGAAGCCCATGCCTGCATTATTTGCATACACAATGGTATTCCTAGCAGGTCTGGATAGTCATCCACCACGGTGAGATTCGGGAATTAAAGTCTACCATGAAATTCACACCCATTATGCCCACTTTGCCGCTTTCACTATCCCAAGCAGCTGTTCCATAGTCTTGTTTGCCGTAAATAGCATATGCGAAGGAGTCAATTTTGGACATCCCATGGCTAGCCAAGCCTGCTTGGTAAGAATGTTCACTTTAGTGCCGGTATCTCCCAATATCTTGCATACATCAAAGCCACTGATTGTTGCATCAATTATCAACTCTTTGTCATATGATGAGTTTCTCACAATTTGGATGTGTTGCGGCTCATAGTCTTGGGGTGACAGTGCTTCTTCCTTACTTGAGTGCCTCGGTCAATCTCTAAATCTTGTTAGAGCGAACTCCCTTTTTAGGAGCATCAAGATCTCTTTCAATACTGCAAGCTTCGTTTCAACACAATCCGAGTTGATGGATCAGTGCAAGGCAACTTTTCTTTCTGTAGCAGCAACCAATTGCTTTTGAAGCTCCTATATCATTTCTGTTGCCTCGGCCAAAACTTCCTTTTGATGCCTCAGTTGACTACATTCAAGGCTTGTATTGGCGCCAATGGTGTTGTTTTCTCTCTCCAAGTCTAGCCCCAGATCTCATGGAGATATTCACCAAGTGTTCACTGCTATTGCGATGGGAACAATTCTAATAGCCACATCTTCCATTCCTTGCCGCGCAACGTGAATAATGCTTGTTCCTTTTCGGTGTTCTCGTGCCAATATTTTCCCAACTAAACTTGGGCAATCTTGTGTTCTATGCTTCTCTCCACAAGTGCCACAATGGGGAAACTTTGGGCATTGCTGCCATTTGTGCATTGGGTCATGCAATTGTAGAATCCATAGTGCTTTCGTTTGCGTCTACACTCAACAACGTTTCTTCCACAAGCTTTTTCTTTGCGATCTCCTGCACTTTGTTCATTGGTGTTGATCAATCGCTGTGCGTGCTCTCTACCTTCGTGCACACCATCAATGAATTGACAATCATGTCATGGGTGGTACATTTGTAGATCATGCACTGTTCATTGACACGAACCTTCCTCATTTTCCTTAGCATCGGGCAGTAAGCCTACAAATGAATTTCATCTTTGCAAATGGCGCAATAGGCCATGACCAATTTTCATTTTAGGCAATTGTTCTTTGTATGGCACTTCTTTCCACATTATACACACCATAATCCTTGCATGGAATCCAAAGATTGGGCAACACTCAACTATTCCACCCGCTGCACCTTCTCGGATATCTGCACTTCGACCATGCTTAGACCTAATAAATTACCCAAATCTACACTACCTTTGGCTCTCAGTGCTGCTTCAAGGGCCTCCCTCTGGTATTATAGACATTTTGGCTTTCTTGTCGCATGATCTCCTTTAGGTGTCCATCAATTAATCATTCTCTACTCTACTCATAGTCCAATCTGAACAACAATTCACACTCTTTGTTGACCTTGAAAATGCACTTAAGGTAAACATTGAAAGATTATCTAAGACTTGAGGTGTGCGTGAGATGTGCCAAAGTCTCTTGGATACTTGTAAAGGTGCATCTTCAATATCATGTGTGTAGAAGCACACATTTGGTGAATAAACACACTTGAGAAAGAAACACAATGAAGGAGAAGTTGACAAATGGCAAGCATCCAAGCAAGGATAATGCGGATTGTGTAGGATTGATCTAGGTTGGCAAGTATATGCTTTGAGAGGAATGGAATATGCCACTGCTCAAGAGAGGTGGATGCATGAAAGAAGGAATATTTTGATGCACAGGGCATGTGGTATGACAATTGATGAAAGAGTGTTGAATTAGCAACAACTGGTGAGGGTCAAAAGGGTCTAGGAAAAATATAAGTAGGGACCTTGGCCTCTCATTTGAGACATTTGGAATTTTTACATGTTTTCCAATGTTGAGTTAGAGCAATTGAGAAAGTTTGGAGCTAGGGTTCAAAGGATTTATGAGTAGTCTTTGTATAATGTTTATATGTAAAGATGTTCCCTTGATGGCGATGAATGTTAAGAAATGATGTATGCTTTGTACTATGGATGTTGGAGATGTCAATGAAAGATGAGTTCTTTGAGTGAATTGTCTTGTGTAATAGTGTTTGTTGTGTACGTAGATGATATTTTATGCTTTGTTTGAGTAAAGATGATGTGCTTGTGTATGTCTTTATGTTTTGTTGTCATAGCAGGGCTCTTGGTGTTCTCTTGTTGTGCCTTGGGTAAAATTGTAAGTCTTCAGGGTTAGATGATTTGTCGGCTCCATGAGTATTTGTTATCTATTCCGTGAGATTTGGCTTGTGTAGGGCCTAGGTAAAAGATCCTAAAAAAGCACACCATTTTGGTTCCATTGTTGGGACCCTGTTTGAATGGAGTATGGAGATCGTGGTTGTAGATGGAGGGGCACATTTCTTTAAAGCAGGTGGAAGCCTGGTTTGAGGCTAAGTCTTTAGAATTTGCAAAAGATGTCAGAAGTAAGTGTTTGAAACCAAAGAAGTGGTTGGAGGAGAATATTCAAAGCAATCTGTATGAAATATTTTTTGCTGAGCTATTGGAACATGTTCATGCTTGGTTAGCTGCCTATGTGGTAGGTCATAGTCGAAACTTTGAGAAGAAATACACCTGGACTGAAGATTAGGTAAAGCAGTTAAAGAATTTGGATGTAGAGTGGATGGGAGTTTTTAACTTCTGGTGGTGTGACGTGTTGAACAACCATCTGTTATAGTTCTCAGTTTTGATTTATTCATGTCTTAAGGAAGCAAAATTTCAGTTTTTGTGGGAGCCTAGAGGCTCATTCATTGTGCAAATCCTTTTTTGGATTAAGATGCTTATGGTTGATTGAGGAATCGCAAACATGAGGAGTGGCTAAATCTGCCCGTGTAGGGAATAGACAAATTGCAAGGAGTTTCGCAAGTTTGTGTGAAAAGAAGAAATTCCTAGTGTTTTACTAAATAATGACACAATAGATAAATGGCACTATGAAATGGTTAAACAAAGTGCACAGTGGAAATTTATATTAAATATGGTAAATTAGATCTCCCTAGTGCTTGAAACTGAGAATTGAAATACAAAATGGAAAAGATAGGGAAAGAGAGAAGTGACAAAAACCAACACACCTAGATTTTTCAACTAATTTCTGAGATTGGAAACAGGGTTCTAAGATTGACTGGACTGAAACCTTGGAATTTGATTGCAATTTGGTATGCAACCAGATTCATGGGACCCACGAATATGGCTGACTAGAATCACTTGGTCGATTACAATTTTTTTGCTGATTGTGGTTCCCTAGTATGATTGTGGCAATACTAAATTTCTAGATTCAAAACTTTCTGTGATGCTTTGGAAAAGTGAAATGACTTGGAACCTAGCTTCTCTTCCTTAAATTGTTGTGCATTGTCTTCCAAATCTACTTTTCTTTGACTTAGCTCTAATTTTCCACAATGTCGCAAGAATAGAGAATATATGCAAGGTTAGTGACTTGAGACCGTGTGAGGGTTGCAACTACGTATCCTTCACACTCAAAAGTAGGGCTCAATGTAGTTCTAGTGCTTTGTGAGTAATCCCAACCCAAATGAGAGAAGATAATCAAATGCAACTATATCCTTCGCTATGACCTTTTGGTACAAGATATGTTGGCACAAGACTTGAATAGATGATGTGGGCATACTTGAATCAATGTGCATGCTCCTTGACTAATGTGCAATATACTCAATGTGCAGCTCAATATGGAAATTCTCGGATGGAATTGATTGATAGGAGATCACTTCGGTTCGAAATGGCTTAGGCTACATTTGTATATATAGGCTCCCCAAGGACAAATTTACAAATAGGACGACCATGAAAAATTGTGAGAATCGACAATCAAGGCACATGAAATCAGCTTGGGATGAAAAGACCCACAAAAGGCATGTGACCAGAATCGTGGGATCCATGATTATGGTTACGTTGCAGTAAAGGCTCAAAATAAAGATTAAATTGGCCACAGGATGATTGGATGGATTATAATGTAGACAAGTGAGATATCTAAAATGTTTGAGGGTATTTGGATGACATAAGGCTACAAGGGGTCCAATGTGGATGGAAAGTGTCAGAAAAGAGCCAAATGTACACAAATAGGCCAAGTGTGATAATGTATGACAAAGACGCAATGGAAAAAGGTCTTGTACCAAAATTAGGTGTCTACACTTACTGAAATGAAGTCTTCTAGTTAAAGGGAGGAGAGAATGCAGAGGTATAATGAAAGGAAAGAGAGAGTAATGTTTGCTAATGATCTTGGGAAGAAGGGAAGGCCAAGTCGGATGAATGCCGTTGGAACCCGAAACAAGTGGGGAGGGAATGTGATTGGTTAGCATAAGGAGGAGAGAAGCTCTTGTGAAAGTGGAGACCCTGCGCATGGACGATTCCTTGAGTGAGGAAGATCCATGAAATATCCTTTTTGGGGCTGAAATTAGATAAAAGGGGTTTTCCAACAAACTCTAATCAAACAAGAAAATTTATGAAAGGGCTCAAACCCTAGATACACAATCAATTTTAGACTGCTGTAGGTGCCCAATTATAGAAAATTATTTAATAATTCAACCAACAATAATCAACCAAAAACTTGATTTTTGCAATGTTAAAGGGCTAGAAATTATTACAAAAGTATCAGAATTATTTGTGGCTGTTCCACATTCAACAAAGGCCAAGATAGGCTCCAAAAGACCTTCGCCCAACCCGAAGAAGGGTTCGCTAGGGCCAAGGATGAATCGCTGCAGCTCCCAAGCGTTCGCCAATCTCTTTTTGGCCTCCAAGCCACTTCGCCTAGCCTTCAAACCAAATCGCCACACCTACAAATGAAAGTATGGTGTTCAAAACACCTTTGGAAGACAATTCAGCTCCATACAACTTCCTTACGAAGCTGCCCTAATTTGTCTCAAGGGTTTTCATCCTTAATTCTAGTCCACCTTGAAGGGTTTTGTCCTCAAGGAGAAAGTCAAGCGTTTTCATGCTTAGACTCAATGAATTCAATTATCAAATCATGCATAATCTTTTCAAATGATCACTCACTTGCCTTTATACCCATCCCCCAAAGGGGTGCGTCCAAAATGGAGGGAAGACCTTTTTCAAAATAAAAAAAAAACAATCCTTATAATTCCCACTGAAGTCCTTGGGCACCCATGACTTTCAAAAGACCACAACTTAAGTGAAAATTAGACAATAAGGTACTTTTGCAATTGCCCTTATAAACCCTTGAGTGTTTCCCTTTTTCTTTCTTTTTCCTTAGCCTTTGGGAAACCAAAACAAGGCTAAGGGTTTTCGTTCGATCTATGCCCCAAAGGGGGACATGACAATCCTCCCCGCCCAAAATTGCTTGTCCTCAAGCAATAACAACATCTATGGAGCTGTCTTAACAATTGCCTTCATGTACAATCTGCATGTAAATGTTTTCCATGGAAGAGAAACCTCATTCAGTACACCTTTGCTGCTGTACCTGAAAAAAATTGGCTGCCGATATGTGCTGGAAATAGTGCTACAACATAGGGTAGTCCTTCTTCCTCCAGACCAAAGGCAGCCATAGCTGTACTTGTTGTTGTTTGATAGGCACCAGCCCTTAGCACTCTCCCCATTAGCCATAAACTTGAACACCTTTCAAACAAGTGGCTGCCCCAAGTGCATTCTTCCTTCTGAAACATAGAACAACTGTTAGGGCCCTCAAAGATGACCTCCCATCTCTTACTCCCATACTTTTCATGGGCTGGAAGCTTCGTCCTTATGTCTGCAATCCTATCTTTCACCCTTTTGCTTGTGTGCTTCCTTGGTTTGGGTGAGAAGGCCCGAAAAAGCAAATCTGAATTGGATTTTTTGAGGGCTGTGTATGAAGTTTACAGCCCTATATTGTCCATTAAACATAAGGAAATTCACAAAGGCAAACCTGAGTTTGTAGTTTACAGCCCAAATTTTGCCAAGAAACTTGAAGCTATTCATCTCACACTCCTAACCTAGGTACTTCCCTTATGCACCATGCTCTCAAGGAGCTTGCTATGAGTCCACAACTCATCTTGAAGAGGCTGGAACAGTCATGAATGACATTATAAGGGGATGTGTCATGGCTGTCCTTTGCATATCTTCCTTCCCCTATGGGTAGAAGATTCCTTTTATCCACTTTTCCCTCCGTCATTTCATTCTTTTGAGCCCTTCTCCATGTTGCATTCCTTATCACGCTTAGTTGAACTTGAAAATGCAAACCTTGCTGCCTTGAGATCCAATTTATCAAGCTAGGACCACTTACCATACCTGTAAGGTGCAACTTTGCTCTCCTTGAAAGGGCTGTTCCCCATCTGCAAATCGTCTTATCATACCACCCTGGAGAGGCCAATTTTCCCTTCCATCTCCAAAATTGACCAAGGGCTGTACCTTGTCATAATTTTTAGAATTCTTGGTTCATGCAAGAAGTTGATTTGACACATGTTTTCCAGAATTCATCTTACCTTCATATTCAGAATTTCTTGCCATAGAAATTTCAGAATTTCCTTCGCCTAAAGCAAGCTGAATTTGTATACCTTCTTTGGAACTTTTCCCATCATCATCGGTAGAGTTTGTTGTTACACAATGTTCAAAATTTTCTGTGCATAACACAAGCTGAACTTGCACATCTTTTTCAGGCCTTCTCCCTACAACATACTCCGAATTCGTGGCAATACAATTTTCAGAATTTTTTGTACATAAAATCCACTGAGTTGTCATGTGAAACTCATAATTTTCTGAGTGTGTTGGTGGCCAATTTCCTTCAAAAAATTCAGTTTTCCTTATACTATCCACAATCTGATTTTTTGCCCAATCAATGGCGTGTATAAATTCACAATTTCCAGAATTTTCAATGTACGTAACCAGTTGGGTTTGTACCTTTTTCTTAGAATTTTCTCCCTCATCACGTTTGGAATTTGTTGACCAAACTCAGAATTTTCTGAGTGTGTTAGGGGCCTCTTGTGAGAATTTCGGATTTTCTTCTATCGTCCATAATTTGAATTTTTGCCCATTTAAAGAGCTGCCCAAAATCTTCATTTTCAGAATTTGAATCACTTACTAAACATGGAATGGGGTGGATCCCCATCCATTGTAGTGGCTGCCCCAATTTAGAAATTGTAGCCTTCTTTGCCTTTCTTGTTGCCATTACAACCGGCCCAAGTTGTGATCCTACACATAGAACAAACATGTTAGTGGAAACAAGAGTGTTTAGCAACACTTTTCTGATCACCTCATCAAGCTTTACAAACGTGATATGAACTCTTTGATGTTTTGCTTTTTCCTTATAACTCCTCACCCGGATTCCCGAGGGTTTGTTTATGTTATCCCGATCATGGCTGTAGTATGTCATTTTCTTCCTCAAACTCATTCCCGAGGTGGCTGGAAATCCACTTGTACTTTCTAGAAACATCTCTAAGGTGCTAAGGGGTGGGAAACACACCACATTAGAATCAAGATTCTCTCTTGTGGCAGTAAACATTGGAGGGAACAAGCTGGAAATGTGAGAAACAACAGTCAACAAGTTATAAACAGCCCTCCCATCGATCCTTGGGTCATGATATCTATTGCTTACCCCCATTTTCATAACCATTCAAACTCTATTCCTTGTCCAACAACATAAAATAGAATGTAAGTGGGCTGTATAATGACTGTAACAGTCATTAATTGTTCGGTTTTCCTTCTCAAACAACGATATGTTCATTGTACAAATTGTACTTTGTGACCCCATATAGCAATTCCTTACATACACAAAATTAAACAAAGCATTCTCCTTCATACCATCGCTGTAGAAATGTGTTTTTCTACATGGAATTTGATTTACAAGAGCTAGAAATGATTCTATAATAGTGGTACATACCTCAACCTTAGCCAAGGGTTGTACAACCTTGTACCGTGTGCTCTTAAATCAATCAAAATCACCCTATGTAGCATTGGAAAATTAGCAAGATCCCAAGGCCTTGCCAACCTCCTTGCATGGGTGCCAAAGAATTTAGAATTTGTATGACAACAATACTAAATTTGTAAGTTTCACTTGAATCCCACATGCATATTAGGAATTTGCAACTCCCCATCCTTAGATTCTTTTGAAGAAATTCCTTTCTCCATTTAGTGCCTTTCATCTTGTCTTCATTGTTAGCATGATCTTCATGGTGATTAAAATATTGTAGGGATAAAGTAGAGTGTTGATGCAACAACCCCTTGATGTGAAGTTCATCAAATTGCTTACCCTTAGTTGCCGATATGAAAATTCTAGCAAATTGAAAATGAACAATAATACTTGGAAATTTGACTTTGACCATCAAATGCTTTCCATCATCATGCCAAATGGATACTTCTTCTTCCTTTAGCTCATGCTCCAATATTTTTCCTTCTTCCTTCACCACTAAGGAAGAACTCATAACACTACTCTCTACATGTGATGGCTCAAGATTTGCAAAGTTTGCATGAGGGTTAATTACTTATAGGGCTGGGACAACTTCAACCTTGGATGCTTGACACCCCATATGTAAAACTTGCTCTTTCCCTTCCTTGTAGAATTCCGATTTTTTTGATTTTCCTTCATTCTTGTCTTTCCCTTTTTGCTTTCTTTGTTGCTCATGAACTTGTTGGACAACTTCTTGCTGCCCCAAATTTTCTGATTTGTGAAACTTAGAAATTTCAACACTTGGCTGCCTCAAAGTGTTGCCCTTTTGCTGCTCAAAGTGCTTCAAGGTACCAATTTTCCGCTGCTCGCTAACCCCTTTCAATTCTAACTTTGTGCCCTCCTTTGATGATGAATCCTTAGGGCAATTATCTAGTGGATCTTCCTTCATCGCAAGTGCAGATTTATTTTCCTCTTCTACATGCCAAGCATGCCTCAAATCTTCTTGTGTAGCTCTTGGGGTTGACTTTAGTCCAATCCCAACTCGTTCTTCCTTCAATTCCCTTGGAAGGGAGGTAGGCCGGAATGACCTAGATAAAGATTCACTTGTGACTTTTGGTGGCTGAAAACTAATGTTTGCTCTTGGAAGGCTCCCTTCACCATTTAGATTTTTTATGGTGTGAATCATTTCTGCCATCATATTATTCAATCTTTCTTGCACTTGGGTAAGCTTCTCCAATCTAGCACCATCCAAAAACCTGAAAGCCATTTATCTTTCCTTCTGTCACTGTTTGACCTTATAAACTCTCAAACCCCACAACTGGCCAAGAAGTCAGCTCTTATACCACTGAAATATCCCTTTTAGCGCTGATATTAGGTCAAAGGGGTTTTCCAACAAACCCTAATCAAACAAGCAAATTTATGAAAGGGCTCAAACCCTAGATACACAATCAATTTCAGACTGCTGTAGGTGCCCAATAATGACACAAAAATATTATTCAAATGCTTCGAAAATTATGGAAATTTTTTCAATAATTCAGCCAACAATAATCAACCAAAAACCTGATTTTTGCATTGTTTAAGGGCTGGAAATTATTAAAAAAATATCAAAATTATTTGTGGCTGTTCCACACTTAACAAAGGCCAAAATAGGCCCTAAAAGACTTTCGCCCAACCCTAGGAAGGGTTCGCTAGGGCCAAGGATGAATTGTTGTAGCTCCCAAGGGTTCGCCAAGCTCTTTTTGGCCTCCAAGCCACTTCGCCCAACTTTTAAACCAACTCACCACACTTGCAAATGAAAGTACGGTGTTCAAAACACCTTTGAAAGACAATTCAGCTCCATATAACTTCCTTACGAAGCTGTCCTAGCCGGTTTTAAGGGTTTTCGTCCTTAATTCCAGTCCACCTTGAAGGGTTTTGTCCTCAAGGAGAAAGTTAAGCATTTTCGTGCTCAGACTCCACAAATTCAATTATCAAATCATGCATAATCTTTTCAAATGATCCCTCACTTGCCTTTATACCCATCCCCCAAAGGGGTGCATCCAAAATGGAGGGAAGACCTTTTTCAAAATGTAAAAAAACAGTCTTTATAATTCCTACTTAAGTCCTTAGGTGCCCATGATCCTCAAAAGACCACAACTTAAGTGAAAGAACAATAAGGTACTTTTGCAATTGCCTGTAGAATTCCCTGAGCGTTTCCCTTTTTCTTTCTTTTTCCTTAGCCTTTGGGAAACCAAAGCAAGGCTAAGGGTCTTCGTTCAATCTATGTCCCAAAGGGGGACATGACAATCCATGGGAGGAAGATGGATGGATATCATAGGTTGATATGATGGATGATGTTGAGGAATGTGCAAGTGATGGTGAAGACTTGGACTCTTAACTTTCTAGGAGCCAAAACCTACACACTTTTGGATATTGAGGAAGAAATTGAACCAGCTATGTTTGAAGTGAAGAGGTCCAATTTGCAACGTAGTGAAGATGTAGACATGGAACAAATAGTGTTCAAGAGTCTAGTGGATTAAAAGAGTGCACAAGCAAGCATAGAAACCACACAATTAAGAGGAAGCATGAGTGTTGCAGCACCGATAGGAAGGGCTGGAGTTCAAAGTCCATTGGCTGGGGGAAGCATTCCAGTGGTAAACCCAACAGTTGCTAATCAAGGAGGTGTCATACAAGGGAGCATAGGGCCGAAAATAGTTGCAAGTGGAGGGCGTACTGATGGATCTGGAGGAGGTGGAGCTTTCAAAAGTGGGATGAATCAACCACAACACTAGCAACAATAAGTTGCAGTTCATCTGACAATTTATTACGAGATGTCGATGAAGTTGCCGAAGTATTGTGGAATTGAAGATGCAATGAATCATATCCACAAATGTGAGATCACTTGACGAGCTAAAGGAGTAAGTTTGCCGGAGAGGAAGGAAAGCTAGCTTGTAATGACGGTACTAGATCATACACATACTTGGTGTCGAAAGTTGGACCCCAACCAGATTGTGGTAAACTTTGGTAAGTTGAAGGCAACCTTTGTGAGGGATTTCCACATACTAGAGTTTGAACAAATCATATTTGCGTTGAAGGAGATTAAGCAATGTGCTACTGAGAGTGTGCATGCATATAATGTGCATTTTAAAACATTGTTGTCAAAGTTGTTGTATGACATACATCCATTGCAACATGCACAATGGTTTGTAGGAGGATTGTTGTAAACACTAAAAGGACAACTTGCAATGAAGACTTTCGCTGATGCACATGAAGCACTAGATGTTGCTTTAAGGATTGTAGTAGTTGGAAACTTTGATATTGGAATAAGTCCGTTTCTAGAGTTACAAATTTTGAAGATGGCAACACAGTTGTAAAATCTTTTGGCAAAGAGTGCACAAGAAGTGTCAAAGGCTTTATGGTGTAGTGATTGTGAGTCAAATGGGCATACCAAGGGGAATTGCAATAGGAAGAAAGTGCAAGTAGTGACGTTGTGTGAGGTATGTAAAGGTGGTCACGAGACGCACAACTATTTGTTGTTACAACGCACCAAACAAATCAATGTCACTTGTTTCTGCAAGATTTGTGATACAAACTCTCATGATGGAAAAAATTTCAGGGTAATTGATGAGATCAAGCAAGTGAGATAGATGGGAATATGTTAGGCTACTGTTGTGCCGTGAACCACAAAATCAAGGTGGTTATAAAAACCAAGAAAATTATAATCAAAATCAAGGGAGGTGATTTCAACCAAAACCAAGGTGGTTATCAAAACCAAGTGAAGTATAACCATAATCAAGGGGGATTGTTTCAACCAAAAAGAAGGTGGCATATACTACCAAAACAAAGGTGAAGGGCACATCCAAGCCCAAGGTGGAAGTTACAATCGAGATCAAAGATATTTTGGGCACCAAGGAGGAGGTAGAGATGAAGGACATGGTATGGTGACATGTTTTAAGTGTGGGGAAGGCCACTACCAAAGAGATTGTATGAAGTACCCGAGGATATGAGGACATTGTTGGGGTGATCATAAGATAGAGTATTGTGCTGAATTGTGCCAAAAGATATTGCAAAAAGATAAAGCACAGAAAGTTGTGGGCATGATCAGAATTGGGGGTCAAAAAGGGCCTGGGCTTAAAAAAAAGATGGAAGGGACAATGGAGGTCCCAAGGTAAATATAACAACTTGGAGTGGGATGGAGACAAAGGTCACAGGAACATCCAACCCACTATCACAAAGGGAGAATGTGCAGTGCAGTAAGAGGTTGCAAAGAATATTTATCCAAATGTGCATGCACAAAAGAACATTTTGATGGAAGTTTTGGAGATAATGAGGACTCTGCAAAGTGAAGTGTAGAATGCACACGAGATGAGGGAAAAAGTCAGGTAAAGCATGAGAAGAAATGCTTGTTAGAATGGAATAGGGGAAATCACAAAACTTCTTTCATTGCTAAATATAGAAGGGGTAATGCCTTTGTTGAAATTGTGGCCTTAAAATGTGGGGGATGAACAAAAATGATTCTAGACCACATGAAGGGTGTTCGACAAGGAACATGTCGTATGATCAAGAGTTAATCATTAATGCCAAGATTAATAATTGGAAAATAAATAATATACTGATTGATACGGGTGCAAAGGTCAACATATTAACCAAAGAGGCATGGAAGTGGATGGGGAGTCTATTGCTGCAGCCTTAGAGCAATTTGTTGTTTATGGAAAATAAGACAAAGTCAAGACCTATTGGGGTCTTGCGCAATGCAGACATGGAGATCATGGGAGTGTTGTTCTCAGTGAAGTTTGAAGTAATAGAAATGGATGAGGACAACTAACCTACGTTGCTAGTAAGACCATGGTGCTATCATAACCAAGCTGATGTGCGCTTTAAACATTCACTATATGAGCTTTTTGAGAATGGGGAACAAATGGTTGCTATTCCCATGTATAATGACCATGGTGCAACATATGTGGAAGGGGTAGATTTAGATGAGGAAGAGAACGGTCTTTGCATTGTTACTGCACAAACCAGGTAGACAATGTGTCTATGAAATGATGAAGATTTGAGCTGGACAAGTGAAGGGGGATTTGATACTTCTAGCCAAGCATGTGTGTGTTGGGTTAGGGACACATTTAACATCATAGGGCGAAAATGCACGAAGGTGGATAGCGAAGGTTCATCTTCTGTGAACTACGTGTTGATCAGATGCCACATAGTGAAGGAGGAGAAAATGAATGAACCAAAGATGGTAAAAATATGGGTTCCATGCGCAACTAAATAGCCAATAGAAAAACCTCAGATAGGAAATAATGAATCAATTAAGCAGCCACAAGCACAAAAGGCTTGCGGGGTAAAGGTAGTGTGCGGAAGGAAGAGGCAAAGAGAAGCGCATAGAAGCAGTTGGTTAGAACAAGTGCACCAAAGCAAGGAAGGTACCAAGAAAAGTGGAATACAAACCTAGAGAAAATACACATAGGAAGGACACAAAGATACAAAAGGTACCAAGAACAACCATACCGAGCAAATTGCTGAACAAGACATAAGGTCCACAAAAGAAAGAAAAAATAAACCTCACCAGGGAGTTGGAAGTGAGTGGAAATGGTGGGGAAATTGAAACAAGTTAACACGAGGCCACACAATAAGGTTAACTTGATCAACACAAAAATAAAGGACAAGCATATAGCACCCTAGAGAACTATAACAATAGAAGATTGTCAAGAATAGGCTTCAATTATTCCTAAAATTATGCTTTTGGTTAACATGTTCTTTGCTTTATGTTAATAAGCACAAACAATCCTATAGTCGAGCGAGTTGAGTGAGGAATCTCTCAAGATTCTTATGCCAAACGTCTAAGTATCTTTGGGAGGGTTGTTTTGCCATGTGTAATAAGGGAGATAAAATCCCATTCGTATAGTGTAATGGAATACAAAGCATATATGATGGATGTGGAATGAATGGAAACTTGTCATCCAAATCAATGAGATGAGTGAATATTGCCCTAATAATATGCTGCATGATGAGAAAGTGTGCACAAGAGGACTATATGCATAATTGGTTGAGGGCAAGAGAAAAGAAAGAAAAGAAAAGAATGAAAGGAAAGGTCTTGTAGATAAGTGTACGAATTTGAAGGATGACTCAAACAGGCTTTCGGATAGTTGGAATGTGTCTAGTGGCATGGGAAATTTTTGAAACAAGTAATGGGACATGTATGATACTATGCAAGAAAGTATGTGAAGGATGGTTTGTGGATTATGGAGTCCTGTTCGTAGGTTTGAATGCTAGGGAAAAGCTGCACAAGGATGATGATGCACATAACCCAAGAATGCGTAATGAAGACATGGAGAAAGAAGTTGATGACGTCACTTTGGGAGGCAAGGACACAAGAGAAGCAAATGAATGGGGTGGGTGAAGTAATCAATGCATGCGAGGTTATAATTTAACAGTGCATTAGAATTAGTCATTTGCATTTGAGTTTGAAGAGCCAAAGTAGGAGAAGAGAAGAGCCAAGTGGGAGAGCTTGTGATGCTGTAAGGAGAGTGAGGGCATCGTGAAGAGTCAAAAGGAGTTGCATAGAGTTGTTGCATGGCGATGCTAGGTTAGAGCATTGTGGGTTGTAGACTAGAGTAGGTAGAGCCGTGAGGTGAAGTGAGTGACCAGTTGGGTGGATTGAAGGGTTTGAATAAGGGTTTGTTGTAGAAGGATTGGCCATTCCATAAGGATTCAAGGAGAAAGGCATGAGGACCTACAATGGCGAGGAACAACTAGAGAGAAGAGATGAATGTGCAATAGGGAAAGGCATTTGTGGAATCTATCTTAGAGGTTGAAGAAGAGCCGTTGCAAGGAAGGGCACAAAGACCTGAGGGGCCACCACCAACAAAGAAGACGGAGAATAAGCCTCCGTTTTCAACAACACTCATGTCCTTTTTAGAGTTGGTACTGGAAGTTTAAATTCTGGCGCCCTGTTCAGGAAGTTGTGTGGTTAGAGGATTTCAACCATCCGAAGTAGTATCGAAACTTACTGGACAAAGAGTTGAGTGTTTCACATGGAACAAGCAATGTAAGGGGTTACATGGCACCCATAGGTGTATTAGAGATCAATGAGCTACCATACTTTGGAAAACTAGAGGAGTTGGTTAAGTATCTGTTGACGTGCACCCATGAGGGTACATTGAATATCACAGGACAAAGATTGAAGATTTCGGCCATGCAAATAAGCAAGATCACTTCTCTCAAGAATGGAGAAGATTTGCATGAGGCAATGAAAAAGATTTCAAAAATCAACAGGGTGGCAAGAGTACTGGGGATAAAAGGGAGGAGCACGTCGATGGTAGTAGAGAACTTACCAACGAATATGACTAGTGCATTGCATGGCTCATTACTTCTAGAGTAGTCTCCATAGGACAATGGAGCATGGTGACCAAGGAAGTTGCATATGTGGTTTATTTAGTGGTGTCAAAAAGAATTGAGTTCAACTATGCAAAGTACATTGCTGAAGAGGTTGTGATGGTGTGTGAGGACGCACATCAAAGAGGTGATGAATTTAAATGGTGGATGATTTTGATTTTGTTGATGATTTAAGAAATTGGGATTCTTGAGGGTAAGTATGGATACTAGACTATTGGTGGATCGATATTTAGCGTAGTGAAATATGTGGCTCATACTTGTAGTCATCATATGACAAACCCCTACAAGAAGAAGATGAAAGCGTGGTATGAGGGCATACATGAAGCATTCAAGGTGTATAGGATACGACTAAGGATGCCAAAATAATGTCATGGATTTACTAGGTTTTGTGTGATGTCAAACTATTCATTAGTGATGATGATGATCAAAGATGGGAATTGGTCAAGCTGGGCAAAATTGCTCTATGTGGTAAACGTGTAGTATTTGGAAGGCACGTTAATTAGAGTGAAGGATGTGCAAAAGGCCAATTGTTGATATTGTGGCGATTGATGCATCGAGGAGTGCTTTGAGGAGGAAGTATAAAACTCCAAGAAAAACTGAAGTGTCAAAAGATGAGGAGTTGGATAATGAGCGCTTGGAGCTCAAACCTCGTATTTTTGCTAAGGTTGAGCATTAAATAAGGTCACATCATCGATAAAGACAACATAGGCTATATCGGTGGAAAGGTTGATGGTGATTGACGAAGTTGCTATGTAGAGAAAGGAGGAAGAAATCAGAAAGAAGCAACAATAGGAGGAAGTTGTGCTGGGAAAAGGCAATAAAGTTGTGACAGATTCTGAGGGAAGTTTATCCTCTTTGGATGATCAACCTTAGAAGAAGCAACTTCAGTTCTCTGTGAGCGAAAGGATTGCCAAAAATCTGTTTTGAACTACAGGAAGGAGTGCTGCTCCATCCCCAAGTTTTTCTCAAGGAGGAGTTGAAAGAAGGATTCGTGTTAGGAGGGAATCTTGAATAGGGGTTCCAAGTCAAGTGCTAACTAGAGGGACAACTGCTACACAAGCTACACAAGAAAGTGTCGAAGGCCCTGGACAATAGGAAACTGTTGTTGCTAGTGCAACAAGTCCAGTTGGCCAAGGGATTCCACGCCCAAGCTCACCAGTAGCGGCTCAAAGCCCGCAAGGACAAGGAGGTGCTGCGAAAGAAGGTACAAACATTGTGCAAAAAGATGCTAATGTGGAAGAAACGTTGCACAGGTGAGTAGGTGTTGAACAAACAGGGGATGGAGCAAGCACCGAGTCAAGTGAGGCTCAACAAGAGGTTAGACAAGAAGGAACCAACAAAGAAGTAGGGGGAGATGCGCAAGGTGAAAAACATACTCCGGGAGATTTTGCACAACAAGAGCAACAAGAATTTGAAGAAATGTTGGATGTTGGGAGAACACCTTCGGCATGGGAATGATTATACATAGGAATGTGATGGATAATGCATGTGAAAGGTTGAAGACTATATTTGATAGTCATATTTAAGAACAAGAATTTTAAGTCCCTGTGAAGACAATAGTGAAGGTGAGGGGATAGGATGAGGAATGCAGTGGAGAAGAAGAGGAAGGTGTCAAGGTGGTTGACCCAAGAAGAATGACGATAGAGGTTGTTGGGATAGCATTAGTGAAATTAACCACAAAGACAACTTAGAGGAATGTTATTGACAGACATGTGTGTTGAGGATGTGAGCGATGAGTTGAAGCATGAAAAGGAAACTCCGAGGGAATACGAAGTAGAAATTCAGAGGTTGATAGAGTTGGTGGAAACAAAGTGACCACAAGTATATGAGGGTGAGGATGTTAATGAGAAAACACCCCTGGAGAAGTTAGGAAGAGTAGTTGCATACTTGTTGTGCGCTGCTCCTACACTAGAAAAACCTACTGAAGAAGAGCTCCTTGCAGAAAAGGTTGAAGGAGTTGAAATCAAAGTTTGAGGATTATGCAGAGCAGTTAACAAACACAACAAATAATCTCTGCTTGAAGACCAAGGAGGCAGAGAAGATATTTGGAAGATTTCAATATGCACATGAATACGTAGATGCTTGGGTGAAGGAAGATGATACCACATACAAAGACTTAATGGTGTGCATGTATGTTGAGATAGACAAAGTAGAAAGAGAGAAGGAGATTAAGGAAGCTTCCAAATTTAAGACACGTGAACAAGAAGTGCTCAGAGTTTGATGTTTTGTTTGCAAAGCTTCAAATGAAGATAGTGCGAGATGGATATGTGTAGTAGAAGTAGTTGGCACATGCCATACTAACAAATTATGAGAGCAATCATGAGAGTGAAAAAGTAATAAAGAAGTTACTAGAGGATGTGCAGGAGCTAATACCGCAGATAGAGTTAGCTATTGATCATTGGGATCATATGGAGAATGAATTGAAGCAAAAAGTTGCCTAAGCTTTGATTGCGTGGGAAGGAGAACCTGCCATGATTGAGTCAAGTACAAACTTGTTTGAGGATAGACAAGAAATGCAGTGTGGGGGAATGTTGACCTTGTAAATGCACTTAGGCAAACAATGAAAGATTATCTAAGACTTGATGCATGAGTGAAAGGCACCAAAGTCTCTTGGATGCTTGTAAAAGTGCATCTTTGAGATAATGCAGACATAAATAAGGAGGTTGTGCTGGAAATACGAAGCACATTGTGCGGGTTACAACAAACACACATTTGATGAAGCACACACTTGAGAAAGAAACACAAGAAACATAGTGAAGGAGAAATTGACAAATGGCAAACATCCAAGCAAAGATAATGCAAATTGTGCGGGATTGATCTAAGTTGGACAAGTATATGCTTTGAGAGCAATGGAATATGCCACTGCACAAGTTAGATGGACGAATTGAAGAAGGAATATTTTGATGCATAGGACATGTGCATGACTGTTGGCAAAGGAGAGTTGAATCAACATCAGTTGGTAGGGGTCAAGGGGATCTAGGAAAAATATAAATAGGGATCTTGGCCTCTCATTTGAGTCATTTGGAATTGTTACATGTTTGTAGGTGTTGAGTCAAAGCAATCAAGAAAGTTTATAGCTAGGGTTTGAAGGATTTACGAGTAGAGTCTTTGTATGATGTTTGTGTGTAAAGATCGTCCTTTGATGGTGATGAATATTAAGGAATGATGTATGCTTTGTACTATGGATGTTAGAGATGTTAATGAAAGATTTGTTATTTGAGCTTGTCTTGTGTAATAGTGTTTGTTGTGTACTTAGATGATGTTTGTGCTATATGCTTTGTTTGAGTAAAGATGATGCGCATGTGTACATCCTTATGCTCTGTACAAGAATGATGTATGCTTTCTACAATGGATGTTGGAGATTTTAATGAAAGATGAGTTCTTTGAGTGAATTGTCTTGCGTAATAGTGTTTGTTGTGTACTTAGATGATATTTGTGTTATATGCTTTATTTGAGTAAAGATGATGTGCATATGTATATCTTTATGCTTTGTTCTCATAATGGGGTTCTTGGTGTTCTCTTGTCGTGCATTGGGCGAGCTTCTAAGTATTTGGGCTTTAGATGAT
Source organism: Torreya grandis (assembly GCA_037957365.1). Taxonomy (NCBI): domain Eukaryota; kingdom Viridiplantae; phylum Streptophyta; class Pinopsida; order Cupressales; family Taxaceae; genus Torreya; species Torreya grandis. The sequence goes on along the minus strand of JARHVA010000930.1, from coordinate 2,060,443 downwards.
ATGCTGGTGCTGTGAGAATTCATTATTTGTTGCACGAGATCTGGGTTGCAAAGGGTCTAGGTAAAAGATCCTCAAAAAACACAACACTCTTCGCAACATTCTACTTGATTTCCTTTAAGTCAGCGATGTCTACTCACCGCATATTGGAATTCTCTGAGGAATGCCTACACAAGTGCTATATAATCCCTACAAGGCTAATTGGGATTGAACATGCAATATCATGTGCGAGCGTGATCTTGTGTAGCCTTCTTTGTAGACACCATGGTTCCCCATGCGTGACACACTATCTCACCTTTTTTTGGTCGCTCTCTTCGTGGTAGGATCGATGGTGAACATTATTATCAGTCGACGACCTCAAATTATTAATACCACAATCCCAATTCAATAACCCTGTCTTGTATAGTTTGGTAATATAAATGGAATGCCGGTAATAGCTGTTTGTACTGGAGATGTGGAGGCAGGGGTGACGCATCAAGAACGTTTGGATTCTCTTGTTTCATCGCCACTCTTTGGATTGCAAGTATCCTTGCAACAATTCCTTCATGTCAAGTAGTTTGTTGTTGCTTCACTTCTTTCCTCCTCACAAAGAGCAGCACAAGCATGAGCATAGGTTGGCATTATTGACGATGGTATGGACTCTAGTGCACCACTTTCACATACACTACTATGGGATACAGGTTGCACAACATGCTCCTTATTGGGCTTCGACATTCGCCCTATCAACTCTTCACAAGAGTTTTGGTTTCTTGTGCATTCCTGTGTAGGAGGGCTCCCATGCCTTGTGCTCTGCAAAGGCTTTCACCACTTTCTCGGACTGCCTTTGTAAAGCAACATAAGCTTCTCTCAACTACCATTTACTTTTGCCCCTTAGGACATCGAACCATTTGCTCTAGCCCTTCTTCGAGCGCGAACCCACACCATCCCCTTTGTGTAGACCTCTCCATCTCAATTGGTTTACACTGGCCAAACTTCAACACCACCCAATGTTGAGGTTTAGCCTTCCATTGACGCAACTCTGGTACTCTTTGTGCTTTCCTCCACCAACTCCATCGCAAGATTCCTCAACAAGTAGAACAAACAGTGCTGACAATGGAATCTAAAGTGTTGGTTGTTTTTCTACTCTCGTTGATTCACTTAACCAAACAACCATGCATTTACCAGATACTTAGAAGTGTTAGTGTGTCACCCATAGTTTCAAAACTTGTGGTTAATTTCTGAGAAACTACAACATTTGCGAGTTAAGGGCCAAGGGAGAAAATCGCTTGGCGAGTTTCCGCAGAAAACTTGCAGTCCTCGCAAGTTTTTGGAAAAATAGTCAGCAGATTTTTTTTCAAAATCTTAATCTTTTTTTTGCCTAAACCTAATAGAAGAAAAAATACCTATATGTTCTCCAAATTTGTTTTATATGCATTTTAACAATAATTTCCATATTATTCAAGTTTAGTTTATGAATTTATATTTTTTTAATTTTTTGAGTTTTTTGCCGTCACGAGTCCAAGTCAAAATTTTGTGTTGCCAAGTTTTTACCAAGTCCAAGTTTTTGAACTATGGTGTCACCTTTTTTAGGAAGACACTTTGCAAGATTTCTCACTCGAAGTGCTTTAGAGATATGAGTCAATCTCATCGCTTGATGGGAGAGGATTCCTTGAAGAAAGATAACTTATAACTACTTTGACTTATACTCATAACCATTTCGCATACATTCTAACATGTAAGGGAAACACACAAGTAAATACTTATAACCATTAAAACAATCCAGCCATATATTAATCCACAAGAACTCGAATATTACCATGTAGAAGTCCGTCTTGCTCTATTAGAGTAGGTTATTTATTTTAGCTCATGTTCCCCAGGGGCTTTACTTAGTTAAGCATTATTATTATTATTTTTAAAGTAAAAAGTTTTATTTATTTCTTAAAGAGATAGTACAATATCATCTTATAAGTATATCTATCTCCTATAGCCTTTATACTGTACTCTAAAGAGACTGACCATATAACGATTGAGGAATATGACTGCAGCAATTATTCGTGGGCTTCTTCAGTGACTTCAGTGACCACAATGATTTCTTCTGGTTGTGCTGCTTGCCCCCTACGCCCTTGAATGCAGTGCCAGTGATGCAGGTGTATTTTGATGCTAGTGGTGTCTTCCACCAATTTTTCAATCTGATTTCAAATAGTTTCAATTTCATCCGTATTTATCCGAATCATCGACAATACTTGTGTTTGTAGTTTCGCTTCTTTTAGAATGCATTCCATGAAATTCTTCAAGTGTAGCAAATTGTCATTGATTGCTTCCGTCATGTTATAATGCGCTACAAAAAACTCCCTGAAATGCTTAGTTGTCGATTCCATCTCCCTTTGGTGTTCCAAATTCTCGCTGTTTTGTTTGAGTAGCAAGTTATTGATACTGATTAAGGTATCATTGATTTTGTCCATCTCGAGATTTTTCTCCTGTGAGATTTCTTGCTTGCCTCTTGTTGAACTACTTTCCTGAGGAGCGGAGCTAATTTCTCCTATGCCATGATTCGCCGTACCACCCTCCTTTTTATAAGCTGATTTTTTCGAAGGACCAACCTCGTCCCGAGTGGCTTTTCTTTTGATAGTGTCTGGCCTTGCATTGTTCTCAGAAATGACAATTCCCTTTTTCTTTTCCATCGCTCTGCCTTCTTCACTAGCTCGTCTAATCCATTTTCGCCCCCCCTGATAAAAGGTGTGGAACCTCTTATTCCTGTGTTCTTCCAAATGTGCTCAGGGAGAGTTTGCCGGGCTTCCCTCTTGATATTTCGTGTTTCTGTTATCACTCTAGAGTGCACCCTGCTTGAAGATGTGCAAAGCACAACTTCTCTCCAGCTGATACAATGGGAACTTCTCAGAGGGTGGGTGTCTCTGTGTTGATAAGAACCTCCAGAGAGCGCTGGTTCCCTTAATATTTTTTGCAATTAAGTCTGAAACTGTTATTTTTGGGGTGAAAAGAGTAAGGGTAAACTTTGAAAGAAAATCTAAGGGGGGTGAGACACTTGAATTGATTAGATCCTCTGAAGTTATTGAAATCAATGCACACATATAACCAAAATGCAATTTATATTCTGTCCCTAAGCAAAAGTGTTTTAGAGGAAGGGTTGAAAACCTCTTCAAATGACCTGCAAAAGGGTGAGATAGAGAGCGATAGGTGAGGAAGGGACCTGCAAAAGGAAATTCTCTCTTATATGTTGATGCACAATCAAATACACACTATGCTGCTGTAAAAAATCAGATTCAGAAAAATAAACTCCTTATTGATCACTGGTCCAGCTTACAATTTCTTTTTTCAAACTTTAGGGCCCCTCTCTATGGCTCGATTCAGCCAATAAATAAGCTTTGAAAAATAGTCTAAATCAGTCTAAGTGTAGTCCAAAAAGGGAAAAGGTCAGTGTTGGTTGGTTAACTCAAGATCTCACCTCTTTTACAATGCCTTGAATATTCAATAAAATTATTCTCCTTTACAAAAATCTGCATGCTTCTCCAAACTTTGGCGTAGAATATAGATGATGGAGCCAAGTTCAGAAAATGAAACTCTCCAAGAAAACTCCAAACATGCATGACCAAGATGGCATGAAAGTGGGCGAAGGAACTCAGGTTTGACCAGTCAACTTCTTTGCATGAAATGTTACGCAAAAAGCTAGTAGATGAACTCCACACGAACTGTTGGAACGTTTGAAACGTTTGGATGCATGAGAGAAACATGTGGCATGATGAAATAGTCAACAACAGTTTCGACCAGTCCAATAACACGTTTGCATAGCTAAGAATCTATTTTTGACCTTTTCTATTTACAATGTCTAATTTCTGTGCATGTATATTCTTTGTCTTGCTTGTTCGCTGAGCTTTATAATGTCGGACTTCTCTATTTATGACTTTTTCGACTGTGTTTGTTCCTTGCTTATCCAGACAAAAGTCTGTGCCTTTCCTTGTTCATTCTCTCGGATTTTCCTGTGTATTTCTTTGGTAATTTTCCCCTTGGTTTTTCTACGGAGTCAAATCCCTTAGAAATTCTTTGGGATCATTTCCTTTAGGTTTATTTGCATAGTCAAAATTTTCAGATCTTTTCCCTGTCTTATGCTTTATATTGGGCTTATTTGTCTCGGGATTTACTTAGCAATTTTCCGGCGGATTCATCTTCTGAAAGAATTATTTCGGACTTTTGTTTATCTCCTTTTCTCCTTTGGCTTTCTTGTCGATTTTCATCTTGTCTAAGACTTCCCTGCCTACCTTCGGAAATTTGTCATGTCTCATTTCTTTCGGACTTTGTCTCTTGGACAAAATGTCCGAAACTTCTCTATGCATACTCACCTTTCCTTTTTCCGAAGGGAATTCCTTCGGACTTTTGTCCAAGTCCTTCAATAATTTGCCAATTTGTTCTTGGTTCTTTGGACTTTATTGTAAAGCAATTTGCCCAAAGGGTACATACCCTTCAGGTTTTTTGTAAAAGCCCCTAAAAAATCATGAGATGAACATTCTCGAAGGGCAGGTGCCCTTCGGGTTTGTTGCAAACGTGCCTTCCTTTCTCGAATACCCTTCGAGCTTTTTGTAAAAGCCCCTTAAAAATCATGAGATGAACGTTCCCGCAGGGCAGTTGCCCTTCGGGTTTGTTGCAAATGTGCCTTCCTTTCTCGAAGTAAGCCTTCCCAAAGGGCAAGTGCCCTTCAGGATTTCTGTCAATGATCCTTCCGAACTTGAAGTGTACCTTCTTCGGGATTTTTGAAATTGTCCTCCAGAAGATTAAAAATGACCCTTCGGCCTTTAAAATGAGCCTTTTCGAAGGGTAGGTGCCCTTTGGAATTCTTGTCAATGACCCTTCCAAAGGGCACATGCCCTTCGAAATAAATGAAATGAACAATTCTTTTGAGAGAGAAGCTTGGCGGATATTTTGAAATGGCCTTTGAACTTTTCCCGAAGGGTACCTACCCTTTGGGATTTTTGAAATGATCCCTCGCGAAGGGTACATGTCCTTCGGGCTTTTTGAAAGAGTCCTTTGTCATTTTCCCGCCAAAGAACTGCCCCTTTGAATTCTTTCGGATTTATTGTCCAACACTTTGGATTTTTTGTCTCTTGATTTCCTTCGGACAAAAAGTCCGAAGGAAATTGACCCCTTCTCGAAGGGCACATGGCACTCGAATTTCTTCAAATGGTCATTTCCGAAGGGTAGGTGCCCTTCGGATTTTTGCGAAGTGTCCTAGTTCTTTGAGAAATGCCTTCGGGCTATTTGAAAAGTCCTTTGAAAACGAGGTGATTGTTTTCTTTCCTTAGGAAAAAAAATCCGAAGGAAATAAACCTTTGTAAATGATCACTGTGGCATTCTTTGGGACTCTTTACAAAGTCCTTTGAAAACTCTTTCCCTTTGAGAAAATTGTCCATTTCTTAACCTGAAACAATTTTTGCTTTTGCAAGCAACCCTGCATATCTGTAGCTTTATAACTATATATGATATTTCGAAAAGGAGATATGGCCTTTGAATTTTATTAGGTGCCTTGTCCTTGAACGAACTGTATGCTCTATATGGTGGCTGTAGCTCTTCACGCAACTGTTCTTAATACCTTTGTTGTAAGTACATTCATGCTTTTAGACCACAGGTTGACCAACTGAAAAGGGGATTAGATCGTTGTAGGAAAGTTTAAAATAATAGGGGTAATAACTTGGCTTTGACAAGCCAAATTACTAACAGTTTCTTGGCGAAATAGAAGGATCTTTAGTGCTATTGCTTCTCATTGGATTCCCTCCAATCTGTGGCTCCTCACTTGATCCTTGACCAAGTCCGTCCGTCGTGGAATGGTGAGGATGGACTTCGCTGTTCTTTTCTCCTCCTGCGAGCTCAGCATTTGCCATCTCGGTCAATGTCTTGAAGTGTTCTAGCATGAGGATGGTAATTGACAGGGCACATCGAATAACTTGCAAGAGTGATATGGTCCCAAAATACGAATGCACAAAAACATAAAACACTAAACCAGAAAGCACAAGACAGAATAAGACTGATGAAAGGGCGAGGAAAGACCGCATCAAAAGAGGCCAATATAAGGATGATCGGGCAAGAAAGATACCAATTTCGAACCTGCCAAAGAGTTGGTGAAAGAGGAGGAAACTTGCTAAAAAATGCAGGAAGGCAAAAGCATGGCGCCGACCCACTGTGCTTTCCTTATGAACCAAAACATTTGAATAGGAAGGTGATAACTGGAGGCTGGCAGAGATGACGCGAACCAAAGACAACAACTTGCTAAAAGTAGAGAATCCCTGATCATGCTTCAAGCACCTGGAGCGATGCCAATCCAAACTAGGAGTAGACGTTGCCAAAAAACTAAGACTAGCGAATGCAGGAAAAAGGAAAGAAAGGAGGAGAACAACAAAAATCCAGCAACGACAAAATAGAAAGTCAACAGAGATAATGAGGAGCACCCATGTAGAAACGTCATGAAGACCCCTGACGTCGAAACGCCCACAACAAAGGAAAGAAACTAAAAAGAATATAAAGTAAATAAAAAACCGCCAACACACCCCTGCATGACAAAAACAAATGAATAACTTCCATAACCACCATTGGGGGGAAAAAGACCATCTTTCTTAAGTTTGCCAAGTCTTCTATTCAACTGCTTATGCCTACATTGAGTTTTCCCCATATCCATTTTTTCAAGTTTTACTTTTCTAGTCCACTTCCTAATAAAGATTTTTGTCTTGGATGTTTTCTTTACCTTTCATGTCATCCATTCAGCTTGCTCTCCTTCTGATAATATACATTATTTTTTAAGATTGGAAACCAATTGTGTCTTATCAGGATCCTTGATATATTCTCCCGTCTTTTCCGATGATTGAGATAGTCTTTTTTCGGTGCACCAGCTAGCCAACCAGTTGGCCGCCATCTTGCTTTCTCTAAAGATATGTTTAACTTGTAGATTTTCAAAATAAGGTCTTAGCTTCTTTGCTTCTAAAATGTTTTTGATTCTCCAATTTGTTACGTCTCTCCTCTCCTAGGCTCGAATGATTAACAATGAGTCTCCTTCAACATATAAATTTTTGATTTTTGCTTTAATAGCCAGTTTCAGACCCGTGACTAGGCCCTCTGCCTCTGTTATGTTGTTCGAGTTCATCCCTGTATAACAGGGCTCATAAGCGGTCCATTGTCCAGTATGATCTTTGATGACCGCCCTAGTTCTCGAATGTCCTGGGTTGCCTTTAGAAGCCCCATCAAAATTTAATTTGTTCTAGCCTTTCTCCAGAGGAATCCATTTTGCTTCTTTCCTTAGAGTTTTTTCCTTTGCTTTTCACTGGGCCTTAAAAGCTCGTATATTGTTTTGAAGCCTTCCCAGTTATCCATTATTTTTAGTTCTTTCGGGCTAGCTTCTTTATTTTTCTTTTTTCGGGCCAGTCCTGCAACGGAAGTGATGTTGTTTCTCAGTTCAGACCATATTCTCTCAGGTGGCTTGTGCTTTACATTATCCTCAAATATTCTGGGATTTCTTTCTAGCCAGATTTTCCAAGTTATCATACTTGGTCCCATATCCCAGACATCTCGAATTATATTCAGTTTAGCCCAGGTTTTCTAGGCTTTGAGATGTCTTTTGAAGTTTTGGTTTAAGCTCCATTTTACATTAAAACCTACATTACCGGATACTGCTGTATAGGGTCCCGGATACGGATACAATACGGATCCGATACGGATACGGGTTCGATATGCAGGGGATACGGGCAGGATACGTCCTGCCCCCTGTGGATACACCCGGATACGTTTTGGGACGTATCCACAAGGGGCAGGATGTATCCTGCCATATCCCTTGCGTATCCAGCAGTTTTTTTGTTTTTTTTGCAATTTCACCTAATAAAAATTGAAACACGAACTTCAAAAAACAATTAAAAACAAAATAAAGTATGAAAACCTATCTGCAGTTTCAATGGCTGGCTGTGTTTTCAAAACGTGAGCCTCAATCAATTCATCTGTATCTTCATTATTAGGGCTGTATACAACAGCTATGAAGGTTGCCAGAGCAAGTCAGCAAGTCTTCCAGTTATTGGATCATGATTCAGCGTTGCCAAAATAAAGGAAATAAATGTCTGTAACATGATCAAGATGAGGGAGAAGTTGAAATCAATAATGTCTTTTTTTTGCTTATCCTTTATGTCCCAAAAATATGGTTCTCCAGGACTCTTTTTGTGCAGTACATACAGTAAGATCAGTTGCCCAAGTATAATTTGAAAGCTCAACTCGTGGATAAGCTCAAAGAAGAGAACAGGGCATGGTCTTAAGTTGATCTAATACCAGGGCATCTCATTGTAATCTTCACCAAACTGCAGATAGTGCATTTTCTTGTCTGTATTTTTGTCCATAGGCCGTATCCAAAAACCTATCCAGGGCTAAAAAAAAAAGTCCTCGTACCCACGTATCCGATTCTCGTACCCGTATCCGTATTGGCTACGTAGATTAAAACCATTCAAGGAATAATTCCAAACTCTTGCTGTGTATTGGCATTGCAGTAGTAGATGATCCACATTTTCTTCGTCTTGATAGCATGATACACACCTAGATGGGCCATGGAATCCTCTTTTCCTTAAATTTTCCCCTGTGAGAATTTTCCCTTGATTTGCTAGCCATAGAAAGGACTTGGCTTTTGGCCATGCTTTGCAACTCTAAATTCTGTTCCAAATTTGCTTGTCAGAGTAATTGCATTGAAGATCAATCTACATATTATATCCTTGATTGAATATTCTCCCGATCCTTGAGTATTCCATCTAATGTCATCTTTTTCTGAACTCCAAGGGATTTTGAGTCCTAACAAAAAGTTGATTTTTTTATGTGCCTCATTATGATTATCTGTCCTATCCTCGAAGGATTTCCAAGAACGATTTTTGAATCCAAATTTTGACTTCTCTATCCAATAATCTTTGACTTTACATCCCCACTGCCTTATGCTGGTGTCTTTTAAGACCTTGTAATTGGATTCCAAGCTTAATGGTTTTGGAGAAATCCAACAATCTTCCCAGAAGTTTGTAAGCATTATTTGTTTTTTTCTCACCCACTTAGGTGTGGATATTAAATGTTTTATAGTTATGCATAGTGGGTTTCTATCCCGAGGTTATTCCTTAGCTTAATCTTACGGCTATGATTGACCTTCCTTTTCTATATATGCGAGGGACTTTCATTGTACTTGTATAAAGTTTTGGAGATGTATTATATGATATTGCTCTTTGTTCTGCAATCGATTTGCAAGTCTATGCTTTCAGATTTTTCTTGTGATGTTTTGCTATTAACACCTGAGATCTTTGTGGCTTGCAACACTTTGTTTTTCGTTCTTTTTATGGTATCAGAGCAGTAGGTGTTGCAACCATCCATTTATGAGTTCGCTGAGTTTGCTACAAAGTTTTTTTATCCCGACTTTCTTTTTGGCTTTTCTGGAGTGTGCCATTCTCATCCTCACCCTTAGCCCCTTGGTCACATGGTATGGTCACGTGGGGGGGGCTTAATTTTTGATTCCTATTATTGGGGGCTTAAGTCCCAAGGCCATTTTTAAAAAATCTCTCCAAAAAGTGATTTTTTTCCGAGCATTAAATTTTGTGCTTTTTTATTTGACCCATTTATGATGGGAAATTTGTAATAACTACAACTCTTGATTGAAAACTCAAAATTGAGTGCTATTTTTTTCAAAAGTGTATATTTTTTATATAGTTTCACGGAGTTTCTTGATGGGGGGACGGGTTTTTGGGATGGGGGGATGGGGGGCCTAAGTTTGGGGATGGCGGCAGGGGAGCGATGCTGAAATACATATAATACTTGAAAAATTAGTTATAAAAATGTGTATAAGGAATAAGTATATTGCATTGAACATCAACAATTTAACATTGTGATTTAATCATTTAAGTTTCAAGTTTGATCCATGATTCCATTGAACCAATGAACATTGAACATTGAACATTAAACATTGATGATTGAACATTGAATTTTCAAAATTTCATAATGATGATTCATGATTACAATCAAGTATCAACAATGTTCAAAAACAAAATACTAAAATAGTGAAATACTAAATAGTAAATACAATTATACAAATGATTCAATGAGTCAATGGTTAATCATCCCCAATGTCGAACTTCTCATCACTAGAACCGTTGGATTCCACACATTCAAGCTCCTCCAAGCTAATACCAACCAGCCCTGTCTATGTAGCATCATCATCAATTTGTGCTTGGTCCTCAGGCCTTACATCCCATCTGGCTACTGGACTCGGCTTGTACGCAAGTGTGTTGTGGTCAATGAGACGCAAGGCACTATGTACAGCTACAAGCTTCTTTGCGCTGTTAGAGGTAACCCTGTTCCTCTTCATGGATTGGATCCAACTATAAGTAGCCCAGTTCCTCTCAGCAATAGAACTAGAAACTTGGGATAGTAAACGAATGGCTAGATCGGTAGTCAAAGAATGAGGCCGATGCAAAGTCCACAAAATTGGTTCCCCCTGTGCCATTGTGTCCCTATCTATTTCGGCCTCTTGTGAATATCCCCTAAGAGTGGCAAATTTTGTCCACTCAATACGAATGATGCTGTTCTTTGTAGAATCATACATTTTCTGAATGGCTTTCATGAACCCTGCCTTCACCTCAGCATCCTGTATAGGTGTAAGTCTACCAGGCCTTTGCACATACCACTTTGGGTTGAATGCATAGGCCACTATGTGCAAGGGAGTGTTGAGCTTCTCCCATCTACTGTGAATGATTGGCTGAATATGATTTGTGTAGAATGTCAATGTGGGGTCCTCTTGTACAACCACCTTCATTTGATCAAGCATAGTATCAATGCACTCATACACCTCTCCAAGGGTAGGTGCATTAGCATCCCCATATTTGATCACTATGAAGACTGGAGTAATGATGGAGAATATATTTGGTATCAACCCAAAAAAACATCACTTTTCACCACCTCCTTCACCCTCTTCCCCTGCTTTGTCTTCAACTCAGGGCACCGATTCCATTTTGCTGTCATAACCATTAGTTGCAATGCCTCTTGCAACTCAATTATCCTCTCCAAGAGAATAAAGTATGATGCATACCTAGTCTCTACAGGTTTCAAGAGTTCCTTCTTGGAGAAGGCCCGGAAGGGTGCATGTGAAGTGTGGTGGTTGCAGATAAACATCTGCACATCGCTAGCATCATTAACCATTGCTTTCATCCAGCTGCTTTTTCCGATGTCCTTCAGTGCTGAAATATCCTGAGCCAATTTTTTTTTGAAATTTTTAGTTATTGGATTTCAACATTACAAGTAAATACCGTTAAGGTTAGAAGATAAACCCAAACGTACTGAAACAACTCTAAATGCTAGAAATGGAACTCGACGCCCAGTATGTGTTACCCAATCCAAGGCGGAGTAAGGGGCGACCATAAGACGGAGTAAATTACAAAACAAAAGAACTCTATGTCAAGTATGTGCTTCCCAATCCAAAGCGGAGTAAGGGGCGACCATATGACGGAGTGAAATTACTAACAATGCTTTAATGGGAAATACTGAAGAATAAAACTACTCCACACCCAGCATGTGCTTGCTAACCCCAGAAGGGAAAGTAGCTACCATAGGGCGGAGCTCTACACCCAGAATGTGCTTGCTAACCCCAATAGGGAAAGTAGCTACCATAGGGCGGAGCTATAAACTAATACATTAACTTTATTAAAAACTGAACTTTTGGAATCAGATTTGAACAAGAATCGCTCCCAGTACTACTGTCAGCTTTACAAAAGAAGAAGGATCTGTATGCCAATGTCGTCAGAAGTAGAAAGATTAGCATTACATCATAGAATTTTATCCATATCATGGATAGTCATGCCCAACAATGAGAGATTCAAGAGCAATATAATAATTTCAGTTTTGAATACAATTTTTGCTCTTAAAAAGAAGAAAAACCAGCAACCTATTAAATTCTTCAGATGTTCATAACTCACACAAAACTTGTTCAATCTTCCTGATTTCTGTTGCAAACTCTCTTCCTTATGATGGTGCCCAAGTTAGCATCAAAATTCAGACCCAATCTGCATCCAAAAATTGTTACACGGATTCCAATGCAAACCCCAAAGGGCGTCCCAGCTGAATAAGGTGATTTGCTCTAGAAATTAATTGCAAGCTTTAAAAATTCTATAAATAAGAGAAAAGGGGCACCTAAGCCTAGCCAAGATAATGAAATGATACCCAGAACCCTTTTTTTTGTATTTTTTGATTTATGAATAAAAACCTAGATCTGCCTTATACAAAATACAATAACTGAAACACTAATAAGACCAAATAAACTAACAATGAAATAACTGAGATTAAATCACAAGTAAACACAAATATCAATGACTGAATCACCACTAGATGCTGTCTTGCAAGCATGAAGCGATGCCCTAGCTAGGAGGCCTTCATTCCCCGAAGCAATTCTAGAGCCAAAGCGGCAGCATAACCATGTAGTAGACCAAGATAATGAAATGAGAACACTCCTCCTTTTATACTTTTCCAACCGGGAGTCTCTAAAATCTAACCCCACTCTCAAAATCCCATTCCGGTGCCAAACCCGAACTTACTAAAAATAGTAAATCCCTGAAAGTGCTCTGAATGCCGAAATGAACATACCACTGCGAAGCTCTCTGAAAACCCAGAAAGAATCCGCCATCAAAACTCCGAGCAAGGACATCCTAAAAACTAGGAAACCCTAATTTGTACCTTCCGACTAGCCTTCGGTTTTCCAGAAAAAGGCCAACGGTCACTCGAAAGATCAGGTTTGAGAAAGGGACATTACAAGTGCATCACTCATGGCATGCACACAACGAGTCCACCAAATATGTCTATAGGCTGTCTCAATTAACTTCCCTTCTGCTTTGCACACATGGGCTGCATCTGTCACTACTTGCACCACATTCTGTGGCCCAACCTCCTCTATAGCATCTTTGAGGATCTGGAACTGAAAATCAGCATCCTTGCGATGCCTTGAACAATCAATAGCCCTAAGGAAATAAGGGCCAGATGTACTTGTAACCATAATATTGATGAGTGGACGATGCCTAATGCCCGTCCACCCATCCATGACAATGCTGCATCCACTAGAGACCCAGGTCTGCTTCATTTTCTCCATTAAAATATTATAAGGAGGCCGTGGCAAAAATAGCAAGAGCAAGACCATCATATGTGCCACCAGAAGAGACTAAATTGAGAACAACAATCTTGGATAAGAACTATTCCAAGATTGTTGTTCTCAATTTAGTCTCTTCTGGTGGCACATATGATGGTCTTGCTCTTGCTATTTTTGCCACGGCCTCCTTATAATAAAGAGAGCGAGCCACATGGAATGGAATGCCATTGACAAAGAAGAGTTTGCCAATAGCATCATCTGCCTCATCCTTTGCTTGCACATTGAATAAATCTGTTAGTGGATTTGAAGCATCACTAGTCATCTTCCGTTTCCCCTTAGGCCCTACTACCCTTGAACTAGATGGATTCATTGCCATTGGCCTCTCCAAAGTACTAGAAGTAGAACTTTGTCTCTGATGACCCCTCCCCCTTGGTGGCAAAGTAGTAGATGAAGGTGCATTTTCTTCATTGGCACCCCATAATTTACATACTTCGGTCCTCAATTTCATATTCTTTTCCACCTTTTCACATACATTTATGCCTTTGCCTCGGATAAGAAGGGGGTGAGCATTCGTTCTAGCCATGCTGCCAAACCATTCAAGGTCACATAGGTTGCACTTCCATCTCCTAGTGCCCCCAGATGTCCCAGGCTTTGAAGGTACCTTACTTGCAAATTGTTGTAAAGGTTTCTTTGGATCAAAAAGGCTCTTAGCATATTGTTGAAGGGCTTGTGAAGGGCAACCATAATTGGGACTCCCAACAGAACTAGTTTGCTTTTCACGGTCACTCCTCCCTCCTAAACTAGGATCATCATGTGCAAAATCTGAATCATTGTCACTTTCAACTTCAACCCCAACCCCTTGAAGTTGAACCTCATCCTCACTCATGCTATGAGAACTCATAATGACATTGCAAGAAATGATAATCTTTTTTCATTTTGTAAGTTTATAAATTATAATTTAAAAAATAAAAATTCAAACCATGCATAATGTAAGGGATTAAAATTTAAAATTTAAAATTAAGACAAGGATTTTTTTTCTATTTTTCTTACTTTAGTTTGCTCGAAGCACGGAAGCAGAGGATACACAAATAGGAATCCTTGTTCTTAAAATTTAAAAATTAAAATTTAAGCATTTGATTTGAATGAAGATTTAAAAAATTTAAAATTAAAAATTTAAGACAAGGATTTTCTTTTTGTTTTTCTTACTTCAGTTCGCTCGAAGCGCGGAAGCAAATGATACACAAATAGAAATTCTTGTTCTTAAGATTTAAAAATCAAAAATTAAGCATTTGATTTATCATTTGAATGAACATTGAAAATAAAAAAATAAAAAATAAAAATTTATTCTTAAGCATTTGAATGAATGAGAATCACAAATAAATATATTTATAATAATTTTCCATTTAGAAATTCAAATGATTCAATGATCATGAGTGAAAGAACAACACAATTTACAAATGAATAATGATTCAAAGAAACAAAAATTTAACAATTAAAAATCAGAAATTGAAAGAATCATATGGTCTACCTTGTGGGTGAAATGATGAAATTGAAGAGGCTTGAGTCTTCTTGGCAATGGCTTCTCTATCCTCTTCTTGATCTCACTTTCCCTCTCCTAATGTTCTCTCTCTTGCAAACTTCTCCCTCTTAATTTGTTGCCTCTACTTTCAGCTCTCCACTTCACTCAATAAACTTTTTGTGTGATTTGGAATGAGAGGTAGAGGGCTTTTTATAAGCTTTTGGGAGGCCTTGGGGGCTGGGGATGGGTCCCACTAGCAATCAGGGTTAGGTTAGAAAGCACAAAAATCCAATTTTTTTTATAAAATTAAAAAACCTTTCACTTTTTGGCGTCCACCTATGTGGGGACGCTTGGGTGTTTTCTGAGGGGACGGGGAACTTCTGGACGTCCCAGAGTCCCCAAGACGTCTCCCTTTTGAAGGGACATCCCAGAGATGTCCCCTCTTAGAGGGAAACATCTTGGGGATGGTGGCGGGGCATCTGGGGATGTCCCCTTAAAGTCCCCACGTCCCGGGGATGTCCCCGTCTCAGAAACGCAAGGTTTTTCAGGGGGGATGCGTCCCCGTGGAACACTGGTTTTTTATACGCCATTTATTGGTGTCATTTATCTTGTAAAATGCACTCAATTATAAAGTGCCAAATTTAGGGGGGGGCTAATAAAATAGTTTTTTGGGGGGGGGGTTGTCTCGGTGCCGATTTGAGCACCCTTTTTGCATTCTCTTGCTCTTTGGTGTTTTTAGTATGGCTTTTTCTTTTGCATTAGATCAATGTGAGCCATTAACAACACATAATTACCACACATGGAGATTAAAAATAAAAACAATCATTAAACGCAAAAGATTATGGGCTTTAATGACTAAAACACTAGTGTTCATTAGAGAATATGAGAAATTTTAGCACCAATGCAAATTTAATAAGTGTATGGGTTTGATAGAAACTTATGTAAGTGATAGTCTTTTATTTCATTTGGAAGGATGTGACTCTCCTTTCAAAACATAGACAAAAGTGAAGGGTTTATTTGGTAAGGTGGATCACACGAGAGCCATGTAGCTTGAAGTAGAGATTACTTCTTTCAATCTTGAAGATTTTCCATCCATTTTGACTATCTTACTAAGTTCAAGCACTTGTTGACACAATTGAAGGGGAGTGGAAGAAATAAGAAAGAGGAAGAATGTGTTTACTTAATTTTGTCCAAGTTGAAAAGTCCATTCCAAACCTTGGCTTATACCTTTTTCTCTAGCATGGATGCCTTGGGTGCTACATTCAAAATACTCGATTTAGAGCTATTTTGTGAAAGACTTATTATGGAAGAATTCAAATTGCCTAACCTTGAGTCTTCCACCTCTCAAAAGGCATTAGTAACATCTAATCCTAAGGGCAAGGGAAAATCAAAAAGTAAACCCAAAATCACTCCATCTCAAAGTGCCATTGAACCCAAAGACAATAACTCGAAACCCAAGGAGTCTTCTAAATCCAAGAATAAGTCTAGCCTTTCATGTTCTTTATGTGGGGGAACTAGTCATGTAGAAACTAGGTGTTGGAAGAGATTGCAAGCCTTAGAGGATGCAGTCAGAAAACACAAGGTCTCTATCTCCACTCCATCTTCTTCCAATGAGCATGGCAAAACACTTAATATTGTTGGGAGATCTCAGTTACCTGTTACAGACAGTTGGGTTATAGATTATGGTGCTTCTCACCACATAACTTTTTCTAAGGAGTTTTTTGTATCTCTTAGTTTGAGTTCTTTCCAAAATTGAGGTTGGTGACATACAACTTATTGGTGGTCGCTTCAATGATGCACTATATGTTCCTGACACCACTACAAATTTGCTTCCTGTTTATCAAATTTGTCATTCTGGTAAGGGCAAGATAGTGACTTTCACACAAGGGGCTGAAATTCAAACCTTGTTGGAGTCTCATTCACTTGTTGCACAAGGTGTTGTTGATCATAGTTCCTGACTGTATCACTTTGAGGTTTTTGATGACACTTATGGGGACATGCTTGGTTTTTCATGTTGATTCTAAAAGTAAGCTTTGGCATAAGAGATTTAGACATCTTAATTATAGATATTTGGAGGAGTTGAGGACTCATGGTATGGTTGATGGTCTTCCTAGAGTTTCTTGTTTTGATCGAGTTTGTCCTGGTTGTGCATTAGGAAAACAACACCAAGATCCGTTTCGTAAGGGTATGTGCAAGAGAGCTTCTTCACCACTTGAGTTTGTGCACAATGACTTGATGGTTTTTTTTACTCCATTCAATGGAGCTAAGTATGCACTTACATTTATTGATAATTTCTCAAGGCATACTTAGGTTTATTTTCTCAAGTACAAGAGTGAAGTTTTTTCACACTTCAAAGTTTTCAAGGCTTTGGTTGGGAATCAATCTTCTAGTTACATAAAGAAAGTTTGCATTGATAAGGGGGGGGTACTTCAACAAATAGTTTTCTAATTTTTTGGAAGCTCATGGCATTGTTCACCAACATTCTGTTCCTCATACTCTACAACAAATTGGCCTAGCAAAACGGAAGCACTAAACTTTATAGGAGATGACTAACTACATGATGCATTCTCGGGATTTACCTCTTGTATATAGAGCAAAAGCAGTTAATTGTGCAAACTAAATTTAAAATTGCACACCACATAGAATACTTGAGCATTTGACTCCAGATGAGGCTTGGTTTGGAACTAAGCTTGATGTCTCATTTTTTTGAGTTTTTGGGAGCCATGCTTGGCCTTTTGTACCAAAGAAGAAAAGAAAAGCCCTGGATAAGAAGAGCAAACCCTTGATCTTTGTAGGGTATTGTGAGGACATGAGAGCTTATCAACTTTTGGATCCTAATATTGATGTTCTTTTTTGAACACATGTTCAGTTTGATGAATGCATCTCTTCTCATGATTCTTCATCTTCTTCCATGTCTTCTTTTTTACTCCCATCCATTAACGATTCTACACTTCATCTTGAGGATCCCTTCTTTGAGGAGCCAATTCAGGAGGCCACTAAGGTGGTTATAGATGCATACTTAGATGATAATTCTATTCTCAATATGCCTAAGTGGGCTCATATTATAGTTTCTGAGGCAACACCTTTCATACAGAGTCTTCCACCCACTAGACATCATCATGTACATTCTATAGGTTCTAGACTTTTGTGTTAGGCATTTTTGGGGGTCTACAGTGTTTTGCACAGGCTCATAGGATATAGGAGTGGGGTGATGCGATGATAGATGAGTATTCTTCTTTGATGAAAAATCATACTTGGGATCTCATCTCTCTTCATAAGGGAAGGAAGTTGGTTAGATGCAAGTGGATATACCAAACCAAATATGCAACTGATGGGTCTATTGACAAGTATAAGGCTCGTCTTGTTGCAAAGGGTTTCTCACAAGTTGAAGGTATTGATTACTTTGAGACTTTTGCCCTTGTTGCTAAGATGGATTTTGTGCACCTTGTCCTTTTTCTTGCTGCATCGCAGGGTTGGCCAGTGTGCCAAATTGACGTAAAGAGTGCCTTCTTACATGAAGATTTGCAAGAGAAAATCTATATGGAGAAACCTGTTGGGTTTTATTCATGATTATTCTCTTGTTTGTAGACTCTGACGGTCTTTCTACAGTCTCAAATAACTCCTCGTGCTTGGTATGAGATGGATTCTTTTCTTCTATCTATTGACTTTGTTCGCTGCCACATAGATCCTACAGTATATATAAATCATGTTGGAGGGGATATTGTTATACTTGTCTTGTATGTTGACTGTCTGCTTCTTACTATGAGTTCTTCCCATATTCAGACTCCTCAACATGCTCTTTCCCTGTAGTTTGATATGACAAATCTTGGTCTTTTGCACTTTTTCCTTGGTTTGCAAATTCTTCAGTCAGATTCAGGGATTCATTTGAGTCAGCAAAAGTACACCCATGATCTTCTTTGGCATTTTGTTATCACTGATTGCAAGCCAAGCCCCTCTCCTTTCCAGTCTGGAGTCACTCTTACTTCCATCTGCTCCACTCCTCTGTGATCCTACATTGTATAGGTAGTTGGTTGGAAGTCTCATGTACTTAACCCATACTCGCCCCAATATTTCCTTGGCAGTTGGGCTTGTATCCCAGTTTGCACATACTCCTTATGACAATCATTGGCAAGATGCTAAAAGGATTTTGCAATTTTTGTAGGGCACCTTCCACTTTGGATTACACTACACTAGAGGTTCTACTCAGTTAGTTGGCTACACTGATTCAGAGTGCGCAGACTCTATTGATGATAGGGGTTCCACTTCTAGCTGCTTTTTTTGTCTTAGTTCTTCTCCAGTTGCTTGGGCATGCAAGAAGCAATAGGCTATTGCACTTTCATCTACAGAGGCATAGTACAGGGTAGCAGTCACAACAAGTCAACAGGTTTTTTGGTTCTGACAGTTCTTAATAGAGTTTGGCTTTACACAAGATTCACCTACTGTACTTTGGTGTGACAACCAAAGTGCAATTCACATTTCCCACAACCTTGTTGAGCACCAACGGACCAAGTATATTAAGATTCATATGCACTTCATTCGTCTACACATTCAGGATGGAGTCCTTTGCTTGGATTACATTCTGACTCAACAATAGGTTGTTGACATCTTTATGAAGCTTTTTGCATCACCTCGTTACCTTGAGTTGCATGGCATGCTTGGGGTTTCGGAAGTTGTCCTTGGGGGGTGTTTGTGAAGACACCTTTCTTCTTCATTTCTTCATGTATATATTGTACATGAGTACTTGATCAGATTTTGTTGTCGGGACTCATACTGTGGATATGCCACTTTATTTTTTGGCATCTAACTTCACATGAGGGGGGTGTTAGAGTAGGTTATATATATATATATATATATATATATATATATATATATATATATATATATATTGCTAGAGTAGTTTATTTACCTTAGCTCATGTACCCTAGGTGTTTTACGTAGTTAAGTGGTATTTGTTTTTTTCATCCACTTAGGTGTGGATATTAAATGTTTTCTATTTAGGTATAGTGGGTTTCTATCCCTAGGTTATCTCTTAGCTTAATTTTACAGCTATGATTGATCTTCCTTGCCTATATATGCAAGGCACTTTCATTGTACTTGTATGAAGTTCTGGAGATATATTGTATTATATTACTCTTTGTTTTGCATATTGATTTTCAAGTCTATGCTTTCAGAATCTCCTTGTGATGTTTTGCTGTTAACACCTGAGAGCTTTGTAGCTTGGAACACTTTGTTTTTCGTTCTTTTCATGCTCAATGGCATACATTCAGCTGCTATACAACAGTCCTCTTCCAACCGTTCTAACCCATTTTGCAACCTACATGCTTTACCTAAACAAGATGGCAGCATTTTCCTACCATACAATTTGTATATTCTCTAATGGAGCGGATACATCCTTTTATAAAAAGGAGAGGGGATAGGAAGATCAACGTATGGATCATGCAGATTGATAGGTGTTTCCAGGCAACTCAACATGTGTTTTATGCATTTTTCCAAGTTGTAGGTCTTCATTGTTGCCTTTGTATGGTCAGTGGTCAATCTGCCAGCCTGACTCCTCCTGTGATTACCTTTCGATGCTCTTTCCCTTTGACACTCGCTCATTGTATCTGACTCCTTCAACACTCGGATCCTTTGGTGCTCCCTTCCCACTCTCCCTTATCCATCCCTTGGTACCCTTCAAAGGGTTTGGCGCTCTGCCTTTTCCCTGCTATCTCCACTGACACTAACCCTTAGTCATACTTTGGTAATCTATACTCAGGCAAAAATGTCAAAATTTTGGGGCCAACAAGCCAACTGACCAGCTCACTGCATCTTTGGCTGCTATTAGAGGGGTATCTTCACACCCTACCTTGAGAGCAGGAGGATGGATTAAAGAGAGACGAGTCATAGTGCTGATTGACTTAGGTAGCACACATAATATCATTGATTATAAACATGATCCAGCACTTGGTTTACATGTGTGTGTATGTCCTCATTTTAAGGTCAGCATTACAAATGGGACTAATGTGACTTGTAAGGAGTATGTGAGGACGAAAGCCTTTGGATGGGATCTTATTCAATGGCATCTGATTTTTATAGGATGCCTTTGGGCAGTGATGATGTGATATTAGGCATACAAGGGCTTCATGGATTTGGTGAAATCCCCATGCAATTTAAATAGTGGAACTTGAAATTCATGCAAGAAGATAAAGTATGCAAAATTAGACGGTGTCAGCCATCTAAATGCTCTGTAATATCAGTCCATAAAATGCAAAAGCATATCAGTCAAAGCAACCCCAGATATATAATGAATTTTAACAGTTTGAAGGGCTTGCACTTAAGACAGTTCAGAAAAAATATTACAGTAGTACCAAATTGTGTTTGGTGACCTTCCTAAGGGTCTTCCTCTTGATAGGGGTCGAGAGCATGTCATAGATATTACATACAGATATAAAAATACATTCAGCCAGTACAACAGGTATTACAGTAGTACCAAGTGGTGTTTGGTGACTTTCCTGAGGTTTTCCTCCTGATAGGGGTCAAGAGCATGTCATAGAGCTGGAAAAGAGCACAAAATCCATAATGGTATCCCTTAACGGCACCTTCAAGTTGTTAAAGGATGAAACTGAAAAGGTGGTACAGGAACTACTTAACATGGGGCACATTGTTCCAAGCAAGAGCTTGTTTTCTTCACCAATGGTATTGGTTAGGATTCAGGAAGAAAGATGGTTCTTTTCATATGTGCATTGCTTATTGTGCCTTAAATAAGACGACTATAAAAAACCGATTTTCTATTTTTAGAGTGGATGAATTAATTGATGCATTGCATGGAGCAACTGTCTTCTCCAAAACTGACCTGAGATCAAACTATCATCTTTAGACACAAAAAGGGCATTTAGTACACACCATGGATACTAAGAATTTTTGGTCATGGCTTTGAGTCTCACAAATGCTCCTCACAAATGCTCTAGCAACTTTCCAGGCTACCACAAGTAAGGTATTTTATCTTTGCCTCAGGACGTTTGTTTTTATATTTTATAATATCTTGGTTTATAGCAAGAAGTTGCAATTTTGCAGCAGCCCTTAGCCTACCTTGAGATTGTTCTGAATAACATGAAGATTAATAGTTTATTTGCAAAAAAAAGTGTTTTTGCTGCACCTGAACTACCGTATTTGGGACATATTATCTCTGGAGATGGAGTCTAAAAGTGGATGAATCCAACCAAGATTCAAGCATTTATGGAATGGCCAGTACCAAAGAAGCTTACTTAGCTGAGAGGTTTTCTAGGATTATTTTGTTATTATCGATATTTTATCAATGGGATTTTCTCACTTGGTTGCTCCGCTTACAGATTTGACCAAGAAAGGTAGATTTGAATGGTCAAATTCAGCTAGCAAATCTTTCATAATTTTCAAGGAAATAATGTGTGTTTGTCCCATCTTGGTGATTATAGATTTCTCTTTGCCATTCATTGTTGAATGTGATGCATCTGGATTGGGTCTTGGAGTAGTTTTTATGCAGCAGGGCAGACCCATTGCCTTTGAGAGCCGCAAACTAAATAACAAGAAGTTGTTATCTATTTATGGTAGGGTGATGCTAGTAGTAATTCATGTGTTGGCTAAGTTCAAACAATATCTATTTTGTGGCAAATTCATTGTTAAAACCAACCATAATAGCTGTTATTACTTTTTATCACAATGTGATCTCAATGAGCGGAAATCTAAGTGGGTGAGCAAGTTGCAAGCATATGATTTTGATATTCAGTACTGCAAAGGTAAAAAAAATGTTCTACTTGATGCTTATCCAAAATTCCTTGAATTCTGTTTATTTCAGCAGCTGTTCCAACTTGGCTATAGGATATTTAGGCGGAGGATGCAAGGATGATGAGTTGGCAGCATTATTGGAGGATCAGCAGGGAGCTAGGGCCAAGGACAGCAGGTGTCATTCCGCAATGGGCTCATTCATCACTAAGAAATAGTGGTTTTTGAGTCCTAAATCAAAATTTAAAATGACAGTGATAACTGGAAGTCATTCTTTAGCTGAACAAACTCACTAGCAAATTTTGGAGGAATTTTTTTGTGTTGACTGGTACCATTTTATCTGCAGTAGTAGCTCCCACCCTCAAATTGATGTGCAAATGGAAATCATGAATAAGACTTTGGAGGGTTATTTGCGGAACTACATGGCAGATTTACAGGTGACATTGCTTCAGTGGTTGCACCTAGCAGAAAATTGGTATAATGTCCACCCTTCACGTGCCAATAAGTATGAATCCATTCAAGGCCTTGTATGGGTATAATCCACCTTCATTGTTGAATTGGGGTATTCGGAAAACCAAAGTACCATCAATTCGAAATTTCATTATGGAGAGTCAACAAATCTTAAGTTTTAAAAGATAATTTTAAAACAGCTCAGGATAGGATGAAATCCCAGGCAAATTAGCATCACTCAGAAAGGGAGTTTTCTATTGGAAATTAAATTTTCCTTTGGTTACAGCCTTCTAAACAGACTACTCTTAAGAAGGCGGCATCAGAGAAACTCTCTCCTGAGTCCTAGGTATTATGATCCTTTTATTCTTCTTCTATGAGCTGGAGCGGTATCTTATAACTCTATAAGCTAAATTTACTCGCTAGTGCCAATGTACCTAACACCTTCCATGTCCGTAATTTAAAAAAGGCAATTAGTAAAAATTTGACAGTTTCAGACATTGCCTTCCCTTCATGAGGAAGTGAATTTGATTCTAACACATGAAGGCATTCTAGCTACCAGAGGTAGAAGGTTAAGGAACCATGTCATTGCAGAATATTTGGTGCAATGGAAAGATATTCCTATAGAGGATGCTTTGTGGGAGGGGCCTGACATACTTCAACACCCTTCATTGTTTACTTGATTGGGGACCAATAAATTGAGGTAGAGAAGATTTGTAATGAGTTTGACACATCTCATGAGAAGATTCAAAAGAGGAAAAATAAGAAACAAAAAAAATGGATATTAAAGTTAATATCCAAGCAAATAAAGGATAAAGACAAGATTTGTTCTAGTGTAGTTAGTTCCATTGTTAAGAGACAAGGTTTAGTCTATTTTAGAGAATTAGAACAACTAAAGCCATGCAAAGGCTATGGATAGTTTTGCTATAGGGATTTTTAGATTGTTTTATGATTAAGCAAAGATTCGTTATTTTTAGATTGCTTTGTGATGAAGCAAAGTTTAGTTATTTTTAGAGAAGGTTTCCTTGCCTATAAATATGGCTAGACATATTTTAATAAGGACACGATTATTTGGAATGAAATTTTGCGATTTTTCATGTAATTGAAGATTGGTTGTTTTAAAAATTGGCAGTAGCTCATCTACGAGCTTGGGCCATTCTGTTTTTTGGTAGTAATCAGAGAAGAGTCTTATTACTTGCGTTTAGAAAACATTTACTACTCAAAACAGTTTTCTTTCACATCTCATAAATTTCTATTTTGAAATTTCCTAGGCAGATTTATTTTCTTTAATTTTATGAATTTCAGTCACAATTGGTCTAGGTTCATAACATTTGTGCACCTGCGTTACATAGGATCATACAATATTCTCTTCAACCAATTTTGAGATTTACAAAGATGCCAAATATTTGGTCTTTAACAAGGAACCTGTTTAGGCCTTTCCATCAGCAATGTTATGGTAAACTACATTTAAAAGGTTAAACATTAATGTTGCAAATAACAGTTATCAAATGATTTGTGTGCTTGCACCAGAAAAATAGTAAACGCCATGAAAATTTCTATCCCTGCATTGTCATCATTACATCTATGTAGCTCAAAACTTTAAAACAATAACCCCGGGCCTTAGTTTGTGTCAAGTATCTTCTAATTTATAATACTTATTATGACCGAATTGGGCCAAAGTACTCAGGATGGAAGTAGGTGTAAAAGCAACGTAGGGATTTATCAGCTAAATGTCTTCCTTTCCAAAGATAAACTATACTCTTAAGCCCTAGTTTTTAGGATCATTTTATTAAGGGTTGCTAGAATTACATTTGTTCTCTAATAAGGGGGAGAACAATGATGCTATGTGTGGATTGTGCAATTGATGCCCCAGGGTTCTAGTTTCTCTAGGGCCATAGTGGACTCTTCATAACGTCTTGGAGAGAGCCTCTCATTTTGTTTTGCATCAATAATGCTCAAATTATGCAGGACTATCTGGCTGTTTTTTATGGTTTTCTTTCTGTTTATTATGATTTCTGAAATAAAAATTGTGGATAATAAAATCATATGATTAGCTACAGAGCTTGACCTTTAGTCTCTCGCCAGTGTTGCATGCCCACTTCTTCACTATATTTTTAGTATTAACTTCTACCTTGTCATGGCATGGCAATGAAGACACAATAAGCATGCCACCTTACCTTATGTGTCAATCTTTTATTAATGATAAGAGATTGTGATTACATAGATGTCAAGGTGTGAAGCCCCTGTATTGCTTCCCAGTTTCACAATAGTAAAAGTAGAGATGGGTGCACTTGCAGCCCAAGGACCCAAGGAGGAGGATAAAATTACCAAATTAGAAGTGGCAAGAAGAACTAATAATGACTTGTTATTTTAGGGGAGTAGAATTGGTCTATATGTAGTCTTTGTGAGTTTCTCCAACATCATGTCTGACGCTCAACATCAAACCCAGCATGCTTAAGACTTGTTCCAGTATCAGGACTTTTGAGAAGCAAGGGACAAGTTGAACATTCTATGACTAGTTTTTGCTGACCCTCCCATATAATGCACACTTTAAGTTCTGAAACTCATAGACGATGACCAGGTTTCTCTTTAATGAGCACGATCCCCATGTGCATGTTGAGCTTTCCACATAGCGTAAAGCTCTTTATTTATTTTCATATTCAATTGGCACACCGATGTGGTGTAAAGCTAATTTGAGCCTGTTCATCCTTTCTTTCTTTTAATATGGTTGATAAAGAAATTGATTACCTTGTTCAACTCTTCTTCTATTTCTTCATCTTCTTTTGCATCTTCTTTGTGGACGAATAATACTGCTCATTCCATCTTTGTTCCATATAATCAAAGCAATAACATACATCCCTGAAAGTCTATTTTTTTAGCTTTAATGGCATGATTCATTGACCTACAAACCCAATAAAATTTATTTAGGGACTCCTGATAAGAAGCTATCTTCCTTTTCCTCTATCTGTTAGTTTTTGCTAGTTTGTTTGGGGGTTTTTAGAGTCAAATTCCTTATTGACTTTACTGATCTATAATATGGCCTCCTAATTTAAAATGTTTCAAATAAGTCACCCTTGGAAATATTTGTATGTCATATGAACCAAATTGCACTTTATTCAATGGAGCCTGTCAAATTTCATGCTACTTAGAATGGGACTTCTTTTATATTCTAGGGTTTCAGAGCTGAATCAAAATGTAAGTTTTTTTAATAACTTTGCATTCCTTGCTTCAAAACAAACACAAATATATATCATGTGAAAACTGAAAAGTCTCATCTTTTTGACAAAAGTGGTTTCATCTGTTTTAGCTGAAAAGCCTATTTTTCAGCTTTAATGGCATGATTCATTCTCCCACAAACCCAATACAATTTATTTAGGAACTCTTGATAAGAAGATATCTTCCTTTTACTCTTTGTTAGTTTTTGCCAGTCTTTTTTTTTTGGGGTGAGGCGAGGGGGCTGGCGGACTGATCTATGATCTGCCCTCCTAATTTAAAATGTATCTAATAAGTCACCTATGAAAATATATGTAAGTCATATGAAATGAGTAGCACTTTATTCCAAGTTGCCTGTCAAATTTCATGCTACTTAGAATGGGACTTCCTTCATAGTCTAGGGTTTCAGAGCTGAATCAAAATGCCAATTTTTTTAATAACTTTACCTTGCTTAAAATAAAAATACAAATATATATCATGTGAAAGATGAGAAGTCTCCTCTTTTTGACAAAATTGATTTCACCTGATTTGGATGTACCACGTCAGAATTTAGCTGTTGGAATCAGGAGCACCGAATTTGATCAGTATTTTGGAATGCTATCATGATTCAATATGCCACTCTGTTTGGATTTTCCAATTTTATTTATGAACACCAGTACAGCATAAATCATCAAAAAATTCATGATCCGCTTTGCAATGGACGAAATACTAACTGAAATGCATCTATAATTGAAAATTATATGCAATGTAGTCTGAACTACTGTATTGACCTCTGTGGCTGACTTGGAAGGCTTACTTTGACAGGCTATAACTCCATAAAATCAGATCAATATCTGAGGAATGACATTGTAAAAGTTATAATGTTTTCTTTTCATCGGAAGATGGCCCAATGTATTTCAAAATTTCTTTGCAAAGTCATGCAATCTGCAATACAGGGTATTGCAATGACGTCTATAGTCAGATTGGTTTCAAGATCAAAATTTGTGGGTTGTATCCTCTTACTCAAATATCCGAATCCAATTAGCTTTTATGCAGAGAAACTTCAGACTCTACCTTTTGGCACAAGAAGCCAAACTCAATTCCAATGTTACTATGAAATGCTTCTATTAGAGACACAAGGTATCATGACAAACTTCTATATGTGGATTGGTTTCAAGGTCAATTTTGGTGTGTTGTATCACCATACTCAAAATCTGAATGTGATGAGCTCCTATACATAGAAGTTCAGTTGTCTGCTTTGTACTGAAGCTAGTTGTACTTGATTCTGATATTCCCTATTAAAAGTTATGTGCACATTGTCACTCCTTGGTACTATTTTCTGTTTCAATTTAGGATTTAATGTTTGTTTGATACAAGTTGTGCTCCAATTGCACGCTAAAAATTATGAATAGAGTAAAAAAAAAAGAATTGCAGCCTTTTTTGAATGATAATGCGTTTGCATAAATGCCAAGTTGGGGGCTACAAGAGCTTATCATATTTAGATTAGAGATGGGTGCCCCTGCAACTCAAGGAAGAACTCCTTTAATGTTTTGAATTGTTTGTTTGGGTGTAGTGTCCCTTTTTTTGAATTATTTAAATCGAAGGACCCGAAGCCTATTTTTATTTCCTGTAGGCTAATGGGGGATTAAAAAAGGGAAATAATATTATAAGAATTCATTAAATTGTCCAAAAGTTACATTAAGTTATAACTTGGAAAAAAAAGGGACATTCAGTGTATTATTATTGAATGGGGCCAAAAAACAAATGTTGGATACATGGCCAAAAAGGTAATTAATAATTATAAGGATGGAAAAAGGTGAACAATTGAAAATAATATTAATTACTTTTAGAGTTTTGGGTGAAAAGAGCTTATTAAAAGAATTGTTTGAAAAAAGTGAAGGGAAATTATCCATTCATTCGAACACTTTTACAAAACCCTTCTTTTGCAAATTTGGGGCAGCAGCTTCAATATTTTACACAAAGGATGAAAACCTTCATGTGAATAGGCTTGGGGACGAAAACTCTCTAACCCATTTGGTAATTCTATTCATGGATTACACAAGGTGTAAGATTTAAAGGAAATCCATCACATAGGTACAAAGACGTTGATTTATGATTGTATATGGGATTGCAATACTTCAGAAAATTATTAAAATATTCTCTCGAAGTGACATTTTAGCTTAATGTCACTATTCATAGCGTCACTATTCATGACATCACTATTCACTGCTGTATTTGCAATTACAGTCTGCCGTACCACTCACAATACACTTCCAGCCTTGGTGTCATTCTTTTTAGGGAAAATTCTGTTGACATCACACTCAGGGGTTTATTATTGCTGCGAGGAATTTGTCGTACCTTTTAGCAGTGAACTGTACTTACAGACTACCTCTTTCAGCTAGGGTTTCAGTAATTCAATTATGCTTTCTATGCAGTTTCAGCTTAAGGTTTGATGTAATAAATTCATATTCAACATATTTGAATTAAAATTGCAGTTGGGTATTTTCAGTTTTGCACATTTCAGTGATTTATTATTATTTAGGGTTTCTATCAGCATTGATATTGAGAGAAATTATAAAAAAACAGAACTTTATAAAATATTTGTTTAAGGATATTTCATTGGGAGAGTGGCACTGGCCAATATAAACTAATTGCAAGGCTGCCCAACATACTGGTAAACACTCTCCAAGCTCTTGGGGATGAACCATTTACTATTTAGAACTTGCTTGTTCTACAATAACCCATTTGTTAGATTGTATTCTCTTATGCTTTTTTTGGTTATGGGCTCATTTTGTCTTTTGCTTCTGATAGACGTGTTGGCATTGGGGTACAACATGCTTAAAATGAACACTTTGATAGCCTTTTTGTAATAAATGAGTATAGGTATATTACTATGGCAAAAAACAATATCCACGTTGAGCATATGGGGAAAATTAGATTTCAGTCATCATACTGAGTGTTATAGTCCATTAACTCTCATCTCAATGATTTGACTTTGGCTAAAAAGAGATACATCTGACCTTACATAATTCTAAACCTTTGTTACATTATTACATAATGGATCTAGGCTCAATATGGCTCCAAATGATCTCTTCTCAAGTAATATATTGTATAACATGCACCACAACTTTTAATTAGGGTAGTCCACCTTGTTGCTAATGCTCATTCATCTAAGTTCGTTCATAGGATATCTTGTTTTCCAATATTTGTGCATGGAGTCCAATTTTGACATTTTACATACACAATACATCTGTACTGTTAGAAAATGATTACAACTAATCCAACTCTTGGCTCCCTCCATTGTTCTTTATTGATTCACTCTGGTTTTTTTATGGATTTTTTTTCTTCCCCAAATTAAATAACATAACTATCAAACATGACTTTGCTATTGTGAGGTTCCACCACCCTTGACGTTGGCATCATATTTGATAGCATGTAATGTATACCTAGCTAATCCACTAAGGGTATGCAATTACTAGGCACATAATTGGTATTTGAGCTAACTTGCCTCTTTAGGAAAATGAATGTGACCATTTGAAAACTTCTATGGAGACCTTTTGTCGATAATCGAAGCCCTTTGCAATCA
Source organism: Torreya grandis (assembly GCA_037957365.1). NCBI lineage: Eukaryota > Viridiplantae > Streptophyta > Pinopsida > Cupressales > Taxaceae > Torreya > Torreya grandis. The sequence continues at coordinate 2,030,857 of JARHVA010000930.1, read as the reverse complement.
TCACTACCTCATTTGTTTGGAATGTAATTGTCAAGTGACTCCATGATTTGGACCCCAAGAGCAATCTGAGTGACAATTCATAGGGTAATTGTTGTCAACCTGGAGTTGCACCCTGATCGAAGATGTGCTGAAATGGCTAATCCTCGCTCCAGTAGAAACAATGGGATCTTCTCACGAGGGTGGGTGCCTCAATGATGAGAAGAACCTCCAAACAACGTTGGTTCTTGTAAGATGTATCTATGAGGATCTCAACTTCTATGCTACAAACTGCCTAGGGAAAAGGGAAAGAACTTGAAAGGAAATCTTAGCTAAAATGGTGATACACATAATTTGCTTGATTCACTCAAATCGAGCTTTTGAGAACACTGATTCAGACAAGGAAGAGGCAGAACTTCAATTCCAATTGATCAATACACAAGTATTTCACTAAAAGGTCTAATTTAATGATCTAAGCTTGAGGGAAATGGAAAAATAGCCCTGATGAAAGGCACTAAACAGCCAATAATATCCACTATAAACTCAACAAAAGACATTCAAACACAGAGCGTGCCCTGCATAAATGACCAGCGAGTAACTAGATACGAATCCAGATTTGACAAGGAAGAAAGAAAGTCTATCACTTAGGCAAATCAATAACAAAAGTACACTATACTAGTTGCTAGAAATTGAAAAAACACAGTCCTCTTATTGATTCTGAAAAAGGTTACATCACAATTTTTGATACATGTTTTTTTGCCAAAAGAGGGATAATCTTTTCCAAGGCTGAAAGCCAACTTATAGAAAAATACAAAAGCCAAGAGATGGCGTTGAAAATAGGAGACGAAGTTAACTCTTTATTAACCCAAGTCCAAATTACGTTGCATGAGTCTTCCAAATTTGTCTTTTCTTGTCTTTTGTCTTGCATGAAGAATCCTTGGCGTCGAAGTGGACAGTGGCTAATTTTGGGCTACTAAACCTCTCTATCATGCAATAATGCTACGTCCACTTCCAAATTTGGCATTCTTCATGAGCTACTGGAACGTTTGAAAGTATGAGATGACAATAGCATGCATGAAATCCAACGCCAATGCCAATTTTAGAATTCCGACTTGATCCGTTGGAAGCTGAGTTGGAACGTTTGAAACGCTGAGTTGACCTTGGAGATAAACTTGAATTCAACAACCAATCAACTAAAGCCTTGACCAGTCAACTGTAATTAGCTTTTGCTTGCTTGAAATTCCACGTTGACTCCATCTTTTGTTTGTGTATGAATTTCTCTCGGCCCAACTGTCCGTGAGTTCTCTTGGCTAAATTTAGAATTCTGCTTCTTGACCTCTATTTGTATTTGTCTTTTCCATGGACTTTCCCTTCTTACTTATTCCTTCGGCCTAATGTTCATTCTCTTCTGGTCTTTATTATCTCGGACCTCTCCCTTTTATTTTATTTCTTCAGGTAATCATGTTCCCGTGGATTATGTTCATTCTCTTCGGACTTCGCTTTGGTCTCTCTCTGCCCTCGAACTTTCCTTCGGACAAAAAGTTCGAAGGAATTGTCCATTCTTTTGGATTTTTGTGTTGTGCCTTTTTTCCTGCGGAGTTTGTGGTCTTCGGACAAATTCCCGTGGGCTTGTATCTCTTCATTTTCCCGCGGACCTATTTCCTTGGTTTCGTTTATTTCCTTCGGATTTTGCTTAGTCCATTCCTTTGGATCCCCTGTTTGCCAACTTTTCCTGAGGAATCCTTTAGACAAAAAGTGCAAAGGAATTCCTTCAGACTTTTTGTTCGAAGGATATCCTTCTTTCTTTGCTTTGTATTTCATTCCTTTGGGTTTTTTTATTTTTTTTGGTTTCAAATTCCCGTGGACATTGTCCTTTGCGTTCCAAAAAAAACAGCCCTTCGGGCTTTTTGTCATGATCTTTTCCTGAAGAGCAGGGGCCCTTCGGGTTTTTGTAAAGCCCTTTGAAAACCACAAGACTGACTTTCCCGAAGGGCACATGCCCTTTTGGCTTTTTACAAACGTCTTTCTTGAAGTTGAAGTGAACCTTCCCAAAGGGTACCCTACCCTTCGGGTTTTTTGTCAACGACACTTCCAAAGGGTACCTTGCCCTTCGGGGTTTTAAACAGCCCCTCGGACGTTTCAAACAACCCATTTTGAAGCGAATAACCCTTAAAGAAAAAGGCACCCGACTTTTTTGGAGGGCACCTTTTCTTCACCAAAGAACTACCCCTTGAATTCTTTCGGACTTTTATAAAGTCCTTCAAATCTTATTTCACTCGGACTTTTTCCCTCGGACAAAAAGTCTGAGGAAATTGCTTCCACATTTAGTCCAAAAGAAATATGAAAAGACAACACTTGAGGAAGTAAAACACTTAGGGAAAGAATCCGAAGACATAAACCTGTGCTCATGCTTATGATCACTTGCTTTCATTTGTAAATGAACCTACAGGCCTGTAGGTTAACTTCAAGGATGGCTGTAGCTATTAATTCTTCATTGGCTCTTATACACCTTACAAAGTCATTCCTTTTATAGGCCTGGAGCTTTAAGACTGTATGTGACATTTTGAATAGGAGATAAGCTTTTCGAGCTTGCTGTAGGTGATCTGCCTTTGAACGGACTGTATACTCGTCAATACACCAAAGAAGGCTCAAAAAACAGATTTGATCTTCATTCTTCCATATGATTGCTGGATCAATCCATTTGTAAACATGAACCACATGAAAAACGTCACTATCACCTTGAACTTCATCTTCATGCCTGTATTCTCCTCATAATCATAAGCACTTGTCACTAAATTTTTATAAAGACCTTAATGTTATATAACATTGCTGTAGGTGTCATGATCATTTGCAGGGCTGTAGGTGTATATTTAAGGACCCCAAGCCTCACTAAACTTTGCAAAACCCCTTTTCTTTTCATTATTCAGGACCCAAAATGGATTTACAAGATAAAGTGGCACCATATGTAGAGTTCTGAATAGTAGGGGTGACAATTTGCCCTGTGGGGCAAAATTGTCAACAGTAATAAATGTCCTTAGCCTCCTTTCCTTGGCGTGAGGGGCATAACCAATTGAGATTCAATGTGTTATGGCAAAAGCAACTCATAAACATAAATAAGAAAACAAAAAGAATGTTGATTCATTCACACATCAAGAGAAAGACAAAACTGTAACAAGGTTTTATTATTTTGAACATCATGTACATGGAAATCATTGATAAGAGATTAAAGAATCGCTATCTAACTTGAGTACATATGTACATATTTGTATAATATTTATCGAAGATGAAGGAAATGTTATGGAAGAGGAAACATTTGGGCTTCCAGATGTGACGGTTTGTTTTCACCCAGTTAGTAACAAGGTGGCATCAAAGTAGTAATGTTCGGTTTTGTTTCTTGACTCATGATCTAGGAGGATCTGGGAGCTTGTTCGTAGTATGCCATCCCGAAGGTTCACCAAACCTCGTGTAGTATATGCCATTGACTTTGTAATGGTCCCAACCATTCATGGATGAAACTGTAGAGCCTAACTTTCCACATGTGATGGTTTGTCTTCCCTCAGTTGGTAACGATTTGGCATCAAGGTAATAACGTTCGGTTCTAGCCCTCGACTCATTATCCAAGAAAATCTAAGAGCTTGTTTGTAGTATGCTATCCCGAGGGTTCACCAAACCTCATATGGTATACATCACTAGCTTCGTCATGGTCCCAACCATTCATGGATGAAACCACATAGCCGAACTTTACATATGCACCGTATTGACACAACTTTGGATGCTGTTGGAAATTGACTATGTCTAGAATATCAATTGACAAAAGATGAACAATTGCTTTTCTTATTACTATCTGGCATCTTCTATGTTTTCCTCACTTGCATAAATACATACTATAGCTATTCACCGAATAGGCTTCTAGTTATAGAGTAAGTTCCCAGTTTGAATGAGTCTTACATTCGATCCAAAGGGTTTTCTACGTAACTTGTAGATTTATGAATTAATCCAATCTATTATCATAGTTCTAATATGCTTGTTTAATCTCTTTATCATGGTATTATGATTGTTGTTAATAAGAAGCAATATAAACCATTTATGCTCATAACACATAAAAATTATGTTTTGGTTTGTTGTTTGAAATATCCCACATAAGATATTTGCTATATTTTTGATTTTAGGGTTCTGATTTTTACCCTAATTTTCTGATTTCTAAATCTGATTCCAAATCCTAGTTTCTGCATTTCTGCATTTCTGTTTTCAGACTTAATCAAACACTTATAACAGCGACTTAACATGCTAAAACACAATAACAATCATTCCAATACATGTGCCAAAATCATAGTTGAATTACACAATGATTCAATACCGAAGTGTCACCAAAATGATAGGAAACTCAGATCAGAAGTCTGCTGTTACAATTTCAGAAATATGTAGTCTTCAAATACATCAAATACCATGGGCAAACATGCTCAGCTATAACCTGCTATAAAACATAGGGCTTATACATATCAATTTACATGCAAATTTGACCTTCGCATGATGAAAAGGAAACTTCAAGGTGTGGCACTCAGACTTAGGGTTTGAAATCCTATGGCAATGAATCTCCACAACACCAAAAGGCTGAATCAAGTGGATGCACATGTCTGCAATATTTGCTGCTCCAAGAATGATGTTAATGATGCCGATTAGTTGCAACAAAACCACCAAAATATCCTCCAAAGGTAGGCGCTCCAAATGAAAGATGAAACCCTAGCCACATGCACCAATTTACAATCTTCAACAATGCCGGAAGAGGACTGATCTACCGTTGTTCCAAATTGAATATACTTTCCAAACCCTAGCAGCCAATAATCTCCACAAATCGCCTCAAGGATGAAGTCGTTCCAATGCTAGGTGGCGCTCAAACCCTAGGGCCAAATTCTAGTCAATATGCCTCCAAAACTCGCCAACAAATCCTTCTTCAAATCTGATCTAAATATTTGATATAGAAATCTGCTCCTCTGAATTCTGCAACAACATATTGTATGAAGCTCCAAATCTCCAAACTGATCAAGAAAGCTCAATTGTGAATCCTAGAATGAATCCACCCAAAAACGCTGAATGGGTTTTCGTCCACACAACTGTTCTACCCAAGGGTTTTCGTCTTAGGGCATGCTGAACTTGCAAACACAAGTCCTCCCAGAAAATATGATAAAAGATGTCAAAACCAAGATGTCCAAATGACTTGCTCTCATATCTTTTTAAAGGCTCAGCTGAGTCTTTTAGAAGAATCCAATGTAACCTCCTCAAGCTTCTAGAAGAACACTTTATTTAATAAAGTGACCTTATAATATTTAATAAAGTAACTTCATAATATTTAATAAAGTGATTTTATAATATTTTTTATTTTTTATTTGTCATTTTAATTAAATTAATTAAAATAAAGTTATCCTTATGATTTAATTTATTTAGACAACTTTATAAATACTTATAATTTTATTCCCTTAAAATCCTTGATCATAGCTTATGGGAATAAAATAGGCTAGATGGCTCTGCTGGATGATCACTCGGAAAAAAGGAACATTACAGTCCTCCCACCCCGAGATTGCTTGCCCTCAAGCAACACATGTATCAAATTTGTGTTAGACTCAAACATACCAACCAATTCCCGGATCCCAAATCAATCTAGGCCCTTGGTGTGGTTCTTCATGTGCTATACCATGCTGCTCAAGGTTTGCAAAAGAGAGTTTATGCAACCTTCTTACTAGAAGTGCCACAATCCACCTCAAATATCCAGCTAATTTCCCAAATGTGTTCAATTATCCATCATGCTTTTGCTGTCCCATGCTGATATACACTAAAAAATCCTCATAGATGTCCTCATGAAATGTATCTTTGTCCATAACTCTCATACTCTTAGCGGTAATTTGGTGTGGCAACGTGTACTTGAGTGCTTCATTGTGACTTGTTTCCCCTCATGTTGGAAACTCAATTCCATGGTTTGCTAGTCTTGAATGACTCTATGAAGTGAATGTAGCCATTGCATCCCAAGAACAATATCATTATCTTTCAAATCAAGAACATAGAAGTCATCACAAAGTGTATACGCACGAAATAGAATGCTAAGCCTGCTGATTTTCTTCTTGCATGGAATAGTTAATCCACTTGCTATAGTCACATCAAAGCCCTCAAAATCATCAGTATGTAATCCCCTCTTAACCACCAAACTCTCATTAATGTAGTTATGAGTAGCTCCACTATCAAGAAGTGCCATGACCTTACACCCAAACCAGATGCCTTCAAATAGGAATGGGTTATACCTTGGAGCTCTTGAAAGATAAGTGATCCTAATCCCTTTGTTACCATCACTTTCAATATGTGGTGTTGGCTGTCCATGTTCACTTTCTGAACTAGTGTCATCATCCTCATCATCAATAACCTCTATGTAGTGCACTTTACTTTTTCCAAGACACCTATGGCCGGGTTCCCATGGTTCTTTGCAAGAAAAATATAACTTTTTTCTGCGAAGATCATTCTTTGTCTCAATATCCATCTTTGGTGGTGCTTCAAACGTGTGGGCTGCTCAAGTAAATGCGGATCTGATTTTTCATGCTTGAAGCTCTTCATTTGGGGCTGAAATGAAGGAGGTGATGTCTCAAGATCAAGTGCTAGATGAATTGCATCATCTAGAGTATTAGGCTTATGAGACTTTACCAAACTCTTCAACTTATTATTCAAACCCTCTGCGAACAACATTGTCACTCTTTTTTCTGTCATATCAGAAACCATAACAACATCCTTTTGGAACTCATTGATGTAGGAATCCACATGCCCAATTTGTCTCATTTGTGCCAAGTCTCTATAATAGACTTCTATATCCTTCCTGTCAAACCTAGCAATGAGTTTGTGTGTAAACTCCTCATAAGAATGAATCATTGCGTGGTTTTGTGTCACAAGTCCATGATGCCACCAATCATAAGCTACACCCTCCAGATGCATAGTTGCAAATTGAATTGCATCTTCTTTTGGCATGGGCTTAAGTCTCAAGAATGTATCCAATTTGTGTACCCAAGCTCTAGCACTTGTCTTACCGTTGCCATCAAATTTAGGAAGCGGAATCTTGTTCAAAGCTTCTTTGTGCTCCTTATGTTGCTTCTTAGGTTTCCTCTCTTGCTTGACTTTCTTCTTATCCTTTTGTTGATTCATAAATTGATTGAAGGTGATTGCAGTCCTCACCTCTGCTGGAAGTGTTTGGTACTCATCATAGGCAACCATCACATCATCGGTTATGTGAGTATCTTCTTCTTCCTCTTCAGATGCTTCTTCTTCTCTTCTTTGCACAAACGTAGGACAGAGTGGCCTATCCGACACCGTAGTAATTGTTCTACCGGCATTGGTAGCTGTTCTACTTGTATTGTTATTCCCTGCACAACTTTTTTCCGTTGGGGTATGTTGATCTACCCTCAACTGTTCAATCGCTGTAACTAATTGTTGTTGAAACGCTTGCAACATTTGCTGTTGTTGTTTGGCAAAAGTGTGCAAGAAGTCTTCCATGTTTTGCTAATCATGTCTCCTAGGACTTCCACTTCTACCTCTCTCCATTCCCTGTTGTGTACCTGCAAATGGATTCTCTTCTTCTGGATTACCTTGCTGATCTGCTCTCCTATGGGTATAGTACCTATGTGGTCCAACTTTGTGTGGCTGCATTTGAACACTTTAAACCCTCCAGACTGGCAAGATCAAGGCTCTGATACCACTGAAATATCCCACATAAGATATTTGCTATATTTTTGATTTTAGGGTTCTGATTTTTACCCTAATTTTCTGATTTCTAAATCTGATTCCAAATCCTAGTTTCTGCATTTCTGATTTTCTGTTTTCAGACTTAATCAAACACTTATAACAGTGACTTAACATGCTAAAACACAATAACAATCATTCCAATACATGTGCCAAAATCATAGTTGAATTACACAATGATATAATACCAAAATGTCACCAAAATGATAGGAAACTCAGATGAGAAGTTCTGTTACAATTTTAGAAACATGTAGTCTTCAAATACATCAAATACCATGGGCAAACATGCCAAACATGCCTAGCTATGACCTTCTATAAAACATAGGGCCTATACATACCAATTTACATGCAAATTTGACCTTCGAATGATGAAAAGGAACCTTCAAGGTGTGGCACTCAGACTTAGGGTTTGAAACCCTATGGCAATGAATCTCCACAACACCAAAACGCTGAATCAAGTGGGCACACAGGTCTGCAATATTTGCTGCTCCAAGAATGATGTTAACGATGCTGATTGGTTGTAACAAAACCACCAAAATATCTTTCAAAGGTAGGCGTTCCAAATGAAAGATGAAACCCTAGCCACATGCACCAATTTACAATCTTCAACAATGGCAGAAGAGGACTGATCTGCTACTGTTCCAAATTGAATATACTTTCCAAACCCTAGCAGCCAATAATCTCCACGAATCACCTCAAGGATGAGGTCGTTCCAATCCTAGGTGGCGCTCGAACCCTAGGGCCAAACCCTAGTCAATATGCCTCCAAAACTCACTGACAAATCCTTCTTCAAATCTGATCTGAATATGTGATATAGAAATCTGCTCCTCTGAATTTTACAACTTAATCCATGAAGCTCCAAATCTCCAAATTGATAAATAAATCTCAAGTGTAAATCCGGGAATGAATCCACCCAAAAACGCTGAATGGGTTTTCGTCCACACAACCATTCTAAGGGTTTTCGTCCTAGGGCACGTTGAACTTGCAAACACAAGTTCTCCCAGAAAATATGATAAAAGGTGTCAAAACCAAGATGTCCAAATGACTTGCTCTCATCTCTTTTTAAAGGATCGGCCGAGTCTTCTAGAAGAATCCAATGTAACCTCCTCAAGCTTCTAGAAGAACACTTTATTTAATAAAGTGACCTTATAATATTTAATAAAGTAATTTCATAATATTTAGTAAAGTGATTTTATAATATTTATTATTATTTATTTGTCACTTTAATGAAATTAAATAAAATAAAGTTATCCTTATGATTTAATTTATTTAGACAACTTTATAAATAATTAATTTTATTTTATTCCCTTAAAATCCCTGATCATAGCCTATGGGAATAAAATAGGCTAGATGGCCCTGCTGGATTATCATTCGGAAAAAAGGGACATTACATAGCATTAATCTCTTTCATCTCGTCATTCCTAGTAACTTTATCTTTGTATGCCCACTCATACGAGGTTTGGTCTAGAAATCGGTGACCCTTTGTCTTATCTTCCTTGTTTCCTACGACCTCAACATATGGTAGACAAATCAATCCGTGAGATGCTAGAGTTGACATGGTAACTAGAAGATGATAGAAGATACTTTATAGTGATAGAGAAGACATTGGCATAACACTTTGAACGATAAACAATTGAGATACTGAATCACTTAGCACAACTCTTGCAGCCGGTACAATCTTCTTTGGAAAGAAAGAAAGAAAGAAAGAAAGAAAGAAAAAAATTATATTAATGTTCATAGATGACCAAACGCAGGTCAATAGCAGTTGTGGAGCAACTCTCTTCATCAACCTAGAAATTGTTCGGAGTCCTAACACCATATAATGTACAAGTAAACCTTGATATTTGAATCTTTGAAGGAAATAAGTCAATGCTTTAGATAATTGGCTTAATCAAGTAGACTCCTATGTTGTCTTGAACTCTTTCTTCAACCAGAAAAAATTACATTTGCCCTCTTGAAAGTATCCTTGTTTGTGAAAAAATGATGGGAAATCTATTGAATGTCCATAAGCATGATACTATCCCTGAAGAAAGCTGGGTTATTTTGTTGACGCCTAGAAAGAATCCTAGTACTATATTGGTAATTATGATGAACATTTTATTAAGTTTGCAAAGTTTTGTTAAGGTCATTATCAATTTGTCCAAAGAATTTACCAATACTTCCAATATTCTAACTGCTAAGCTGAATATCCAAGATACTGAGCATAATCAAATTTTGAAGTATAGGTTAGGCTTGAGATCATATACCAAGATGTATTTCCTCTGAATCACCTCTTTACAAGATATCTACTAGTATGCATGCAAAGTGGCTGCAAAATTCAAACATAAGTCCAAAAATGATGACTCAGAATCATTTGAAAAAACCACAGATAAATCTTAGAACAATAACTTCAAATCCAGAGTGAAGTCAAAATCCTAAGGAAGAAGAAAAAGGACCACCATGTCAATTCCAAAAGAACACAAACTTTGAGGAGAAACAGAAGCAACCCAAGACCAAAAAGTGGTGCACCTCACATAACTCCAGCAGCAGTTTTAATGAAGAATGCCACACTCAGAAAATATTACTTGCACATATTTAATTATTGAAATTACAACACTGTCACTGGGCAAATCTAAACAAATCATGAATTCAGAGATTACTGCTATGGTTGCAATTGCACATAACATTTCCTCATATTAGCAATAGTCAGGGCCAAGTGGGGGCTTTGAGTGCCATGCATCCCTATACTGTCACTCAATGCTTTGAGGGTCTTGTCTATGGTCACAAGAGCCTTTCCAATGAGGAGGACATGATTTTGAGAAGAAAGGGGTTTGACTTGGTCATGTAAATGATGTCCTATTACTTAGACATTTTGTATGGTTGGTCTCTGTGTTTATAAACAAAAGAAACTTTTCCTCTTTCCGCAATGTGGGGTATATGAATTTGAGACTTTTTTCCTTGTTGAAAATTTTACACCAAAAAGAAAAAATATTAGCCCATACAAGTGACGTCCTATTGTGTAAAATTCTTGGCTTATGAAGTTTTTAGCTTTGCTCAAGCACATAACGTTTTGCATGGATTTTGAAAATTTGCAAGGGAAAAAATCCCAGGAGGGACAATAAACGGCCATTTAAGTTCATTTGGAAATATTTTGCTATCAAATCTCGTGTTTTCCAAAAAATCGGGATGGGTTGATGGCCATTTCCTAAGTCACAAGGTTCGAGTTTGAGTTTGAGTTTGATGAGGATAAAATTTGGTTCGAGTTCGCCAATAGAGAAAGTTCAAAAAAAAATTCGCCATTAAGTTTGAACCATAAAAAAGTAAAACAAATAAAAAATAAAATTAATAATAAACAATAATATTTAAAAAAAAAATTATATAAATAAAAATATTTAAATAAACTAAATAAAATATATTTTCAAAAAAGAAAAAAAATCAACTAAAATGGATATAAAATTAAAAAAATAAAATAATTTTATTATACATAAAAATAAATGAAAAAAAAGTAAAGGAAAAATCATAGTTACCAGGTTCGGAAATCTGAATGCGTTTGGGAGGAGGAAAAAATGTGGAATGCAGAATTCTTGAAAAAATCGAATTCGGAATATATATATATATATATATATGCAAAATATTTCAATCTACTAAGGAATGAACATTAACTAAACACTTGCAAAATTGAGAAATGCATAAGAGTTTCAAACTTGAATTACATTAAAAGATAGCAAAATATTCATAGTTTAGAGCCTAAGCTCAAAATTGATATAGAACTTAAGTTTCAAACATTTGCAACATCAAACCTAGCTTCAAAATGAAAACTAGCACTAGCACTAGCACCATCAACCAATCCTCCATCCAGCTCATCAACACTATCAATATTTTTCTCAACTGCTTCAAAGGATGGTTCTCCAAGATGAAGATTGTCATCTTCTTTTGCAAGATTGTGTTCAAGCAATCTTAAATTTCTATGAACAAACACAAGATCTGAGAGCTTTTTGGCTCCTATTTGGTTTCTCTTATTAGTATGGATCAAATCATGCGTGCTCCAATTTATTTCGCATGCAGAAGCACTGTTATACTGACTGTGGACATGCACGGCAAGCTTTTGTAACTCTGGAGTAGAAGAACCATACGTCTGCCATCATAAATGGGGATCCATGCTAACAATGTCTGCTTGTGCTTCCTTGAAGGAAAACAACCCTTCTTGGTTCTTGAATGTAGCCAGCTACCTTCTCATCTTCATCTTGAACCAACCTATCTATTCTTGTCAATACACCATTCTTTACCTCCTCATCTGCATCATGATCCATCTCTATCAACTTTGGATTCAAATAGCAACCCACTGCATGTGTAGGTTGATGTAACATGTTTCATCGGAGGTCCACAATTTCTCAAATCCGTTGAACTTCATCACCATCATCTGCCAGTACTTTTTAAATTTGCCCATTTGCTTGCTCCATGCCCTTATACACAAAACTAATACAAGGTTTCATGCCATCAACAAATCTCAATAATTGGACAAGTGGCTCAAAAACCTTTAGGGCCTTCTCGGCACCCTCCTAAAATGAACTACCCAAGATAATTCTCTCAATGTCTTTTGCAACGCTTTCTTTAGAAAGCTTCGATTGTGCCCATTCTTCACTGACGACAACTCTTCTCAATGCTGTCCTCTCCTCTGCCTCCCTTTACAAAGTGATAAAATTAGATGTAAATCTTGTTTCAACCAGAGAGAAAAGTTCACGCTTTGCAAATGAGCAATATAAGCTCAAAGTCAAGCGGTGATTAAGTATAAACTTTGAAATTTGTTTCTTTTCTTTGACAACATTATTCACCCACTCCAACTTTGCAAGATCTTCAAGCAAAAGATCTAAAACATGAGTTGCATATGGAGTCCAAAACAAATAAGAAAACCTGCCTATTGGAAGTTCCCCTGCTGCTTTACAATTTGCTGCATTATCCGTAATAACTTGGACAACATATTCTTCTCCAATCTCTTGAATAACAGATTCAGTGCATTTGAAAATAAAATTTGCAGTCATCATATCATTGCTTGTATCAATTGATTTGATAAGCATAGAACCTTTAAGACTTTGAATCAATATATTTAGGAGGGGTCTTCGCTTTATGTCAGATCACCGTCACTTATTACAGTGCAACCTGATTTTTTTCAATGCCTTCTCATTTTATCTAGTTCACTAGATATAGATGTCACCTCTTCTTGCAGCAGAACAATTTTTAGGTTTTCAAAAGATGGCATTGTATACATTTTCCCAAAATTGACAATCCCCTCTACCATTGCTTTTGTATATGGATTTCGAACATCATTGAAGGGGATGGCATTTGCAAAATATTATAAAAAATAAATTATAATTGAATATAAAATAATTGTACATTAAATTATATTTAGAAAATAAAATTTAAATATTACATAAATAAATTTAATAATAAAGATAAATATATAATAAAATGAAAAATATTTACAACAAACATTATAAAAAATAAATTATTATTTAAATATAAAATAGTTGGACATTATAAATTTAATATAAATATATAATAAAATGAAAAACATTTAAAATAAATATTATAAAAAAAAATTATAATTTAAATATAAATTGACTGTACATTATAAATTATAATTAGAAACTAAAATTTAAATATTTATTACAATTTTCTATTATATATATTTTTTATTTTTTAGAGTTATTTTATTTTTATAGGTCATTTAAAATTAAATTTAATAATATTTTGATATGTTTTAATTTTTTATTATTTTTTAAAGTTTTATAAATTTATTTTATATATGTCATTTAGTTAAATTTTAAAAAATATTTTTACATTTTTTAAATGTGTAATAAAAAATATTTTTTAAACGTTTGCAGGGAAGCATATAATCATGGCAAGTCAACTGTTTGAGAAGAAATACATTATTTAGCGAGACGCAAATCCCACAAACATGCAATGCACTCTTTGTGGCTCAAATATCAATGGGACTCTAATAAGGGTTCGAAACCATTATATTGGAGGCTTAAATGTAAAGATTTGCCCAATAGCATCGCATAATGCTATGTATGCATCATTTGTAAGTCAAATCTGAAACAAATATGCAATAAAAACAGTTGCATCAGCGTCTGAATCTTCAAAGGGCTAAAATTCAATGCAGTCTGACATAGTTTGGTTCATTTTCTAGCTCAACGCATCCCCCTGCATCTACTCAAGCCAGTGAAAGTGCACATCAAATATCCCAATCCCAGCCTTCTTTGAAAGCTATGTGGAAGCCGTAGAAAAAACACTAGGTAGAGAAATTGGTGGCCCGATTTTTTATGCAAATGCCATCCCCTTCAATGCTGTTTAAAATCCACATACGAAAGCAACGGTAGAGGGGATTGCCAATTTTGGAAAAGGGTATAGAATGCTATCTTTTGAAAGCCTAAGAATTGTTCTGTTGGAAGAAGATGTGACATCTATATCTAGTGAACTAGATAAAATGAAAAGGCATTGGAAAAAATCAAGTTGAACTGTAATAAGTGACAGGTGGTTTGACACAAAGCGAAGACCCCTCCTAAATATATTGATTCAAAGTCCTAAAGGTTCTATGTTTATCAAATCAATTGATACAAGCAATGATGTGAAGACGGCATATTTCATTGTCAAATGCATTGAATCTGCTATTCTAGAGATTGGAGAGGAATATGTTCGAGTTATTACGGATAATGCGGCAAATTGTAAAGCAATAGGGAAACTTTTAATAGACAGGGTTTCTTATTTGCTTTGGACTCCATGTGCAACTCATGTTTTACATCTTTTGTTTGAAGATCTTGCAAAGTTGGAGTGGGTGAATAATGTTGTCAAAGAAGGGAAACAAATTTCAAAGTTTATACTTAATCATCGCTTGACTTTGAGCCGGTATCACTCATTTGCAAAGCGTGAACTTCTCTCTCCAGCTGAAACAAGGTTTGCATCTAATTTTATCACTTTGCAAAGGGAGGTGGAGGAGAGTACAGCATTGAGAAGTGTTGTAATTAGTGAAGAATGGGCACAATCTAAGCTTTCTAAGGAAAACGTTGCAAAAGACATTGAGAGAATTAACTTGGGTAGTTCATTTTGCGAGGGCGTCGAGAAGACCTTAAAGGTTTTTGAGCCACTTGTCCAATTATTGAGATTGGCTGATGGCATGAAACCTTGTATTAGTTTTGTGTATGAGAGCATGGAGCAAGCAAATGAGCAAATTAAAAAAGTACTGACAAATGATGGTGATGAAGTTCAACGGATTTGGGACATTGTGGACCTCCGATGGAACATGTTAGATCCACCTATACATGCAACAGGTTGCTATATCAATCCAAAGTTGATAGAGGTGGATCATGATGCAGATGAAGACGCAAAGAATGGTGTATTGGCAACAATAGACAGGTTGGTTCAAGATGAAAATGAGAAGGCAGCTGGCTACATTTAAGAACCAAGAAGGGTTGTTTTCCCTCAAAGAAGCACAAACAGACATTGTTAGCATGAATCCCCATTTATGGTGGCAGACGTATGGTTCTTCTACTCCAAAGTTACAAAAGCTTGTCGTGCGTGTCCACAATCAGTGTGCCAATGCTTCTGCATGCGAAATAAATTGGAGCACGCATGATTTGATCCATACTAACAAGAGAAACCGAGTAGGAGCCAAAAAGCTCTCAGATCTTGTGTTTGTTCATAGCAATTTAAAATTGCTTGAACACAATCTTGCAAAAGAAGATGACAATCTTCATCTTGGAGAACCATCCTTTGAAGCAGTTGAGGAAAATATTGATAGTGTTGATGCGGTGGATGGAGAATTTGCTGATGGTGCGGGTGCTAGTGCTAGTTTTCATTTTGAAGTTGGGTTTGATGTTGCAAATGTTTGAAACTTAAGTTCTATATCAATTTTGAGCTTAGGCTCTAAACTATGAATATTTTGCTATCTTTTAATGTAATTCAAGTTTGAAACTATTATGCATTTCTCAATTTTGCAAGTGTTTAATTAATGTTCATTTTTTAGTAGATTGAAATATTTTGCATATATATATATATTTTTTTCGAACTGGATTTTACCAGATTTTTTTCTGGATTTTTTCCAAAATTTCACATTCCGCATTTTTTCTGCCTGTCGAACGCATCCGGATCTCCGAACCTGGTAACTATGGTAAATGTCATTGTTGAAAAGCTCTCGACCTGTACTCGCGAAAAATGCAAGTAATTTTAATCCCCTATGTATTAATACGACCTCTTTTGATCAATTTGGCGCTGTAATCTCTCCATACTGCTCATCAATGATGTTACAAGCTTCTATACATATATTTTGCATGTAATGCATTTTTAATGCATGTAATTCTGGGCTGTGACAACTCCACTCATTGATGGGTCTTGAGGATTATTGTTTGACTTTTTCTGAAGTTGTCATTCTTTAACCTTTTGTGACATTTGTTTTGTATTGACTCATTAAAGCCACCATGTGTTTGTTGGTCTGATCTTTGCCTCGTTTTAGGAAGTAAATGTACTGTTGGTTGTCTTCTCTTTGGCAAGAGAGAAATAATCCCAAACTACCGCTGGAATATATGCTTTGAATTGCATTTAGTTTGAGTGAATTTGTCGTCTTCCCATGTTGGCAGGTTGGAATGCGTTCGTCAAGATTTAACTGGAAGTTACATTATCTTGTTAGGTATTTGTCTGTTCATATCAATGTCTGTTTCAGAAGTCATAACTATTTTGAGCAGAAGTAGGACTTTGAGCTGTTCCATAGAATGATATCCTTCTAATTGATTTGTTTGTATGGAAATGTTCTTGAGACTTGGTACAATAGGCATAATTACCACCAAATAGTCATGTAAACTTCACCACTCTATGGCAAACCTTAATGTTACACAGCTTAGAATAACCTTTGCTTTGCTTATTTATGTGTAAAATAACATTTTAATCATTGGATGATTCTTGTTGCTTTTGGTTCTTCACTAGTTGTATGCATATAATCCTGTGCTTGCCTCTTCTAACGAGGTAGCATATTTAAGCCTCAAAAATTAGGTAACTGCAAGTCAATTGTCTTTGCGCGTTGTGTCTATGAAGGGGCTAGGAAAGTCGTTTACTAGCATAGATCCATCTTAACAAGGATTTGATATGTGCTGAATAGTCAAAGTGGCAATCCCACCACAAGTGTAAGAACGTTTGTTTTGGATACCTTTCAGCACATATCAGATCCATGTTAAGATGGATATGTGCTAGTATATATATATATATATATATATATATATATGTGTATATATTGCTATTTTCCTAACCTTCTGAACTTTTTATAACTTTTTTGTACATCCTGAACTTTCAAACTTATCCCTTGCTTGAGTCTACTGAACTTTCTGAACCTCTTAACTATGCATGATTCTAATTATTGTGCCTTAGGCACTCTTGGTAGGCTTTTCGCCATCTTATTTCTTCACCAGAAAATATAAAAAAGACCTATTCAACGGTATTGTGTTGCTGGTACTACTTGTTTTCTATTCTTGATTTCTTGTTTTTCTTGGCATTTCCTTGGTCTTACTAAAGAGATAGCTCTAAGCAATTAATCATGTTGAATTACAAGTTGAGAATTTTGCTGGTACTCGTTTTCATTTTATATCAGGTGTAAGAGAAAATCCACTGATTGAAAAAATGTGCAATTCAGTGGGTTATTTGTATGTTTTTTTGTATCTTTACATATGTAAGGTACATAAGCTGTGCTAACTATTACATTTACTGTTTCTTTAAACCTTTTTTTTTCTTTGGTGTGTGTCATTCCTCTAGATGGACTAATGATTTCTTCCTTTGCTCTATAATTTTTATTATTTTGAATTTTTCCTTTCATTGCATTTTTTTATTTTGTTCTTCTTGGTGGTTTGTAATTATATTTCACATTATATAATATTGTACTTTGTTGCAAGTTTCTTGACATTTTTGTAGTATAATTACTCTTCGGCCATTGCTGTCATAAGCCATAAATACATTCAACTAATATTGATCAAGTAGAAAGTGCCATCCATCTTTGGTCGGTGAAGATCTCTTTTCTGGAGTAGTATACTGTTTCCTTTTGTCACTTATGTTGAGACTTTTACATGCAGGATGATGGAGCATGGTTTACTGCCTCCGGAAGCAGCAAAAAGGGCTTATGAAAGGAAGCAAAATAAGCAGTATCAACAAAGAACAGGAACACCAATCAAATCATCATCTGTCTCGGAAAAGAAATATTCACCTGTCTCGGAAAAGAAGAGATCTTTTAATGGTGATTCAAAAGGAAATACAAGTTCTATGAAGAAAATTCTGTCTTATGATGACGACGATGACTTTATTTCAAAGCCCACCAAGAAAAAGGTTTGTTAGAACCATGTCTACTTTGTATTTTTATGGGGGATGGTAAATAAGGGCCTATTGTTCAGGAGGAGGCTTCCCTCCACTTACATTGTCTTGTTGAATCAGCTGCGTTAAATGGGTTGCATCTACCAGGCTGGAACCTGGATCATTGTTGCAAGCATTTCTACTACGCATGTTGATGCAAGTCTTGCTTTAATCAGCAGGCACATATTCTCATTGACTCTCTTTCTGACACATTGAACCAGTTTGATTTGCGAAAAAGCCTTGCAAATCTCAGTCCTGCAGAATACTCTGGGCATGTATTATGGTTGTAATTGTTTGGAGGGGATACAGGCTTGAAAACCAGATACTGGATTTATTTCCAAATAATTTATGTGCTGTGAAACATTTTAAATGCATTTATCAACATCACAGAAGGATATGATCCCTAAATTACAAGCTTTTATAGAGATTGTTTTCCTTTGGGCATAGTTTTTAGAGATTATTATTTATGAATTTTGCAATTAGCAAGCAAATAAAATCAGCATTTGGAGGTTCTGCACGTAACTGGTTTATTTAGTGCAACTAAGGAAAATACATGAGCCATTCCAATATGTTCATTCCTGAATCTTTACCTTGGTTGTCATAGTAGGTAGCAATGGCATGGCTGGGGAGGATTTGCTTGAGTTGTATACTTTTGTGAATACGTGTACAAGATTTAGTAAGGCTAGAAAAGGCAAATGCTTCTTTGCTGATTTGTCTATATTTAAAAAATGCCAAACTATAGATGTGTAAATGCTAGATACACAAATCATGCTAACAATATCCTATCCAATGGGTGTGTGATTTCTCGTCTTTGATCCACTGTGGGTCGGGTGGTCAAAATATATACGTCATTACAAGAAGCGGATACAACTGACGATGGTTATAGAAGGGTGGTGGTTCGTCTTTTTGCGGAGTGGCCACCAGTTTTCTCGTAGGGGCGCAGTTGGACTTTTAGTTGTGCGAGTTTGTTGATAGATTCCCTGATGTATTACAGCCCTGGGAAACACCAAATGTCATGTTGCATGGTAGAAAAGATCTAACATGTGGACGTTGAGTGGATGTTTTTGTGCGACACCATGGTGTTGTAACAATTTGGAAAGGTACAAGGCGAGCCAAGATAATGTCCACATTGTAGGTGGTGGTGTTGCGCACGGAGTTAATATGTGCATGCACGACGCAAGATTGTTGTGTGACAAGGAACAAGGTGTTGCAACAACTTAGAGAGGTGCCACAAGGTTGCACGTGCGTTGCAAGATACCGCATGTGTGAGAGACTCAAAGTCCTTGTGAGGAGTGTGCAAAACTGCACGGGATCCCCACACGAATCAACTTCACAACATTAGATTTCACAAAATGCCATGGAGACCTTGACTATGCAAGGATTTGTGTCAACATAAAATAGAACAACCTTTCCCAGACATAATAGTGCTGGCTCTGGGTGGAATGGGTCAACCCATAGATTATTAAAATATCCATTTTAGGTGTAGATCTTGCCATGAAGGTGGTCATTTGGTTAGAATCTGTTGAAAATATTGTCATTGATGTCAAAGGTCTAACATTATTGGTGATAAAGGCCCCATTGCATTTTATAGTGTTTTTAATATTCATATCTTGGCTAATGTGTGTTAATATTTATTTAATATTAATGAATATATTTTTGGTTGCATATAAGTCAAAAGAGGGTCCATGGAGAAGTCAAAGAGTCACGAGGTAAAGACAAAAGAGGAATGGGACATATTTTCTCATGAGGAGTCATCTTGAAGAATTTCAAGAGTCACCATGTGAAGACAAAATAGGGTATGACACATTTTTCCATGAATGACACTTTGAGGAATACGAAAAGTCACAAAGATAAAGATAAAAGAGGAAATAACACATTTGCTTATGAAGGGTGACCATATGACTTTTTAAATGCAAGAATACGAAGGGTCATGCAAGTTTGGCGCCATTTTTCATGAAGATTGAAGGGTCACAAAAGGTGAATGCCAAAAGTCATTTGAAAAGCTATAAATAAAGGTTTGAGAAGCCACTTGTAATATGCAAGAGTGTGCATGGTTTGTATTTGTTTTCGAAGAGAGAAAAACATGAGGTATTGTAGAGTTCTATCATTTATTGAGTAAGCAACATTGAGAGATAGTTGTGTTTTATATACAAGAGGGGTTGGTGCTCACAAATAGTTGTATTGGTGTTTGGCAAAGGGGTTGGTGCTCCTGCAAGTTGGTGCTTGCGAACTTTGTAATTTGAGTTGGTGCTCATTCATATACTTGAGATTGTTCTTTATGGTTTTTTTCACTTTGGATTTCCACGTAAAAATTCAGTCTCTCTCTCTCTCTCTTTCTTGTGTGGTGCATATTATTGTTTCATTTTTATTGTATATCTTGAATGTGTGATTAAGTGGTTAAAGAAAATAAATCAGATTAAGTAAAAGATATATAATATATTGATTCACCGCCCGACCTGCCCTGCCCCCGCCTGCCCCCCCGACCCCTCTCAGTACATTTTGTGCTTAACAGAGTCTGCACTTTGAATGACAATAATACTCACCAGGCAGAGTGAGTTTTTGCATAGGGTGCTAATAAAAATACCAAGGTCACAAGTGTTGAAGAGGAAATAGCGAAACAATTGGATCAAACCAGCAAAAAACCAACAAATCACGAGGATAAATTTTAGAGAGTATATACAAGAAAAGGAAAGCCCCATATGTCTTAGGTCAAAGCCATAAACTTGGTTAATCCTTTTCAATTTCTTGTGAATCTTGAGGTTATAAGGATGGATTTTTTAGCCACCACATTGACGAATCAATTCAAACAACCTGTTCAACTAAGAACAAATAGATATATTGGATACACAAAAAGAAACACGCAAAAAAAAATTACCTTCCAATTCAAACTCATGTCAGACTAGGAGGATTAGGGGAATGAAAGCTACACAACATATTCAAAAATATTTAATCCCAACCCATACAAATATGGGAACCATCCATTTTAAACAAATCGAAGAAAAAATGTAATCCATACAAGCTGATTTTTTTATATTGTAAAATCATTTACAAAGACTATACATCCGAAGATGAGAACTTCAAAAAGAAACTAGGGTTTAGCAGTCTATCACCAAGAGAAACAAGGTTCAAGATATTAGTACGATGTTACAATATAAAAAAGCCACACGACAATGGTAATGCAAAATAAAAGAAAACAAAACACAGAAACAACATGCCACATAGCCTATTCAGATGAGCTAATATCCATTAAGCTAATTGCAGAGGAACCACTATCATCCTCAGGTTCCTAATGTTCCACAAGTCCCTTCTGATGCTTAGTTCCCAACTGAGGAACACCCATTGACGGTGGAAACCTTTCAACGTTATCAAGAAGCATGCAAATGTTAGAGGACTTGACATAGTTCCTCATGTCCTCTACATAAACTAGTTTACTAGAATCAATCACTTTTCCTAGTGGTGCTGCAATGCTACTAATACAATCCTCAATTTGAGCACCATAATCAATCAACATCAACTGATCGCCACTACGCAGTCCAATACCAATGATTGTATTTGCGTTATTAGACTCGGGTGCTGAGAGCATAGGAAAAGTTCAAAACTAGTTTGTGGGGAGCTTGGACCAACATTATGCAAAGCCTCCATTGCCTCTTACTGAGAAGAAATCAAAGTGTTTGTGTTTACCTTGTCAGAATCAAAAGACCCAACCCATTCAGGAAAAAATGTTTCATTAGCGTGTTCAAAGAAAGAGTCCATCAATTCCCATTCATATTCTGTCAACTGTACTTTTGCCGCTGAGGAGTCTTCCAATTAGGGGGGTTAGACCATTTGGGAAAATCTCCGGTACCCAGCAAGAAGCAAGAAGAGATCTTCAACATTCCAGTTTGCAGAAACTTTTTTAATTGCTCCTTAGGAATCTTGAGCTGAAGGAAAATATGCAAGGAAAAGAGTCTAAGGAAAATATTAGTAGCAAAGGACAATAAAAAAAACATGTTCAATAGTTTTCAACTCTCTACAAAACAAACAATATGGCTGGCAAATTCCAGATTTAGAGATGATAGATTCGACAACCAACTTATTAAACAAAAGCAACCATCGAAAACATGATTTCTTGGGTTCCAAACAAGAAGCCCAAATGACATTAAAATGGTACATCTAGCCAAATAAGGGGTCACACATGCCACAAGTGGTTAACAGTGAGGGAATGAAATTTGGTAAATGCAAGTTTCTCATACATCATCTTAGTGGAATATTCTTGTAAAGGCAGACCATTTAACCATTTAATATTATCTCATAATTCAGTTTCTTCATCAAAATTAGCAACATTATGAGCAGACTTGAGTACTTCAAAAAGGAGGGTGAAAGTTCTTTTTTGAGAAGGAATGTGACAATAGCAATCTCAGCCCAAAAAACCCAACCATCATGGAAAAAGATCCCTAAAATTTTTTAGGTCGTTCGAGTACAAGACATAGGTAGAACTTCCCCTGATTAAAGCTAAAGGTCGTTTGTTGATAGATAGATTCCACCATATTGACCTATACCCCTGACACCTAGCACCCATTTCACTAAAGACATGTGACACTGATATGGTGTTTAACCGATTCCTAGATTCCTAGGCTTTCCAAATTGAAGTAAAAATATGAGACCCTTCGACTTTAACTGAAAAGGATCCCACTAGCAAATAAGAGAAGTGTAACCCTCCCAGTTTGGTTTGCCTCTAGGGAAACCTCTGGCAATGTTATTGCTGATTAACACTTTCCATGACTCATCTCCCTTCAGGGCTCTAGCTACCCATTTGACAATGAAAGTGATACCTTGAAGGCAGAGATCTTTCAGGGCCAACCACCAAGCTTTCAAGGGAGACAATAAAATTTCCAAGTCACTGCATGTCTTTTTCTAAGACCCTTACCATCAGACCAAAGAAAATCCCTTACAATTTTTTGGAGTATGTTAATTTGAGTTTTACTAAACATCCAACAAGAGGCATAATAGATACTATATGAAGAAATAACTTTTTGGCACACTTGAATACACCTCGGTAGAGACAGGAGATGTCCATGCCATTTGGCAAATTTTAATTGATCTTTTCATACAACCAATCCCACATCTACTTGAAGGAAGGAATAGGAGCAAAAGGGTTACCCAAATACCTAACCAAGTGGTTAGGTCCTTTCCACACCCACTCAAGACCAAACAATTTGGGGGCTTCTCATTCCAACCAAACATAAAAGACTTATGAAGGGCGACTTTAGAGCCAAAGGCAGAGCAATAAATGTCAAGCCTTTGGTTCAAATTATCCTTTTCAAGTTCCACAAACAAGGAAGTGTCATCAACAAATAAAACATCAATAAGTTCAGCACTGTCTGGCAAAGAGAGGCCTTTAACTAGGGGGCCAACCGTAGATCTTCTTAGAAGTTAGTGTAAGGCCTTAGCAGTAAGGACAAACAAGGAGGGTGCCAAAGGGCAGCCTTGTCTAATAAACTGTTGAATCTCAAATGACTGAGTGAGTTCACCATTTACTTCAATAACAATAGAAGCATCTCTAAAGAGAACATGGACCATTCCACAAAATCTATCCTGAAACCCAAAAACTTTCAACACCATGTCAGTAAATGACCATTCAATCTTGTCATAAGCTTTTTCAAAATCAATCAAAATCATACCCATATTCTGATTAGAGTCGAGAGCCCATTGCATACCTTTCCAAATTGAAATTAGATTATCTAAAATATATATTCCTTCAACCAAACTTGTCTAGCAAAAATCTTATAAGACACATTCAATAGGGTGATAGGTCTCCAATTTCTAACCTGAGTGTGGTCTCCTTGGGGATAAGCTTAATAACCCCTCTATTAATATCTGTCCCTAAAGAGCCAACCTCAAGAGCTTCCTTATACACAGAGATGCATTCTTGAGAAATCTAATTTATATTTGCCTTGTAAAATTCAACGAGAAATCCATCAATCCCAGGAGCCTTATTAGCGTTAAGAGAATCAATAGTAGATTTAACCTCATCCAGGGAGATTTCACTATTAAAAAAGGCAACAAGTTGTTGGAAGATTTTTCTAGGAATACATTGGGCACACAATTCTTTGTTTTTAATCACCTTAGGTTCTGCACCATCAGAATGAAAAAGATTTGAATAGAAGGAAAAAAGAACAATTTCATCTCTTCAGGGTCACTAGACAAAGAGCCTTCACATTCAATCATATAGATCTTTTGCTTGGAACTATTGGCCTCAATAAACTTAAAGAAAAATTTTGACCCTTTGTCTCCAAGCTTGATCCAATTCAACCTAGAGCGAATTTGGGCACCCTTGGAAATGAAGGCTTGATGCTGCCTAAGTTAATGCTTAAGAAATGAAATGTTATCTATAAGCATATCATTATTTAGGTCATTTTGAATAGCAAGTTCTGTAGAGATCAACTTTTCTTGGGTAACCAATGCTATTCTTTTTTTCTAGAAAATTTATTTGACAAATCCATGCAAGAGTTCCACCCATCAATAATGGAAGAGGATTCCAAGGTTGCTTTACCTATATTCCAGGGAGCACAAAAACCATCTCTAAAGTCAACATCTTAAAGGTGAGAGACATTGAATTTATATAGCCCCTTCCAGTACGAGGATTTGTCATTCTCAATTTCATTCATAGAGAAGTCAATCTCAATTGGATGTAAAAGGGAGAAATTTGATAGGTTTAGAGTTAGCCTCTTGCTGAATGGAAAAAAAAAAACCCTTATTCAAATAGAATATGTCAAGCCTAGAGTATACCCTCCTATTGTTATGTTTGTTATTACCCCAGGTAAACCAGATACCTTTATTTTGTCTTTTTGACTTTTGAAGAGGGTCAAGCAACTCGTGTATCCTTTGAAGCGTAGACTAGAAGAAAAGTTCATTGCCCTACATGGTTGCTTTATACTATCGACTAATCGCTTAGGATCAATCATTTGCAACACATGATAATTATTTGAAACATTGACACTTGAATCATTTTAGATGGTAGAACGTTGTAAAACACATCTCATATGATGGGTGCATAAGAGATCAACATTGAGTGTCTTAACCTCACGAAAAATGCTGTTAAAATATGGATATTCATTGAAGAGCACTATATATTTGAGAGGTGGTACAATAATTTTATTGAATGTGTTATTTTTCTGAATTCGATGGTTGGTGAAGTAACCAATGCATACTAGCTCGAAATTGAAGTATATAATCATGAATGTTCTCATGTGGGACTTGTTTGATAAATGTCACATGTTTAAAGGTAGCTTATGGGCCCTTATTGGTGATGAAACATGCCAAGAAAGTGTCTTATAACATATGAAATGAATGTATGCGTCCACTCGGTGAGGTATGAAACCAATCTAATGCATGTTTTTTTAAGCTTCTTGGAAAAAAAAAATTAATAGTATCTCACTATGCACATAATCTTCATGAGAAACATATAAATGTTTAGGTTGCTTATAGGAAGCTTAGTTATATTAAAATTGTGTAGATTATGAGAGATTGAAATATTATGTACTATGGGTTTTGATGATATAGCATGAAAATTAGCCCTAGCATTAGGTTCAATGGAGCCAAGAGACAAAAGTTGAATGTATTTTTTAAATTAAGAGATTACGCCCATCATAGAGATTATTTTTGAAGTTGAAATCATTTTTTTCCGAAGTGGATCACTCAAGGAAAGAGGCTTATCATCGGCTATAAAAATAAGAACCCTCAGAGAAGTGAGGGAGTGGGAAAATCTTGTTGAACAAGTGACACATGAAATCACACAATGATTAAGCACATTCAAATACCTATGTAAAAGAAGGAGAAAATTTACTAGAAACAATATGAATATAATTTAAAACACAAATAGATTTTTACTATCTAATTCTTTCAACATATCCATAATCTTAACAAAATGAGAAGGATTTTCCAAAGCATATATTCTAATATTTTCAATAAACTTGTCTCTATATTATGCAACCATTTCATCTTCAAAATAATAATTATCATCATGCAGTCTAATATTCTTGTTGAGAGATATGAGCATCATTATCGACATTAGCATTCAAAGGAGGAGAATAACAACCACCATTTTAACTACATTTTAAAAAATGAATCAAAATGTTGTTGCATAAATAGAGGTTTAAATACATATTGTGCTCGGTTAGTTTATTTAAGATTACCGCATTTTTTAGTAATGTCATCTGCACTAGTATAGTCATCATACCCACTATTTTTACTATCCATTTCAAACATAAGTAAAATACACTCAGATTTTCACATAATAGTGAGACATGGTGCTGACATCAAAGGCACGTGAAGGAAAATACACAAGCCAACTGAGATGGCACACATATTGTGTAATAAGTAGGTGTATGGGTGCATGAGATGAACACAGTCTAGGTGAGGACAAATGAAAGCAAATGAACTTAGAACAATAGGAAAAAAATGAGAGGAGCTCGGGTAGTGCTAGTAGACAGAATACAAGTGTGGGAAGAGGGCACACACAACTTTGTTATTAGATGGATCCGGGCCTGAGAAAACTAGATCACATTACATTCTTGAAGGTTGGATTCTTCAACAATGTTACATAAAAGGTGATGTTGGGTGTGAAAAAAAATGAATTTGAGAATTTAAAGATACCAATGGAATTCTTACCTAGATATTATGATATGAAATATCTACACAAAAGTAAAAAAAACTTCCATAAAATAAACACCACAAAGAAATATGATGGATGGGTTAAAATTTTAAACAAACTCCCTCGAAACTAATTAATCTTTTGTGATAATTGCAAAACCCTTATATAATTATTCCCACTCTACAAAAAATAATGTAAATGATTACAAAGATTTATCTCTTATCACATAAGTGTAGATAATTAAGAATCCATTTTAATCTAAGACAAAATAGATGGAGAATGGATTTAATTTACCGGACACAAAAACCTAAGGAGGTATTGATAATATAGATTCACCAATATGTTTTATGTATAATTAAATTTCTATTAAATTGTATCACAAATATACATATATATTCCATTAGGTTTAATCATGCATAAATTACTAAAATAGATTTAAATAAGTCATTCCATTTCCAGATCAATAAGTAAGATAGGTTTAGAGATTTATCTTTCTTCAATGTGATTGATATTCATGGTGACTTGATGCTTTGATCCCAAATGTGCAGCTCTATGTTTGCAGGTACACATCATAAAAAAAAGTTTGAATTTGGAGATTTACATCAGTCATACTCTTTTTGAGGATTAAGTCTTGAAAACAATATACACATATAATAATCTAGCAAGTAATCCAGTGTAATATCCCAACCTTTATGAATTTTAGTAATAATCGATTCTCTCTAGATATTATGCTATATTATCCCCTTGTACAAATAAACTCATAGGATTTTTTTGATAAATTCAAAAAAGGGATACAACTCACTAATAATATAATATTTGAAATAAAAGCTTGATGAAATCAAAGAAGTATGTTTATGTATGTTGCCACCTTCTACTAAGAAGTTTTTGTGAGTACCGTTGACCAAATGTCACCCTAGGTCAAATTGGGTCAACCTCCCGACATATTCAAATTTTTTATAGGGTTCCTATAGGTTTGAAATGTTCACCAAGGTCATAAATGAGGTTAAGTCATAGTTTGAGGGTCAATATGTTTTCACCTTGGTCACATTTGTCTAGTTTGTTTTAATGTCATCTTATGCCACCTTTTGGTCATTTTAATGAAATGTATGATTTTACACAAAAGGACAAATGTGTCAAGAAGTAATATAACATAATTCCT
This sequence comes from Torreya grandis, assembly GCA_037957365.1. Taxonomy (NCBI): domain Eukaryota; kingdom Viridiplantae; phylum Streptophyta; class Pinopsida; order Cupressales; family Taxaceae; genus Torreya; species Torreya grandis. The sequence goes on along the minus strand of JARHVA010000930.1, from coordinate 2,002,958 downwards.
ATAAAAAAATGTTAGATGATGGTTTTGAAATTGAAATGTGGCAGGTTCAACATAGAAAGAAAGGAGATCATCTGCAAAAGATTTGTTTTAGACAGTTGTACGGATTGAGGTGACTCATCTGGCATGTGTGTGGCTTCAGAAAGATGTCTTGATATCCCCACAGGCAATTTCTAGGCTCAGGTAGCTTCAACAGATCAAAAATTGATGAAAACTAGTTTCTCTCTCCTATCACTCCCTTGGGTAGGTCAAGAAGGGTCAAAGGTATTCACTTAGTACAGATAAGAGAAGAGTTGAAGGTAGTGTACTTGGTGGATGTTAAAGGTCCCTATGTACTTCCATTTCATGTTCATAGTTGAAATATTGATGGTCTATACTGTATGAACAATCATTAATATTGTTAGCACCTCCAAACTCCATGTGCATCCCCAATGGCCCGATTTTATTCATCTGATTGCATTGGTTTGTGTGAACCAAGTGGTGTATGTAGACCTATAGAGCACGTTCACCCATTTATGTTTATTTCAATTGGTTTGGCACATGTGGTCATAGTAGGATAGGCAAAAGTATCTCATTGTGCTAGAAGTGAACACTATTGAGAGTTGTGAACAATGATTTAGTAATTGTAGAGTTTCACCTTTCTATGAGTGGATTCAAGACAATAATAACACACCTATGTTCAACCCCTCAGAGAATGGTGATTGGATTATCCATTGAAGGATTTGTAGGTTGATTGAGATAGGGCCCTAAGATACTAAATAAGGACTAATCAAAGTCCTAATGTGCATAGTCACCTATAGGTACGTACGGATAATTATAAGACTATCCAAAACCTAAGAGATAGGTTGTGTAAAATTTAAATACTTGAATAGAGTTCTCAAGTCATTTAGGGTTCATCAACATAGTCAAGACCTACAGTCAATCAGGATAAATTAGTTGCTTAATGGGAAGTTTTACCTTAACTTCTTCGAAAAGGAATTTTGCTCCATTCAGTGTCATCCTGTGGTCAAGGTTTATGAGGTCTATATAAGCCTAGTGGATTCATTCTTATAGCCTATTCCTAGAATTATCATGCCAATTCAAGAAGAGGTTGATTAGGTCAAGAGACGGATGGTTGAATGGCTTTCAACCCAGTCAAGTTTCTATTGGAAATACTTAGATAACTTCAGTGCCATCGAGACCAAATGAACCTAAAACTTGCAGAGCTATAGTGCATTGGTGATAGAGAGATGATAGCATGTGAAGGATATTAGCAGTGTCTAATACCAGACATCCTAGTTACCCACATTTGGAATTGCATGACAATTTGCCTCCATGTAAAAACACTTATGCTAGATTCTTTGAGTTGAGATCAATTTGAGCAGTCTTTATTCTTAGTGTAAATGCAAGTATGTTTTTGGATATATATTTGGTGTATCAATTCCATTAGTGTAGGTTAATTTTATGTTTTCTTATTCTATTTTCACTCTCAATAGTGATTAGTCTAGTGTAGTGTGTGATCCTAAAAGAGAGATCAAAGGAGCTAGCCCATAATCTAGAGATCTATCTCTTGTAGCATCTTGTCTATATGTAGAGATAGTTCCATGTTATCCCAAATTTGAGAAGGTATCTTTGACTTCTCTAGGGTGTTAACTTGGGATATAATAGTTTTGGCATGCCCAGTGGGACTTGAAGTCCAAGAAGGTTGTTTAAGGTGGATGCTGGTCTTGACAATAAGGAGGCTGTAACAATCCACTTCCTGTAGTATCTGGTGACTCCAACAATTGACTCTTGGTGGCAGACTAGTGCATAATTTCATAATTTCATGCCTAAGTTAAACACAAGATCTCTTACTAAAGGCATTCCTTTTGAATTCCAAGAGCTTCCTCATTATTCATACAAATCAAACAAATTTACTAACACCCATCTTTACCCAAGGAGATCATACCTTGCTCATACACCTATAATAAAGTTTTTGATTAACCCATTGCAAAATCCTAAAGCTATCATGGTAAGGAACCTACCTTTTGTTGCCTTTAATGGATATAGCCCTCTAAGACTTGCCCATTATGATGACATTCCCATATTTGCCCTCAAAAGTGTTCCCTCATACACCGGTGAGACTGCCATTACCCCTATTGAGCATATTAGAAACATTACTAACTTCTGTAATATACATCACATCTTTGAGGAGAACATAAAAATTAGGTTGTTGGCTGTTTCTTTCAAAGGGAAATATCTTGACTGTTATAGTACTTTATCTCTTGAATCTATCACTACATGGGATGAGTTGGGAGATGCTTTAAGGAGAAGATTTGAAGATAAGAGTGACAACTTGTCATTGACCGAGTAGTTGACCAACATAAGAACACCTCAAGAAGCTATTCAAGACTTCAACACAAGGTTTCAGAAGACATGGGATAGGATCCCAATATTGGTAATACCTATTGAACATCATGCTTTCCTTTATTACCTTAAGGCTTTTGATAGTGATATTTCCATGATGGTACAATCTATGGGAGGCAACACATTGCCTAATGCCTATGAAGTGGACATTAGGGCTGAAAATTGTTTGATTTAGGCTGGGAATATTTCCCCAAGACCTCCCATGCCTCTATTCCCTAATTTTGAAACCCCTACACCTGTTGTTACTCCCATTCCATCACCTAAACATAAATTTGCTGCCTCTAATCAGCCAAGAAAATCCAATGAGGTAGAAAGAATGAGGGATATTGAGAAAGAGATATTAGGTCTCAAAAGGATCATTCAACAGTAGTGAGGCCTTTCCAAATCCACTATCAGCATAATCAGTCCTACCCAGACTATCAAGGCAATAAACCTCCCTTTCAAGGTCATCCTCAAGGTCAAGGGTAGGTAGTTAAAGCAAAGTCATATAATAGATATAATCCCAATGCTCCCTCCACCTTAAGAGCATTAGTGCCTACTCAAAACAACCTTGCACAATAACATGAGGGTCAGCCTCCATGGGATCAATCTCATGATCCATCTACCTATGCCAATGAGTCCTTCAATCAAGCTTTCATAGCAAATTTGGGAACAATGCTAGCCATGACTCAAGATAAGGTACATAATGGAGGAGAGAATAATGGAAAGAGTACTCAAGTAGGATATATTTTAGTCAATTGGCAACAAGATGACTCATGTGCTATGAATTACCAAGGGAAATCAATCAAAGACTCAAGTCTTATAGTTGAAAACACAAGGGTAAAGAGGAAGGTAATTGAAGAAGTTCAAAGGGATGGTAATGGCTCATCAATGAGTGTTCAAACATCCCAAAGGGCAGGTATGTCTAATGCAGTCCCAAATGCACAAGTAGATTAAAGAATTCAGAATGCTAAGAACTCTTTCATACCTTAAAATTCTCAAGTTATAGGCAATACTATTGCTACTAGTGGACAAGCTAAGGTTAGTGGCTCTTTCACTAACATTATAGAGTAGATGAAGAAAGATCATGTGAATGTATCCATGTGGGATATATTGGCAATACCTGGATAAGCAGACTTGTTCCAAGAAGAGCTGTCTAAACTCAACATGACAACCAAACAACCTAGTGCGAAAAAGGTAGCCTTGACAAAAACATTGAATCCTAGTGAGGTATAACCAAACAAAGTTGAGAAAGTAGACAAACCTCCTCCATTCTATCTCTCCATCATCATTGGAGATGATTTGGTTCATAATTGTCTTATTGATAGTGGATCAAGTACTTCTATCCTGCCCAAACAAGTAGTTGATAAGTTGAACTTGAATTATGAGCCTCATTCCAAAGGAGTGCTACAATTGGATGGGTTAGCTGCCAAGACCATTGGCATAATTAAAGGTTTACAACTTGTTATTCATGCTTGTCCTACTTTCACCACTTCTCAATATGTTGTGGTTATGGATGTGACATCTCATTTTGCCCTTTGCTTATTAAGAGAATTTACTGCTAAGATTGGAGGATAGTTGACTTAAGATTGTTCCTATATGGCATTTAGGACTAGGTATGGTGCTAAAGTGTCAATCAAATCTGAATCTCTATCTAGTTTTCATGTATAACCATATGTGAATTATACATCTAACATGAATTGAAATATCAGTGATGAAGAAGATCATCCTAGTGATCAAGAACCTCTAACACTTCTTGATGGCATAATTGACTTGTACCTTGATGAATGGGGAGCTAAGCAGTATGGATTTGAATAAACTCTTGGTACATACATCCTATATGAAGAATGTGATGGATCTACTGAGTTAGATTCTGATGACACTCTAGAACAAGTTGCATGGGGCAACTATATTTTACACATGCATGATGATGTTCATATCCCAACTGTAACAAAGCATGACAGTCCTAGTGAGCATTCAATTTTGCTTTCCAAGGAAGAGAACACTCATGAACATGAACCTCATGAAGAGGTGGATGATATGTGGCAATAATTAAATGCCATAGTGAAGGAGTTTGAGGTAAGTAGGTCTGTAACTCTTCAAAAAGAATACAAACCTAATGTTGAGGTCAATCATGCACCCAATGAGCACAAATAAGAGCTTTTAGTCTCTACCGAGAAAGAAACAACTTTGGTAGACCAAGAAGTGTTTGATGAATAAGAAGACAACCTTGATGACTCCCAATAATAGACATTTCATGATTCAAATGCATTTGAAGTTGATAGGGGTTTCATGAATCCTAATGATCAGATTGAGGAGTGCCAAGTGGACATGACTAAGTTCAAGCAATTTGCAAAGTCAAAAAAACATCTAAGAGAGCTATATGGAGTGTTCATGAGAGTTACAAGTGATACATTTGTAGTTAGTAGAAGCTCCAAAGATGGTAATTCATTTGACTATCTCCATAAACAAGTTTTCATTGACAAACATGCATCATATGATGGATTGTTTTCATGGAGCAACAATGATTCTAAAAGTATTTTCTTTGACCCTGGTTGAAGCAATGAAGAGTTGTCTTTCACCTCAAGTGTTTTGAGGTCTTGTATATATTGGGATAGGTGTGTGTTTTCCTTTGAGTTATTTGTGTGTGTCACCTAAGTGCTTAGAGAGCACAAGTGTGTGTCTTGGTGTCTTATTTTGTGTGTTTATTTTCTGTGGTGTTTGGTGTGAATTTCTTGTATTTTTAAAGGCATTTTAGAGTCAATTTAAGTATATGGGTGACTCCATTTCCCAAGAATAGGAGAAGGTAACTAGTCCTTAGCATAACAGGCATACTACCTCCTAGAAATTACCCAAATGTTGACCAAATTTCACCCTAGGTCAAATTGAGTCAACCCTCCTACATGTTCAAACTTTTTATAGGGTTCCTCTAGGTTTTAAATGTTCACCAAGGTCCTAAATGATGTTAAGTCATAGTTTGAGGGTCACTTAATGTGTTTTCACCTTGGTCACATTTGTCTAATTTATTTTAATGTCATCTTATGCCAATTTTTGGTCATTTTAATGAAATTTACAGTTTTCCACAAAAGGACAAATGTGTCAAGAATCAATCTAACATACTTCCTATTATAAAATGTCAGAGGATAGTTTTGAAAATAAAATGTGGCAGGTTCAATCTCGAAAGAAAGGAGATCATCTGCAAAAGGTTAGTTTCAAACAATTGTATGGATTGAGGTGACTCATATGGCATGTGTGAGGCTTTAGGAAGATGTATTGAGATCCCCACAAGTCATTTCTAGGCTTAGGTAGCTTTAATAGATCAAAAAATGATGAAAAATGGTTTCTCTCTCTTATCGCTCTCTTAGGCAAGTCAAGTGATCCAGGCAACCCAGGCAACCATTCGGTGGCATTTATGTGGCAGTCAGCACCTCAACTTTTGCTTTGTTCATTAAGTTTTGTCCTCGGTGGCAGTTAGGTGGCAGTCAGTGCCTCGACTATTGTATTGTTTTCATTCTGTTTTGGATACGAGCGATTATATCCTCGAGCATTGTATTGTTTTAATGCTGCGAGCGACTATATCCTCGAGCGTGATATTGTTCAGTCGTGACCATTAATTCCTCGAGCCACGCAATCTCCCGTGGTGGCCTTCAAAACATGTATAAATATATTGTAACCCGAAAGGGGAAGACAGACTTCTCTTCGCAGAGATAAGCGCATGTATTGTATTGCAGTAATACGACGTCTCTTCTTAGAGAATCCATTGTTATTTCTGTGCCTTTGAAATATTCGTCAACCAGAACTTCTGAGTTTTGGATCAGTGGTATCAGAGCGGTTTGTCTTGAGAAGTGTATGTTCCCAAGGACGAGGTCAGGATACAGGAGACTTGGGTGGGAAGCAACAGATCTTCCAGACGCTCCCCTGATGCACCCCAAACGACCTCAAATGGCAGACGACACCGAGACATTCGATCCTTTCAAGTAAATGGTGAATGAAGCCCTCTAGCGGCAACAAGCGCAGATGCTCCAACAATTTGCTCAGATTCTTCAAACACTCCCGATGGGAAATTCTGGCTCTGCGGCTACACAGCCAGGCTCCTCATCGAGGGAGCTTCCTTTCAGTGCCCCAACACCCTTCAAGGTTCAGGTAAATTTTGATATTCCCACATTTGAAGGCAAAATTAATGCTAATGCGATGGAAAATTGGTTGGACCAACTGTCGTCCTACTTCTCGGTAAATAAGTTCACCGATGGAGAAAAGATCACTTTTGCTCTTCTGAAATCATCATTGCCCGTGAAAAACTGGTGGGAAGTGTACAAAAAGAGGTTCAATTCGGATATCATTGGCCTTAGGGTGGAACCCACCTGGGATGATTTTACGGAAGCAGTAAAAGAAGAATACTATCCCCTCGGCACGTATGATGATCTGTACATACAGTGGCAACAACTCTGCCAAGGCAAGGACCAATCTGTGCAAGATTACACAGACGCTTTTCATTCTTTGTTTGCAAGACCGGGCATTGAAGATAGTGAGAAACATAAAACTCTCAAATATCGTGGTGGACTACAGTGGTACATCCGAGGGGAAATGGAACTCTTCAATTTGGAAACTCTCGGTGAAGCATATAAATTTGTAGTGAAGATTGAACAGAAGCATGGCAGGAAGAATACGAAGAATCAACCTTCAAAAGGGAAAAGCGATAAGGAAGGTCAAACACGAGGCCAAAACTGGAAGCAGGAGTTTCAGGATAAGAAATCCCAGAAAGGGAAGGCTGGAAAATGGTGTGATTACCATAAAACTGGTACTCTCTCCAAAGAAGAATGTCGAGCCATCAAGTCGCTGCTCTCTGAGTCGCAATACTCAACGTCTTCTACTCTGCCTCATACACAACCTACAGTCGAAGAGGACGAAGAAGAAATTGTGGATGCTGAGCCCGACACCATCGTCGCTTCGTCACAAACCTGTGAGGAAAGACCAGATGACAAAGAAAGACTATTTCACTCCAAATTATGGGTAAAAGGTAAGCCTCTGCATTTCATTCTTGATAGCGAAAGTCAAAAGAATTTAATTTCAGCTAAAGTTGTGAGAAGTCTAGGTCTATCCATGAAGCCTCATCCAAAGCCATATAGTATTGGGTGGTTAAGCCCAAGAAGAGACCTTCACGTCACCCATCAGTGTCTTCTTTCATATGCTATAAAACCATTCCAGGATGAATTCTTGTGTGATGTGGTCAATCTAGACGTGTGCGATGTCCTCCTTGGTCAACCGTTCATGTATGAGCGGCATGGCATCTATGAATCCCGAACCTGAAGGATCACCCTCACTCTTGGAACACAACGCTATAGGGTACCAGAGGTACCACCTCCCACATCTGTTTCCCTGATCAGTGCTAAGCAATGCAAGAGATTGGTGGAGAAGACAAAGCAATTTGTTCTCATGATGATCAAACCACAAAGATCCAAGGAGGCCGATGTTGCGGTTCTAACTACACAATGAACACAACAACAAAAGCAAATAGGATGAATCATAGGTGAATATGCTGACTTATTCAAGTCACCCACAGGAGTTCCACTACATTGCCAGGTAAAACATTCTATCGATTTAATCCCAGGATCACCTTTGCCTAACAGTCCTGTGTATTGCATATCAGTATTGGAAAATGATGAGATAAAAAGGCAGATTCAAGAATTGATCAAAAGGGGTCACATCAGGCCAAGCTCTTCACCTTGTGGTAGCCCAATTGTCTTGGCGCCGAAGAAAGATAGAACATGGAGGCTTTGCATTGACTACCGAGCCCTGCATAAAATCTCCGTGAGGAATCGCTACCCTCTCCCCATAATCGATGACTTGCTGGATCAGCTCCGTGGTGCGAAGTTCTTCACCAAAATCGATCTCAAATTTGGTTATCACCAAATTCCCATTGATCCTGCTGATGTCTGGAAAACTGCATTCAAGGCTAAGGAGGGGCTATTTGAATGGTTGCTTATGCCTTTTGGCCTAACTAACACACCTGCAACCTTCATGAGGATGATGGATGACATCCTACGACCCTTCACCAACTCATTTGTGGTGGTCTACTTAGATGACATTCTCATCTATAGCAAAACACGGGAAGAACATTTGCAACATATCCGTAGGGTGCTTCAAACTCTTCGGGAGCACAAGTTGTATGCAAATCTTGACAAATGCACATTCAAAATGATGACAATTCAGTACCTCAAGTACTTTTTGAATGAGGAAGGGGTCCACGTCGATCCAGAAAAGATTTGGGTTATTCGAGAATGGCCCACACCAAGGACCCTCACAGAGCTTCGCAACTTTTTGGGCCTTGCAAATTTCTATCACATGTTTGTTCTTGGATTTTCACATGTTGCTTGGTCACTAACCCAAGTGACCAAAGGAGGAGCTAAAGCTACATTTCAGTGGTGTGAAATACAACAAAGGGCATTTGAGAATTTGAAGAATAGGCTCTGCTCAGCCCCTGTTTTGGCCTTGCCAGATTTGCATCAACCATTTGAGTTGATGACAAATGCATCTGAATATGCCATGGGAGCTATCATCATGCAACATGGTCATCTTGTTGCATACCACAGTGAAAACTTCACTGATACGATCAGGAAATATCCAACATATGATAAGGAACTCTACGCCATTATACAAGCCTGCAAAAACTAGAAACACTACAACCTGGGGAAAGAGACGGTCATCCACATTGACCACAGACCATTGGAATTCATCCAGATGTAAAGCAAACTGCGAAATGAGAGGCACCAAAAGTGGGCCACGTGTCTTTAGCAATTCCACCTGATAATCAAACACAAAAAGGGGAGCTCAAATACAGTCGCAGATTGCTTAAGCCGCCCACCAATTACTGCACTCACAACAATTTTTGACCTGTGCGGACATGAGACTGCCACTTGGGGTACTCTGTATGAAGCAGATCCTACCTTTGCTGACACATATCAAGCACTCCAAAAAGGTGAACATGTTTCTGACTTTTATTTTCAAGATAATGTCCTCTGCCATATGGGGCACATCTGTGTTCCTATTGCAGAGCAGCAAAAGATGATATGGGAAGCACACTTTAGTAGGACAGCTGGCCACTTTGGTATCGAAAAAACATTGGCAGTTCTTCAGAAACACTTCTATTGGCCCCATATGCATAAATGTGTGGAAAGGTATCTCAAATCTTGCACCCCGTGTGCAATCGCCAAGCCAACCAATAAGAAGCAAGGATTGTACATGCCATTGCCAGAACCAACCAGGTCTTGGGAATCCGTCTCAATGGATTTCCTCTCAGGTTTGCCCACTTCCAAACATGGCAAGGACTGTATTTTTGTGGTAGTTGATCGCTTTTCAAAAATGGCTATTATGCTTGCTTGTAAGAAAAATATATCTGCTGAGGAAACTGCTCAACTATATTTTAGCCATGTATGGCTCCATTTTGGTCTCCCCAAGTCCATTGTCTCAGATCGAGATAGCTGGTTCCTGAGCACCTTTTGGTCCACTCTATGGAAAATGATGGATACTAAGCTGATGAAGTCCACAGCCTTCCATCCACAGACTGATGGTTAGACCGAGGTGGTAAACCGCTTGATTGTTCACATGATTCGGATGTATCACTCCAAACATCCACGCACATGGGACAAGGGACTTCCGTTCATCCAACACGGATACAATCGGGCACTGCACAGCTTGACCAAGCACAATCCCTTCCACGTATGTTTTGGGTTCCAACCCACGGCACCAATTGAGGTAGCTGTTCCACTCTCCACCATAAAATACACAGCTCATGGAAGCTCTGAGGCAGCAAAAGCGACCAAGTTTATTGAACACATACAACACATCCAGAAACAAGTCCACGACATCCTGGAGAAGATGAATCAAAAGTATAAGCTCCGCCATGACAAACATAGGACTGCACACCATTTTGCTGTGGGTGACAAGGTTTGGTTACGGCTTCAAAAGGAATGGCTTGCAGGCCCACACAGAAAGATTCGGCCTCTGCGATATGGCCCATACACAATCACCAGAAAATTTGTAGAAAATGCTTTTGAGTTGAACCTACCTGCCTACCTTGGTCTACATCCAATATTCAATGTGGAGCTCCTCAAACCATATCACCCACCTCTATTGGACACTTCAGTTGTGGCCGAACAACTAGACATTAATGAGCTTGATCCACAGAGTCTTGCTCCGGTCGAAGAGGATCAGATTGTGGACACTTGGATGAAGACAACAAGAGGACGCTCTATTCCATTGTATCGAGTGGTCAGGCGAGGCCAACTTAGCCACCAAGGTGAGTGGCTCACCGCAAATCACATCAAGACACAACTACCCCACCTGATGGGGAATCTTGACGCAATGGAGACCATTGCTTTTCAAGGAGGGAGGAATGATCCAGGCAACCCAGGCAACCATTCGAGGTGACCATTCGGTGGCAGTTAGTGCCTCGACTTTTGCTTTGTTCATTATGTTTTGTCCTCAGTGGCAGTCAGCGCCTCGACTATTGTATTGTTTTTATTCTATTTTGGCTGCGAGCGATTATATCCTCGAGCATTGTATTGTTTTAATGCTGCGAGCGACTATATCCTTGAGCGTGATATTGTTCAGTCGTGACCATTAATTCCTCGAGCCACACAATCTCCCGCGGTGGCCTTCAAAACATGTATAAATATATTGTAACCCGAAAGGGGAAGACAGACATATCTTCACAGAGATAAGCGCATGTATTGTATTGCAGTAATACATCTCTTCTCAGAGAATCCATTGTTATTTCTGTGCCTTTGAAATATTCGTCAACCAGAACTTTTGAGTTTTGGATCATCAAGAAGGGTCAACGATTTTCACTTGGTACAGATAGAAGAGGAAGATTTGAAGTGAGTGCACTTGGTGGATGTTAGAGGCCCCTATTTACTTCCATTTCATGGTCATAGTCACAATATTGGTGGTTTGTACTGTATGAACAATCACTAAGATTGTTAGCACCTCCAAACTGCCTATGTATCCCCAATGGCCCAATTTTCTTCATCTGATTGCATTAGTCTATTTGAACTAAGTGGTGTATGTAGACTTAAAGATCATGTTCACCCATTTCATGTTGATTTCAATTGGTTTGGTACATGTGGTCATAGGAGGATAGGTAGAAGTATTTGATTGTGCTAGAAGTGAACACTATTGAGAGTTGTGAATAGTGTTTTGGTAATTATAGAGTTTCATCTTTCTATGAGTAGCTTTAGGACAAGAATAACACACCTATTTTCATCCCCTTAGAGCATGGTGATTATATTCTCTATTGAAATATCTTGAAGTTGATTGAGATATGGCCGTAAGATACTAAATAAGGACTAATCAGAATCCTAATGTGCACAATCACCTATAATCACTTGTAGGTATGTACAGAGAATTGTAAGACTATACAAAACCTAAGAGATAGGTTGTGTACAATTTCAATACTTGAATGGAGTTCTTAAGTCATTTAGGGTTCATCAACATAGTCATGACCTAAAATCAATTCAAGACCTATAGTCAATCAGGTTGAAGAAAGTTACTTAATGGAAAGTTTTACCTTAACTTCTCTGAAAAGGAATTTTGATCCATACAATGTCATCTTGTGGTGAAGTTTTATGAGGTCTGTGTAATTCTAGTGGATTCATTATTTTAGCCTAGGCTTAAAAGTAATATGCCAATTCAAGAAGAGGTTGATTAGGTCAAGAGACTAATGGTTGAATGGATTTCAACCCAGTCAAGTTTCTACTAGAAATGCTCAAATAACTTCAGTGCCATTGAGACCAAATGAACCTAACACTTGTAGAACTATAATGCATTGGTGATAGAGAGATGATAACATGTGAAGGAGATTGAAAGTATCTAAGACTAGACCTCCTAGTTACCCACCTTTGGAATTGTGTGACAATCTGCCTCCATGTAAAAATACTTATGCTAGAGAAACCAATGAGTTGAGATCAGTTTTAACAATATTTCTTCTTAGTGCAAATGCAAGTATGTTTATGGAGATATCTTTGGTGTATCAACTCCATTAGTGTAGGTTAATTTTATGTTTCCTTCTTCCCTTTTCACCCCCAATAGTGATCAGTCTAGTGTAGTGTGTGAGCCTAAAATATAGATCAAGGGAGCTATCCCATAAACTAGAGATCTATATCTTGTAGCAGCTTATCTAAATGCAAAGATAGTTCTATGTTATCCCAAATTTTAGAAGGTCTCTTTGACTTCTCTAGGGTGAAAATTTGGGATATAAGAAGTACTAAAAACAAAAAAGTAAAACATAGACAACTAGAAATAAAATCAAACATTAGCCTCCTTACTAGAGTCAGAGACCATTATAGTTTTTCCCCATTCCTTTTCTTCATATTATATATTCAAAATATCAAGTGTCTCAAAAAATTGGGAAACAAAAAAATATCTAGTGTTAATACCCAACTTGTAACATATGACATCAATCTTCTCACCCTTAGAGATGTTATGTACCGCCATAGCCTTGAGAAACATCTTGACTTGGTCTATGAAATACATTAAGCTAAACCCAAAATACTCTACATCCTCATGAATTACATGAGTATAACTATCCCTAAATATCATTTTTTGCACTCTAATCAATTGGCCTACCCTTAGAGTGTCTAATCTAGAAGTGGACTAACTAGAATATTTAGTGGATTGAATGACATAGTCCATCGAGGCTCTGTCACCCAACCTTGATGCCAATAGAGCATGAAATAATTTTTTTGTTGTCCACTTGAGAAAATTTTCATCCTTTATACCTTCCAATAGAGAGGACTTCGAAAAATCAAGGGCTTGTTCAACTAACATTATAGTATACTAGTCAAGTAAAACCCATGGTTCAAATGTTTCATTAGCTTGAGGTCATCCACCAACCCTAAAAAGGAAGTGTGTAGATCTACACAGAGTATTTGTCAATCATTTTTTAGTTTTTATCCCTTACAATGTTTATCGAGGACATTTTCCATTTTTTGAAGTAGGTGTTCCTTATAGATGACAAACCCTCACCACCTTGCATTTATTTATTTTCCTCCATACTCAGACCTAGAATTCCTTGCATAAGCCAAATAATCTAGTTCGCCCTTATGAAGTATGCCATTTCAAAAATAAGTTTGTAGGGGAAATGAAAGCTACGCTAATATAAGGAACCCAAGAGAGAGGATACAAATTTAATAAGTTTTCAAAATCCAAAAGACATATCAGACCACCATCAATAATAGAGAAAATAACGTTAAATGTGGTTGCATTTTTCCATCCATATACAAAAATTAAACCAAGAAAATTCATCACAACTATGATACAAACTAAACTAGAAATGGAAAGCATGCAGGCAACTAGAGACAAATAGCACTCTTGTTGATTAAAAACATCATTCCAATAAAGTAAAACATTCATATTACTAAAAAATAGCTTAGTTCCCCATATTCAATAAAATAAACCAAAAATTCCTAACCTAAGAAGGAATTCCATTGATACTTAATAGGATAAATGGAAATCAAACTGAATTCTTCAAGTTACAAGGCCAAAGAAGCAAATTAACTTAGCAGTGAAAACATAAATTTAATATGAAGAGGGGAATTGAGGTATACCTTAGAGGTTTATCATCCACCATTGTCCCTGATGCAGGCCAAAATTACCAAGGTAGGGGAGAAATAGTGGGTTTTTAGCTTCTCTCCCCCCTAAAACATGTTGCCTCACAACTAAATCAATCACCATCAAATCCATTATTCCACACCAATTGGCATTAGTGTAAATTAAGGCACATCAAATTGAAGAGTGGGAGGAGTCTTAGAAATCCCCTTCTAAAATCAGGGTGATATTTGAAATCATTAAGGGAGGTGACAAAACATGTAATTTTTTTATATTCAAATAATTTTACCCCACATCAAGGTGGATATAAGGTTAGTTTATTTATTTCCATCTCTTCTTGATTTTAATGGAAGAGAACTTGGGTAACAACTTTGCACAAAATTTGATGATGATTTTCAACCTTTAGTGTTTATTGTTTTCTTTTTTAGGGCATCAATGGTAAGATAAGAATATCCATTGATTATTATGTTCAACTAATTTATTTATTTATAAATATGAATACCTAACTACAAAGCCTTAACTTTTGTGAAATTGTTAGTAGTTTTACCCAGTGCCTAATATAACTCTAAAAGTAGAACACCGTTACTATTACTAGAGATTCCAAGTGAGATATCCCAATTTAGATAACCTTTGGCCACCCCATAAAATTTTAGATTTATAATTGAACCTTGAGGATGAAGCTAAGAGATTATTTTGGGGGCCAAAATTTGATTATCTCCTTGGTTATTATTATAATGGATTCTAAAATGAGAGTTAAATCTAGATGTTCATTTTGAAAAATTCTTATATTTATTTCCAACCACAATTCCAAAAAATCAATGCTGAAATAAATTTCTAGATCTACAATAAAGGTGGTGATCTATGAGCTGTATTCCAAACAAAAATAAGATTTTTCAAGGATTTAAGGTGAGTAAAAGGAAAATTGAACGTATCAAAGAATAAATCCCAAATATCTCTAGTGAAAGAATGATGAAGCAATAGATGGTCAATATCCTCTTCATTTATTTTTTAAATTTGACAACATGAAGGTCATTGAATTCATATTTTTCTCAAATTTGTTTGAGTTAATATTTTGTCCCAAGTGGTCAGCCAAACGAAATCGCCAACATGTGGAAGTCCAAACTTGTTCCAAACCTACTTAGATGGGAATGGATTAGGTAGAGGAGAATTTGAATCCAAACTAACCTTAAGGTTCTAGACTTGAAATTTATCTAAACTACAATGTATTTAATAAATTAGACACTATACTTGGAACATGCCTATACAAGCTTATCCTTCATAGAGTAGGCCATAGACCTAGAACCCATCCAAACCAGATTATCATATTTATTATTGAAGTGGAAGGATCTTAAAAGGACATGCACACATTTTATATTAACAAAAAATGAATAATAAATTTTAGATCTAACTATCCATTTATTTAAGAATTGTAGTAATCAACAACTTTATCTTCAATTTTATTACTACACTAGTCTCGAAGATTATCAAACTAACTCATGTTGGCAATAGGTTGAGGGTAGATCTAGGATTCTAATCAAAAATTGACTTTGTCACATTTTCCAACCCTCCTTTTAGTAAAACATATTTAGGATATTGATGAACTTAGTCATTAAGTTCCAAATATGAGACCTATTTAGGTTCTCATGAACTGTGAAAACTTTTCCAAGGTCATCGAGTCTAGATATTTGCTTCTAAATATTATGTTCCAAAGAGTATTTTCCTCATAATAAATTTTCCAGACCATATTTCCCCCAAGATCTAAGTTCTTTATTGTATTGATTTGGATTGTGAATCCCACCAATCTTTATGGATGTTGACAAAGTCCCACTGAAGTAGAGGTATTACTTCGATCCCCAATACCACTCCAAATAAATCTTATCAGGATTGATTTAATGACCTTTCAACCTTGACATAGATCTAAAGTATAAACTTCATGTAAATAAGCATTGCTTGTAGATAGGAGTTGATGAATTAATTTATGTTTACATCATTTCAATTTTATCATGATATTATCTATAAGATATTTTAGATTTCAAATGCATTTTTGCCCTCAAAAAGAGGCATCCAAGGTATGTGCAAGGAAACAGACTTGAGTTGACATCCAATTCATGGAAAGTGGTAGATTTAACATACCTCCTAGTTTTAAATAAGATTTTTTTGATTTAGTCTTGTTTACCATTTGATCAGAGGCATTCTCTTACAAGTCAAGAGTATTTTTAACTCTTTCATATATTGAATGGAAGCTTCACCAACAAGACATGTGCCATCAACAAATTGAATATGTGTGATACTTGAAGAGCTAGGAGTGATAAGAATGCCTTTGAGATTTCCCTGAGACTTGAGATGAGTAAGCCATATCCAAAAAGATTAAATCAAAATAATAACAATGTATGGAGATAAGGTCCCCCATGAATTAACCCTCTCGAGGCTTGAAAAAACAAATACCCTCACAATTCACAATAAAATTTATTTTTGAAGAGCTGATGCAACTAGCCACCTAGTCCTTCCAATCCTTAATGAACCTACAATTTCCTAGAATTTCTAGATTAAAATCCAAGTTCAATCTACCAAAAGTCTTGTGCATGTCTAATTTGATTAGCATTTTATTTTGATTTTGAGTTTGAACGGAGTTGATTAGCTCATGCGTGATAAAAATGCCATCAAGAATTTGTCCCCCATCTAAAAAATCACCATGTTCTTGTGAAATAAATTTTAGTGTAACTAATTTTAGTCTATTTTTCATTACTTTAGTAATCAAATTATATACCTTGGGGATGAGATATATGAAAGTGGAATTGATCTAATTAATTTCCTCAAGCTTGATTCTTATACAACAACAATAACATATTTTCCAAAATCTCTGAACATTATTGAAAAAAAACATACTAGAAAATCATTAGGGCAAGTGACCTTGTCCCCTTTGAATGATTAAACAATAGTCTCAAATTATTCTTTAGATATTAGGTTTGTTAAAGAGAGGCTATCAACATAAAAAACAAGATACAAGATTATATCCAAAATCTTATTTTAATCATTTAACCTTTGAAAATGGACATATTTTAGCATTCCTCTAAAGTATCTAGAAGCCTTAACACTTATTTCCTCTTGCCTAGTGAGAACCAAGCCTTGGGGAGTGGTTATTCTTGATATTTTATTAAAGATTCTTCTCATGATAGCTAATCTATGAAAATAATTGTGTTCCTATCCCACTCCTTTTGCCATTTCACTATGTATTTTTGTTTCCAATGAATTTCCTCCTATAGAAGGACTTTATTCCAACCATTCATCATATTTTCCTCTTCTAGTTTTAAGGAAGGGTAAAAACCTCTCCGGTAAATTTATGATTACACCTTTTCCAACTTCTCCTGAATTTATGAATTTTTATGAAATCATTTTCTAAATTCTTTCCTATTCTGATATTTCAATTTGTTTTTTACTCATTTTAGCTTTTGTGCCAAAAAATACATTTTTGATCTTTTTATAGGAGATCCCAACATGCATTGATTTTATTTCTAATATATTATTCTTTAATCCACATAAGTTCAAATTTGAAGGGTTTATTTTTTAGAGGATCATATTTAATAATACTTAGGTTGATTGGCCAATGGTCAGAGCCTATATAGAGTAGAATATCAGATTCCAACAATGTGTCTATTTAAATCTATTCAATATTTATAAGAAACTGATCTAGAATTTTATCCACATAATTTTTCTGTAACATTCTGTTGTTCCAAGTGAAGAGTCCAAATTCAGGCTTGGTGTTGAATAAGGTAAGATCCTAATTAAATAAAGAAAAAATTGTAGAGGACTGTGAAAACCCACTATATCCCCAACTTTTTTCAAACAAGGAAGTGATTGTATTAAAATACCGCTAATAATCCATTTGTCATTCTGGTAAGTGTGTCTTAATCCACACAGAGATTGCCAATGGAGATCTATTCCTCGGAGAGAGATTGAGCCATATACATTGACACATATGAAGGACCTATTTGAACCTAACTCATCAAACCTAAATGTTTTCCAATTGGAACAATCTTTAAAAATAAAACTAATAATAGTACTATGAATCTAGGTCATTACTAACCCTTGGTAAGTTATGATTACATTAGTTGTTACAAGGTTACAACTTATCCAAATTTATTTCAAAGTCTCACTTAAGAGAGTTTGTTCCATTTAATTTTCTTGGAGAAAGAGAATGCCTATATTTTTATCTAATATACTTTAGCAACTTATGATTATGGGGGAATTCAACCCCTTATATTATATGATAAAATTGACATAAGGAGGGTTTCACTTCATCGCTTAAGGTGAAGGGTTTATCCCCCAATTGCAACTACCCATTTTTTCCCACTTTTTTGGTTCTTGAAGATGGGGTATTTTTAACTTTCCTTCTCTATTTATTTATCTATCATGTAGATCACACATTGATTTTCCTTTTTATCCTTTCCCCTTTTCCCACATTTTAGTGAACATTTACAAAATTTACTTTTGACTACCTTTCCCAATATTGATTTGGGCTTCCAAATTCCATGTGTTTGATTGATGAGGTCATCTAGACTTCTTCTTGCCTTATCATGTTGATTTAAGTGCCAACTTTATCATTATAATATTTTACATTCTAGATTAACTTAACACATCCTTTATCTAAGAGTGATAAATCTCTTAAAACCCTTCAAATTATTCATCTGGTTCTTCCTCATCCTCAACCTCTTCTTCCTCCATGCCCTCAAAATTGATTTTTTTTTGTAGATTATGGCTTTCCAAAAACCACCACTATGGAGATTGGTCTTGAATGCTAGTGTAGAGTGAATTTTGAGCTATATGGATTTGAGATCATGCAATTAATCTAAATTTAATCAAACATCAAACTACCTAAGTAAGATCTAGAGCCATTAGGACCAAATGCAAATATATGAATAAACCATTTAAAACATAATTTTAATCTTAAAGCTAATTTCTATAAACCATGATTAAATAGATATAAAAATAATAAGATTGGGTTGAGATTACCTTAGACCCAAAAAATTGATATTATGATTGCTTGATCATGGATGTTGATGATGGATTCAAGGAATTAGATTGGCATGAAGATGTTATGGATTTCTTAGATGCCTTGGCCATAGAGAAGTGGCTTGCTTATATATATTATGGAGGGATGAATCAATGGCTGAAATTTAAAGTTAGCTTGTGGAGATCTAGGGTGGAAATTTATCTAAGGAATTTAAAATTCCTTGTAAGCCTCTATATTTAGACACTTCTGGAGAGGAAGGATGAGAATAAAGAGGATTCTAAAATTGGAGAATTCTAGAATCCTCTTAAGAGTTAATTAGGATTAGGTAAGGGATTAGATAGGGATTATGTTGGTGATTAGGGACTAGAGATATATGAGAGCTTAGAAATAGGCTTAATAGGTGGGTAGGTGGGTCATGGGGATTTAAAATTCTCAAATAATAGATAAGTGGGATTAGGATGAGATAATGAGGATTTAAGAAAATTAATGAAGAAGTGGGGTAGGACTAATGTTAGTAAATGATGAAGAATGAAGGGGATGGTAGATAAATGATTATAAAGGGGTGATATTAGGATGAAATTAGATGAAATAAATTATATAAGTGAAATTTGATGTTAAATGAAGCGAGTGAATTTAGATGCATACATTTTTCCCTCTTTGAAAGGGCATTGCAAGTTGAGCAAAATAGGAGTAATAGTCTTTCAAATAAAAACTATTTCATGGATGAATGTTAGTAGATGAATTTAGTGGATATGATATTAATGACTATGATTCCCATGTGGGGAAGAATGAGATGGATGACCATTTGAAAAAAGAAACAATGGGGTGGGATGAGATGGATAGACAAGGGGATGGGATGCCAACTATGAGATAGAAGATGAAGAAGATGAATTCAAATTGAGTAATGAGCTACAGATTGATGATGCACTTAGAAAAGACACATGTGTAAGGAGTAGAGATGACTTTGTCATGATTTTTGACACATTCTAAGGGGAATCAACCGTAACATGATGATGATAGGATTAAAAAGTTTCAAGATTTCAACGTATCCTAAACAAGGACACATGCAAAGGAGAGCTGTAGGCTAGGATGGAAAATGATGTGATAAAATTAATTATGGGTGTAGCTCAAAGCCAAATTTGATTGATATGATGGAGGTGATGATAGAGAAGAAATGATAGGATCGAGTGACCAAAAGACAAAAGAGAAGAATTAGACTATAATTCAAATCAATGAGCCACAATGTGATTAATAACAATGATGCCCCTAGCAAGGACACATGTAAGGGAATGATAGATGATAAATTGACCAATCAGTGATGATGAATGACTAATAGAAGAATAGATGGATGTTATGATTTATTAGGCCCAATCGACAGGTGCAGGCAATTGATGAAAATATTAAGGAGATGATTACGAGGATGAGGATTGATCAATATACTGATTGATGAATGATTATAGCTCAAAGATTTGACTGATGCAAGATGCGATAATGATGTGATGATGAGGAAAGTAGAGGTAGTGGATGAGCTATCCTTGGGCATTAAAAAGTGGCCAAGTGCTACCTACATAGTCTAAAAAGACCTCAGGCTGATGTTATTTTGACTAGAATATGATGATGATGATTAGTGATTAGAGGATGATGTTAGTGATTATAAGATATGATGAAGATGATGAGATGAGGATAAAATATTGGATTTTAGTCAGATGAGTCGATAAAAGTAGATTAGTGATGCGAAGACTAGAATGACTAAGGGTTACCAAAAGACGAAACCCTACAAGAGTTTAATCTAACAAGAGGAGAAAGAGATGATGGGATCAAATAATTCTCACACTAGCAAAATAGTGATTAGATGGGTGCTAGGTATGAAAAGGCACTGATAATAAGGTGATGGGTGATATATTAAAATCTTTGACAAGGTTATGTATGTTGATAATACCTAGTCAAAAGGGATGATGATGAAGATAAGGATGGGTGACCACTAGGATTTGGTTCAAGACTAAATGTTGTATCCAAAGATGGGAATGGGAAAATATGAGATGGATATCAAATGTGATGACATGGATATGGATGTGATGAGGACAAGACACCACGGAATATTTTTGGTTTTTTCAAGTTTTATGATTTTTTGGGTTTTTGACATATTTCAATTTTAGGGATTTTTGGAATATGTATGTACACTATACAAATAGGGTTACTAGCAAAGGGAATATCAAGATGAGCAACCAAGATAAGGATGGAAGTAATGATGGATGAGTTACAAGAGGATGAGGGTGAGATAGAAAAGGGGATAAGGACCCAGGAAGGAGCGAGGGATTGCCTATGACCATATCATGAAGGAGCTAGATGTTTAATGGTCTGAGTTTCTATTGGAGGATATGCTAAGATGATTTTAAAGCATTTTTCAAGACACCTTCCACTCCATTACAGAGGCCAAGGTGAGAAAAATGGAGGGACATAATAGTATACATGATATGATGATGGATGATGGGTAAAAACAATGGATTGGAGGGGATGGTCAAGGGATGGTTTTATAAGGGAGATGAAATGGACAAATTTGTGCCCCCAAGTGTTGAGGTATAATGTGGATTGTTAATTATACTACCATGATGCTGGAAACTAATTTTCATCATGGTACTTACCCAGGGTGCCAAAAGACCAGTTTTCACCATTAGATGAATGATTTTTTTTAGGATTTTAGGATTTTTTGATGTTTGGGCATCTCGATTTATTAGATATAGGTACGATATGTAATAGTGATGATAATAATTGAATTTTTAACCAACAATTATTTTGGAGATATGTGATGTTAAGACCATGCTATCACCACTAGATGTATTAATGTCCTCGTGACCTTTAGTGATTCTTGATGGTGACCCCTCTAGCTATCTAGACCAGGTGTCTTCATCACTCCTATAAGAGATGATGTTACCTAAGTGGGTGATGTGAGGCATGTATTGGAATATATATTGATGTTGATAGGGGAGTAATGGACTGAAAGGGTTGGTAGGACTTGATGGGATTGTGGGTTTGTGATAAGAAGGTGTGATGGGTGATGGAAGATTAGGCCTAGCAGTCCCACACATCATTGGAGAGGTTGGACCTTCCACATTTGATTGGTGCCATGTGACAAAAGACTTCAAGAGATCCAAGATGCTTTGAATTTTTGGTTCATCTTTGATTTGATTATTTGATGGATTATCGACCATGATAATAGTGATTTTGACATTATTTTGATTTTTTAACTAGATTATATCTTAACTACCCCTAGTGCCTGACTTTGGGCCTCACCATAGGAGATGGATTTTTGACTTGATAGATAATGATGATTTTGACTTTGATGGTCCCTTAGTTCCTGATATTGGAATTCACTAGGGGAAGACATTTTTGGATTAAGTCGATGATTTAAATTTCCTTGATTGTGACTTATGAGATCAAAGATGATTTGATTATTATGATTGACTTTTGGAATATGGTCTTGGACCTTTGTATTTGTGGCACTTGTTATATTACTTGGGCAAGATTCTAATGATGTATGTTCATGTTTGTCATCAAGGAGGGAGGTGATTAAATGATCATTGATGGGAAAAAAGGGGTCTATGATGGATGAAGGTAGGGGAGATGATGTGATGAGGTTAATGAGTGGTAATGGGGCAACATAGTCCTAATAGGGGTTTCTAGGAGACCTAGTTTTAACATTAGAGAAAATATCCTCAAGATCAACAAAAAGATCACTAAGACTAATTATAGTATTTGCATCCAAAGTAGGATTAGATTCACTTTTATAATATCCACTAGATAAAGCTTTTAAGAACTTTATTATAACTTCATCATCCTAATTGAGATCCAAAGGTATGCCTATTGACATATTGGAGGTATGTGGATTAGAATTATCCTAAAAAAGATAGGCATTATCAACATATGCTATAATATTAATGAGGGGTGACATTTATGATGAGGAATCTAATATAGATACTGGTGTTGAACATGATCCTAATGCATAGAGGACTTGTGTTGACTCTGATGCTGACTCTGATGTACAAGATGTAATGATACTAGTATAAGATTCATGATCTACAATTGACCTCTCAACATGGGGTTTCAAATATGATGGATGAGGAGAAGATGGTAGGGGGATAATGGATTGGACAAAGGTAGGCCCATGGAAGGAATTATGAGGTAATGGAGGACTATGCTCATGGGAATAGACTTGTGTTTGGTGGAATATTTGTCTAAGATGGAGGGAACATGGAAGATGGATGTGGTATCTTGACCTTGGCTTAGAAAAGGAAGGGATTGATCATGATCAAGAATGGAATCTTGGCATTACTCTTCATGTTCACCCAGGGCTATAGACTCATTTGGTTCATCCTTGATTTCTAATCACTACGATCAATGAGGTCTTGGACATAGTCTTGGAAATCATTACATAGATTAATGGTATTCCCCTAAGTTTGGTGATATTCAAAATATTGATTAGCTTTA
Organism: Torreya grandis; assembly: GCA_037957365.1. Taxonomy (NCBI): domain Eukaryota; kingdom Viridiplantae; phylum Streptophyta; class Pinopsida; order Cupressales; family Taxaceae; genus Torreya; species Torreya grandis. The sequence goes on along the minus strand of JARHVA010000930.1, from coordinate 1,979,497 downwards.
TACTTAGATGGTTTAGGCTTGGTGGGATAAAGATGTCGTATGGGTAGATAAACCATCATGTTTGTGGTGATGAGTTGTTAGAAAAGGGATTCTAAGGACATAAAAAGGGGAGTATAAGGACCCATTTCTCTTTGTGACTTAGATGTGGAAACATTAGACTTTAGATCAGATGGTTGTTGACGTAACTGGGTGGATGGACTGGTAGTAGACAAGGTGACCAATATTGGATTCCCTTTGCTAGTATATGAATGGGTAGATGAGGGGTTATGACTAGTGGATGGATGATTGGAATGGGACTCACTTGAATGGGTTTGGACGTGAGGTGAAATGAGTTGAATAGGGTCAATGTCTTCGAGAACTGGGCACCCATCTTAAGGAACCGTAAGAGGATCTCATCCTTTCTGAAAAATATGTATTGGTATATGAGAATGAGGTTCAACTTCATGGGGATGGATGATAAAGGGGGATGATGTGGAGGTAGACTAAGGATTAGATATGGTCTCTTGAATAAAATAGGTTTGGATGGCCAAACTAGTATGACAAGTAATGATGAGGATGAGATGGAAAAACTATGATTGAGATGGTATAGGACTAGGATCAAATTTTAGACTGATAGTACAATAAGGGCTAGCAATCTATCAACAATGCCTAGTTTTTAAGTTAGAAAAAGGATTGGGGATTTGATGGGTGCTTATATTCAAACTAGCAAGATGATGTTTGGATGGGTGCTAGTATGAGTAGGCAAGATGAGAGACTAGATTGATGATGATTGGATGCTAGATTGAAGATGATAAAGTGAGAAGATGTTAGTAGGATACTGACTAGGTATGAGATCTGACCAAATGATAAGTGATAGGGGACTGGAGTGGTAGGATGATATGGATGGGTAAAAAGAGGACTAGCTCAAAACCCTTAGACCAATTTGCTCAAGATGGGATGGAATAACGTTATGTGATGAAGGTGATAGGATGATGGGACAAGGACAAGTATAGATAGGTGATGGTGAAATGATAAGGGGTAATGATGGGGATGGTTTGGACACGTATGTGACCTAAAGAGCCAACTAGAATAAGATATGACAAGATTAGACTAGATGGGGGATGAGGTGACTAGGCAAAGGCAAGGTCAAGACAAATGATGGATTATGGATGGATGAGACTTAGGACAAGGTGTGGATGACAAGATGTGATTAGGATATTCTAGTGGTGGGGTATGATCAATGATGAATGGATATGGGGGAGACTAGGAGGGTATCAAGACAAGGTGGTGATAGGAGATGGTATATAAAAGGATGTACAAAAGATAATATATACAAATGGATGATGATAAAGATGTAAAATATGGTAGAATGATGAGTTTAGGATATACAAGATAATATGTGAAAAAGGCCTAGATAATTGTGTATAGGTTTTTCGTAAAGGCTGACTTGGTTCACAAACAACACTAGTCTGGCAAAACACACACCCAAGTAATTAGACCACAAACTTATGTTTAGTAAACTCAAGGGTGTGTAACTCAATGCTCGTACCATCTAATGGCTTCATAAGTGAGGCTGTAGGTTGGTGACCTATTATGGAATCAACCGTACCCTCTTGACCCCATATGTACTTAATAGTTTCTTAGGAGTTTATCCTACCTCCTATAACAAAACCCCTGTTATGGTTAAAAGGTCTTATGCTATGTTTATACAAGGTATCTAGAGGAGTCCTCTATATACGTAAAGGTACAATGGGGCCCAAGTCCAAATAGGATATTATCTAACCACCTTGTGTATTGGAGCTTAAACACCCCTCACTTTGAAGAACCCTTTATGGATAATTTCACTTTGGCACCTAACAACAACTCTCCTGATATTTAGATTCTATCAGAACACAAAATTTGGTCTAGTGCATGGTGATGAAATCCATGTCACTGAACTCTAAAAGATAAAAAAAGGAGGGTTTATAGGTGGTTTTTGATCCTCCAAGAATCACTACAAGTATGCAAGGAGGAGAACATACACCATCGTAGCCCTCAAGTGACAAATAATTAGGCCAAAAAAGATTAATTAATCGATTAAGATTAGGTGTGAAATATTTATAAGATGTATGAATATACAATATGAAAGATAAGATGATCAAAATGATTCAAAAATGATTTTTAATATGCAAAAATGAGTCTCTGATAGGCATCCTGCAAGCACACGGTAACTAGTTTGATTTTGATAATTAAAACAGGTAACCTGTAAGGCAAAGATTAGTAGTTTGACTAATTTATTGTAAAACTATTACTTACCTACAAAACCGTAATTACACAGTGAAAAATCATAACCAGAGAGTGCAAAATCATAACTCCAAATCAAAATCACTAATTGTGAATCATGATCTTGCAATGAGTAATTAACTATGCCAAGAACCTACAAAACTATGATTAGCAGTACAAAACCACAACTAAAATGACAAAATCACAATTGGTAAAATTTAGAGATTAGTGATTTTGTGATAAAGTACAAAACTTCAAAATTTTTACTTTTGACCCAAATAAATACCTATATAGGCTATGATAACTAGAAATTATTATATACAGACAACTATGACTGATTTAAGGCTGATCTATGATGTAGTTAAAAGTTTATAAATAGATATCAAGATGTTTAAAATGGATTTTTTTTTGAATAATGTGTAAACCAACAAGGGTTTTTGTTGTAAATATTCCTTTATGGATCTAGAAATGACAAACCAACAAACAAAATTAAAGTCAAAACTATCAAATTTATAAAATCACTACTATGGATGCAATATCGCAATTCATAGAGCAAGGTCATGATTCTCAAAATTTCATAATCTGTAGTTTTGTGGTAAGAGGGGAAAATAACTAAGGATTATGTTTACTTTGAATTTGGATATCCTCCTTTGCCTTAGCCTCTCTCCTTATGACCTACCAATCATACAGATATAAGATATTTCTTACAAAATTGGTTAGTCAACATATATGCATTTAGATCAAAGCCCCCTTGGATAAAAATATAAAGACAAAAGGTGTTATATGCCAGACTAGGTGATGATGGTCCTTTGCAAGACAAAAAATGTCAGGACTAAAGCTTCAGGTCAGAGGACAAAAAATATCTGTTAGTGTTTTTATCAAAACTACAATATCATGACTCACATTATAAAATCATGATTTTCAAGGCAAAACCATGAGTCTGGGATTGGTAGTATTGCACATTAGGGTTGATTGACTAGATTTCAAATTGAATTCATTTTTATACAAAGTTCCTACACACAGAGGATAAAAACCAAGTTTTCCAACACAAAATTGTTTAATATAAGCACTCAAGGGGTAAAAAAAGGCTCATTAATGAATGATTTTACATTTGTTTTCAAAGTTTTTAAAACCGCAATTTTTGAAGTCGATACCACAATTACTAGGGTGATATCGCTAACCTAAGATTAATGGTATTGCATCTTTATAGTTATGTACTCAAGTATCAATTGGTCTTATTTCATGCACACAACAAGTTATAACACCCAATCTGCAACTTAAAAAAAAAAATTGGGTTACATAGAGGGTTAGACAATAATAGTTAACAATAAATGTAATGATTTTTAACTTGATGTGAGACCCTTAAAAATCATGACTCACAATCACAATACCGTGATTACTAGTGTGATATCATAATTTGATAAATTATGGTATTGCATAATCATGATAACCTACCAAGAAAACCGTTAGTGGTCAAATGCAATACCATGACTTTTCATGCAAAACTGCAAGTCCCTAGGCAAAATTGCAATTCATGAGATGCGATATTGTTCAAGGGCAAATAACTGTCACAGTCAAAGAAAATGGTTAGTGGTTAATGTGGATGGTCAATGCAAAACCATGACTTACGGGGTAATATCATAATTGCAAAGTCACTAATACTAGTGTAAAATTGTAGATTTTACCTATGCATGTAAAACTTCAAAAATCTGACCCTTATCTTGTATTTGTTGATCCTGCAGGCTGCCAAAAACACTTGTAACAATCAAAATTATTAAAGTGGGTGGGAGTTCCCACCATGGTCACAAAAATGTAATGTGAATTTTGAGCTATATGGATTTGAGATCATGTAATTAATCTAAATATACTCAAACATCAAAATACCTAAGTAAGATTTAGAGCCATTAGGACCAAATGCAAATAGATGACTAAACCATTTAAACCATCATTCTAATCCTAAAGCTAATTTCTCAAACCATGATTAAATAGACATGAAAATAATAAGATTGGATTGAGATTACCTTAGACTTAGAAATTTGATATTATGACTGTCTGATCATGTATGTTGATGATGGATTCAAGAAATTAGATTGGCATGAAGATGTTATGGATTTCCTAGATGCCTTAGCCATGGAGGAGTGGCTTGATGATATAGATTATAGAGAGAAGAATCAATGGATGAAATTCAAGGTTAGATTGTGGAAATCCAGGGTGGAGAATTATCTAAGGAATTTAAAATTCTTTGGAAGCCTCTAGATTTAGAGGCTTCTAGAGAGGAAAGGTGAGAATAGAGAGTATTCTAGAATTGAAGAATTTTATAATCCTCTTAAGAGTTTATTAGGATTAGGTAGGGGATTATATAGGGATTAGGTGGGTGATTAGGGATGAGGGATGTAGGAGAGCCTAGGAATAGGCTTAATAGGTGGGTCATGGGAATTTAAAATTCCCAAATAATAGATAAGTGGGATTAGGATGGGATAATGGGGATTTAGGAAAATTAATGAAGTGGGGTAGGACTAATTTTAGTAAATAAAGAAGAATGAAGGAGATGTTAGATACATGATTACAAAGGGTTGATATTAGGATGGAATTGGATGAGATAAATTAGATAAGTGGAATTATTATTGACTAATAGTGATATTAGTGACATTAAATGAAGTGAGCGAATTTAGATGCATATAATTAAGTATATTTGGAATGGAGAGGGTTTATTTAACAAAAAAAAAGTCATCTTTAATAGGTCTCTCTGCATCACTTTCATTTGTAAGGACACCAAATTTGTTTTTAGATGTAAAAATCCTTAAAACTTCTAGACTTTTGATTCCCCCCAGAGGGGATATAATAATTTCAAATAAATTCAAAAAAAAATCCCCATATTCACAATAAATCCTATTTATGAGTATAATATTCTAATAGTCAGTATCCTAATCTCATTCACGAGATGTGGATTTAAACTTTATAGCGTTGCATAAGGGTTTAAAAATTTCAATCTTGGAACAAATTATGACATATACAACCATACAACAATTTTTTTTGACCTATCCATATAAATATATTCCCCAAGATAATTCCATACCACTTAAAAAACTTCCTCTCTCCAATGTTTAGTTGGGAGTCCATAAAATTATGTCTAGATAAGGACAAAAAAAGATCCTCAATTTTAAGATTCAAACCCTCTTCCCATGGGCATGTACATTTGTAAACCATTCCCATAAACCATGGAACATTTATAAATCATGTATCCATTGTATTTGAGGATAAAATTGAAAAAAACCAACTGGAAGTAGTTTGACCTATTTGGCCACTTAAATGCCCTAGTTCTTGATCAACCACTTTTTTAGATGTACAATGCTCAACCAAAAGCCCATGAATTTTTATATTAGGGATGCATCCTTAAGTGTAATTAGGGTAGGCTCTATTTCCTTGTTCTATATATTGATGATTGGAATTTATTCTACCGCTAAAATGGTTTAAGAGTATGTCCTCCTTGTATAATTCAATCATGATTTCTTATTGAGACTTGTCCATGGTTTTTTGCTTTCAACTTGCCCGCTGCTTAAGGAGATATTTAATATCCTACCATAATATCTCATTATTAATAAACCACTCCCTCCTTATAGTCTAATACCCTTAAGTCTCATGCTCATTATCTCTATCAATAAAGAACATTAACTCATAAACATATATATTTATTAGAAATATTTGAAATTAAATTAGACACTATGCACACCCACCATAAGGTAAGGACCTAAAAAAGGAAAAGGGGGAATGATTTAGTGAAATTTACTTAGAGGGGGTAAAACATAGGCTAAGCTGAGGATAAGAGGGGAATTTTGAAAGTAATCTGACGTGAACTAAAAGATGCACAATGAAAGGGGGGATTTTTAAAACAAATTAGTGTGAACTAGAGAATGCATAATAAAAGGGGTATTTCACCTAATGAAGGTTAAAAATAGGGCCCTTAATGCCAAATTTAAACCAAAATATGCATTGTAAAACAAATTTTAAATCAATACAATTCAACACTAATTAATGCCATAAGACCATTATAGGTGTCTACAAAATTAAACCCTAAACAACTAAGTCACATCATTCCTTTTTTTTGTGTTGACTTCAATCACTTGTAGAAAGAAATACATGGTTTGATTTAACAAATACATTGTAATGAACATATTTGAAATTAAATATTAAATAGTTGAGACACATCATTCCCATTTTTATAAGTCCACCCATTTAATTGCATAAAAATATACGAGTTGATTTGACTTGATTTGCCTAAGTACAACTCAATCCCAGTATTTACTTGGGTGAGTGTGTGAAGAAAATGAGCTATTATTTTGGTAATTTTATTTCTAGTGCATTCATTTTATTTACATAAATTCATCTTGGATTTTTCACTTTGGTAAAGATCATCTTTCAATGTTTATTATGAAATTGGATATGAAATGATCAATTGTGATCATTTCATTTATGCAATTTAAATGTATGTCATTGTTTTTTAATCCATATCAAAAAATTTAAACACAAAATGTTTTTTTGTAGCTAGGTGATATTAATCTAGCATTAATGTGGACTGCATATGTCAATGGCATATTTGATGAAAATTTAGGATGGGTGGCCACTGGTTATGAATTATATGATGTGTATGGGAGGGAAAGAGTGTGCATGAGAAATATTGTTGGCCAATGTACATGAAAAATATGTCAAAGAAGCTTAATAAAGCACATATAATATAGATGGAGCCAATAATAGATTACACCCTTAAACAAGCAAATTTTCACTCGAATAGTTAATTAATTATGGAACAAATGCATGATTATAAGGAATTTTATTGGAGAGATTATAATTTGATACCATTAAAAAGTCAATAAAAAACACTTCAAAATGCCTTTCAAGTGTGAAAAATAATTCACCTTAGGTATTTAAAATCTAAGCAATAATGTCAAGAATTTGCTTGTTATGCAATAACCAAATATATAATAGAGGACATGGTAAAGTAATTTATAAATTTAAACATAAGAGGAAGTTTTTTTAAATGAGAAAAAAAACACTAAATTATTTTTACAAATTATTAGTGGTATATTATGTTTAGTCTAGAAAATTATAGTTGTTGTGAATTAAGAAATTAAATTTAATTGATTTAATCTAACTCATTTATAAATAATTAACAAATAATACATCAATTTTACCTTATGTTAATAAGTATAAAAATAGTAAATACAAATTAGATTAATTAATTAAATGTGTTTTGAAGATAGTAATATTCAAAATGTGTTAATTAATTTTATTTTTGTGTTTTAAATAGAGATAAATTAAAGAGATCATAATAATTAACTAAATCATCAATTATATGATAACATTATAATAAATTAGTAGAAACTCTAAAGATAACATTAGTTTATGGTTAAGGTTTTAGTTTATAGTAATTACAACAAAAGTGGTATTTGATCATCATTATCATCATCTGCATCAAATGTATAATGTTGTTTGTAAAAATAAGAATCCAAGGTCATTAGTTTTAACATTATATAAACATCCCTATCCACATTTGAATCCTCTTGGTAGAATTAATATCCAACACATTATTCTTAAATGTTTGCACTTTCATCCATATAACTGATTAATTCTTCTTCAAAGTTTTCACCTTCATATATTATGTGCATTATTACCTCTTTAATAATAATATCATGGTCTTATTTTCACATATTTTGGACTTATTTACCTAAACAAGGTAAAACTTGAGATTAATCAGGTTGTGTAAGATAACATTTGAACAATCCATACTCCAATGTAAAAAATAGATTAACTTTGAGCTTCCTATTTATAGAAATGACAAGAGGATAGGGAAATTATCTTTTTCACTATTTTATATTTATCATTGTCTATGTAAAAAGCTCTAAAGTTCCCTAAAATGGATATGTGGTCACTCAAATAAAAAGACTGTCATAATTTGCTAGGCCTCCTATAGGTTACAAATGTCTATGGCTATCAAATATATATACTTTCTTTCGAAACTTTCTCTATGTAAAATTACCTTTTATTCCAGTAGAGGTCACTATGCTTGCATATAAATATGCTTTCTATGCAATTTTATAATTTTGGTTCTATGTGCAGATTTAGATTTGTCTTTTTTCACCTTGAAACCCTAGCTCTACTTTTGACACTTTTCTTGGCATATAAAAATGGGTTAAAAAGATGGGTTGGATAATTCTAGCCACACCCTTCTGAGTGGTTGAGCATTACACACATTCCAATATTTTGAAGAGGGTTCAAACTGTAGGTAGTTATCCCACCTCTATGTATGTGTGCTCAATAGTAATCCAATAGAATGCATGCAATGTGTTTGGATTTTTACACTTGACAAGAATGTAACTTTGAACTTGATTTAAATGGGTATACTTGGATTAGTGACTATTCATTTAAGGCATTTTCAGATTTAGATGTTTTAAGTTAGTGCCTCAAGGATGTGTAGATGCATTCCTCAATGTGCAAGTGGTTTTTCAAGTGAGATCTAAATAGGAATAACCTTAGGTTTGATGTGTTTATATAGCTGAATTTTTGAGTAATTTCTATTTGTAACTAACATGTGAAACATGTGGGCCAAGGGAAGGGTTTGAATAGTAAAAATATATATTTGGATAAAATGGGATACTATTAGTGAAGGTAGGTGATATAATTAACTGGTATCATTTGACCATTGTTATAACTATCTAGGATGGAGGAAATAAATTTGGAGAATGGTGACAATTAGCTTAGGATAATAGAATAGTTAAGTATAAACTAGGGAGATGCTTTATATGTATGATGTAAAATCATGAAGTCCAAGCCCATAAATACATGAAAGTCTAGGAGATAAAGTGAGTAAGAGTCAATTATGTAGGCACTAGTCATGTATGTTGAGAATTGGTTAAATTTGACATTATCTAGTGTCTACTACCAAATTTATGTGTCTAAAAATACCCCAATTTTAGTATAATATTGAAAATGCTACATTAAAAAAAATTAAGAAAGAAATTTAGTACTTGAGTGTAACCACATTTTGTTTTTTTAGGTATGCTCCACATATCTAGCTTGCTTCATAAGAAAACTATAATATAATATACAAAATAAATGTCCACTCATGATAGAAAATATGAACCAATGTAAATAATTGAAATATTTTAAATTAAAAAAACATGGATCGAATACACCTGTGTGTATGCAAACAAACAATCCTCTAAAGTCATTGGAAACTGAGGTGATTATGCTCCAAGGTGATGACATTCATTAAAGCCATGGGTTGGGAAGAATATTCCCTAATTCCCATTATATACTAAGAAGTGATAGTAGTTGAATGATAAAAAACCTAAACTTACACCTGAAAATATCATCATAACTATTTTGGTTGAATTTATTCTAGGCTCACATTCAAGAGTGGATCCCCATAATAAGATTACATTTAAATTTGAAAAATATGAATAAACTATTGTAGATGGATTTTAGATTCAAAGTGATTACGTAGCTACCTTAGTTATCATTGTAGAAAATATAAAAGTGAATGCATGAATAAACTCCATGCCCCAAATTTGATCCAACTATACCAATATGAGATATAAAATTCCATAAATTTGTATGCATCTCCATAAAATTTGATCCAATATGATAGTTTGATCCATGTAATTTGATAATTATGATCAATCCAGTCCATGTAATATGTATCATTATATCCTATAATGTATCACCTATTCCTATATAACACCCCACATATGCATCATATATGTGCCAATCCATCAATTTGTCCCAAATTTGAGCCATAATCTGTCTCACTTGCATCATAGTATTTCCAACTTCGTGTCATCTACATCATGTAATCAGACCCAAAATTTGAATTATCTATCTGTCATGGATTGAATATATATGATAAGCCTAATAGTATTCCCCATTTTGATGTGAAGGATATATGCTGTGAATCATTAATAAAAAAAAATAGAGTTATACATATCATTTTATATAAAAAACTAAGCATGTAAGGCATGTGTGCTAACATGATAGAAATATTTGATCATTAATGCTCATATAAAACATGTATCCCAAGGCATACAAGTGTCATGTCAAGTATATATAATAATTAGGCACATATTAGTAGTCATTACAATCATGATCATTGTAGATATAAACATTTAGTATTAAGCCACTTAAAATATGCATGATATGAATCATGACATCACACACAAGTATAAGATTGTGTGATTATATCATAATAGAAATATTTAATCATTAATGATCATATGAAACATGTATCCCAAGGCACACAAATGTCATGCCAAGTATATATAATAAATAGGCACATAGTAGTAGTCATTACAATAATGATCATTGTAGAATAAGTATTTAATACTAGGCCACATAAAATATGCATGATATGAATCATGAAATCATACATAAGTAAAAGAATGTGTGATATGAAACATGACACCACAAGATCAAATAATTTAGAGACACACATGCACATGATATATCATGATGATGCACACAAGCACTCAAGACATGACATGAGTTTGGCTTGAATCTAACATGGCATATATAACATGGCATATATAACATGGCCATGAGATGGACTAGAGGATCTTAAAAAAAATGTCAAATGACATGTAAACACACAATCAATGCACTCATAGACTCACCTAAGATAAAACTCAATGTCACACACATGAATACGTCCCAATGTAACAATCAATAATAGTCTTTTATGGATCACACAATGTAACACAAAATGGCCACACAATATCATGCATATAAATCATCACACAATGTAATAAACAATCAAGGATCACACCATGTAACAATTATCAACATCAAACATTCATAGAAAAATAAATGATAATATACACAATCAATCCATGTCATCATCACACATGTAAAGTATAGTTCCCATATAATATAACACTCTAAATAGTATACATAAGATCAAATCATGTGTAATGAGGGTAAGTAGCTCATTATGATAAATATAATGGTCGTGTAAAGATAGAGTAGCTCAATATGATAAATGTAATGGTCATAGAAATCTAGAACATATTAGTGAACCAATGTAGGAAGGTAGCCCCTAGATGAAGGAATTCAATGCATTTGAATGTCCATGTCATACACAAATTGTATATCCCCCATATCACTCATATATATCATGAAAAACATGTTATTAGTAGATTTATATGCAATCTACCATGTCTATGATAAATAACATAAAGTACACATGTATACTAGCAAAAATTATCATGCATAGGTCCTAATTTTTTAATTTTAAATATTTTTGATATTTTAATTGTTTTTATTTTTTAATATGACTTACATGAAGGTCAAAGGCCTAATATTTCATCTAAGGAATGCACAAACTCATATGGAGACTCTAGTGATAATGTCATCAAATCTAGATATAGGATCTCATAAAATTCCCATATGTCATCATCATAAACATCATCATACCTATGTACATAAAACATATTCATATTTCTCTTTGATCTTTACAAAATATTGTGCATACTTATTGCATTTTATTCCACACTATATGCTAGTTCACATTTTTTCTTATGCATTAATTCCTTCTCTATTATCCTTGAATATTTTATCTTTTTGTGGTGGTTGTTTCCATTATGTCTATTTTTGATTATATTAATCTTGAACATGAATGTAATACACTTATTTGGAATATGGATTGTAGATTGCATATATTATAACCATTAATATCCAAGTGTAGCATGCAATTATTTCTTAGTTTGTATGAAAAATATCAAGGCATATAAAAACTTTGGCCATAAGTAATTAATTGTGTATTATGCCCTATATATCCAACTCAATGTATCATTTTTTGAAATTCTTCTATCTTATGATCCAAATGGTTGTAAAAATGGAATGGTGCATGTACTTTCCCCTCTTATTTATCAATTTGAATCTCTATTTGATAATTACCCTTAACATATACCCAAATGGTTAATGGGTCATTTCATGAATGCTTGTACTCTTTACATGATGTGTTCCTTGGCTGAATCCTATTAATAACCACTATTAGCGGCTTCTACTATATTTTAATTATCGTGATGATCCCTTCATCCTTAAATTTATTGATATTTTGATCTATTGGCTCATAACTCTCTATCTCATTCCCTATTATTATATGATAATCGAAAAATAATTTCCCCTCTTGATTTAATAATCTACTCACAGCTCTATGTCGAGTGGTACATAGAGCAATCAAATGTTTATCAAGTAAAATATGTAGTACGATGCTTAATTTATCCTATGCATTAGTAATATATAATCTGATAGTAGGTTATACATCTATGAGATCTACATTATTTATTGAATCTATCAAAAATTCTTGGTATTCACCTTTGATTCATATTGTAATGTGTTGTGCCTCTTATTTTCAAGTCATGCTTGATTTGATGAAGTATTGATTTAATGGAGCACTTATTGTTGATGTATGTTGTTGTAAATTTATAGTGCAACAATTATTTTTATTTGTATCCTTATTAGTGTTTGGAAGGAGTGCCTTTCTTTTATCCCATGTAATGTTTCTCACTACTTTTGACTCATCTCAATACTCTCCTAGACTAATGGGTGAAATATTTAGATGAGAAAAATACTCATCTATATTTAGTTTAATTATATCATCATCATCATCACTATCATCTTATTCAATAATTATCTAAGTGAGATTCTCTGAATTGATTAATAAGGGATGAAATGGTATCTTCTCTTCTTGTGGGTCAAAATAATTCTGATTGTGTTTTATTGTCTATTGCTTCATTGATGATTTTGAAATTGGTGATTTTTCATTAATTTTACTTGACCCCCAAATTTAATATATAGTATTCATTATGGTGGAATAAAAATCATCAGAATGTAGATTGCATCCATAATTAGGTTATGCTATTTTGTAATAATTGAAAGGTTGATTATCTATAGCACATGTGTGAAAATGTCCGTTATGGGCAAAATTTAAACACTAATGTACGACAGATGATAAAACTTACATTACATGAATCCACGGTCTACTTAAGATTAGGTCATAATGAATAGGATTTGACATCACATGAAAGATATTAAATAATGTCTTAGGGCCCACTATGACATCTATAGTAATTGATCCTAGTTCTTGGCGAGATATATTATCGAAGCCTCTGATATTAATAACTAATGAATACAATCCATATTGATGCCAAATGTTTGTTTACATGATGTTACATATATTCAATCCTGATCCACTATCTATCAATACATGATTGAATTCCTTATTTAATATTTTCACTTGGATGAATAATGGGAGATTTTGATTTATGGTATGTTGAGTAGGAAAATATTACTTCTCAAAAGAAATCAGCTCTTAAACATTCTTCAAGTTTTTTACAACAGATGCAAAGTAGGTAGATTATGCATCATTTGGTAAAATTATGTTACTCAATGCTACAGATATGATATCCTTATAAATCGTTGACCTTTTGAGTGGCTCTATTATGGATAAATTAGATTGGATATTTTAAAGTTGATCAATGATATCATACCATTTATTTAGATTGGTTGGTATCTTGGGAGGTGTAGGGGGATGAGGAGGGACATTATGACTATCTCCATTTTTCCATGCATGATGGGTAACTCTACCTTTTCTTGATGAGATATCATAGATTACATAATCCAATATGAGCCTAGGGAAAATAAAAGGAGTGAGATGGTAATTATCACCACGTTGAGGTTTAGGGGAAGAACTACCAAAGGAGTATTACATGCCCTTTGACATCAAGTGGTGATCATAAGCATCTCGAATTGGATATTTAGACAAGATAGAGTCACTAATGTGAGTTAAATATTCTTTATAATTAATTTTGGCCTTAGTGTTATTGCATGTGGGTTTGATTTAGTTAAATTACATGGTTATGAAATGTATTACATGTTATAGTGAAGTAACATGAAGAAATATGTAATGAGAAAATCATAGCTTGAATTATAAATTAAAAACTATGTAGATCCATTATATCCATGATGTGTTTATGTTAATAAGGGGAATCATAAATTAGTTTTGAAACCCTAACACAAAATTATAAAACCCTAATAAGGTAAGGTGAAACCCTAAGGGAAACCTAGGGTTTTCCATGTTCAAAAGAATGTTTAGGTTTACCAAAATGTTTTAAGTTATTTTTAATTTAATTCTATAAACAAGGGTAATTTTAGTGGATATTATTTTCCATTTGACTAAAATTAACTTTTTATCCTTTTAAAATTGGATGATTGGGTCAATGTATGTATCAACCTATTAGCCCAATTTTTTTATTGAATTACTGCTTTACATGGTGATATTAAGGTAAGATCCAAGGATTGAGGGGTATCCATTCCACCAAAGTCACCCGAGGCATGATCCCTACCTCATCCCTTTTTATGTGTTAGGTTTTACTAGCAACAAGAATTGATCCCTGGCGGGATCTTTATGAGCCAAGAAACTTCACTAGTTGAACCAACAACTGTTCACATTAGCCCATTTTATTTTCCATTTACTTAATTCTTAATTTGAATCACCTTAAAGGTTATGTTCTTGTCTACTTTCATACATTGTTATCCATAGTTACTAATCATTTATGGGTCCTCATCTGCCTATAATTATAGGGAATGTGTATAAGTTATTTTGAATAGCGATATATATATATATATATATATATATATATATATATATATATATATATATATATATATATATATATATATATATATATATATATAAGAAGACAATTTTTTTATATGATGGTCAAATGGGTGTCAAATTTAAGGTTAAAACTTCCATGTGTTGGTCAAATAAACTATATTGTTGATTTTTGTGGGATTTTTACTTGTGCATGTTTAAGGCATCTGAAGATGACCTCCATGAGTAGTCATTAACATTATTTATTCATGTGTTTTTGGTAATAATCATAGGGAAAGGGGGTCCACTTAACACAAAAGCACTATAAGCATTTTTTAGTGGGGGAAGAATGATGATTTTAATCAACCACTTTTGGATTCTCATCCCTTAGCCTCTTTCCTCATTAGGAAATATTTTGATGAGGGTAATGCCTTATAACTCACCTTTTTCTTGTAATTCTTACCAATGTGGGATTAACCCAATTATAACCAATTCATGTATTTTTATTAAGTAGTGGAAGGAATTCATGAAAATTTTAAATTATATTTGTGATTTAAAATAGACATTAAATTTAAGGTTGAAATTGCCCCGTGATGGTTAAATGGCCATTAGATTTAAAATCAACCATTAATTGTTTAATCTCATAGAAACTTAAATAAGACATGTAATAAACCTATTAAATTGTGATAAGATAATAATAAAAATATTAAAAAGATCCTTATTCTAATAGGGGGAATCCATAATGGAAGTGGACCTCCTACTTACATAATGGTTAATTGGTTGTGGGATGAATATGTTTTCTTTCCTAGCCTTTCCCTCTCCTCCTTTGTGGTTTCATAATCCCAAACACATATTCAAATTACTCTAAATACATGTCTGGTTACCCCAAGGCCCAAGTCAAATATGCATATTTAGTTTATATTGTAATTTCTTCTAAGAATCTAAAATCTTCACTCATTAAAAAACTTAATCCCACATTGGTTGGAAGTGTTGGTCTACAAAACATATAAATATATTATACATCATGATCTTTATGCTAATGGGGGTAATTCCAAAATGGAAGTAGCCTTCCTAATAACATAATAGTTGGTTGGTTATGGGATGAGTATGATTTATTCATTAGAATTCATCTCTCCTCCTCTGTGGCTTCATAATACAAAAAAAACC
Source organism: Torreya grandis (assembly GCA_037957365.1). Taxonomy (NCBI): domain Eukaryota; kingdom Viridiplantae; phylum Streptophyta; class Pinopsida; order Cupressales; family Taxaceae; genus Torreya; species Torreya grandis. The sequence continues at coordinate 1,963,443 of JARHVA010000930.1, read as the reverse complement.
TCATTAAAATGCCTCTAAATACATGTCGTACCACCCTAAGTTAGAGCAAACTTTTTAGTGCATTTTAGAATTATTTCTACAACTAAAAAATCCTAATTCATTCAAAAACTTAATTCCACATTTGATGGTGGGCTTGGTCAACCACAATGATACTTATACAAATGGGGGTGATGCTACAATGGAAGTAGACCTCCTAGTAACATAATGATTGATTAGTAGTGGGATTCCCTTCTCCTCCTTTGTGGATTCATAATCCAAAAAATAAATCTCCTTCAAGTATCTATAAATACCTGATTTACTACTTTAAGATGGCTATGGCTCTTTAGTGTATCCTAGAATTTATTTTACAAATCTAAAATATTCATTCATATTACAACACAAAGATTATCAATGTCTTAAAAACCTTGTGTTTAGTGAGTTTTTATTTCTTGAGACTATGTGAACATAGATGAGTGGATTTTTATTCATTTAATAAAGGATGATGCATTAAAAATAAAATTATTATGAACATAGATGGTGAAAGAGGCTAGAGGGTGAGAAGCCCAAAAATAGTTGATATAATTCACCTATTGTACTCAACATACCCCCATTATTTTTTGAATAGGGACCTTCTATATTATAAAAGGTCCAAGCCTATTTTATAAAATATTCTTTTATAAGAGTTTTATATGTTGCACCTAACTTTGTTATTTGGTAAATGCAAATGGACATGTTTTGCTTATCCATACTAACCTATTAATACTCCTCAGAAGTTTTTACATACTCAGGTTTTCAAAACATGAAAAATTTACAAAGTCTTAGGGTTTGTGAAAATTGGTCTTTGAAACTTTTGTTTGGAAGTTGATCTTAGGAAATCTTCAATTCTTTGCACTTATATAAACATTTGTAAAAAATGTTCTTCATAACTTTTATTCATAGATTTTGTTCGCATGTTTTGATCAAAACTTCTATTCACAGGTTGATTCTTCACAACTTTATCCACCATGTAGCATTTGGTCTCTAGAATTTAGGTTCATCATGTTTACTATTTAGGATTTTATTATTAAGAACTTTTGTTGTTTGGTAAAAGTCTTTAACATTTACATCTTTGGAAAAAATGGTCAACATTTGGTCTTCGATGTTTGATCTTTAGAATTTACTCTTCAGAATCTGGTCTTCTGTGAAAGTGTTTGGTGAAAATGTTTAAAAAAACTAATTGGAGAAATATTTTAGAATATGGTCTTTGAAACTTTTGGTTCAGAAGGTCTCGACCAACATTTGGTCTCTAATAAATTTTTTCGGTGAAAGTGTTCGAAACTTAGCCTTCAAAAAAATAAAGACCCATAGCCTTCATAAAAGGATGCCCACCATAGGTATTTAAAACTTTTGTTCACTTCACAATCATCTAGGATGACTTGTTTTTTTAATACAATATCTGACACTTGACTACTAAAAGCATCTATGACATAGCTAAATTAAAGCAAAAAAGTGATAGGATGACACTTGGCAAAAAAAATGATGTGGCTTTCTTCCAAACATATACAATGTCTACATGACATACCTACCAAAGTGAGGTGGTAAAGTTTGAATTAAACAAGTGAATCAATTTTAGAGATGTTAGATATTAATGGCATACAAACTGGAATTGAATGCCAAAATCTATATCAATGAAATGAAAATAAATGTCATGACCATTGGTCACAAACAACTCCAAACTACCTTGCATCATTGAGAATAAGCCCTAGCTACCTACATTTGAATTATGAAGTGTATACAGAAGAGTCGAGCCACCAAATCAAAGAACCAGAAATCTATCATCTTAGTAAATTAACTATGGCTTCTTCATCTAAGACATTTAGAGGAGCCTTTCCACCATATAAATTTTTGATAAAAAACTCAATAGAATACAAAGACACCATTTTTTATTTATTAGTATTTAATGACAAGTATCCCTATTTATCGATGTTATAAGATAGAATTCACCAGGTGGACACATAAACTTATGAGAACTTGACACTAGCACATATATAATTAGTTGTGGATTTACTCCCTCTGAAGAGACAAGGATTACATTTCAAAATGGCCAAGACTGAGGTTATGCCATACGTAGACCTACTACAAGACCTTTTTTTTGTTGGCAAGGTGACTGGGGGCACTTTCTTACATCACCTAGAGAACAAAACCATCATTGCCTGCATCTCAAGAGATGCATTCTAAATGTATTTATCCTTATCTATTACAAATGCAACATATGATTTACACATAGTGTTGACATGGAAAAATAACAACTCAATTGACAAAACATTGAGCAAATGGATTATTCTTGGAGAGACCATCATCCTCAAATAGAAGCAACTAGTACCTATAACCAAGTTATTGATGGGAGTATGCATTATATTGTCACTCCTAAACTGATTATATGGTTACCCCAACATTGAATTTATTTACCTTGAATGGGTTCCACTGCTGGATTTACTAATGAACTCAAAGTTAACATTTTCTCTAGGAGAGGTAATCAATGCTAAGCTGTAAGAGTAGTTCTACGTAAGCACAAGAGGCTTGTAGGAGGCTAATTTTATATGAAGTCACACCTCCTAGATGCTATTATGGACACAATATACTTGCATAATGGGTCACTTTAGAGCCCAGCTCCATATTTCATCAAGAACTATATATGTGACTCATACTCTTTCATGCATATATATGCCTACACTTGAATCATAGTTTAAATTACAATCGACATATACCTTCAGGTTTGGAAGGATATTTATGAGACACCAATACCCTAAATATATAAGAGCATAGTTGACACATTGATGCCCAGAGCAGAATACTAGATATACCGTGATTACATTATAATCATGGTTTCTAGCCACAAGGTTACTCTCCTACATATCCCTAAGCATGTATCAGATAAATTAGCTGAGTAGGAGATAGCCTACTAGATATGAAGAGGAATTCTCAAAGATTTGAAGAATAAAAATAAGATTGCATTTCATGGCTCCCATCTCATGATTAACAGGTTGTGTTACATCAATCGTAATCACTTTGGAGAGGTCAGTAGGTTTAGAGCATACTACTCATTAGCCACCTTGAAGCATAAAGATTGGGCCCTCATGGTTGAATCCAAAAGAATATTCAAGGCCTTAGTATTTCATATCAATATAAGCCTTATGATCATGACTTCCTTTTTCTTAATGCAAAGAGTGATGCACAGGGCCTAGAGAGGGCACATATGGCTGGATTGGGTGAGGAAATTTTGAAGATCATCCAATGGGAGCCATCAATTTTGATTATAGATACACATGTTAGGATTACACCCTTAGGTAGATGGTTTACCATGGATTTATGGTCAATAGGACCTCCCAATCATCAATGGAATAAGGGGGACCTTATCAAACATTACCCATGGTGATGAAGACTGTAAAATAAGAAACTGAGGTGACTAAATCTCCAAACATTATAACTTCTGTTGGGAGAGCTAAAGATGAGACAATTATGTATTGAATATTTAGAATTAGAAGGCCATGCTCATCCTATAACTACTTCATCTCAAGTGAATACAAGTGTGGAAGCCTCAACTTCCCCTACTTTGGTGGCATCCCCCATAATATAAAAGGTGACTATTTATTATAAGAGAAAACCAAGAGCCTAAGGACCCCTATGAGTCCAACTATTGAAGCATCATCCACAGAAGGACCCACAAGGTAGAACAACAATCTATAAGGGGTGAGTCCACTGATGATGAGGATTAGTTATGGAGAGCCAAAATATTAAGCCTCTGAGAAATTAAAAGAAAGGCACCACTCTAAGGAGATCAATCAGGAAAGGGTGTATTCCGAACTATCTTTACATTTTCTTATGTTTATACAACCCTAGTTGTATCATTTGTCTCTCCTATGTTTGTTTGTTCTTTTGATCATATTTCTCTCAGTCTTAGTGTTTTACCTTCCCTGGTTTTGCCTAAAGTAAAAGATGTTTCTTCTAATCCTAGTGTCCAACCATCCCTAGTTGTTACAAAAGTGGAAGATGTTTCCTCTACTCCTAATGTCTCCACATCCTCAATAGTTTCTACCATTCCAATTGTGTCCTTAGCATCTATTCTCCCCACTTATACCATGGTTACCTCCATCGTTAAGTCAGCTACCCCTAAGACAAAAAAAGTGTCATCTAAGAAAACCAGGTGAGCATTGGCAAGTTCATAACTACATGTGTCATCTACTCAATTAGGCTTGCCAATGCCTTCTTCCAATTCTTCCTAGACTACCACTGTAGTATCATCAAGGAAGGATATGAAGAAGAAACAAGTATATACAATCCATCCTTTACCCCAATATTAGTGTGGACTGGTCCAATATTATTTCGCCTTCCCTTATAGACCCATTGCATGAAAAGTCCTTGAAAAAGTCTTTAGGAGACTTGTTAGTTGAGATTATAGCCCAAGACACTCAACCAACTGACTCAACTCAACTAGGTATCCCATAATGGGTAGCATATTTGGAATCTCAAGCCTCTCAAAGGCCAAATCTCACCATCATAGAGCTTCCCATAGTGATCTCAAATTTTTAGAAATCCACAAGGAGTATCCAGAGGGTGAAGAAGAGGAAGATTTAAGATGATGCTAGAAGGGGTGGATCTTAGAATAAATAGAATATGTTTTCTCCCTTTCAAAGAGAAAGATTAGGAGACTAGGGTTGACTCCTTATAATGAGGATTTCATATTCTACATTGAAACATAAAATGATACCTTGCTCGAGCTCCATGAAGGGAAAAAATAAGCAAGGAGAGAGCTTAAACAAAAATTAGAGTTGGTCAGGGAACAATGATAAACTATTCATGTTCCCATACAAATTGAAATAGATGTAAAAAGTATAGATTCAAGGTTATACAAAATTTTGGATACCATTGCTTCAGTGAGGGATGAATTAGCCCCTCAAATTGTTGAAGCAACAAAATTGTTTAATTATTTAAAGGAAGATAAGAATAAGTCAAATTTCCTTATTCTATACACAATACATAAGGCATATAGCCATCTGAATTTAATAACACCATTGGAGGATTTAAATGTGCTAAACTTGGTTTTCATTTGAACATAAGAAGTGAGGGAATGAGTGATAACTACAAAAGTAATAATGCCTAAGTATACAGAGCATGAAAACCTTATTTTTCAAATTCTGGAGGAGTTAAAACTCTCATAGACAAGGGAATCTATATTAAACTAATAAGTAAAGCTAATTTTGAACAAATAATTCAACAAGCCTCAGCCAACTTCAAACATAATCTTTAAGGATTAACATTATATGAGATTGAGGCTTAGTTGAATTTTGCATGAAAGGTCACATAAGTTGAGATATTTTAGATCAACTTTAGGAGCACTAAATTCAAGCATGCACGCCTAATGGATTAGACAAGTAGGGTACATAGGCCCTAAATTTTGAACATATACATCATAAGATACCATAATGATGAATATCAAAAATTAGAGGCCAAGAAGAAAGCTAAGGATCCATCTACTACCTCAACTCTAGCTACCAACTCAATACCTCCAACCACTTCAGTGCTTCCCATGATGATAAGTAGCCATGCAATCACCAAGTGTAAATAATCCTTAGTTATTGAAGGCTAATTTTGTATGTAATCTTTCATATAGTATCAATCAATGTATTTATAATTTACTTTCACGTGATGTATGCATGTAATAGTTAGCTTGAATAATCTATAATCATGTACACATTGCATGACATCATGCAGGAAAACTTAATTTTGACACAATTATAATCAAATATAATTGTACATTTAGTTTTGACATTAAAATTAGAACCGAGGTTCTAATTAATAGATGTAGTTTTGAGTTTGCATGAACTTGGAGGATGAGGCGACCCCTCCCCAAGTCTATTTATACATGTAAATTACTTATTCCAAAGGGTAAAAAATTTATCAATACAAGAAGGAGTCATTTTGTTTGTCATGCAACTGTATGGATGTATTTTCCTTCCATTGATATTTAGTTAAGGTTTTATTTCCTTTGGTTGTTTGAATTTAGTAATTTGAAATGTGCACTAGTTACGAAGAATTCTTTTTGTTATCATTGATATCTATTGATTCTAGTTGTGCGATAGCTTTTTAATAGTTAGTAAGTTTTATTAATTTCAAGTAATTAGTTGACTATATTAACATTTATACATGTGAAAGAGTGTTTCCCTTTTGATATAGTCTTTTAGATATGAGCCATAACTCCTTAGATATCTTTATGGTCCAAACTGTAATCTTCTGAGTAAGGGTGTGTAACAACTACTCTAAAAAGAGTAACCTTCATCTAAGATCCTTAAGTTTTCTATACCATTTCTTCCTAGCATGCCTAACTATGTTTGTCTGTGAGTGTTCAATAGCTACCAATAGTAAGCATTAGTTTTGGAAACATTCATCCACAAAAAAACCAACTCAAAGAGTAATATCTTAAAACCATCGATCCTTCTTTTATGCTCTACCCTTCCCTCCTTTTGAATCTTATTTGGTTGACATCTACCAATTTAGAATAATTTCCATCCATCTAACCCAATTAGGTTTTAATTTATTTATTAGGATTCATTTCACTACAAACACACTTGGTTAACAACTTACATGCTTAACCTGCTATTCCCACCAGGTTGTGTAACCCATACTTGTAACTCATTTACTGGAGTAGAGTTTACCTCTATTGAGATCATAAAGTGTTAGAGGCTACCTCATTAGATCTGAGGGTGTTCACAAGTCCCACACCAATAAGAAAAATTTAGAACTAGAAGGAGGTCCACTTGTGTGCCTTCCTTAGAGAGAGGTTATCCCCTACATTTGAGTTGTAGTGAAGATACCCAAGAGAGTTAATAGGTCTAGGGCCTAAGCCAATATTTTAGTTTCACCTTTGTTAGTACATCTAAGGCCTATATCTATACTGATTATTCCCATAGTACCTCGGGCTGAACACCTTTTTTAATAAGAAACATCTAGCCCATTAATCATCCTATGGCCCAATCAACTTGGTTAGTTGGATCAACTATTGTTATCCCAGGGGAAGTGCATAGTTTAATAAAGAATATGGAGAAGTATTTACCTTCTTTTTCCCCCAAGAATAAGAATTATAGAGGAACATATTAAGTCTTTTAAGGCTACTAGTATTAAGGTTAATTAATGTCACTGATAAAAATGTTGCATGCAAGATTTTCCCATTTACATTATAGGATGCTACCTTTGATTGGTATCTCAATCTTTAAGAGAACTTAATTAATTCTTAGAATGCATGCCAAAGCACTTTTCTTGCCCAATTTGGATAAGTTACTAGCCCTGCATCCTGCTGTATCAACATTTTACTAGTATGAAGAGGGAACCTAATGATCCAATTCAGGATTTCAGTGCAAGATTTTAAAAGATGTACACTTGATTGAGTCTAGCATACAAACCAAATAAAATTTTAGTGTTGGACATATATAAGAATTCCTTGGATTCAATAAATATAGTGTTATTATGAAGCATTGATGCTAACAACACTTGGCATTAGCATATGAATAAGCTATCAATATTTATAGATAGTTAAATCCTTAAGTACCAGGCACCCCCAATATTAGTGTTGGTTTCTCAGATCTAAATTAAGTACCTCATGTTAATCAAAATATTCTTGCATTTAACTAGAATCAGTTGTATGCACTACCTCCTATGATGCAGTAGACACCAAATCATAATTATGGCTATATGAACAATCATGTATATATGAATTGTGATCAACATAACTAACACTCAATTTCATCCAATTTTTTAGTTGCATAGGGTGTTGATTCTACCAAAATAGAACTGAATTCTATAAAAAAGATGGTCCAAAAGTTGAGAAATGACTTCTTGAACATGAAAAGGAAGATGGGTAATGCTACTGGCCAAAATAATAACCAAAATTTTGGGTTTCAAAGATACAAAAAACCCTTCAATCAATACATAAATAGTATAGAGTAATAACAACCCAACAAATCACTATAAATCACTATAGTGTAAATAGCTCTGTCTAATTGGTGTAGAGTTCATAATACATCATATAGTGACCTTGAATGTGTAGAATTCTGTGCAACATTTGAGATCTTCCAAAGGGAGATGATAAGATAGGATTTGATGAACAACCCACTAGAGTTCCACCTTAAATTTGGTTCCTCAAATACCGCCATGGTATTTGAAACTCATAAGTCTCATTTCCCAAGTGAGGATGATAATAAACCAAAGAATAAATATGATGAGATACATGCCTTACAATAACACCATAAGGGCAATTATAGTCTGAGGTAAAAGCAACCCTTTACAACATCTACTTCTCCAAACAATACCACTATTCTACCAAATCTAAGGGATGAAAATTATACACCTCCCCTATAAGGGAATGAATAACCCTATAATAAGGAGGAATAAAGCAAAGGAGGATACAATATTTTTGAAGATATGAAGAATACTAAATTCAACATCACTCTTCATGAATTAGCTCATATCATTGAATAGAAGGAGTTCTGTGGAGTTCCATTACATGAAAGTCAAGTGCAGAGAAGATAAAGGCTACTCATACAAATGTTATATATAAGAGTAAGCCAAAAGTTCCCCCTTCCTTATTGACTATTAGATTATTTGGAAAAAAATCATAATTATTTTATTTATTCTGAGGCTTCATTGATGCCAGTTTCCTTTTTACAAAAGCTTGGATTGACTATAAACCCATCAAATAGGATGGTTTCATAGCTAGAAAAGATAGTGGTTCCTCTAGTTAGAGAATTGAATGATGTACGCATTCAAGTGAAATATGAGCCACACATATATATGACCATTGATATACTTTTGGTGGATATCCCAAAAGGATATAGACTCCTCCTTAGTAAAGACTGGTCTAAGATGTTGAATGAGTATGTAGCAATAAACTTATCTCATATTTGGTTGCTGTGGAGAACTATTGAAAACCAAATCTGAATCTATTAGGAACCAAGAATTAAGCATCATATTATAGAATACAACAATAAGAATGAAGAGGTAAATTATAAATCTCCTAACCTTGGGATTTATAACTTTACCACAAATTATAAGGTGCAAGAACTGAAAGTTTAGGGACCTTCCCAATTATGGACTCTCCATTCGATGATGCAAGATCCAAGTAAGGCTCAGGCATTGGTGTTGAATTGGTTGACCCAAAAGGTAAGAAATACCTAGTAGCTTACAAATTATAGTTCCCTTGCACTAAAAATAGAGTAGAGTATGAGGTACTAGTTTTGGGATTGCATTTTGCTCTAAAAAATAATGTCAAACAACTGCTAATATGTGGAGATTTAGAATTGGTAATCAATTAGGTCAAAAACAAATACTAGTGCAAGTTATCATACCTAAAGAGGTACAAACATAGAGCTTAGGATTTAATTGCATCATTTTAATCCTTAAATATAGTGGCTATTCCTAGAGAATAAAATTAGGCTACTGACTCACTAGAAGCTTTAGCTACCAATTTAGCATGACTATAAGAGTCCAAGGTACAAAGATTTTCCATTGAGTCAGTACCTTGTCCATCTATTCTTGATAACATGAAAAATTTACAATTCTTTGATGATGACCAGAAGATCCTCTAGTTATTCACTAAGTCAAGATAATTTGAGTCTCAAATCATTGATGATAAGGAGGTCATTTATCTATGACAAGAAAAATTGGGAGAATGAGTAATTCAATTGAAAGAGAACCACCTTCCTTTAGGAATCATTTCTTTGGAAAGAGAATTTGATTTGGATCCCAAAGAAAAATAACAAAGATAGCCTAAAGTGAATGAATTTGAGCTTAAGAAGGATAATTTAGGAGATGAATATGATCCACACTATGTTAACATTAGCCTCAACTACACTCTAGAAGAAAGGCAATGAATGAAGGATTTACTCACCTAGTATAAAGACGTGATTGCATGGACATATGAATACTTGAAGGTTTTTAATCCAAGGGTCATTACCCATAAAATCCCACTAAATCCAAACCAAAAACCATTTAGACAAAGGTAGAGGCCAATGAATCCTATCCTAGAGCCTCTTATTCATAAAGAAGTAAAAAATATGATGAATGTAAAAATAGTTTTCCCTATCAAACATTCTACCTGGGTGGCCAACTTAGTTCTAGTAAAGAGGAAGAATAGGGAAATTAGACTATGTGTTGATTTTAGAAACCTGAATAAGGCTTTAGAGAAAGGCAACTATCCTTTACCTTCCTTGGACGAGGTGATCTAGATAGTAAGTGGTTTAGGAATGATGTCATTTTTGGATGGATTTTCAAGATACAACCAGGTACTGGTTGAATCTAAAAATAGAATAAAGACTTTATTTACCATAAAGTGGGGTACTTATGCATATAAAAGGATGCTATTTGTCCTAATTAATGTAAGAGCTACCTTTCAACATGCCATAGACTATGTATTCCAAGGGCTAATAGGTAAATGCATAATAATTTACATGGATGACCTCACTATTTTCTCAAAGACCTGAACTAATCATGTAGGCCACCTATAATCAATATTTGAAAGATGTAGAAGGTTTGACGTTTCACTAAACCCCAAGAAGAGCATATTTGGCATTACTAGAGTGAATCTCTTAGGCCACATCATCACCAAAGAAAGAATTACAGTCGACCTAGATAGGATTTAAGGAATATCAAAGATTGCATTCCCAAAGAGCAAGAAGGAGCTCAAATTTTACTTTAGAAAGATAAATTTCATGAGGAAGTTTATCTCAAGCTTACAGAAATAGTTAGACCTCTAAATTCAATGCTCAAGCAAGATGCTAAAGTGTAATGGATAGTAGAGGTATAAAAACCTTTTCAAGACATAAAATATATAATATCTCAAGCTCCTATGCGGATAAGTCCATACTTCACTAAAGACTTCTTGTATTCAATCACTTCAGAACATACCATTGTCACTTTGCTTACCCATAAGAAAGATGAAAGTGAAAACCCTATTGTATTCATGAGCACAAACTTGAAAGAAGCAGAGCTTAGGTATTCCATGATAGATAAGTAAATATTTTCCCTTGTCAAAGAGGTTAAGAATTTTCAACATTACATATTGAGAAATAAGACCATCACCATTATGCCAGACCCTATTGTCAATCTCACTTTGGGTTAAAACAAATTAAGAGAATGCAGAGGAAAATGCATGGTAAAATTGTAGGAGTTTGACATAGAAATCAAACCTACCAATATTGTCAGAGGTTAGGGCATCATTCAACTCATGACTGATCTTAACCCACACATCACCACTGAGGAGGTTTGTGAAACCCAAGTATTTAGAAGAGATTGGTATACTAATATTATTTAATATTTATTCATAGGTAATTGTTCCACATAACTCAATAGAGAACAAAAAAAGTTTTGAGGCTCAAAACTACTCTTTACTTAAATATAATTGGGATTATCCATAAAAAAATTAGAAAGGCATCTACCTGAGATGCATATCATCAGAAAAAACTCAAGAAATTATTAAAACCTTACATCAAAAAATAGGCAATGGTCATCCCTCAGGAAACACCATAGCCCATAAAATCCTTAAAATGGGTTATTACTGGCCAAAAATCTTTAAGGATGCACATGTTCATATCAAAACATACCACAAATTCCAAGTCTTGGAAAAAAGAGAGGTATACACATCAATTCTATTGAAGCCTATTATAGAAGGAAGACCATTCACCCAATGGGGCTTGGAATTCATTGGTGTCATTAACCTCAATTCTTTAGTTAGCCATAAATTTGTACTCACTACTACATATTACTACACTCAATGGACTAAAGCACTAACTACAAGGCATTCCAAAGTACAAGATGTAATCAAATTTCTAGAAGAAAACATCACAACTAGATTTGGTATCCGCATTTATTTAGTTTATGATAATGTGCCAGCATTTCAATCATTCAAATTTACTGAATGGGCCCATGATAATCAAATCACCATCAGATCATATTCCAATCATTACCCATAAGAAAATGGACTCGTTGCATCAATAAACAAAAACTAGATTGATGCCATTAAAATGTCAATAGTAGATAAACCTATAGAGTGGCATGATCTACTAAACTATGCCCTATGGGATGATTAAACGAGATACAAGTAGGCTCTCAAGGCTTCACCTTACTTGCTAGTATATGGATGAAAGCCAGTTTCATAATCATACTTAAATTGATAACATATCAATTTATGCAAGAATACATGGAACCAATTAAAAAAGTGGAGTCTTAATTATTAGACATAATATATATGGAAGATTTAAGGATTGAATGCTTACATAATTTCAGTAAACATCAGGATATAGTTAAAAGGTGATTTGACAAAAGAGTGAATTTTAAAGCATTCAAAATATCTAACTTTATGTTTCTATGAGATAAATCTCATGAAAAGAAAGGACAACATGACAAGTTTATCCCACTATTAGTTAGACCTTATTAGATTTCAGAGATCCTAGGTAATAATACATTCTATTTAAGGGACCTCCAAGGTAATGAGTTAACATATCCAATCAATGGATGGTTCTTGAAGCACTACTTCATGGATTTACCATCTAGAGATGTCCCTAAGTAACAAGTACTATGGTAAAGGTAGTAGTAGAATAGTTTTCCTGCTTTCATAGTTAGTTTCTCTACTTTCTAGGTTAACATTCTTTTTTTTAACATTTTAATTTCCTTAATATAATTCCTTATTTTCTATATTAGATGTCTTTTGTGTCATGTAAATTTGATTGACTTCCCATAATATGCTCAAGCAAGTATCCAATCCATTGTACTTCTTATACATGTTTAAAAGCAAAAATTTTAATCTATGGAAGGTTCCTAAAATGAAAAATAATGTGGCAAGGGAATTGAATAAAACACAAAAAATAATTTTCTTGTAGGTTTTACACCCTTTTGTTTAAGATTTTTAGAGTTTAGATATGCAATAAGAAAATTAATCATGGCCATGCTATCATTGAGTGCTTCTATCAGACATATAAAGGATCCTCTCATTACTACATATAAATTTAGAAAGGTTTCTCATTTTCACTGGATCAAATGCACCTCTCATGTTAATAATTGTTTAAGAAAATAACCATTGATACAAATGTAGCTGGTAGTGACAATCTTGTAAAAGTCATGCCCTCGTATTTACTAGCTCAATGTACTTTATTCTCTCTTTCTTCCAACCATATTCTACAAAAAAAGATAGGAAAATGAGAATCGATGCATCCTAAAAAGAGTGATCAATCAAAACTAAATAAAATATAAAAGTAATAAAAGTCTCACATGATAAAAGAATATTAATGTATCATGCATCATGAAATAATATAGGAGAAAAAAAGAGGAACCAAAGGTATCTCTTTTGAGGGTATGGATGTTTGGCTAACAACAAAACAATGCTTGAGCTTCCCTAGTTTTAAATATGTTTTCAAAGAGACCAAAATGAAACCTATAGTTATCCTAAATCTTTGATAAAATACTCACAACAAAGGTAAAATGAAATCACTTCCTCACACATAGATCTAGGGTATGAGCAAGGCAAGTATGTCGTATACTATTGTTAGGAGTCTCTTTTATGTCTTAGATTCAATTATTCTCTTGTGAAATGATTCATGTTTGATTTATAATTGTTAACCAAAGGTTCCAAGTTCTCAAATACTCAGGAGTATTCCCTCTATAATTCTCCATTTTTGTAATCAACATACCCCTATTAATTTTTGAATAGGGACCCACTATATTTTGAAAGGTCAAGGCCTATTTTAGATCATCTTCTTTCATAAGAGCTTTATATGTTGCACCTAAATTTGCTATTTGATAAATGCAAATGGATATGTTTTTCTTATTTAGACTAACCTATTAATACTCTTCAAATTTTTTTGAATATAAATAGGTTTTCAAAACATGCACAATTTTTTAAGTTTTGGGCTTTGAAAAAATTGATCTTTGAAACTTTTGTTCAAAATTCAATCTTCAACAATCTTTGATCCTTTGCACCTATATAAACCTTTGCAAAAAATGCACTTCAAAAATTTATATATATATTTTATTTTTAGATTTTGATTAGAAAATATCTTCTCAGGTTGAGTCTTTGTAACTTTATCTACCATGTAGTATTTGGTCTTCAACATTTAGTTTCGTCAGAAGTTTACTATTTGAGACTTTGTTCTTCATAAATTTTGTTGTTCAGTAAAAGTCTTTAGCATTTATATCTTTGAAAAAAATGGTCAGCATTTGGTCTTTAACATTTGATATTTAGAATTTACTCTTCATAATATAGTAATAGGTATAAGTGTTCAACAAAAATGTTTGGAAAAACTAATCAGATAAAAATTTAGGAATATAGTATTTGAAACTTTTGGTTCAAAAGGTCTCTGCTAGCATTTGGTCTTCAACAAAATTGTTTAGTGCAAGTGTTAAAAATTTTTGATTTATAATTTAGCCTTTATAAAATTCAAGACCTGTAGCCCTCATAAAAGGACACCCACCACAAGGTTTTGAAACTTTTGTTCGAAAGATGTGTTCACTTCATAAGAATCTAGACTCACTCAGTTCTAATGCAATATCTAACTCCTGACTACTGAAAGCCTTTATGGCATAGTTAAATTAAAGTGAAAAAGTGACAAGATGACACTTTGAAAAATAAAATGATATTGCATATTTGAGAACATCTATAATATCTACATGGCATGCCCGCCAAAATGAAATTGAAAAGTTTGAATTAAATAAGCAAAGCAAGTTTAGAGACATTGGACATTAATGAAACACAAATTAGAAATGAATGCCAAAATTTATATCAACTAAATGAAAACAAACGTCATGCCCACTGATCACAAATAACTTCAAGCTACCTCGTATCCTTGAGAACAAGCTCTAACTACCTATGTTTGAATTGTGAAGTGAATACAGAAGAGCCAAACCACCAAATCAAAGAACTAAAACTCTATCAGCTTAGTAAATTAACTATGGTTTATTCATCTAAGACATTCATACGATCGCTACCATTATCCATATTTTCAATCAAGGACTCAATAGAATACAAAGACACAATTTTTGATTCAACAATATTTAATGATGAGTATCCCAATTACTCGATGTTATGGGACACAATTCACCAGGTGGGTGCACATACATGTGAGAACTTGATACTAACACAAAGATAGTTGGTTGGGGATTTACTCCCTCTCAAGATACAAGGATTAAATTTTTCCATGTCCAAGACTGAGGTTATGCCATGCATAGACCTACTATGAGACCTATTCTTTGATGTCAAGGTGATTGGGGGTGCTTTATTACATCACCTAGAGCACAGCGCCATCATCACCTACATCTCAAGAGATGAATTGAAAAGGTATTTATCCCTACCTATGGCAGATGCAACATATGATTTACACAAAGTGGTAACATGAAAAAATAATAACTCAATTGACAAAACATTGAGCAAATGGATCATTCTTGAAAAAAGCATCATCCTCAAAGAGAATCAACCAATACTTGTAACCAAGTTTTGGATGGGAGTCTGCATTGAGATGGCCCTCCTAAACCACTTATATGGATACCTGAGCATTGAATTCATTCACCTCAAATGGGTTACACTATTGGATTTACTAATGACCTTAGAGCTAACATTTACTCTAAGAGAGGCAATCAATGCAAAGCTGCAAGAGTAAGTTCTATGCAAGGACAAGAAGCTTGTAGGAGGCCACTTTTAAATGATGTCATACCTCTTAGATTTTGTGATGGGTGTAATATACATGCACAATGGATCACTTTAGATCCCAACTCCATAATTCATCAAGAACCATATATGTAACTCATACTCTTTCATTCATATATATGCCTACATTAGAAATATGGTTTGAATTGCAGAAGATGTATACCCTCAAGTTTGGAGGGATATTCATGAGTCATCACTACCTAGAATATCTAAGAGCATAGTTAACACATTGATGCCCAAATGGGACTACTTGTTATACCCTAACTATACCATAATCGTGGTTTCTAGCCACAAGGTTACTCCCCTGCATCTCACTAAGTATGTACCACATAAATTAGATGAGAAAGAGAGGGGAATTAATGAATATTTGAAGAAGAAAAAGAGGAGTGCATTCCATGACTCCCATCTCATGATTGGTAGGATGTGTTACATCAACCGTAAGCACTTTGGAGAGGTCAAAAAGTTTAGATAATATTATTCATTAGCCACCTTGATGCATAGATATTGGGACCCTCATGTTTGAATCTAAAATCATATTCAAGGCCTTGGTATTCCATATCAACATGAGCCTTATGACCATGACTTCCTTTTTATTAATTCCAAGAGTGATGCCTTGGTCTTGGAGAGAGAAAAGATGGCTGGATTAGGTGAGAAATTTTTGAAAATCATCCAATGGGATCCCTCAATTTTGATTGTAGATGCACATGTCAAGTTTTCACACTTAGGTGGATGGGCTGTCATATATTTCTAGATGAATAGGCCCTCCCAATCATTAATGGAATAGGGGGACCTTATCAAACATTGCACATGGGAACAAAGACTATAAAATAAGAGCCTAAGGTGACTGAAGCTCCAAGCATTAAAACTTTCCTTGGGAAAACTAAAGATGAACCAATTTTTATTGATTCTTTAGACTTTGAAGGCCATGCTCATACTAAAACTAATTTAACTCAAGTGAATACAAGTGTGGAAGCCTCAACTTCCCCTACTCAGGTGTTATTCCCCGTAATAGAAAAGGTGACTATTTATTATAAGAGAAAACCAAGATCCCAAAGACCCCCTATGAGTCTAACTATTGAAACATCATTCATAGAAGGACCCATAAGGTAAGGAAAATAATATTTAGGAGGTGATTCCACTGATGAAGAGGAGGAGTTAAAAAGAGCCAAAGTGTTAAGCATCCAAGAAACTAAAGGAAAGGCACTGCTATAAGCTAGAATTACACCCTTGTGGGAGAGTTTTTTAGGCTCTCTCACTCTCATCTACAATATTGGAACAACCTCAGGTTGTGGGTATCCTATAGTGAAGTTAAACCTCTAAGATTTTTAGTGAGGCTAGCTCCTTAGATGATTCACTTTGGCTTGTTTCCCACACTAGAATCTACTATTGACTAAGGAAAAGGGAAGAGAAAGATAACATGAAAGAGAAATCTAAGCTAAGGATGGTGATGCACCAAAATATGAAATGATCCACTTTCAACCTGGAAACCTTAACAACTAATAATGAACCTAACCAAAACATAGACTATTATGATCCTATCTCAAAGCCACAAGCATAAGTATTTTGTGTGGAGGTCAAAGTGAAATGCTGTAATTTGAAGGACAACAAGAAATAGGTTTGTATGAGACACTATAAACTTGTGACACTTGAAGAAAGGCACCAATGTCTAACACTTCACACAACCTATAAAGAACCAAGATAATTAAAGCAAGATATGTAGAGAATATATAGATGATGAAAATGGACATAAATCTGCAAGCTAAATTCTAATAATGTATACTTGACTTCAAACCAAAATCAGAAAAGTTTATCTTATTGCTTCAAGAGAGTGTTTATAAGGCGATTTTGATAGAGTCACTCTATCACCAGTCGTGGGATCCCTTTTTAGACTCAAAAACATCTATATATAATAGAAAGGGATGGGAGAAGAAGGGGCTTATGTGAGAAATTAGAGAGGGGGTCATAAATGGCTATAACCACCACTATTATCTTTGAGCTCTTTTGCATTCAATGTATGAAACTTCCCTAACAATGAGATAAATCATCCAAGATCACTACAAATCTTCTCGAGCCCCTCTTGCATTCAAGTCTCCCTTTTTGGAGCCGAGAGAGCCATGTCGAAGGTAGCTGCATGTTTTTGCCAAGTGTGAATGATTTGATCCTTGCATTAAAAACTTGGCATGTTCCTTCACTTTGCATGTCCTGCATGTATAAGGATGAAATCCCCATATCTTTGAATCTAGACTGAGCCATGCTACTTCTGCATTGAGTGGTTATTTGTCAAGGATGATGTCCATGTCAAAGGATGAGGACCTCTCCATTAATTGCACCTACCAGCTCCTACTTTGAAACATGGACTAAATCTTTCCTATAGATGGAAAACGAATCTAAGGACATTGGTTTTCTTGTATCCATTTATGTCAATGTAAGTCCATACAAATCCAAATGGCTACTTACAGGGGTTCATATTTTGACATTTGTGGGCCCATCATGAGATATTTGAATCCTAATGGCTATTTGATGAGCTTGAACTTTGACACTGGCATGAATGTCATGTTTCCTTCAGACACTTTCATGTGGGCCTTTTTCTTTCAAACAATTTGCTTGAACAATTTCTATGTACTTTTTTCTCGAAGGAATTAAACTTCAAACTTTTTGAGAATAACCCTTCAGATTTTGAAAAGTCCTTTGGAGAAGTGCCCTTTTTGAAGAAAAGTATCCTTTGACCACTTTGAAAATGCCCTTTCCAAAGGGAAAGTACCTTTTAAAACTTTTTCTAATGTTCTTTAGTTATTTGAAATGAACCATCGGCTTTTTTGGAAAAGACCCTTCGGATAAATTTATTTCTGCCACTTTCTCGAAAGAAAAGTTTTCAAGATTTTTGCAAAGGTCCACTTCCTCAAAAGATACCCTAAAGAATTGATGAATAAGTCACTTTAGCATGTAAATTACTCTTCGAAAAAAGTGTTTTGGTCCTTTGAAACTTGAAAAGGTCCCTTTTTGCCAAAAAAAGTGCCCTTCGACATTTTGGGAATTGGTCTCCTAGGTTTTTTGTTTCGACACTTATTCTTGAAGGAATTCCTTTAGGACTTTTTCCTTTAATTTTTTGTCCTTGGGCATTTTTATGAAAAAGTACCTTCAAACTTTTAACTAAGTATCCTTCAAAACTTTTGTTTCGGACCATTTTCCTGAGAAAATTTCTTTGGGAAATTTGTCTTGGCCACTTCACTTTGAAGAAGACACCCTTCGAAGATTTTGATTGGTACACTTTTCGAGAGAAAAATCCCTTGAGCCTTTTGTTTCAGACAAAATGTCCAATTTTTTTTGATACTTAGCCAAAAAGACCTGAAAAAATCTCCTGAAAGAAATAGGTCTTCGAGGAAATTGTTCTCGAATAATTTCCCCGAAAGAATTTAGTCTTTGTCTTTTGTTTCAGACATTTTGTCCAAAAGAACTATTCCTTTGAAAATTTTGTCTCAAACAATTTGTTCGAAAGAATTCAACACTTAGCCAAAAAAGGGGTCCCAAAAGAAACTATCTTAGCAATGAAAAGGTTGAAAGAATTTCAAAGTAAAGACTTAGCCCAAAATGCTTTGTACTTAGCTTTTCTAAGGTCTGTAAGCCCGTCCAGACTTGTTCACGAAACTATTTTTTGACCTTAAAGCTTTAGAATTTTGCTTAGCTTATTCATCTAGGCAAAAGCTTGGTATGTGGGCCAAAAAAAAATGGCCAACAGGCACAACTCCAAGGATATCAATCAGGTGAGGGTGTAATCCTAATTATCATTACATTTTCTTCTATTTATACAACCCCAGTTGTATCATTTATCTATCTTATGTCTATTTGTTATTTTAATCCTATTTCTCTTAGTCCTAGTGTTTTAATTTCTTTAATTGTGCCTAAATTAGAAGATGTCTCTTCTAATCCTAGTGTCCAACCATCCTTGGTTGTTTTGAAAGTGGAATATGTTTCCTCTACTCCTACTATCTCCACATCCTCAACATTTTGTACCATTCCAATTGTGTCCTTAGCATCCATTGTTCCCACTTCCATTGTGGTTACCTCCACCATTACCTCAGATGCCCCTATGACTAAAAAAGTGTCATATAATAAATCCAGGGAAGTATTGGCACGTTCATAGCTACATGTGTCATCCACTCAATTAGGCTTGTCAATGCCTTCTTCTAGTTCTTCCCAAACTACCACTATAGTATCATCAAATAAGGTTGGGAAGAATAAGAAGGTATATACCATTCATCTTTTTCCCTAATATGGTGGTGTGAACTAGTCCAAGATTATTTTGCCTTCCCTTCTAGACCCATTGCATGCAAAGGCCTTGAAATAATCTTCAGGGGACTTGCTGGTTGAAACTTCAACCCAAGACACTCAACCAATTGACTCAACTCAATTGGTAATCCCATAGTGGCTAGTATATTTAGAATTTCAAGCCTATCAAAGGACAAACCTCACCATCATAGAGCTTCCTATAATAAGCTTAATTTTTGACAAATCTATAGGGAGTATCCAGAGGGTGAAGAAGATAAAGATTGAAGATGATGTTGGAAGGGGTATGATCATAGAATAAAGATAAGATGTTTTCTCCCTTTCAAAGAGAAAGAATAGGATACTAGGGTAATCTCCTTATAATGAGGATTTCATATCTTACATTGAAACAAAAAAGGATGCCTTGCTCGAGCTCCATGAATGGACAAAATAAGCAAGGAGAGAGCTCTAACAAGAATTAGATCAGGTTAGGGAATAAAAATAGACTGTTCATGTTCCTGTGAAAATTGAAATTGATGGACAAAGTGTAGATTTAAGGCTATAAAACATTTTGGATGCCATTACTTCAATGAGGGTTGAATTAGCCCCTCAAATTATCAAAATAGTAAAATTGTTTAATTATTTAAAGGAAGATGAGAATAAGTTAAAATTCTTTTTTATATACACAATGGATAAGACATATAGCCATCTGAGTTTAATAATACAATTGGAGGTTCAAATTCCCTCAACCTAGTTGTCATTTGAACATAAAAAGTGAGGGAATGGGTGACAGTTGTAGAAGCAATAATGCCTAAGTATACAGAGCATGAAAACCTTATTTTGTAAATTTTGGAGGAGTTAAAGCTCTCACAAGCAAGGGTTTATATAGGTAAACTAATAAGTAGAACCAATTTTGACTAGCTTCTCCAACAAGCCTCAACCAAATTCAAACAAATTATTCAAGGATTAGCATTAGATGAGATTGAGCATGAGTTGATTTTTTCACAAAAGGTCATAAAAGTTGATTCTTTTGTATCAACTTCAGGAGCACTCAAATAAATCATGCACACCTCATGGAGCAAACAAACAAGGTAAACATGCCCCTAATATTGAACATGGACATCATAAGATACTAACATGATGTCAATTTTAAGTATTACAAGAATTGGAGGCCAATAAGAAAGGTAAGGCTCCAACTACTAGATCAACTCCAGCTACTAGCTTAGTGCCATCAACCACTTCCGTGCCTCCCACAATGACAAGTATAGCAATGTAATCATCAAGTGTAAATGATCCTTAGTTATTAAAGGCTATGTTTTATATAATCTTGCATATAAGATTATCAAATTTAATTATAGTTTACTTACACTTGACGTATACATGTAAAAGTTATCCTAAACAATTTGTAAGCATGCACACATTGCATCTCATCATGCAAGAAAATTAATTTTTGACATAGTTGTAATCAACTATAATTATACATGTAGTTATTAAATTAAAATTATAAGCGAGGTTCTAATTACTAGATGTAGTTTTGAGTTTGCATGAACTTGGAGGATGAGGTGATCCCTCCCCAAGTCTATTTATAAATGTAAATCCCTTATTCTAAAGGGTCAATAATTTATCAATACAGGAAGGAGACATTTTAATTGTCATGCAACTGTGTGGATGTATTTTTATTTCATTTCTATGTAATGAAAGTTTTATTTCCTTTGGTTGTTTGAATTCAGTAATTCAAAGTGTGCAATAGCTATGGATTTTTTTTTTTGTTATCATTGATATCTGTTGATTCTAGATGTGTAATAACTATTGAATAGTTAACAAGTGTTATTGATTTCAAGAAATTGGTTGACTATTTTAATATTTTTAAGTGAGAAAGAGTGTTTCCATTTTAATATAGTCTTCTATATATGAGCCATAACTTCCCTAGATACCTTTTTGGTCTGAGCTGTAATCTCCCGAGTAAGGGTGTGCAAAAACTAATCTAAAAAGAGTAACCTTTAGTCTAGATCCTTAAGTTTCCTATACCATTTCTTCCTAGACCACCTAACTATGTTTGTTTATGAGTGTGCAATAGCTACCAATAGTAAGCATGAGTTCTAAAAACATTTATTCATAAAAAAACCAATCTATGGAGTAATATTTTGAAACCATAGAGCCTTCTATTTTGCTCTACCCTTCCCTCCTTTTAAAGATTTTTTGGTTTAGATCTACCCAATTTAGAATAATGTCCATCCATACAACCCAAATAAGTTTTAATTTATTTATTAGGATTCATTTCACTATAAGTACACCTAATTAACAACCTGCATGTTTAGGTTGATATTCCACCACCAGGTTGTTTAATCCATACTTGCAGCTCATGTCCTGGAGTGGAGTTTACCTCCATTGAGATCCTAAAATTTTAGAGTCTACCTTGTTAAATTTGGAGGTGTGCACAAGACCCACATCAACATCACCATTACTCCCTACTATAAAATGCTTATGTGCTTGTGAGCTAAGTGGGTCCCCTTGTATTCTGATTATTACTTAAAAAAGGAAAGAAAGTCATTAGGGTAATGAATACACATGAAAGTAATATTAAGATAACTTAAACACATTAGTAAAAAACCCACCAAACTTAACATTATAATTAAAACTACCTGTGAAAGCCTACATCTACCATATATGATTGGGTTGATGCCACATTGGTAATAATTGTGAGACATATGTGACTTATAAGGAATTACACTCACCAAAATATTTTCCAATGGAGAAAGAGGCTATAGGTTGAGAATCTCAAAACAATTGATTAAATTTATCATTCCTCCCACACTAAAAAATGCTTATGATACACAAGTGGGTGTCTTTCAGGGACTAAATTTAACTACCAACCCTCCCTATCATGAATTTTTTAATGAAACTGCTAGTATAATTTTGATGGTTATTCATTCAACATTGCCCTTCAAATTCTAGTATAATTTAGAGTATAATAAGGCAAGTTTAAAGACAACATATATATTTATTATAATCCTTACCAATTTTTGATGGTTTGTGTAAAATTTCAGCTTGTATTTATTAGGTTTATTAAAAAATTGCTTGTATTTTATGGAAAAGAGTATAAATATGAACCATTCCCTAGCCTCTTGCTTTGTGGTTCTAATAAAAAAATACATGAGAAAATAAATGTGATTAGGGAAACGAGTAATTTTTTTCCTAAATGAAATATATTACTATACCTAAAGACAAACCAATGGAGATAATAGAGGGGAAGAATGAAAAAATATTTCATAAATAAATTAGAGGAAATAATTCTATAGTTGTCCAAAAACATGGACTCTTATTATTGTGTGGTCAATGTATTTTTCATGTTATCCACATGTGGTTTCCCAACCATGGTTACTTTCATTCATTTAATTAAGTTAGATTTAGTAGCTTTGGCCTGCCAATATTACAAAAAATGTATCCATTGACAACTAGTATAATCCACATACAATAGATTTGATAGGCACTAATAAAAAAATCCTATAAATATTTATAATAGAAAATTAAAATTGTAAATATTAAAATTTCTTTCACAAATGACCAATGTCCAGTTCATACATTATTTGTGAGGTATACTTTATTATTTTTTATAATATTTATTTAATTCAAGATTGAATAAAATAATAATTAATTGGTAAGTATTGATACATAGTGATGGAAAATCATCATTTAAGACACTTTTTATATCATTTTGCATTAGGTAATTGTAGATAATAAAATTGATGAAACTAGAAAAACTAGCAAAGCAAAAATTCAATAGGCACAATTTTATTAGAATTTATTGAGCTATAATCTTTATTGGTTCTTCATGAATGAATTAAAAGCATTAAATAAAATTCTTAAAATAAATATAAACTCAAAATTTGTGCTAACTTGCACAAAATTAAAAGAAATAAACAATTCAAAAACTACCAAGAGTTAACTAACCATGATATTTTTAGCACCTGCGATTTTTAGTAACTTTTACATGCAAGTTTGATAGGTTATATTTTTAATAAATTTAACATGAAAGATTATATGGGACTAAAAATATCCACTTATCCCTGAAACACAAAATTCACACTAATGGATGAATTTCAACTCAAGTTGATGTCTAGTTGTAGATATATCTAATGTCTAAAATTATTGAAAAAATGCTAAAATTCAATTTCAAACCCTTAAATGGTCACTTATGGTCTTAAAATTATGTATAAATCAACATTAATAATATAAATTTAGTTATGGATACATTATTCACTTTGATATATTCATTTAAAAAAATAGATCTCAAATGGGTTCCTAGATAAAACATTATGGTCTTTGCAAGATATGTGTCCGCATCATTCTCATATAGTTGAAAATAAATATAATCCTATAAGTTTCCTTGATAATAATAATAATTCCATTTATTCTTGTCAATTTTATTTTACTCCCATTATAAAATACAAGTGTTGTCTTCATGTTTTAGTCCTTCCCACTCTACCAAATACATGTTATAACTTGTTTAGTGTTCTCTATCTTTTCTTTCTTCTTCCTTGGTATTTATTGCTTCCAATCCAATTCTTCACCTTATTCCCATTCATAATGTTCTATATGAAACACATACAAATATTAATCATTAAATAATAGATAAATATCAAAATTATGTGGTAAACTCACCACATAAGCATTGCCATTGATTTTCTTCATAATTCTACACAGACCATTCTTCTTATGTTTCAACTTGTTGTATGTTCCATGGGGAAATATTTATTTTATCAAACATACCATCATCAAGTATATTTATTCAAATAACTTTGGACTTCTTGTTACATCTGCAAGTACCTTATACTTTTTATTATTTTCATGTAGCTTTCTTATTACTTCTCACAATCATCGTACATGCTCTACAAATGTTTTCGCATAATCATTAACCCATTTTGAAATTGAAAATTGTACCAAATCTAAAAAAACCTTAGGATTTATACCATAAATAATATAAAATGGTGATTTATTTATTGATATATTCATGGAACTATTAAAGCAAATTCATCTTGTGGTGAATCCAAGTCCCATTGCTTGGGATTCTCTCCAACTATGCATCTCAATTTTTTTTAAAGCTTCCTTTTACTACTTGTATTTATTAATCTATTTGTGGGTGGTATGCCCTACTAAATTATAGTATAGTTCATAAATTATTCCATAGAGTTATCATAAAATAACTTAGAACTTTTTTTTCTCTATTTGAAGTAATGGTTTTTAAAACACCATAGAATCTCATAACATCTCTAAAAAATAGAATTGATACTATATTGAAATGATTGGTTTTATTACATTTAATAAAATGAAGCATCTTATAAAACCTATCTAAAAAAAATATTGAATTATTATCTCTCTATGTGTTTGGTAGTGCTAATATAATGTCCACACTCAAATCTATCCATAGTCCTCTTAGTACTGGTAATGGCATGTATAGCCCTATGTTTTGTGCATGGACTTTAGTAACTTGGCATATCCTACGTCTTGAAACATACCTTGACACATCTCTATTAATATTTAGCCAAAAATACTTCTCCTCCACCAAATCTATTCTCTTATTTTTACCAAAGTGTCCACCCAAACCATAAATGAATAATTATCTTATAATATAATCTCTCATAGATCCAACCAGAATACACAACTAGTTTCCTTTGAAGATATAACCATCTTATATAATATAATAATCATGAATAATACATGTATCACCTACTAATAGATTCCTACATCATTCAACTATTTTCCCAAATTATGGTTCAATACCATACAATTATTTAACAACTTCAAATCTAATTACTTCACTCATAATAGTAGTTAATAGTGCCACTTGCCTACTCAAAACATTAATTATAGATTTTACTTTCCTAATTTATGTTAAAAAATAAAAGCATATCCTTGCAAAAAGGACACCCATTTTGTATGTCTACTATTTAACTTCTTTTAAGTGTTCAAATACTTCAAGGCCTCATGGTATATAAATAATATAAACTCCTTAGGCATGAGGTAATGCCTTATGTGTCTTAATGCTTGTACAAAGGCATAAAATTAAAAATCATATTTATAATAATTCTTTCTTAACTCATTCAAATTATTAGTGAAATATGATATTGGCCTTCCTTCTTGACTCAACACATCACTAGCACCCATATGTGAAGCATCAAAATCTACTTCAAACACTTTGTAAAAATATAATAATGCTAAAATAGGGTTTTCTCCCACTTTCTTCTTCAACAATTGAAATATTTATGTTTCTACCCTTATCCACACAAATTATTTTATCCTCATGTAATTTGTTATTGGTGTAACAATACCACTTAAATTATTAATGAAATTTTTGTAAAAAGTTGCTGGTCCATGGAGAATTCTTACCTCTAATATGCTTCTTTGAATATGCTACCCAACAATTTATTTTACATTTTTTTCATTTATTCATATACCATCTTATGAAACTATAAATGCCAAAAATACTAAACTTTTATACATAAACTTGCACTTCTCTATTTTCACATAAAATTTCTCCTTTATTAACAATTATAATACCATTCTCAAATGCTTTAAGTGAGTTTTTGCACTCTTATTGAATATCAAAATAAATCACTACAAACTTACTAATATAATCTCATAATATTGTGTTTATCATCTTCATAAATGTGCTGGGTGCATTTGACAATCCAAATGGCATAACCATCCACTCATATAAGCCATCCCTAGTATTGAATAATTTTTTCCATTCATCTCCTTCATGAATATAAATTTAATAGTAGTAAATTTATAGATCAATCTTAGTAAATTATTTATCTCCTGCAATCACATCCATCATATCATCTAGGTGAGGTATAAGAAATATTTTTTTAATGGTGGTTTTATTAATTACTCTACTATCCACACACAACCTCCATGTTCCATAATTAATTGAGTCAGATATGTTGGGGTTTCATATGAACTCATGCTCTCCTTCACTACACCCTTTCTTGCCAATTCAATAACCTATTTATTTAACTTTGCATGTTCTATTGGAATCATTGTATATGTTGCTTGATTGGGTAGAGTTGATATTGTAATCAAATAAATAAGACGATGAATGTCCCTCTTAGTGTTAAACTATCTAGAAACTCATTAGATATAATATCTATATATTATTTCAACAATTCTTCTATTTTTGCTTATATTTACATATATTTACATAAATTATGTGTCTTCTTTCTTTTCTATTAATTCATAACAACCAATTATCATCTTCATGTCTTTGATAAATCATTTTATGGAACTCATGGTTTCTACCTATCCTTATTCTTTAAGAGGTAATAAAAATACATTTTTACCATATTTACAAAAAGTATATGTATGCTTTGCTCTATCATGAATTGATTTCTCATCATATTGCCAGGTCCTTCGCATAAACACATGACATATATCTATTGGGATAACATCACACCATATTTCAACCCTATATTTTTTTTCCTATATAAAACTTGATTAAACACATTTTATCTACTATAACTTCATTCCATTTCTTAAACTATAAAATTCGGCAAGGATAAGGATGTTTTTTTCATTACAAACCTAATTTCTATACCATTTCCTTAGAAACCATATTTTCATAACTACCACCATCAATAGTTACTTGATATATCTTATCTCCTAAAGTACACATTGTTTGAAAAATATTTGTATGCAATGATGGATCACCACCTTCTTTACTCTACACCTATTATTATCTGAGAGCTATCTTTATTCTCCTCATCATGAAATTTTATCTTATTTATTCTAGAACTTCTATATTTTATTATTTTCTCTCAGCCTCAACCAAACTCATTCTTTACTGATCCTCTTGCATCTTTTCTTATTTTAAGATAGTGTAGATTCTCAAATTATTCATGCCCTTATTTTCCACATGTGTAGCAAATATAAGGTCTACATGGACCATGTTTATCTTTTCCTACCACCATAGCCTCTAGCTCTCTGAAATCCTCTTCCTCTTTGTTGATTTTGAAACCCTTTTCTATTATCCTCTTTCCTTTATATTTCATGGGATGATTCTCCTCTAGTGGGATTAAACCCACCTCTACCCCTTACTGGAGATGATTTCCACCCTTTTGGCTTAGTTGATCTTATAAAATCTTGTCTATTTTATTTTAATTCTACCTTTGAAGCTAATTAGTAAGTCTCTTCCATGCTATTTATTTTATGCATGATTAA
This sequence comes from Torreya grandis, assembly GCA_037957365.1. Taxonomy (NCBI): domain Eukaryota; kingdom Viridiplantae; phylum Streptophyta; class Pinopsida; order Cupressales; family Taxaceae; genus Torreya; species Torreya grandis. The sequence continues at coordinate 1,935,263 of JARHVA010000930.1, read as the reverse complement.
TTTATCTTGAATAGATTACTTTAAATAATTTACATACCTTACAACAATATATTCTTCTATTTTGGCATGCTCCACTTACATGGATAGCTTGTAAAACTTATTTGCATAGTGTTTTACACTATGATAGTTTTTGCTTAAATTTTGAAATCTTCTTTAGAGGGTTTGTGTATAATCTACAAGTATACATTTCTCTCTCAACTTATCCATCTTTATTTATCTTTATCTTATTTAACCTTTTCTCTATCTCTCTTACTGCAAGTGATCCCACCAAATCATTGCATGATGCTTAAATTTTGTGTATGAAAACTTTACCTTATTTTTTTATTTCATACTTATCCATTTAAAATTTTTCTCCATGCTATTTAGTAGGTTTATTAACTCCTCTGGTTTCAAACTACCTCCATACTCTAAAACTTCAACCTAGATTTCTTTGTTACATCCCTCTAAATCCTTAACTATCATTTTATTGATTGATTGTGGTTGTTATTGTTCTTCTTCTTGATGAATTTATTATTCATGCTTTGTTTATTCATGTGTTTCATATCCCTTTTGAATTTATCTTTGATGTGTGATAACTGCCATCAATTCTTCCACTTGCATTTGCAATTATTGCATAGTCCCATTCATCTGTGCAATTACTCCTTGTCCTCTTTCCATATTTTACACCTACTATTCAATCACAAAATTTTATCTGAAAATATAATTTAAAAACCCAATACAAATTAAAAATAATACTACCTTTAAGAGTCAAATCTTCTTTGATATAAGATGATTAAACAAAAAAAATAACAAAGAAAAAATTCAATAGGCATAATTTTCTCAAGATTTATTGAGAACCAACCTTTATTGATTATTCATGACTGAATTAAAATAATTACATAAGAGTATTTAAATTAATATTAACTCAGAATTCAAGTTAACATGCAAAATAAAAAAATTAGAAAAATAACCTAGAGTTAACTAACCCTACTATTTTTAATAACTTTTATATGCAAGTTTTGGCATATTCTATTTCTAGTGAATTATACATGAAAGCTTAGGCGGGCCTAAAAATAGACACTTATCCCATACACACCAATTTTGTAGAAGAAAGTCTTTCATTCATTTGATGGAACTATCTATTAGATAGTTTATTGGTTTTTAGTAATACGAAAGAAAGAATGGGTTTCTAATTGTATATCAGAGACCAATTCATTCTTATTTCAATTTTTCCATAATTTTAGAAAAGATCATAAAAACTTGATCTCAACGAGTTGCACACTAAGAATAACACTGCTCCAAGATAGTTAATCTAATTTTTATTTGATTTTATAGAATTGATGATTTATAATCGGTCAGATTGTATAAAAGTATTACTCATTTTTAACAAAGATCCAAATTTTGATACCCAATATGGTTTGAATCGCATAATAAAAATAATTAATTTTAGCTCTAAGGGTCTATAGGGGAACTCTACCTTGCATGGCCGATTCTTGCATGGCCGATTCTTACGGGCTCTCTCAATTCCGTTGATATGTCCTTTGATTTTTATTTTAATACCTTTGACATCTGCCTCTTCAGCTAGTTCAATAGCTTTGTTCATTATTATTTTTATTTCAACTCTCTCCTTTAGTTGTATAGAAATATATTCTGCAAGAATATTAGGTTCTCTCATCACAATAATGGGATAATTTAAATTCAAGTTCATACACGGTTTTAAATATATGTAATGTTTAAAATTCTAGAACTCCTAAAAAAATACTAAAATATAATTTTGGACCCTTAGATGGTCACTTATGGTCTTCAAAATATGGAAATCGATCCTACTTGACTAGAGTAGGTTAACATTTCATTCTCCTATACAAAATACTTGTTTAAAAAAAATGAGACCTTAAACAGGTTCTTCGATAAAAAGTTATAACCTCCACAAGGTAGGTGTCCACACCATTCTCCTTTGGTTGAAAACAACTATGCTCCTATGAATTTCCCTTATATAATCCTACCAATTTTTTTTGTAAATATTATTCAATGCCCATTTTAAGTTCAAGTGTTGTATTCCTATTTTAGTTATTCCCACTATACCAAATACTTGTTATAACTTCCTTATCTTGTGTTCACTAACTTCTTATCTAGAACTTGTGGTATCTTTTCTTTCTTATTCTTTGATAGATTTTGATTCCAATCCAATTATTCACCTTATTCCCATTCATTATAATCTCCATGAAATTAATTTAAATTTTAAACATTAAATATAGGATAATATTAAAATTATGTGGTAAACTCACCTAATAAGCATTGTTAATGATTTTCTTTGCAATTATACATGAAATATTCTTCTTGTAATTTAGTTTGTTGTATGTTCCTTGGGGAAATATTTATTTTATCAAATATACCATCACAAAATATTCTTCCTCAAATAAATTTTACCTTATTGTTATATTTACTACAATATTATACTTGTCACTATTTTCCTATAGCTTTCTTCTTATAATCGTTGTACATGTTTTTTAAATGCTTCTACATCATCACTAAAACATTATACAATTAGTAACTACACCAAATCCAAAACACCCTTAATATTTATACCATAAATAATATTAAATGGTGATTCCCTTTTGATCTATTCATGGAAAATTTATGTGCAAACTTAGCTTGTGGTAAAGCAATTGCTTGGGCTTCTCTCTAACAATGCATCTTAGAAAATTTAGTAAGCTCTTATTTACTAATTCTATTTATATATTTGTTTGTGGGTGGTATGCACTACTAAATTTTAGTTTAGTTCCCAATTTATTCCATATATTCCTCATAAAATAACTTAGAAATTTTGTATCTCTATTTAAAGTAATTGCTTTTGGAACACCATAAAATCTCACATCTTTAAAAAATATATCTAATACTCTAGTGGCATCATTGGTTTTATTACATGCAATAAAATGAATCACATTATAGAACCTATTTACAATTTTTTTTTAAATCATTACCTCTGTGTGTGTTTGGTAGCACTAGTGTAAATTCCATGCTCAATCTATCCATGGTCCTTTTAGTATTGGTAATGGCATATATATCTCTATGTTTTGTGCATAACCTTTAGTAACTTGGTATATCCTGCATCTTGAAACATACATTGTGACATATCTATTCATATTTAGATAAAAATACTTCTCCTCCACAAAATCTATTGTCTTATTATTACCAAAGTGTCCACCCAAACCACCACTACGTAATTATCTTATAATATTATCTCTTATAGACCCAACCATAATATGTAACTATTTTTCCTTTAAGAGATAACCATCCTATATAAAATAATCATCATGAATAATACATATCTCACCTACTAATAGATTCCTACATTCTTCAACAATATTACCAAAATATGGATCAATATCATACAATTCATTAACAACTTCAAATCCAACTGCTTCACTCACCATAGTAGTTAATAGTGCAACTCACTTTCTCAAAGTATCAATTACCTGATTCCATTTTTTTGATTTATGTTTAAAAACAAAAGTATATTTTTACAATAAGGACACTAAATTTACATGTCTACTATTTAAATTATTTTTAGTGTTCACATACTTCAAGGCCTCATGGTATGTAAATATGATAAAATATTAAGGCACCTGATAATGCCTTTAGTGTTTTTATACTTGTACAATGACATAAAATTCAACATCACACGTAGAATAATTATTTCTTACCTCATTTAATGTCTCACTAAAATATGGTATTCACCTTCCTTCTTGACTCAACAAAACAAAAATATCCACACATAAAAATCTACTTCAAACATTTTGTTAAAATTTGGTAATGCTAAAACATTTTATTATGTCACCTTTTTCTTTAATAATCGAAAGATTTTTGTTGTTTCACTCATCGACACAAATTATTTCCCCCTCATTTAATCTGTTATTGGTGCAACAATACCACTTCAATTATTAATGAAATTTTTAATTTTTTTGATAAACGATGGAAACTTCTTACCTCTTATATGATTCTTGGAATAGATCACTCAAAAAATACCTTTACCTTTTCTTCATCCATTCTTACACCATCTTTTGAAACTAAAAATCTAAAAAATACCAACTTTTTTACATAAACATACAATTATTTAGATTTGCATAGAGTTTCTCATTTATTAACAATTATAATACCATTATAAAATGATTTAAATGTTATTTTTTACTCTTTATGAATATCAAAATATCATTAAAATAAACCACTACAAACTTACCAATGTAATCTCGTCGTACTATGTTTATCATCCTCATAAATGTGTTGGGTACATTGGACAATATGAAGGGAATCACTATCCATAGTCTTGAATGCTATTTTACATTCATCTCTTTCATGAATCTGAATTTGATAGTAGCCACTCTATAGATCAATCTTAGTAAAATATTTATCTCCTGCAAACACATCCATCATATCATCTAGGTAAGGTATAAAAATACTATATTTAATGGTGATTTTATTGATTTATCTACTATCTACACACATCCTCCATGTTCCATATTTATTTTGAGTTAAAATTATAGTGTTGCACACAAACTCATGCTCTCCTTCACTACACGCTTTCTCACCAATTCAGTAACATGTCTATTCAAATCTACATGTTCTATTGGAATCATCATATAATTTATTTGATTGGGTAGATTTGATCTTAGAATCAAGTAAATATGATGTTGAATATTCCTCTTTGGTGGTCAACCATTTGGAAACTCATCATGTATAACATATACATATTATTTTTTCACTTATGTAGCTTTTTATGTTATTTGCATAAATTTTATGTCTTCTTTATTTGCTATTAGTGAATAATAACACCCTATCTTCTTCATGTATTTGATTTGGTGGAAAACATGATTTATACCTATACTTATTTAATATAAAATAGAACTACATTTATACCATATTTACAAAAAGTATACATATTTTTCTCTCCATCATGAATTTATTTCTTGTCATATTGCCATGCCCTTCCCAAAAACACATGACATGCATCCATTGGGATAACATCACACCATATTTTATCCTTGTAATTTTTTCTAATATAAAACTTGATTTAACACATTTTATCTATTGAAACTTCATTCCCTTTCTTAAACCATGAAATCTAGTAAGGATAAGGATGTTTTTTGCATTGCATAACTATTTTCTCTACCATTTATATATAAAATATAATTTCACAACTACCACCATAAATAATTAATATACATATCTCACCTCTTGAAGTACACCTTACTTTAAATATATTTTAATGTATCCATGAATAACCACCTTATTTACTCTGTACTTATTATTACCTTAGATCTATCATTGTTCTCCTCATCATAAGATTTTATCTTATGTTTGCTACAAATTTTGTATTCTATTATTTTATCTCAGCCTCAACTAAATCCACTCTTAGTTGATCCTCTTATCTTTTTACTTATTAATGATAGTGTGGACACTTAAATTATTTGTGCCCTTATTATCCACATCTGTAACAAACATAAGGTATATGTGGATTGTTCCATCCTATACCACCACCATAGCCTCTGGCTCTTTGAAATCCTCTTCATATTTATTGATATTGAAACCCTTGTATTTTATTGTCTTGATTTTCCCTCCAAAAGGATGATTATACTATAGTGGGTTTAAACCCACCTCATCCCCTTATTAGAGATGATTGTCCCCCTTTGGCCTAATTGATCTTCTAAAATCTTATGTATTTTATTTTTCTTATGACTTCAATGCTAATTGGTAAGACTATTCAATGTTATTTATTGTATGCATACTCAATTCATCTAATATATAACATTTAAAACCATTTATATTCCTTGCAACCATGACTTATTATTTTTTGTAATGCTCCACTCATACATATAGCTTGTAAAACTAATATGTATAGTCCTGTATAATGTGATCTTTTGCCTTAAATTATGAAATATTTTGTAGAGGGTTTATGCATAATATACAAGAAGATATTTATTTGTCATCTTCTTCTCAAAAAATTTCTAAGTATTTATATTTTTTTACCCTTTATCTATCTCTCTCTCTATAGGTGATCCCACCAAATCTTTGTATGAACCTTAAATTTTGTGCATTATGGAAGAAGAAAAGAAATTAAATTTTGTGCATACAAAATTTAATTTCTTTTCTTCTTCCATACTTTTCTATTTTAAAAACTTCTCCATACTATTTAACCAATATATCAACTCCTCTAGTTTTGAACTACCTCCATACTATAAAATTACACCTTCTTATCTTGATGATGAGCCTAAGACGTGGCTCAAAAAATTGAACTAAAATGAATTAGATAATAATTTCTCCAATAATTGATGCCAATAAATTCCAACTTAATTCCTTTAATCCTTCACTTTAAGGCCATAACCATCCTTTCTTCAATTGATTGTGGTTTTTATTATTACTATTATTGATGAATATATTCTTTGTGATTTGTTTCTTCCTCTATTTAATCTCCCTCTTAGCTTAGTCTTTGACATGTGATGATTACAATTCATTCTTCCACTTACCTCTATAACTATTGCATAGTCTTGTTAATTTATGCAATTCCTCCTCATCTTCTTACCATATTTTACACATGTTATTCAATCACTTAATTTTGTCTAAAAATATAATTTTAAAATGAAGTACAAGTTAAAAAATATATTACTCCAAGAGTTGAACCTGATATGATACTAACTAATGAAACAAAAAAAACTAGCAAAGCAAAAATTCAAAAGGCACAATTTTCTCATAATTTCTTGAGCACTAATATTTATTGATTATTCATGAATGATTTAAATATATTGAATAATATTATTTAAATAAATATCAACTTGAAAATTTATTTGAAATGTAAAATTAAAAAATTTAAATAAAAAAAAAACTACCAAAGTTAACTAACCATGTTATTTTATGTGGTTGCTATTTTTAGTACCCTTTACATGTAAGTTTGACAAATTATATTCTTAATAAATTTTAAAAGAAAGCTCAAATGGGCCTAAATATTTATGCTTATTCCATACACACCAAATTGAAACTAATGGATGAATTTAAGCTCAACCTCATGTCTGATTACAAAGATATATAATGTTTAAAATTCTTGAAAAAATACTAAAATGCAATTTTAAACCCTTAGATTGCCACTTATGGTTTTAAAAATATATTTAAATCAGACATAACTAGATAATTACATTTATTGTTGAATTTTCCTCTCTAATATATTAATTTAAAAAAATGAGATCTCAAATGAGTTCCTAGATAAAAAATTATGGCCTCATAAGATAGGTTTCTACATCATTCTCTTCTGGTTGAATACAACTCTGCTCTTGCAATTTGCCCTAATTATACTCCTACCATTTATTCTCATCAATGTTCTTCATTTCCCATTCTAAAATTCAATTGTTGTATTTTTATTTGTCATTCCCACTATACTAAATACATGTTATAGTTTCCTTGTCTTATGCTCATCATCTTCTTATCTAGAAACTATACTATATTTTCTTTCTTCTTCCTTGGTACTTGTTTCTTGCAATATAAATCTTTAGATTATTCCCATTCATCATATTCTATATGAAATTAATATAAATATGAATCATTAAATACTAGATAAATATCAAAATTATGTGGTAAGCTCACCTCATAAGCATTGTCATTGATTTTATTCATAATTCTATTAAGACCAATTTTCTTATACTTAAGCTTGTTGTATGTTCCTTGATTTTTTTTTAATATACTGTCACCAAATATCCTTATTTAAATACCTTTGGCTTTCTTATTACATCCACAATTATCTTATACTTGTCATTATTTTTCTATAGATTTTTTCCTACTTCTTTCAACTTTTGTATGTGCTATGTAAATGCTTCTATATTATCACTAACCTATTCTACAATTGGTAACTGCATAAAATCTAAAACATATTTATGATTTATTCCATAAAACATCTAAAATAATGATTTGCCTATTGATCTATTTATGGAATAATTATATGCAAACTCAATGTGTGGTAAATCCAAGTCCCATTTCTTGGGCTTCTCTCTCCAACTATGCATCTTACAAAATTTCCTAAGCTCATGTTTACTACTTCTATTTTTACACTTATTTGTGGGTGGTATACACTACTAAATTGTAGTATAGTTCCTAAATTATTCCATAGAGACTTGGAAAAATGACTTATAAATTTTGTATCCCTATCTAAAGTAATGGTTCTCTAACATGCAATAAAAGGATCCATCTTATAAATCCTATATACAACAAAAAAAATTGAATCATTACCTCTTTGTGTGTTTGAAAATATTAATACAAAGTCCATAATCAAATCTGTCCATGGTCCTCTTGGTATTAATAATGACATGTATAGCCCTGTGTTTTATGAATGACCTTTAAGAACCTAACATATACTGAATCTTGAAACACACATTACCACATCTCTCTTCATATTTATAAAAAAATACTTATCCTCCACTAAATCTATTGTTTTATTGTTATCAAAGTGTCCATCCAAACTAAGAATGTGTAATTCTCTTATAATATTATCTTTCATAGACCCAACTATAATACATAACTATTTTCTCTTGAAGAGATGACCATCCTATAAAAAATAATCATCATAAACACTACATGTCTCACTTGGTAATGGATTCCTATATTGTACAACTATATTATAAAAATCTAGATTAATATAATACAATTCCTTAACAACTTCAAATCTAACTACTTCACTCACAACAGTAGTTAACACTACCACTCGCTTGCTCAAAGCACTAACTACCTAATTATGATTTATTGATTTATGTTTCAAAATAAAATTATATCCCTATAATAAGGACACCCACTTTGCATGTCTACTATTTAATTCCTTTTTAGTGTTCACATACATTAAGGCTTCATGTTTTGTAAATAAGATAAACTCCTTAAGCCCAGGTAATGCCTCAAGTATCTTAATATTGGACAATGGCATACAATTTAACATCATATGTAGAATTATTATTTCTTATGTCATTCAACTTCTCACTGAAAGATGTTATTTTTCTTCCTTCTTGACTCAACACAACACTAATACCTGCATGCAAAGCATCATAATCTAATTCAAACAATTTGTTAAAATATATTAATGATAAAACATGATTTCTTATAACCTTATGCTTAAACAATTGAAATCTTTCTATTGCTTCCCTTGTATGCACAAATGATTTCCCCTCATGTAATTTTTTATTGGTACAAAAATACAAATAAAATTATTAATGATTTTTTTAAAGTTCCTAAACCATGGAAATTTTTTACCAATGATATGCTTTTTGGAATAGGCCACTCAATAATTACCTTTACCTTTTATTCATCCATTCTTACACCATATTATAAAACTATAAATCACAAAAATAACAAATGTTTATGCATAAATGTGTACTTATTCAAATTTGAATAAAGCTTCTCCTTTATTAAATATTATAATACAATTCTCAATTACTTTAATTGATCTTCTGTACTCTTATTGAATATCAAAATATATTAAAAAAAAATACTACAAACTTACTAATGAAATCTTGTAGTATTACATTCATCATCCTCATAAATGTACTTGGTGCATTAGAAAATATGAATGACATCACCATCCACTCATACAAGCCATCCATGGTATTTAATGTTGTTTCATATTCATCTCCTTCATAAAAATGATTATGATAATAGCCACTCCATAGATCAATCTTAGTAAAGTATTTAGCACCTGCAAACACATTCATCATAGCATCTAGGTAACGTATAAAAAGTCTATATATGATGGCGATTTTATTTATTAATTTGATATCCACACACATCATCCATGTTACATATTTATTTTGAGTTATAAATTCTATGGTTTCACACAAACTCATGTTCTCCCTCACTACTCCTTTTCTCACAAACTCAGTAACTTGTCTATTCAAGTCTACATGTTTAGTTGGACTCATCTTATAAGCTACTTGATTGGGTAGAGTTGATTATGAAATAAAATAAAAATGACTCTAAACATAATTATTTGGTGGAAAACCATTTAGAAACTCATAAAGTATAACATATTAATATTATTTCAACACTACTACTTTAGCCAATATTTTCATAATTTTGTGTCTTCTTTCTTTGCTAGTAATACATAAGAACAACCTGTCATCTTCATGTATTTGATAAATTATTTTATATAAAGCATAATTTATATCCACCCTTATTATTTAAAAGGAAATAAAACTACATTTGTACCATCTTTCCAAAAATTATATGTATTCTTTACTCCATCATGAATTCCTTTCTTGTCATATGGCCATGTCCTTCCCAATAAACATGGCATGCATCCATTATGATAACATCACACCATATTTCATCTCTATAATTTTTTCATATATAAGACTTTATTAAAAACCTTTTATCTATAGTAATTACATTCCTTTTATTAAACCATGAAATCTGGGAAGGATAAAGATGCTTTTTGCATTGTAGACATAGTTTCTCTACCATTTATTTAGAAACCATATTTTCACAATGACTTCCATTAATATTTAATTTATACATTTTACCTCCTAAAGTATACCTTATTTGATAAATATTTTTACATATCCATGAAGCACCATATTATTTAATTTGCACCTGTTATTTCCTTGGATCTATCATTCTTTTCCTTATCACAAGATTTTATTCTATGTCTGCTACAACTTTTGTAATCTACTCTTCTATCTTAAATTCAATCAAATTCACTCTTTGCTGATCCTATCATGTCCTTTCTTGTTCATAATAGTGTAAATACTCTAATGTTATTTTCCATTCTTCTTAACATCTATAATAAACATAAGGTCTATGTGGACCATTCTATCTTCTACTACCACCATAGCATAAATCTCTTTGAAATCCTCTTCCTTTTTATTAATATTGAAACCCTTATCTATTATCCTCTTATTTTTCCATCCCACTAGATGATTCTTCTCTATTGAGATTAAACACACCTCATCTCCTTATTGGAGTTAATTATCCCCCTTTTGGCTGAGTTGATCTTATTAAAGTCTATTTATTTTGTTTTTATTCTATTTCAAAGCTAATTGGTAAGACTATTCCATGATATTTATTCTATGCATGCTCAATTCATCTTAATATAAAAATTTAAACATTTTACATACCTTATATCTATTTTCTCTTCTATTTCATCATGCTATACTCGTATGGATTAGTTTGTAAAATTCATCTGTATATTCTTATACACTGTGATATTTTACCTTAAATTCTAAAATATAATTTAGAGGGTTTATGCATAATATACATTAATAAATTTCTTTCTCAACTTCTTCTCCATCTTCCTCCAAGTCTTTATCTTTTCTTTATCCTTTTTCTATCTCTCTTTTTGTAGGTGATCCCACTAAATCATTACATGACCCTTTTAGTTTAAGCAAACAAACTTTATTTTATTTTCTTATTTGATACTTTTCCTTTAAAAATATTTATCCATACTGTTTAACTAGCCTATCAACTCCTCTAATTTTAAACTACTTCCATACTTTGAAACTTCCACCTTGATTCTTTCATTTTTTCCTCTAAGGCCTTAACCATTATTTATTCAATCGATTGTGGTTTTTCTTGTTCATCTTCTTTCTAAATTTATTATTCATGCTTTTTTTCTTCCTTAATTTAATTTCCCTCTTGCCTTTGGCTTTGACATGTGACAATTTCAGTCAATTCTTCCAGTTCCCTTTGTAATGGTTATATAGTCCTCTTTATCTGTACAATTCCTCTTCATCCTTTTGCCATATTTCACACTTGTTATTAAATCAATTTTTTCTCCTAAAATATAATTTAAAATACCAATACAAATTAAAAAATATATTACCTCCAAAATCTGAACCCACTCTGATACTACATGATGAAACCAAAATAACTACCAAAGAAAAAATTCAATAGGCATAATTTTATCATAATTTATTAAGCATTAGTATTTATTAATTCTTCATGGATGAATTAAAATATTTGTAAAGTATTATTTAAATAAATTCACCTTGAAATTAGAGTTGACATGTAAAATTACAAAATCTAAATAAATAAAAACACTATCTAGAGGTAACTATTCTCATTCGAAACATGCACTCATGAATGGTTTGTGATGTGAGAATTTATACGATAGGGTGAAGCATGTGAATCATTCAATTCTAGGAGTGGAGGTGTTATCACTCACATACATGTGTGGGGCATCAGTTATCTCATTATAATTATGGGAATACCCCCAAGGTGTGGGACCCTTTTGCTCCTTGGGATGAGCCTCTAGAGTAAGCCAAATTCCTTCTATTCTAAGTGCATTTGATTTAGGACTAGCATGTAGACCTAAATAGAAAAAAGGTAAATTTACCATTAATATAAACCTAAGATTTTTGAGGGAAAAGGGAGGGAGAAGGTAAGAATTTAATTGAAAATAAAAAGTGATACACCAAGAATAAAGCGAACACTCCTACTATAATGGACACACTATAAATATGTGAGAACAAAACATTATCACATAGACTCCGCCAAGGACACTCCAAATGTATAAGTATTTTTCACTGAGGTGAAATAATATAGTGAAACACTAATAAGGATGATGTATGATCCATAAAAAATGTATATATAGACTGTATGCGCATAAGACATGACCTACAAGTGAGTTCCAAATTCCACATAGAGGTATTGGGAATGGAAAATGATGAGAAGGGTGAATATTACCCATAAAAAAAGATCAAAAATATAAATAACACACAAAGTTTAAGAATAATAGAGGGAGGTGAACTTAATTCTCATTAACATGTAAGGTTCAACCAACATAAGTGATTTTGGAGGACACTTTTAAGCAATCTCATGTTGTCCAAACTTACCCTCTAAGAGCACTTTTGTTGGCTAAATCTTGCATGTTAATGAGAATTAAGTTCACCTCCCTATATTATTCTTACACTTTATGTTCTATTTGTGTTTGTTGATCTTTGTAAATGGGTAATGTTCACCCCTCTCATCATTGTCTATTCCCAACACCTCTGTGTGGAACTTGAAACTCACTTGCAGGTCATGTTCTGTATGCATATGGGTTTGTGTAGACATTGTATATGGATTATTCATTGTCCTTCCCAATGTTTTGTTACATTCTTATGCTTTTATGTAAAATACTTATGCATTTGGAGTGTCCTTGGTGGAGTTTATGTGATAACATCTTGTTCTCAAATATTTGTAGTGTGTCCACAGTAGTAGGAGCATTTTCTTTATTCTTGGTGTATCACCTTTTATTTTCAAGTAAATTCTTACCTTATCCCTCCATTTTACCTCAAAAATATTAGGTGTAGATTTGTGGTAGATTTACCTTTCTACTCTTTAGGTATATGTGCTAGTCCTAAAATAGGTGCACTTAGAATAGAAATCTGGCCTAATCTAGAGGCTCATCACAATGAGTACAAGGGTCCCATACCTTAGGGATGTCACCATCATTGTGATATGACAACTGATGCCCCACGTGCATATGTGAGTGATAACACTTCCATGCCTAACACTAAATGATTTTGTGCCTTGATCAAGGCATTCATGATCTACACCCTATCACAAAACCTCCCACATTGTAGACTATTCATGGGTGCACATTTAAAAAGACAACAATAACCAACCCTACTATTTTTAGTAACTTTTACATGCCAGTTTGGTAGTTTTTATTTTTGGTAAGTTTTAATACAATATCGAACATACTTAAAAATATCCAATTATCCCCTTCACACCAAATTCACACTAATAAATGATTTTCAACTCAAGTTCATGTCTACTTTAAAAGATATCTAATGTCTAAAATTCTTCAAGTAAGTAATAAAATGTAATTTCAAACCCTTATATGATCACTTGTGGTATTTAAAATATATGAAAATTAACCCTAACTAGCTAAATCTATTTACAATTACATTCTCATTTTTGAGATTTTCATTTCAAAAATGAGAGTTCAAATAGGTTCCCAGATCAGAAGTTATAAACTCTATAAGCTAGGTATCTGCATCATTGTCTTGTAGTTGAAAATAACTCTAATCCTACAAGTTTCATAGAATATTTTCATGCAATTTATCCTTTTTAATCTTATTCAGCTCCCATTCTAAAATCTAAGTGTTGGATTCCTATTGTAATCCTTCCCACTGTACCAAATATTTGTTATAGCTTCCTTGTCTTGTGTTCACTATCTTCTTATTTATAACCTGTGGTATATTTTTGTTCTTATTATTTGGTACATGTTGCTTTGAATCTATATCTTAACCTTCTTCCACTTCATCATATTATCCATGAAAGGTATATAAATCTAAAATATTAAATACTAGATATATAACAAAATTATGTGGTAAACTCATGTCTATGCATTGTTAATAATTTTCTTCAAAATTATACACTTACCTATCTTATTTTACTTCAACTTATTATATGTTTCTTTGGAAATATTTATTTTCTAAAATATACTATCACCAAATATCGATATTCAAATATGTTTGGATTTATTATTGCATCTGTTGCTATGTTATATTTGTCATTGTTCTCCTATAGCTTTCTTCTTACTTCTTCTTGCAACTATTGTATGTGCTTTGTAAATTATTCTACATCATCGTAAACCAATTTTACAATTGATAACTATACTGAAACTAAAACAAACTTAAAATTTATGCCATTAAATACCTAAAATGGTGATTTCCATGTTGATCTATCGATGAAACTATTACATGCAGACTCAAATTGTGGTAAAGCCAAGCCCTATTGCTTGGAATTCTCTCCAACTATGCATCTTATTAATTTTCCTAAGAATTTGTTTACTAATTTTATTTATCCATCTATTTTTCAGTGGTATGCACTACTAAATTTTAGTTTATTTCCCAAATTCTTCCATAGAGACCTAAATAATTAGTACTTATAAATTTTGTATCCCTGTCTGAATTAATGGTTTTTGGAACACCATATAATCTCACTTCTTTCAAAAATATATTTAAATATTAAATACTAGATAAATAACAAAATTATGTGGTAAACTCACCTCTATACATTGTTAATAATTTTCTTCAAAATTCTACACTTAACTATCTTATTGTACTTCAACTTGTTATATGTTCCCTTATAAATATTTATTTTCTAAATTATACCATCACCAAATATCCATATTCAAATATGTTTGGATTTCTTGTTGCATCTATTGCTACATTATACTTTTCATTGTTTTCCTATAGCTTTCTTCTTACTTCTTCTTGCAACTATTGTATGTGCTTGTAAATTCTTCTACATCATCACAAACCCATTTTACAGTTGATAACTATACCAAATCTAAAACAAACTTAAAATTTATGCCATTAAATACCTGAAATGGTGATTGCCATGTTGATCTATTGATGAAACTATTACATGTAGACTCAAATTGTGCTAAAGCCAAGCCCTATTGCTTGGAATTCTCTCCAACTATGCATTGCATTAATTTTCCTAAGCATTTGTTTACTAATATTATTTATCCATCCATTTTTGGGTGGTATTCACTACTAAATTTTAGTTTATTTCCCAAATTCTTCCATAGAGACCTAAACAATTACTACTTATAAATTTTGCATCTTTGTCTGAATTAATGATTTTTGGAACACCATGAAATATCACATCTTTAAAAAATATATTTCATAATCTAGTTTCATCATTGGTTTTATTACATGAAATCAAATTAAACATATTATAAAACATGTATAAAACATCTCTATGTGTTTGGCAGCCCTGATAAAAAGAACATACTAAAATTTGTCCATGGTCTTCTTTGTATTAGTAATGGAATGTATAGCCACATGTTTTGTACATGGGATTTACACACTTGGCATATCCTACATCTTGAAATATAAATTTCCACATGTATTTTAATATTTGGCCAAAGATACTTTTCCTCCACCAAATATATTATCTAATTCTCACCAAAGTATCCATCGAAACTAACACTATGTAATTATCTTATAATATTGTCTCTCATAGACCCAACCAAAATACATAATTATTTTACCTTGAAGAGATAACCATAATGTATAATATAATTATCATGAATAATACCTATCTCCCTTGTTAATGGCTTCCTGCATTGTTCAACTATCTTCCCCAAATCTAAATCAATATCACATAATTTTTTAACAACTTCAAATCTAACTATTTCACTCATCATAGTAGTTAACAATGCTACTCACCTGCTCAAAACATCAACTACCTAATTATGCTTTCCTAATTTATGTTTCAACACAAAATTATATCCCTATAAGAAGGACACCCACTTTTAATTTTTATAGTTTAACTTCTTTTGAGTGTTCACATTCTTTAAGGTCTCATAGTCTGTAAAATAAGATAAACTCCTTAAGTGCTAGGTAATACCTCTAGTGTCTTAATGCTTTTACAATAACATAAAATTTAACATCATATGTATAATAATTATTTCATAACTCATTCAAATTATC
This sequence comes from Torreya grandis, assembly GCA_037957365.1. Lineage (NCBI taxonomy): Eukaryota > Viridiplantae > Streptophyta > Pinopsida > Cupressales > Taxaceae > Torreya > Torreya grandis. The sequence continues at coordinate 1,918,833 of JARHVA010000930.1, read as the reverse complement.
ATTAAAATATTCTATTGTCCTTCCTTCTTGACTCAGTGTAACATTAACACTCACATGAAAAACATTACAATTTACTTCTAACACTTTGTTAAAATAGTAATGCTAAAAATGTTTTTTCTGTCACCTTCTAATTCAATAATTGAAAGTTTTCTTTTATTTCCTTTGTTCACACAAATTACTTTTCCCTCATGTAATCTATTATTGGTGAAAAAATACCACTAAAATTATTAATGAACTTTTTGTAAAAAGTTGTTAAACCATGGAAGCTTCTTACCTCTAATATTTTTCTTTGAATAGGATAATAATAACCTTTAAATTTTCTTCATCCTTTCTTACACTATCCTATGAAACTAAAAATCTAAAAAACACTAAAATTTCCAATATAAATATGCGCTTATTCATATTTGCATATATTTTCTCCTTTATTAACAATTCTAATACCATTCTCAAATTCTTTAAATGTTCTTCTTTACTCTTACTACATATAAACATATCATCAGAATAAGAAACTTCAAACTTACCAATGTAATCTCGTAGCGCTATGTTCATCATCTTCAAAAATGTGCTTGGTGCATTAGATAATCTGAATGGCATCACCATACACTCATACAAAACATCCTGAGTCTTGGATGTTATTTTCCATTAATCTCCTCCATGAATTTGAATATGATAATAATCACTCTATAGATCACTATTAGTAAAGTATTTAGATCCTACAAGCACATCCATCATATCATTTAGGTGAGGTATAGGAAATCTATATTTGATGGTGATTTTATTTATTTCTCTACTAACCACACACATCTTCCATGTTCCATATTTATTTAGAGTTAGCAGAGTTGGGGTTGCACATAGAATCATGCTCTTCCTCACTACACCCTTTCTCACCCATTCAATAACCTATCTATTCAACTCTACATGTTCTATTGGACTCATCCTATAAATTTATTGATTAGGTAGAGGTGATTCTAGAATCAAATAAATATAATGTTGACTGTCCTTATTTGGTGACAAACCATTTTGAAACTCACTAGGTATAACATATACATATTATTTCAACACTTTTTCCACTTCTGTTGAATTTTTCATAACTTCTATGTCTTATTTCATAATAAGAACTTCTCATATTTATGTGTTTGATAAATTATTTTCTGGAAAGCATGTTTTTTACTTGTCTTTATTTTTTAAGAGGGAATAAAACTACCTTTATATAATATTTTATAAAATTATATGTATTATCTATTCCATCATTAATTACTTTCTTGTCATATAGTCATGGCCTTCCCAACAACACATGGCATACATCTACTAAGATAACATCACACCATATTTCATACCTATAAATTTTTCCTATAGAAAACTTGACGAAACACTTTATCTATTGCAACTTCATTCCTTTTATTAAACCATGAAATATGGTAGGGATACAAATGAGTTTTACATTGTAGACCTAGTTTCTCTACCATTTCTTTATAAATCATATTTTCAAAACTACCATCATAAATTATTATTTTACATATCTTACTTCCTAAAGTACACCATGTTCAAAAAATAGTTTTATGCTACCATGAATCACCACCTTATTTACTTTGTACCTATTCTTTCTTATAGATCTTATTGTTCTCCCCATCAAGAGAGTTTTTCCTACATCTATTGTAAGTTCTATATTATGTTCTTATGTCTCAGCCTCAATTAAATTAGCTCTTGGCCTATCCTCTTGCCTCCTTTATTATTCATGATAGTGCAAACACTTAAATTCTTTGTGCCTTTCTTTTCCACATCTATAACAAAAATAACATCTAGTGGAATGTTCCATTCTCTACTGCCACCATATCCTCTAGATCTATAAAATCCTCTCCATCTTTGATTATTTTGAATCCCTTGTCATCTATTATCCTATTATTTTTACGTCCCATAAGATGATTGTCATTTAGTGGGATTAAACCCACCTTGTCCCCTTACTATTGATGATTGTTCTTTTCTTGGCCTATTTGATCTTCTAAAAGGTTATCTATTTTTTTAAACCTTCAAATCTAATTGGTAAACATATTCCATGCTATTTATTTTATGTATGATCAACTCATCTTGAATTGAAACTTTAAACCAATTACATACCTTGTAACCATTTTTTCTTTTATTTCATCATGATCCACTCATATGGATATGTTGTAAAACTTATTTGTATAGTCTCATACACTGTGATATTTCTGCCTTAAATTATGAAATATTCTATAGAGGGTTTGTGTATAATATAAGTAAATAAATTAATCTCTCAACTTCTTCTCCATCTTTCTTTGAGTCTTTATCATTTCTTTACCCTTTATCTATCTCTCTTTATATAGGCGATCCCACCAAATCATTACACAATCCTTCAATTTTGTGCAAGAAAACTTTACTATCTTTTCTTATTTTTTACTTCTCCATTTAAAAAGCTTCTCCATGATATTTAACGAGTCTATCAAATCTTCTGGTTTTAAACTACCTCCACACTTTGAAACTTCCACCTTGATTCCTTATTTCTAAGGCCCTAACCATCATTTATTCAATTGATTGTGGTTTTTATTATCCCTCTTCTTTATGAATTTATTATTCATGCTATGTATGTTCCTCTATTTCATCTCCCTCTTGCCTTTGTATTTGAAGTGTGACAATTACAATAAATTTTCCCACTTGCATCCATAGCTATTGCATAGTCTTGTTCATATGTGAAACTCTTCCTTATCATCTTGCCATAATTTACATCTGTTATTCTATCACAAAATTTTATTCCAAAATATAATTCAAAACCAAATAAAAATTCATAAAGATATGATCTGAAATAATTGAACCAATCTGATACTAGATGATGAAACCAAAAAAACTAGCAAAGTAAAAATTTAATAGGCACAATTTTATAAAAATTTCTTGAGCATTAATATTTATTGATTCTTCATGAATAAATTAAAATCATTAAATAATATTATCTAAATAAATCTCAACTCAAAATTGGACTTTTCATGTAAAATAAAAAAATAAACTACCTAGAGTTTACTAACCTTGCTATTTTTAGTAACTTTTACATGCAAGTTTGATAACTTCTATTTTGATTAAATAGTACATGCAAGATAGAACATGCCTAAAAATATCCATTTAATCCATACTTAATAAGGTCACACTAATGGACTAATTTAAAATTAGGTTCATGTCTGATTGTAAAGATATATAATGTCTACAACTCTAAATATCCCAAAAATATAATGAAATGAAATTTTAGACCCTTAGATGTCACTTATGTTTTTCAAAATATATAGAATTTTACCCTAAATATTTGTTTAAAAAAATGAGAGCTCAAATAAGTCCCAAATCAAAAGTTAGGCCTCCAAAAGAAAGATGTACGCATTAAAAAATTGGTATTGAGTACTTGACAATGAAAAGATTGACATAAATTTACCATGCATGATTTGCATGGATAATATGGTCCTAACTTGACATTATCTCACCTCTACATGATATCTTATGAGTTTTGATCTTTTGTTCTACTATTATACACCTACTATAAACTCAATGTATCTTTCAAACTTTCATGTTATCCTACACAAACATCCCTATAATTTTTGTTTAGTCCTTTTGTGCATAGGTCATTAAAATTAGACTAGGTTAGTATCACTAGTTGATACTAAGATGCATCTAAAATTATCAACCCTTTCCCAGTAATGACTAATTTTTAACATCAAATCTTTCCTTAAGGTCAACCCATCTACTTAGCATGTCAGGGGCATGAGATAATACCCAATTAGACTCATATTTATTAAAATTAATTCCTCATTTGATAGGGGATCGTAACATATCTGGTACACATATATACACTATGGTACATTGAGAAAATATGCCCCGTTCCTCCCAAATTATGAATCAATCACTATGAGCAACCATAAGTGAAGTTTGAAGCATATTAAAATCAAGCCAAAGAAAACACTGTCAAGTTGTATCTGCATTCATATACTAAAGAAGCACAATTGCATAATCACACTAGGTGATAGGAATATACGTGGATTGGTTTACATCATTAGAGTATTGAATATGTAGGCAACAATTAATCATCAATGAGGGTAATTGACATTAGCTCAACCCATTACTCTTTCTCAAGTTTATAGGTTTTTAGTCTTCATAAGCACACCTAGGGTTTCGATATAAAGGAGGATAATTTATAGTGTTTCACATATCATCAAGGTTTGACATAACACATACAAAGATTTTAGAGATAAGAAAATATGACCATATGGTCATAGACTCATTTTTTTACAATAAGTCACTACCAACCACTACAGGTCAGTATCGATAGATAATACAGATCCATGTCTAAAAGAACTAATCATGTGAAAATATAAACATAGTTCTTAAATTAAATAAATCACAGGTAAGCTTCAGTTTTATTTTCCACTGTTAGAACATAGTCATAGTTAGTTAATGAAAAAATATAAGTACTGATACCTTTGTTGTACTTGTTATATTTAGCATATGCCACATATTAAATCATTGTAATATATTCTATTATTTTACATTTAGATGTCTTCTTGAATGTCATATTAAGTAATCTAAATTCACATACTAATTTCTATCTTATTAGGGTTTCTAAAACTAAATTAAGGTAAAATATATTGAGTTTTTATACATCTTTTATGGCTTCAATTGAACTTACATGATCATATACATTTATATATGCATATTACATTAGCACATATTAATTCTTTTCCACTAGGGGCATGTAAATCCTTATCTCCATATATGCTATTAAGTTACATTGTTGTGATTCACATATATAGTGGGGGCATATTTCTTCCTTTCACTCCCTCCAAATTTACATGTTATAACATATAGTACACAATATACCTTGACACATGTTGTAGATTGTTTGGATCCATCCCATTCTTCTATTTTAGAATCCTTGTTACTTGGACTTGCCTACTGGTATCAAATATTTCAAACATACAAAAAAATAAAATATTTCAAAAATATAAAAACATTCAAAATATTTAAAAAATTAAAATTAGGATCTAATCATGACATGATTACTAGATTAAATTATTTAAATATGTTATTTATCACATGATTGGTAGATGACATATTATTTTCACAAACACATGCATTTCATAGTATATGAGCACAATAAAAGACATACATGCTACACATGGATAAATAAATGTTGCACTTTCATCTACCTAGTGGCCATGCCAATATTGGGGGAATATTATTCTACATGTTTCACTATCACATGTTATATCTTTTTATAACCTTATACCATTTAGAAATACATATTTTGCTTAGACATGTCTTGCTAGTTACTCATATCTTACATAATATTACATGGAAATGCAATTATACTATGATGTGTCATTGATGCATAGGGATGGCATAGAGTAGTTTTTAACTTTTTTATGCTATATTGATATTTTTAATCTCTTGGATGATATATTAGTTATAATTTTGTATTATGTGTGGTCTAGTGGCTTTGTTGGAAACATATTTATCTCCCTTGTGTGCGGATTTTAGACTTGTTTTGTGACATATTTGTCAGTTATATGTGACACTATGCCTTATGTGTGACATTAACTCTTGACCTTGTTAATCTTTTTGCAATTATTGAAGTTGATAGGATTGGGTTGTTCCATGATCCATATCATGCACATTTACTATTGATTTAATAATTTTAATAATATTGGTGAATTATTCTTAATTTAGTTAAAGGATTTGAGTAGTAAAATTAGTAAATAAATAAAAAATAATTAAGCTACTAATTTGTGTAAATTAATTTCAATTCAAACTTTTCTAAAAATATTAATAAGGATTAAAAAATAAAACTTAGCTGGAAACTGATTGATCTAATTAAGACAGAGGTTAGAATTCACTGTGCAAGACTGATACACTATCACAAACTGAGATTTAAACTTAATTTTGTGATTGGATAAGAGTGCTAGAATTGGATAATAGTAGTACCAATGCTATAGTCCTCCTATGCCACTTTTATCTTGAGGATTTGAGCTTTTTGGGTTTTGTTTGTTATGTCTATGTGACCATGTTTATGAAGTTTTAGTAGTTTAAAGTCTATATAGCTCATTGTAGAGTAGATTATTTTTTCAAACCCTATCTTCCATTATGATTTGACCAATTTTGAGCAAGAGGAGTGGGGTCAGTGTGTGTAAGATGCACTGGACATGCTTCACACCTTGTGTATGGGCAAACTACCTACATACCAATACTCTGAAGAGGGATCAAGCTATATGTAGTTCTCCCACTTGATGTGCCTTGTGTAATTATGTTTATGAAGATGGATAATGTTAAAATAGATGTCCTTGAGGTGGCTAGGGACTAGTGTAAGGATTTGAATGAGCTTATAAGTATGTTGGCTAGCTATATGTAGAGAATAGGGAAGATTGCTTGAATAGTCTTACTTGCTTAGTGATGTTTGCCAAAAACTTTCCAAATGATCTCTAAATGAGGTTTTATAGGGATCTATTGGTCATGGGTTAAATTTACTCACATTAGGCTGATAAGAAGGATGTAGAACCAAAAGAAATTGATCGTTGGGGTCATAAATGGACTTGGACAGTAGCACCAAAAGTGGATAAGAGTGGTACCAGTGCAATAATCTTAGTGTGGTGCTATTGTCTTAAGAAAATGGGATTGGAGGGATGGATTTATCATGGAAAGAGAAGTCTAGCTCAGCTGGGGTTAGGTCTGAAAGGCTATAGATGACTAAGAATCAGTGAAAAAATGCCTATGAGGGTCATGAGAGCAAAGAAGAGGGACCAAAGGGTTGAGTGTCATTAGCCACACTCAAGTTATCAATTTTCATATTTTATATGACTACATTTTTCCTCTTTATTCTAGTGATGTAGCAACATGAAATACTAGGATAAAAGAAAAATAAAAAACATACCTAAACTTACCTGCAAGGGTGAAGCTCATGGAGCTGTGTGATACTGGGTGTGCATAGAGAGAGCATGATATAAAGTATGAATCTATTGTGATGCTGAGTAATGTTGGGTATATGCTATACCAAGAGTAATATCATGAATGGAGTTGAGTGCTCAATTCCCTAAAAGTGGCTCAAGAATGAAAAGGATAGACCTTTGGCTTTATCATCACCCATTAAATCAAGCTAGGTGGTCATGTATGTGTTGATCGATATTTGGACTGTGTGTCTAATCCCTCTAAATAAGTGGCTCAACAATATAAAGGTTAGATATTCCTTTGGATCCATTATTGTCCCATGAAGTGAAGCTATGAACTGATACCAATATGAAATGTATGTCATATGAGATGGATCTTAAAGCCCATTAATGTACTATGATATGATAATGTTGGCATAGATATCTGAATGTATGTTGGAAACTAGGACACTCTTGGCCAATCCAAAAGATGGAGATTAGGCTTGTATGAAAGCCACTCTGAACTGGTGCACTAGGCTTGTATGAAATCCACTCAAGAACTTTAGAACTCAAGAATGTAAAAGTTAGGCTTGTATGAAAGCCATTCCAAAATGATGCCAACCATCCATAGATGGAATAAGACATGTAACTACTAAGAATGCCTGGGTAATACTGAACTAAAAAAGAAAATAAAATCACTAGTGTTTGAAACATATATTTTGATCTGGAAGTTATATCAATTGTCATATCTAAAACTAGAAGTGAGAGCCATCATTTCATGCATGATTCCCCCTATATCTAGATTCTATAATTGAAAATGTACTAAAAACTATTGATTTTGAACTAGTCTGGCTGCATAAAACTGTAGCTAACCTTAATTTTTTGCCTACTTCTAAAAAGTCTAGTTTTTTGCTATTTAGAAAGGAGTGTCAAAAGTGGACACTAGTGGCACCAATATTGTTTTCCAGGTTGGGTGCTATTATCTAGGTCCAAATATAGTAACTGTTTTAGATTATTGATTATCTGCCTAGTCTATTCTGACTCTTTTGATGTTTGGTTATTATTCTAGGTATTTTAAAAACTATTGTTTTGATCGTTAGGAGCCATGTTCTGAGACAAAACCCCTATTTATTTTCCCCTCTTCTAAGAGTAGGAATAAATACCATGCAATGACTTTCCTTAGAAGAAAGCACCCTATAAGTGTGTTATGCTACAAAGATACATGATATATCAATGATAATTGATAAGATATCTCAAGATTTAACATGATTTGTATTGAAAGATTATTAGATCAATAGAGGTATGCCTAGATGGATATAATAATGTAAGAACATGTACAATGTACTAAAATAGAAATGAAATTTTGGTTAGTTGTTAGTTGTTAGTTGGAGGGATGGAGCATGATGTCCATAATGACATCTAAGATATCAAGATAAATGCATGATGTGAATCATGACATTGCAAATGATGTGAAGAAAATAAGCAACAAGTACACAATTCAACCATAAAGAAGCATATAAGGGTGGCCAAGGGGCCAAGCAAATAAAGGACATGGGAACATGTCACTCAAATTGGAAAGCAAAGACATAAGGCTTGTTCAAATGCCACATATATATACAATTGAAACAAGCAAAATTGGTTTGGAAGCCACAATCATATAGAGGAGTACATGTAAAGGACATTGGAAAATGTTCTAAGGCACACACATGAATAAAATCAAAGGACATTGGAAAATGTTTTAAAGCACATACAAGAGACAAACATGAACTAAGAAATGCAAACAATCTAGCTATACTAAGTAGGAAAAGATAACATGTAAGGAACTAGAAGTACAACCACATCTAACTAATCAAAACAAGAGGAAAAGTATGCAAGACATGTTAGTATAAGAATACGTATATGCTAAGAAATACATAAGTGATATATACTATTGAGTGTTGATAGAGTAATCTGTGTAAGCTAGTAAGTAATGTACATCAACATGATAACTAGAGTGTGTGGTGTAGGAATGCCATAACCTAGATAGGGTAGTCATGTAGAAGATGCCCCCAATGGGTATATATATTGATGTCTATCTCGATGTAGAAATAGGATGCCCCCTTAATGGGTAGAGTGAAGCAATCAAAGAGCTAGATGTCACTACACACACTCAAAAAAGATCAAGTGAAGCATGGTAATGTAGATAAATTGACAAACTATAACATAGAATAAAAAATGTAAGCCTAACATTGTAGTAGAAATGTAAAGCATGGATAATGCATACAATTGAGGGATTTTTAGTTTTTTTGAATGTTATTTGTATGTTTTTGTATTTTGAAAATTTGTATGTTTTTAGTATTTTTGATATATTTAAGCTATGTATAATCAAGCATAAGAAACTATGTACATGCAATTTTTGAAAAATTATGTATAATATAATGTGTAAGATGAAATACTAGACATGGAATCTGCATAGATGCTTAATATTCATTGGATTTTTGAGTTTTTTTCCTTCAAGTGAGGCTAGATGATACACTTTAGAGATAATCTTTTTGGTAATAATGTATGGACCTAGCCAATTTGGTTTGAATTTTACTTTTATTTCTTCTTTGGCACTGATATTATAACAAAATGTACCCCAAAGTGTTGTAAAAGATGTTTTCTCTTGATCTTCTTATTCCTAATGATATAACAATTTTGAGAATATTAGTGTATTATTCCTAATTTATTTAAAAGGTCTAAGTAGTAAAATTAAAAAATAAATAGACAATAATTAAGCTACTAATTTGTGTAAATTAATTTTAATTCAATTTTTTCTAAAATAGTAATAATGAGAAGAACAAAAATTAGCTGGAAACTAATTGATCCGACTGAGACAAAGGTTAGACTTCACTGTGCAAGATGAAGACACTATCAAAAACTAATATCTAAACTTCATTTTGTGATTGGATAGGAGCATTAGAACTAGACATTAGTTGCACCAGTGTTATAGTCCACCTCTACCACTATTGTCCTAAAGATCTAAGCTTTCTAGGTTTTGTTCACTATGTCTGTGTGACCTTGTCTATAAAGTTTTGGTAGCTAGAAGTCTATATAACTCATTGTAGAGAAGATTATTTCTTAAAACCCTGTGTTCCATTATGATTTAACTAATTTTGAGCAAGAGGAGGGAGAGTCAGTGTGTGTAATATGCATTGAACATGCTTCACACCTCGTGTGTGGGTACACTACTTACATACCAATACTCTGAAGAGGAATCAAGTCATATGTAGTTCTCCCACTTGATGTAATTTGTGTAATTGTGTATATGAAGATGAAAAATACTAAATTGGATGTACTTGAGGTGGGTAGGGATTGATGTAAGGATTTGAATGAGCTTGTAAGTATGTTGGTTGGTTGTTTTTAGAGAACAGGGAAGATTTCTTGAATAGTTTTGCTTGTATTCTTGCTTACTTAATGATGTTTTTCAAAACCTCTTTAAATGATCTTTGATTGGGTTTTTATAAGGATCTATTGGTCATGGGTTGAATGTACTTACATTAGGCCAATAAAGAGAAGGATAGGGAACCAAAAGAAATTGATTATTGGGGTGAAAAATGGACTTAGACAACAACGTCGAAAACAGAAAAGAGTGACACCAATGCTATAGTCCTAGTGTAGCACTATTATCTTGAGTAAATGAGACCTAGAGGGATGGATCTGTCATGAAAAAAGGAGTCTGGCTTATCTAGGGTCAGGTCTAAAAGGCTATGAATGATTGGAAATCAGTGAAAAGATGCCTATGAGGGTCATGAGAGCAAACAAAAGGGATCTAAGGGTTGGGTATCATTAGCCACACTCAAATTACTAATTTTCACATTTTATGACTACAACTACATAAAATTATTCAATTATATTTTTAGTGATAGTTACTACTATGTTACAACTATCTAGACTTGACACTTATAATTTTTTCATTACATATGTTATAAACATGCATTAAATTACATATACCTTACTATGATGACATAATATCCATATGCTCACATGATTATACATGATGTTATCTTTGTATGTGACATGATACATTTAATTTTTATTTTGAGGTGAGTAATTAACAAGACACATCCCTCATATCAAAAGTGGGGAATTATAGTGGGATTTTCTTAGAGATATAAACCTCCATGTATAAAAAATTAAAATTTGGGAATTAGAGTATAGATTTTAGAGATTCAAAATGGTTCAAATATTAGATGGTCTAGTTGCATGACATATATCGACACACCAATAAAAATTATGGGAGAATATTCCATGTATATGCACTTAATTTACATAGAATTAAGTACATATTCATACAAATTTAAGTGTATATACATGGGTATATCTACATAATATACATGAATATGAATTATAGGTTTTCATATTTACATACATTTGAGATATAAGCTCTCAGATTTAGCATATAGATGCATAATATTTTATATTAGTTAGTACAGATTCAGGGTCATGATAGTAGTTCATGCATATATGCACACTTTCAAATTTATGAGACATGATACTGGTTCAAACACACACACCATGAAATTTTATAGTTAATATAGTTCTAATGAGGTATGATAATAATTCATACACATTAACACATTTGCAGTAAGCACTATCATTATTGTTTATTTGCAAAGAATTTTTCAATCTATAATGAGTAGTGAGAAATATTGAATATAAAAATCCATTTGCAGTGGTTGATTTATGTTTTAATGGGTAATCTATGTTGATATTCAAGGAGGATCAATGGTCATATCATTAATTTTATCGATCCCATCATGTGGTTCTCATATTTATTAAATATGATTAGTTATTTGGTTTAGTATATCACATACTGTTGATGCCTCTAATGTACCACATGGATTTTTAGTATTCAAAGAACACTTCTCATTTTATAATTCTAGGAATTCAGGGCATGAGTAGTAGATTGTGGCAACTTGATGTCACCTATGGTGAAATAGTGGCATAATAATGTATTGAGGTTCCACAATATTTATAATAAGTGATAGTTGGGAGCCATCATGGTCCATTTTTTGTGAATTTTAGGGAGTCTATGTTAATACTCAGTGAATTATGATCCAAAATTAAATTATAGACTAATCTATATTGATATTGATAATTAAATCTAAGCTATAGTGATTTGGTGTAAAAAAAAGAGCAAAGAGAAGGGTAAGGCAGAAAAGAAACAAGTGATTGCTAATCTTGGACTCAAATATCATGACAAAGTTTTAGTTACAATTGAATCTGCATTTAACCAGTATATGATGCAAAATAACAAAGCTTAAATTTCACCACACACTAGGCACATTACTAAGGATGATATGAAATTATACAAGTAAGAACTAGATTTCACTTTAAAGGTTTGTTACCAGACTCAAATAACATTAACACATCTAAATATGAAACAAATAAAATGAATCAAATCTAGGATCCTTCAACTAATTTAGCACAAGCACAAATTAGAAACCCTATATGACAGATGAAAATTTTGAATTTAAAGAAACTATTCAAACTTAAGCATTAGAATCAATAATTGAGAGAAAAGTTATGTTAATAATTGATAAAGTCAATTAGGATAATCCTTGTATAATTCCTTTATTTCATTAATTGATTGAAGTATACAAAATTTCTCTAAATTTCTTTCTCTTTACAAGATGGTAATACATGCCTTTTATAGAAAGATAAGGTAGTACACTAGTTAGTTACAACATACAAGTGTATAAAAGATAAGGATAGATGTCTTTATTTAGAAAGTTCTAGAGTACATTTGCTTTTCAAAATTGGATTGACCTAGAAGCCATATGATAACAAACTAGCATATGCCTTACAAAAGAATATTCCCTATTTCAAATATTACAATGATTTTATAAAAAAGAATATTAATCAACTTAGTGGCCCATTACTTTGGGACTCCCTTATTGATCCTATAGAAGTTTCATAGCATTTTGTTGTTGTTCCTTGATTAGCTCCAAATCTATAAGAGGCTTTAGGAAGTAGACAACTTCATGATCAACTAAATCATCAAAGTCCCTATCATTCCTGGCCATAGCTTCTTTGAAGATCCTAGCCTCTGTTATCTTCTCTTCAACTATGAAGATCATGCCTAAGATTCTACTATTGTATTTACCAGATTGACCCTAGTTCTTGATTTTGATTGACTGCATCACCAACATGACCCTATGCCTATAGTCTGCATCATCAATAATTCCTAGGACTGTGGTCTTGGTAGGGTTAGCCAACATGGTACCAAGTAGTAGCTTGATCCAAGCAATCATCTCTTCATCATCCCGAAGGAGTCTATCTAAGTCTACTGACCAAGTCTTTAGACCTTGTATTTTATCCACCACTATCCCCAAAGCAATATTTTTATGCTATAGGCTAGTAGTTTTGAACTTAGAAATCTTGTTCCTAATCCCTCTACTAGTGAGATCCCTTAATTTGATCTCTGCCTCCTCCCATTTTGATATTAGTCCTTTGGCTACTTTACTTTGTTGGCTCATGACATCCTATCTTAGTTTCATTAATTATAGAGAACTGAACATATAAAAAGAGGAATCTTCAAACATGTCTAATATAGCATCAAACATTGACAAAATGGCCTGAGTCTCTAGGTTTTCCTTCTCCTTTTCCAAATTATGAATCCTCTACTTCATTCCTATGATCTTAGCCTTTGCTTGAGCTGGCTGGGCCTTAATTAAGCTCTCCACATCCTCTTCATGGATGGGATGTTACCCTAGTTGTTACCCTTCCACTAGGGTCAGTCCTACAAAAGGTTCAACCTTCTAGAAGGTGAACTCTTTAGCTCCCACCATGGCCTTCTTGGTGGCAAACCTTTCTAATCCAGCTATCTTTGGATTGAATTTCACCATTTTAATTGGCTCTGTGAACTTTGGAGGTTTGAGGACCTCAATTTATATGTTTCTTGATGCTCAAGGAGCATCTATTTTCTTAGTTTATTTCTTTTTCTTCTTTCATTATATCCTTGATCCATGGCTTGATGTCATGGTGCACATCTATGTTGATAGCTTTTGTCAATGCCCATAAGTGGGACAAAGAGGGGATCTTCTAAAATTGACCATAGATAAACCAATTAGGGATGATTGGTCCATGAATGGGGAATTATTCACTAAATATATTGACCTCACTAATGGGGTGAGTGAGGGTCAATCTTGGCATCTTTGATCTAATAGGGACCAAAACCAACTTTGTTTTTCTCTTTGCCTTGGGAGCTATGGGGACTATATCAAGAGCAACCTATTTTTCATTCTCATCCCTAAGCTCCCCTATTTGGATTTGTGCCTCTTCAATCTTCCCCTCTTCCTCATCAATGCCACATGCCTCAACATGATCTCTAAGGTCACCTTCAACTGTATCACCTATTTTTAGGGCAATCATGTCTAAATGCTCAACTAGAGATGGTGGCCTTTATGGTAGTGCTGATGATGAGGGTCCCTCTCTAGGTCTCTCTTCCACATTTTCCTTGCCATGTCCTTGCCCAATTTATCTCTGGGGTTGTGTTTGCTCCACTTGAGGCTATTCTTGAGGTGGCTTGGAAGGTCTAGGTAGCAAATTATATTGGAGAGGATGCATATGCCATACCTCTCCAGCTAGTTTATCTTCACTTGTTAACCTATGGTCTGGTTTAATGTTATAACTTTTAATCCTGGTCAACACCTCCTCAAAACTTTTTTCCTTAATGTAAATGGTGTCATGGACATCGAGTTGATGTACATATCCTAGCTTGGGAAGTTGTTTTGTCTTTAAATGGTTGAGTTCATCTAATTGGAACCCAAATGAGTCCCTATGCTTGGACATGATATATACCTACTTCCCATATTGTATCTTGGTCTTCCAGTGATTAGAGGAAAGGGATGGAGAAGGCACTTCCTATTTTATTTACAAATCCCATCAACACCATTGATGAGTTGGGAAGCAATTTCTTGTTTTGATAGCTTACTAGGTACATATATAGGCAATCTGTAGGGTTAGGACATAATTATCTCAATTCAAATTATTGTGCAATATGGATAAAACCAGATGCCCCCTATCATTTCCACATACTTCTTGATCAATGGATGAACCCTAGGCATGGGATAACCTATGATGACATCCACCAGAGTGGGATAGACATAGTCACATATGAATTGCATGTGTTTACTATATTTGAAGATGTGCAATTTTGAATAGTGGTGGGATATGGTGGTTCTGCCTTTAGGAGACCAATTTTTGATGCCTATGAAGATGATGAAGGCAAGTAGGCAATCTAGTAAGTAAGACATGATGTAAAATTTCTTGGCTATCCTTATTTTAATAGAAGTGAATTGCTTTCCTAAGAAGACATTGATCAAGTCTCCAATAAGAGGGGTGAACTTCTCTTCTACCATGAAATACACATAAGATACCTAGGTCTTGTTTACATATGTGGTTGAGGGGGCTCCTAATGCTCTTTTTGACAGGGTCATGATTATCCTAATCCCTTCCTTGAACTAGATGATTGGGATTCTTCCCTCAAAGTCTCTTAAGACATGGTTTCCTTATTGTAACCATGGTCTGATAATGGTATGCAGGTCATTTTTTCTGGTCCACTTCTTAATTTTGGATAGGTCTACATGGGGCTTTGGGAGTTTATAGTATTTTTCAAAGGCTAGGGGAAATGTAGGCTACCTTCGTAGAAATTACTTCATGGATGATCCAATCATTATCTATCCTACAGTCTATAAAAATTAGAGTAAGAACATTTATATAATGAATTACCTCTAGTTTTGTAGTAGCGTAATTAAGGCTAAGCATATAAACTATGACCAGGTCATAGTGCTTCCTGCTAACCAAGGTAATTTTCTACTTTTCCTTAGTTATGGGTGGCAGCTCCTTTATGATGAAGAGTTCAGACCAATTCTTGTTGTCATTGTTTAGAGCTGAAACATCTAGTTCATTATCTTTGAAGACTCTTCCCTCATTGTTCATGGATAGAAAGAGATATGTATCCTCTTTCAACTGCTACCTAAGAGCTACCATGGCTTCTGCTTGAAAATTACTCACTAATGGATAGTAATTGATTTTTTGATAGTATTTTTTGCTAAAAAGCATAATTAAGCTTCTTTTGGATCAAATTGTAACCAAATAAATCCACTTATGGCCCTTTTATGCATGGTTTAGGGTTTTAGGGCTTTAATGGTAGGATGTATTTGGACTTCATCTCATACATGCCTTGGATTTGATTTGGACCTTTACCTTTATATTTTTGCTTTTTTTAAACCCACAAGATCTCTTATTTTGTCTTTTTCCACTATGTGTTGCTTATTTGGCATCGATCTAGAACTTTCATGGCATTTTGCATAAATGCCTTTGAACACTAACCATTGGCATTTAAAATGCCTCCTTTTATTTTTCACCATTAGATGAAGATCTTGTGATTAATTTTGAGTTATTGATCATGATTTGGGTCCTTGTTTGTCATTGGCTATTTTGGTACTAAGACTTGTATTTATGCCACTTGACATCTTTGCATGCCTTCTTGAGCTTCGTATCCTATGCCAATCTTTTATTAAATGAGCATTGGCCATGTGGCAAACTCATGGGCCTCTAAAAATTCATCGGTGCCTTCATGCCATTATATCATCCTTCTGTGATGAAGCATGGACTATTGGGTAAAAGTTAGCTTCGTGCCATTTGATCATCCTTATACGATGAAGTGAAGATCATTGGTTCCTGTGAGATACATGGGTTTTAAGTTAACACTTTATTAAGGTAGGGACTTAGGTTAAAACATCTTAGGCTAAGGTTTATTTCATGTTTGATAAACATGAAATAAACTATAGGATAAAGTTTTTATGCCTAAGTGTTTTGATATTTATACAAAGGGGACCCCGACTAAGTATTTTAGGTCAAAGTTTACGCTGTGTTTAATAAGCACAATGTATGTTTTAAGCTAAAATAGTCATTAAATATTTCCAAAAGGGGGTCAAAATGATATAGTGATCAAGTGTCCAATAAATTTTTATTATATTAATAAACACACTAAAACATTTGGCCTAAAGACCCTTTTAAAACAAGAATTAGTATAAGTCTCTAGCCTAAGGTGCACAACATTTAAACAAATGTAATGGAAAACTTAAGATATAGACTTAGACTATGTCCATTTTTGCATATATTTGGATCATAAGACTATTTCACTATTTACAGTTCAAAGGTTTCTAGTATTTGAGCATCTTTTGAGGGCTTCCATTAATCTACAAGGTAATTTATGAGCTTCCTAGAAAAATTTTAGAGTCTATATTAGTTTTGAGCAAAGTAATTCCTTAGATTAAATTTAAAGGTCGCACAAACATTAAATACGTCCTCGTACACATCGAATGATGGTCGTGCAAACATCAAATTTAAACTAGTGAAGCTTTTGATTTGATGGGCTTAAAGTTGATGGTCACACGGACATCAAATATGTCCTCATGGATGTCAAATGATGATCATGTAAATGTCAAATTTAATTTCATAAAACTTCTTATGTTTTAATATTGGGGTGCTACTTAACACCCCCATGGGGTTTCCTGGGTCTTTAAAATCATCTCACTTCATCCGATCAAAGATCACAATGAAGCGAGAGCCATTTGATCATTATACTAACAGTTACATGTTATTGGTTTAATTCAATGTGCAAGACCCATTTGCTTTTAATCCTAACATGTAAGGGTGTTGCATGTGATTCTCATGGGCCTTCTATGATCCTTTGACCTTTCAACTTATTTTCACTCCATCTGATCGGGTTTTCATGATGAAGTGAGAATCATTAGATGTAGGCTAAGGGTTTAGCTTTGTTGGTGCCTTCATGCCATTGGATTTCTCTTTTATGATGAAGTGCAGATCATTAGATCTTGTAAGTTTCATGAATTTAAAGTTAAATCTTGGGTCTTCCTCGCTCTGTTGGATCAAGCCCAATGATGAAGCACGGGCCATTGCATCTACAAAAATCAAGGAAATTAAGTTAAGACCTGAGGTGACATAAGACACTTAGGCTAAGGTCTTGTTCATAGTAATAAATATGATAGGGCCTTAAGATTAAAGCTTTAAGTTAAGCTATGAATTAAAGGGACCAAGTTAGGAAATATCAAAAGGGACCCTACAAAACCAACATTAGACAAAGTTAGAAATATAAAGAACTGAAATGGGGAAATAATAAAGGGGACTAAAAATTTTTAGGCTAAGTTTGAGTTGTGTTAAGAAACACAACTTAAATATTTAAACATGACAATTGTGCTTAATTCCAAAATAGGTTTTTAAAGGTTCCCACAAATTTAGTTCCCACTAGTATTCAAATTTGAATTGAGGGTTTGTCAGGGTTTTAGAACATGAATTTATCAAGAAGAACACCATGAAACCTACAACTAAAAACCATGAAGAACATTTATTAACAATGTTAGACAAAATTAAAGCAAAATGTAATAAGTAATCTTGCCTTTTATAAAGTGAATTATCTTGTAATTTTACAAATGATCCTAAAATGTCATATTTTCATGTTTAATCTTTAAGACTTCTCAAGGGTCCCAATTTTCAAAAAATGGGGGTATGTTGGTCTCAAAACATAATTCTTCCCACATTTATAAGGGTTGATGCATTTTATCTTCTTAACCCAAGGGCTTGCATAGTTACAAAAAACTGGGTATGATCACCCTCGATTTATCCATGGTTCAACAAGAGGAACTAATACTTAAGTGATTCATCATAAATTACCTTAGTCCAATGCTTCAATAAGGAAGCACCATCTCCAATAAATTACCAAGGTAGCATGGTTTTCACCAACACACAGGTGTAATCCTTCCTTGGTCTTTTATTTTTATAATTTAGGTGTAGATTTAAAATTTCAATAAATGGGCATAATATATGTTTGTTTTAGGTTTTTATATTGAGTGACTGCATAATTCAAGTTTCCTGCTAAAGATAAAGTGTGTTGAACATATTTAGGTATACCTTTTTATTTTTACTCTATTAATTTTATTACTAGAATAAAATGGTGGTATTTTTAGATAATAAAATATGGTATTAAATATTTTACAATGACAAACTTGACATGTTTCTACCACACATGACTTATGTGCAAAAATATGGTCCTAAAAATTACAAAATTGATTTATTTTTACCACACAAGACTTGCATGCAAAAATATGGTCCTAACCCACCATTATCTCAAATATACATGTCAATTTATGAGTTTGAATATTCTATTATACTATTACAAGCCTAAAATAACCCTAATGTTTATTTTAGACCTACATACTATATTGCATAGACATACCCAAACCTTTAGTCTAGTCCTCATGTGCATGGGTCAGTAACATTAGACTTTTCTAGTATCACCAGTCGATATTGACATGTACTTGATGTTACCAACCCTCTACCAACAAGGATTAATTTTAAAAATCACATCTTTACTTAGGGTTAGACCATTCACCTAACATGTAGGTGGCATGGGAAATTGCACAATTAGACTCACATATATATAAATACATGCATCACTTGATAGGGGACTTTCCATATATCTACAACACATATATACATTATGACACATTTAGAAAATATTCCCTATTCTTCCCAAACTAGGAATCAATCACTAGGAGTAGTCACAAGTTATGTATGAAGCACACTAAAGACAAGTCAAAGTAAACATTGTCAAATATTAAATCCAAATCATTAGTTGTATTCAAATAGTAAACTAACACAATTACATAATCACACTAGGTGGGAGAACTAAATGTGCTTGATTTTCCTACTTAGAGTATCAAATACATAGAAAATGGTTAATCATAAATAGGGGTGATTGAGGTAAGCTCATCCCATTAAAATTTCCAAAATTTTATAGGTTTATATCACTCAAAGGCACACATAGGCTTTTAAGGTGAAAGAGGCTAATTTATGGAGTTGTACACATAATCAATTTTGGCACCACACACACAAATGTTTTATAGATAGGTGAAGGTGACTATATAGTCACATACACATATTTTGGTATAGGTCATTACCAACCACCATAATTCAATATCGATGGTATATACTAACCCAAATATGATGGAACCAACCTACGTAGACATAAACATAGTTCCTGAAACTAGATTATTCACATGCCTACTTTAGTCTATCTTCCACCATTAGAACATAGTCATATTTAGATAGTTAATGATAAAAGCTAAGTACTCATCCCTTTTTTTACTCACTATTTTTAGCATATGCAACTTGTTGAATCATTGTAATATATTTTATTATTTTATATTTTTATGTATGTTTGATAGCCTTTTTTATTAATCTAAATTCACATACTAGTTTATATCCTATTAGGTTTTCTAAAAATGAAATTAGGGTAAAGCAATATGATAGATTTTTATTAGTCCTAAAGGGATGCTATACTTTTCATTTTTCTTAACATTTGATTAAACCATATATTATTTAGCCAATGAAATGGAATTGTTTTGTGTCTATATAAATATTTAAATAATTTCAATAGTTTAAGAATAAAATGTATAATTTCATTAATTCCAATGCACACACTTTTGTGTTTCATTTTTTAATGGGCATGTCACATTGGCTTGAGTACAATCACATAGATTTTCAATGGGCACAAGAAACATCATTACACATTGGTATGGGTAGATTAGATGTTGGTTGAAAATTATGAATGCATTAACATTAATTTCATGTAAAATGTTAAATGATACTGTTTAGGGAATTTATAAGACAAACTCACAAAAATATTTTCCAATGAAACCAAGAGATATTTTTTTCTAAAAATTAAAAAAATTTAAATATAAATAATATATTGATAAGTTCTAATTAATTAAGTTCTATTATTTTTATTTTTGAAGTTCTAATGAATTGAAGGCATAAATATAGACACACCCTCATACCCCATTACCTACATAAAATGCAACCTAAAATTTTTAATCGTAAGGAGGTAGTGGAACTAGAGATAATAATACATATAATATGTCCTTGAATATAATACACATGGGAGTAAACATCATTTCTTGAAACTTTTTTGAAACTTTATTAGAATTTTAACCTCAATTAATTCTAAATGATAAATATTACTAAATAATTTTTCATGTGTTCATATTCCAATGTCTAAAAGTTAATGATTTTCATGCATTCATATTTTCTAGACAACATTTACTCTACCCATGTAAAGGTGTAATGAAATTTATTATCCTTGCTGGAAATCCACATATAATCCAAGTGGTGTGGTTAAATCCAGATCATTTTGAGACCATGTCCATGTTTAGTGGATGGTCATGTTTATAAGCTAGGTTAAATTTTATGCAAGTAAATATGGATAGGGAAAACCAACAAAGCTTCCATGGTAAATATTTAGTTGCGTGTGTCACTATTTTCAATCTTGTGTCTTAAGGTCTATTATAAGGAAAAATATCTTATTTTTAAAGCCTTTAGTGTTGCAATTTTTGGATTTATAGGAAGCTTAAAGAGGCTCCAAGTTTTTACAAATGTGGTAGGAAATATTCTAAACCCTATATATCTTTAGACATATTTCTAAAACTTTTTCTATCATTTTAGTTTAAGTTGTATTTCTTTTTTTTAATTGTGTTATTTTTTAATAGCATGAAAATTTGAGATCAATCGTATGATTAGTGGGAAAATGTATAGATCTGAAAGCCCATTAGTTATTTTTATCCTATGTCAAATCTATTGAAGTAATGCCAATTTTTTAGGGTTTAAGCATGGGTTTTAGTTATTTTAGAAAATATTTTTAGGCTTTTTGCATAATTATACACTACATATGTTTTTGTGTGGATTATTTATAATTGGTATCATTTTTTTAATTTTTTTTAGGTGGGGACATTTATTGGGAAAACAAAGGATTTATGTTGGTTTTTTATTTTATTTTATTTTTATTTTGTTATTATTGATCTTGTTTCTTTTATTAAGGGTACAAATCTATATTTACTTTTATACATTTGTTATTTTCATGCCATTAAAAAAAATTAGTTGTATGCCCTTTAAATTCAACATTTCATATGTTTGTTAGCTTATTTCTTTTGTTGAGGTTATAATTATATATATATTTTTTTTGAGAAGGCTATACATTTGCTATCATACTTAATAACTTTTGTCAGCTTATTACATCATCACAACCACTAAACTAAATTTAATATTTATAAAATAAGATATTAAATCAAGTGCACAAATATATATTATGAAATCATAGTCAATGGACTTAATAATTATAGATAAAATAATAAATCAAATGCATATTATATATATATGTATATATATGTATATATATGTATATATATATACATGTATATATATATGTATGTATATATATATACATATATATATATGTATACATATATATATATATATATATACATATATATATATATATATACATATATATATATATATATATATATATATATATATATATATATATATATACATATATATATATATACATATATATATATATATACATATATATATATATATACATATATATATATATATATATATATATATATATATATGAAAATATTAGGTACATTAGACAAAATATTTTTATTTTATTTTATTTTTATTTTGTTATTATTGATCTTGTTTCTTTTATTAAGGGTACAAATCTATATTTACTTTTATACATTTGTTATTTTCATGCCATTAAAAAAAATTAGTTGTATGCCCTTTAAATTCAACATTTCATATGTTTGTTAGCTTATTTCTTTTGTTGAGGTTATAATTATATATATATTTTTTTTGAGAAGGCTATACATTTGCTATCATACTTAATAACTTTTGTCAGCTTATTACATCATCACAACCACTAAACTAAATTTAATATTTATAAAATAAGATATTAAATCAAGTGCACAAATATATATTATGAAATCATAGTCAATGGACTTAATAATTATAGATAAAATAATAAATCAAATGCATATTATATATATATGTATATATATGTATATATATGTATATATATATACATGTATATATATATGTATGTATATATATATGTATGTATATATATATACATATATATATATGTATACATATATATATATATATATACATATATATATATATATATATACATATATATATATATATATATATATATATATACATATATATATATATATATATATACATATATATATATATATATATATACATATATATATATATATACATATATATATATATATATATATATATATACATATATATATATATATATATATATATATATATGAAAATATTAGGTACATTAGACAAAATATCTAAGGAAATGTCTATAATTCAGAAAAGAAACATGGATATATCATCCACTATGAATTCTATTCTAATAGGAGGAGCCATCATAGTTTCTTTGTTGGATATAATGTCTCACAACCACTAAACTAAATTTAATATTTATAAAATAAGATATTAAATCAAGTGCACAAATATATATTATGAAATCATAGTCAATGGACTTAATAATTATAGATAAAATAATAAATCAAATGCATATTATATATATATGTATATATATGTATATATATGTATATATATATACATGTATATATATATGTATGTATATATATATACATATATATATATGTATACATATATATATATATATATATACATATATATATATATATATACATATATATATATATATATATATATATATATATATATATATATATATATACATATATATATATATACATATATATATATATATACATATATATATATATATACATATATATATATATATATATATATATACATATATATATATGAAAATATTAGGTACATTAGACAAAATATTTTTATTTTATTTTATTTTTATTTTGTTATTATTGATCTTGTTTCTTTTATTAAGGGTACAAATCTATATTTACTTTTATACATTTGTTATTTTCATGCCATTAAAAAAAATTAGTTGTATGCCCTTTAAATTCAACATTTCATATGTTTGTTAGCTTATTTCTTTTGTTGAGGTTATAATTATATATATATTTTTTTTGAGAAGGCTATACATTTGCTATCATACTTAATAACTTTTGTCAGCTTATTACATCATCACAACCACTAAACTAAATTTAATATTTATAAAATAAGATATTAAATCAAGTGCACAAATATATATTATGAAATCATAGTCAATGGACTTAATAATTATAGATAAAATAATAAATCAAATGCATATTATATATATATGTATATATATGTATATATATGTATATATATATACATGTATATATATATGTATGTATATATATATACATATATATATATGTATACATATATATATATATATATATACATATATATATATATATATATATATATATATACATATATATATATATATATATACATATATATATATATATATATACATATATATATATATATACATATATATATATATATATATATATATATACATATATATATATATATATATATATATATATATATATATATATATATGAAAATATTAGGTACATTAGACAAAATATCTAAGGAAATGTCTATAATTCAGAAAAGAAACATGGATATATCATCCACTATGAATTCTATTCTAATAGGAGGAGCCATCATAGTTTCTTTGTTGGATATAATGTCTATATCTAAATAAAATGGAAATGATAATAATCATAGGCTCCCTCCAAGACCCATATCACTTCGCATAATAGGCCACTTTCATCTCCTGATTGACCAAAAAAACCCCTCTTCACCAAATTCTTCATTCAATCTCCAAATTCTATAGACCTATATTGCATCTCAGATTTGGTAACTGCTTAGTTTTGATTATATGTTGTTCAAATATATCCAAAGTATGTTTTAAAATAATTAAGTAATATTTTTATTCTAGGCCTCAGTTTTCTCAAGGAGAGGATTTGGATTATAATTTTTCAATGATGGGTTGGCTTCCATATGATCTCTACCAAAGAAATGCTAGAAAACTATATACTTTGGAGTTTCTATATTCTATGTTTTTTTAATTTCAAATAAATTAAAAATTAAAAATTAAATCTTAAAATTTTAGTTAAAATGTAAAATGATAGACTTTTAAATAAATGTAAATTGGTTAATAAATTTTTACTTGGTAGGGATAACTAATTTGAAATTTAGAGCTTCATTGTGATCAGTAAACACTTTTGAAAAAAATATACTTAAGTCTTATATTATATTTTATGGTAATAAATATTAAATATAATCCAATGGAATATTTCTCTATTTCTTAATTTGATAGGTTAAGCTCAAGTTTTGAAAGGACCTAAAAAACATAGTTCAGTACAATATAAAAGATGAAGCAAAATGAAACAAAGCCCACATGCCTTGAAAAACATAGTCCTTCAGTAAAAGTTTAGAAAAATGAAAAATAGAACCAACTAACCTGACATAATCCTCAGCTAAATTTCCTTTGATTGATTTTACTCTCTACTACCACCCATTAGGTTATTAACACTTCTACTTAATCCTCTCATTTTAGGCCTCTGGCATGCCATTGAATTCTTGCTTTGTTTTGCCATACCTATGATTTTGTCACTCTTGGTGATGTGATCCCCTGGGGTGCTAGTGATTACCTCCTTTCCTTTGGGGGTTCCCACAGGCTTTCCCCCTATCATATGCTAGTTCCCAGTTCCCTCCCTTATGTCATCAATTTATTATTTTAACTTGTTCCTTTGATCCATGCAAGTAACCATTTGTCTTACTAATCTTTGCAAGTTTTCATGAATCCCTGATAGTTTTTGTCTAATGCCCTTTAGAAGTTTAATAGTGTCTCTATCTCTCTAAATTTTGGCCACCCTGAGTTCATGAATCTCAAATTTAGGGTTCTCAACATCTTGTTGGAATTGGAGGCTCCCAATGGCTTTCATATCGAGGCTATTTTGAGGGGGAAAAGAGTCACACACCTTTCTCTTTTCCTTCTTCCCTTCCTCCCATGGGGTTGGGTGGCTGGAAGGATAGGCATCGATTGTTCTACCTCTCTCAGAGAGGCATTTTTCATGGGTTTCTTCTCTACTAATGTGTCATTATATTGTGACATTATGTGAATGGTTAATATTTATATTTAATGTTTTTATGTACTCTTAAAAATATCTTTTCCATAATAATTTATAGTGATTGTTGCTGATCTTTTCATCCTTGAAGGGAGCCCTATGCATTATAAATTATAATTATAAAGCTGGTATTTAACGATATTTTTTTATGTAAAATGTCTACTCCTAGTTCAGGTGCTAGTAAAATAACAAGAGGTTCATCATAGAAAAATAAACTATTGTCATATTTTGGTAGACATAAACAAGAAATATTGGTTTAAAAGATCAACTAGAACCAAACATTGTTTCCTATGATCAAGATCATGTTCAATAAGGTTAAAATCACTTTCAATTAGAATATGTAATTAAAAAAATAATGAAAATGAGATAGGTGATTTAAGAAAATTTGGTAGTGAAAGTATTAATAATTCAATCACATAAGCAGTTGATGAAAGTCGTAACCACTCTAGAGAAAGGAAGTCATGCCAATGAGACATGTGAAGGAGTTATCACATTGAATGGGTTTCAAATTATCCTTTCATTGAACCTATTTTTAATGAATATATTAATGAGCCACCAAAATAATGCATGTGTAAGATATGTAATTGGAATCTTGGGAGGGGGAAATATTTGAGCTAAAAATAGATACCATAGAGAAGCATGTGGGGTAAGTGTATGAAAATAAAATTAAAAATGGAGAGGAGAACTCGATGATACAATGGATAACAAAAGAATAGTATATTCATGTTAGTAAAATAAGTTAATATGATTAATTTTTGGAAAAATAAAAAAATGTTATTGTAATCAGAGGAAATATTTCAGCTCTATTTGGAAAGATGATGGGAATCAACCTTTTTTTGAAGACTGTACAACTCTATGTTGTTTTTAATATTTTAAACAAAGGGTATACCAATGATAGATTATCCATTACATAAGGACATGCTATAATTTATTAGTGTCACAAAATTTCCAAATACTCATTGGTAAGCTAGTAGTGGTAGTTGGGAATGGGATAACTATCTTGATCAAGTAGAAAATGAGGATATTCAAGATAAAATAAGGCTTTAAATATACTTATCATTACCAATTTTTGACTTTACAACCATAGATAACACTTCTTGGGTGTCTATACATGTTTACATTGTGGTGAACTATATTCACTAGCCTTAACTTCTTTCCATTCATAAAATGAGAGAAATTTCAACCTTTAAAAACATTTTTAAACTTGTTAAATATAGTTCAAAATAAATTGGTGGCATGGATCATTCCTCAATTGCAAGAAAGGTTATTGATGTAGGGGAAGATGGAGCATCAGTTATGCAAGGTCAAAAATGTTGTCTTTGTGTAAATTTATAAAATTATTGTAAACCTATAGACACTAAAATTTGGTCATGAATAATTGATGATAGTTTTGTCCCACTTTCACCTTAATTAACTTGAGCACTTAATTTAGTCCTATTTCACCACCTCACTCTATCCTAAGTACTTATACAAACTTCTAATTTTTTTAATCTCAAACCTACAAAATTTTCTTAATTGATAAAAATACATTTAATTATATGTATGAACATGTTAAATTCTAAACATTGATCTTACCCTTTTAGGTCACAAATTGCATAGGTCGGGATCAATAATCAATCTCACCCTTATGGGTTGAACCTGCCCCCTTCAAAACAATGATTAATTTCAAAATTTAGACCCACCCTTGCATGTTGGTCCATATTTTAAGGATGGGTAGCATGAGGTTTAACCCCATTTGGATTGTTATAAAAACACTGCTAAGTCACTTATTATACTAGTTATATATTTCATTATTGAGGTGTACTTACACTATTAAACACTGGTCAAAGATTCCCTATTCTTCCAAAATTAGTTTATATTCGCTTGAATCATCACTTAGCCAAGTAACAAGTCTATCTATCTAATTAAAATAAAGCATTATCAGTAATTCAAGCCATATCTAGATGCATACATGTAGAAAAAAGAACACTATCACACTAAGCAATCTAGGTGTGAAAACTAAATCAGATTGAATTCCCTCCTTGGAGTATTGGATACATAGGTAACATTAAATCATTATGGGGGTGATTGGGGTCAGCTCAACCCATTGCATTCCCACTTTTATTTTTTTAAAATTTTGAACTATAACAAGCCCTATTAGGGTTTCAACTTTGAAGAAGTCATTTATAGGTCATTTTTGCATAACTGAAGGTAAAATTTACATACACATTTATTTAATAAATACATAGGTGATTATGCCATTAGTTTCTTATTTTTACATGTTATTCATGATCAACCGATAGAGGATAATAGTGATAGTTGATAATGACATTTTTTAGTCATTTCTATCCCAAAATAATGACACATTTTTTTAGTTGCATGCACATAATCAGATCTAATTTGATTAGTTACACTTATCTCTCAACCAAGCACAATCATCCTATAGGTAGAAAAGAACCAATTATTCTTGGTGTTTTTCATAGTAAGTTTCATTCATTCATTCGTGCTTTGTCTATTTCAATACTTTACTTTCATTCTACTAGTTACGAGTAATTTACAACATTTACTACCCTTCAATTCATTTTATCATAATTAGATATGATACACCAAATTAATTCTAAATTATGATAAAATATAACCACATATTATTGGTGCTCACATTATGGAGAATGATTTCGAATATGGCTCAATTACTATACTATGGACTACCATAAGTTTGATCAAAATACTATGTGGTAGTATGTTAGAATATTTTAATCTTTCTAATTTATGCCAAATAAATATTTTGGGTTTAGTTGAAGATGATATAATTTTCATTGATTTGTCATTATTAAAGTATTAGTTAAGAAACAAACTTGACAAGAATTTGGAGACTTTCTCGAGGCTCTATATAATTAGATACATTGTCTTAAATTTGCCATTTGATAGAGCTCTTGAAATGTTATAGTCTACATGTGAAAGAAGAGGATTGACTAATAATTATTCCAACACACTACATTTAGAGAGTTATTTAGTACTATATCCAAGTCCAAAAACTTCGGAAGTAATGGAAATAATAATGATAAAAAACACAATGAAGAAATTTGGCATGTTGAAATTTGAAATCTAGATGTCTGAAATCACATATTATTATAAGTTTAAAATTTTCATCAAGTAAATCCTAATGTGAGGTGAAAATTCATATTAATTTCAAAGTATTTATATAGTTATTATATTTTCATGTTTTTATGTGACAACTTTTAAATTTTCACAATAATATTTATCTTAAATTTGACACTAAATGGTTCTAAGTAACTAGAAGCATTTAATTTTGTATACTTTCAACGTATTATATTTTTTAAACACATAGCTAACATATGTAAATTTTTCCATAGAGGCATTGACCTGACATCAATATGATACTGATGAACTTTTCTTTGAAAATCAATGTTGATTATTATTGATAATCTTCAAACTCCCCTAGGTTGAGTGGGGAGGGGTCTTCTTGAAACATTGTCTTACATCTTATTTCTAAAAAAATGCTATAGCTATTAATTTTTTGATTGTGCTTTTATTTTGGAAAATTAACCTCTTTTGAAACATGTTGGGGACTTATCTTTGGTCAATATTATGCAACTATGGGGTATATATTTATTTATGTAACAAGCCCATTTTTTTAAAAATCACAACATATTGCTTAGAATAGTTGCATAAACTTGAGGACTTATTCTCAGGTAGGATAAAAAAAAAGTTTGTGAAATACAAATTCTTTAGGAATAGGTCTTCTTGAGTAAACTTTATAAGAAAATGATTCAAACCTTGTGATATATTAAGTCGGCATATATAATGATGATGTTTACTTTTATAAATTCTATTCTAAACATATATACATGTGAGTTACATTTCTCATAAGATTAACTAAAAAAGACTCACTCATAAAGAGTCCATATTATACATAATTGTATTGCACAACTAATTCTAAACTAAAGGAATATTCCCAAATATTACACCTTAACAATGGTGTGCTATAAATTAGACCCTAAAAATTAAATAATACAAATAATCTTAAGCATATTATTTCAAAAAATACAAGACAAATAATCAATTATTCATTTAATAATAAACTTAGCTTGAAAATCATATTATTCCTTATTAACACATGTATCAAAATTACCATCTCTTAAGATGGGTTAAGTTAATAATAAGGATTAACATTTGATTACATATGTGTTTCACATATAAAAATAATATCCACACAATGCTACCCAAGTGAATCTCTTGCATTCGATACTAGGGTCAACGCATATTTTATAAGACCATAATATCCAAACTCATTCTCATGGAACATTATAAATAACTATCAAATTCTTAAACCTTTTAATTCATCTTAGTAAGATAAATTCGATTAGGGTACCTTTGAAGTTGTACCTTTAGGAACCATACAACTATTGAGTGTTAAGTATTTAGGTTCATAATTGATGATTAAAATAAAATGATGTAAAAGACTATAACATAAAATGACTCTCTTTGAACACCATATGTCTTATTGAAATAATTCGATGATCATGAAGCCCATAAAATTTTTAACTTTTAGGATTACATTTAAAATACATGCATATACAACCATAATGATCATAACCCAATCACTACCTTAAATAAAAATTATCAAGACCTATTGCCCCTAAATAGTGGCAACAACCTAATGCCAAACAAAAGAGTAATTTATTACCAATAACTATATTTAGCATTTTGACGTAAAAATACCATCACCAATCCTTTCAATACAACTCAAGAGTCATCAAGATAAAATTTATCTAAAGGTGAAGTAGAACCAATCAACTAAAAAATAAATATGAGTAGGACCCTATAGTTATTTCAACAAGATAACTATTATTACTAATTTATTTATTTTGGATTTCCCATTGTATATCTGAAGTAATTTACTAATGTGCAAATACATAACCACAAACTTCTTCTATTATTCCAATAAAATAATCCTAAAATCCTAGATTTCAAATCAATAATTAAGAAGCAAGCATTGCTTTGTTATTTTCCAATCAGTACAAATGAAATATGATTATATGTGCTTCATGCATATCTAAACATATTCTTTCCATTTCCTCTATGAATGCAACTAAAATACTTACACTTAAATGTTTAACTTCTTAATTTTATACACCTCTTATTAATATATAAAATAAATGACAAATGATACCCACTACAAAGTTATATAATACATAACCTCACATCTAATTTCAATTAAAGGAATATCACTACAAACACCAATAACATCTTGGAATTATGCAATTGATATTTGTAGATTTGACTCTCTATATATTAGAATTCAAATATTTATAAAACATATCTTTTATTATAAAAATGACTATGGTTAGAGTCCTTCCCAATTTAAACAACTAACAAGAATGTTATTACAAAACATAATAAACATGAAATATGCCAACACTCAAATATCTAAACTAGTAATATACATTGCCAAGGCAACGATAATCTATGAGCATATCATATGAATTTCAACACAAACTTGATCTCATTAAACTAACACTTCCCTTAAATTTAGAGAATAATTATTGACTAAAACTACGAAATCCATTCATTCTTGCACAATACAATATTGGTCTAAGATATGCTTTAGTATTTGTAATGTCTTCAATTAATAACATAAAAACTAACTTAACTATTTCCATCACATAACACTTAGATTCCAGTACACAAAAGACCAATTCAATATTCTAAGATTATCATTTAAAATTAAATGAGTAACATATTTCCTCAAGCTTTCACCCTATTTCAAAACACAAGCTTCCATAGAAACAATCAACCATGTAATCAAGAAAATATGTCAAATCTACATTCTATAATCATACTCAAATGATTAAATGAATATTCAACACTCAACATAATTTAATTATTAAAGTATCTATTTGACCAAGGCAATTAACCCAATCATGATTAAAAAAATCACTCTTCTAATCACAATTTATATAATGGCCAACCATTTCCTTAACAATAATTTCATTACATTTTTCCAGTGCATCATGCCAATAGAAAACCTAATCAACAACACAACTTGAATGATGATATCATTCTTTAACCAAATTTTACATAATAAAGTTAGAGTTTGAATCCATCCAATAAGAATGTTATAGAACCCAATTGACCAATCCCATGAGCCCCCCATTGGTGGACCTATACTAACCCAACCATTGGTAAGGTAAAGAAAATAGCTCACATGTTATGGCCATATTTAAACAATGAACTCTCATACACCAAAAATCTAAGAAAAACTCAACAAAGTAATAAACAAAACATAGTAAAATACCCAAAAAATACCATTTATTCTTAATCAAAATGTTGTGATATACAATGACATTCCAAATAGGAGCCTAATGGTGAACCCCATGAAAACCACTAAACAAAAATCAAAACACAATAATAATATTACTCACACCCTATCATTTACCAGTAAAAATAATGCCATAGCACAAAGGCATTTAAAATGGGAATTATATAGATGAACCCCAATGTAGGGTTTTAAAAGAAAACACCCAGTTCACATGGTATGTAACCATAAGAGAAAGCACATAGCCATAAAAAAAACAAATCCATAAAAAACATACAACCACATTGATAATAGTATGCAAACCACAAGGCAATTATATCAACCATAAACTCAATGCTACATATTTCCACCAATATCATTGTAACTTGAAAGTATGCCACATAAACCTAGAATTAATTTAATTGGTTTTAGCACATAAACCTTGTTGCCTTCAAAATCCACAACATAGAGATTAAAAACTAATTTTGGTGTGTGTCCTCCTTTTTTATCCCACACCACCACCACAAGTTTTTATCCTAGCTCCATCCTATACAAGCTGACTATAACATCCACCCTCAAAACTAGGGCATAGTAGATAGTGCCATAAATACATAATACCCATGTTCCCCAAGTTTTAGGTGGTAAAAAAAATGACATCTATGAATGATAAAAAATATCCCCAAATCAAACTAGACCAAGGCCGATAAACTCCCCATCTCTCGATGGAGAGTAGAGCTCTCTCCTTCCACCGCTTTCAATAACAAAAATAAAAACTTGAATGCTCCAAATTAAATTATTCCAAAACACATTGGTTAAAAAAACCTACATCAACATGCCTAATCATGCCAAATATTTGAAACCAAATTCATTAAAATAAATAATTAATTGAATATGATCAAGTCCAATGACCTTGCCATCAGTCATTTTTGCCTAGGTTAAAAAGGGACCATGGATATATGTCTAATGAGCCATAAAACAACATAACAACTTAACCATTTTACATATGTTAAAGTAGGCAATAGTCCCAACAAATAACTTTAGATATAGAGATAATGCAACCCTACCAAAATAGACACATGGAGGTAAACAAAAGAAAAATAAAAAAAATAAAATGATTAGCCAAGATTATGTCAACTGAGACATTGATGAGGCAAATCTAATAACCGGTCTAGTCATCCAACTTGTCAAAGTATGATTTCAAAGTATACTAATAGTGCCTAAGTAGATATCAGATCTTCATCAAACAAGTATAACATAAGACTTATTCTATCCTTCATGAACCTCATTAAGAATTAAGAATTAAACATAAATAAAATGCCAAACATAAAAAGTAGTCAAGACTAAGATGATAAAGTAATAAACTATAATAAGATGGTGTCTTTTGGAAACTCATTAATTATGTCATAATATATTAATATTTATTTAATAACCCTATTATTTAGTTACCATATCAATCCTAACTCATTGGCAAACCCTACAATAACCTAAAGATGAAATCAATAATATCCATATAATAACTATCCAAATAATAATAACTACATAATTAATTAAGTAATCAAATGAAAGTAATGTATATCATAATATGGAGCTGAGAAGGAAAAGGAGTAGAGGGAGGAATTTAAATTCAAGGGCTGGGTAGGAAGAGAAAGAGATGATCCAACCCAAATCTAGTTGGTATTTTAAGAGTGAAAAGACACACTAGGTAGGAAAGAACCAGTGTAGAAGATTGGTGGACCCTAAGTTTTGAGGCTAAAGATTTTGGTTGGGGTTTGTTAGAAAAAACCAAAGTGAAAGATTTATTTAAAGAGAGAGATATCAATGAAAGGAATGGAAGGAGAATTTTTCAAATGGGGCATGGGTAGGAAGGATATTAGGTGGAAGGAGGATATGAATATGACCTTGATCTGGGAGGACTGGGTGTTTTTTGCATCATTAGTATCATCGCCTAGAATATTGAATGGCATATTGGGTGGGAGAGAATCAAATTGTAAGTCTTACATGCACCAAATATAGGATACAAATATTTTGGGTAGATTTTAACAGAAAAACCCATGCATAAGACTCATTAAGGTTAAGTGGTAGATTCGTAGAATGGACTGGTGGAATGTCTACAAAAGAAAGGTGGTTTTATTCTGGAGGTAGGAGGAGGGTTTTTCAATTATAACGTGGGTGGAAAGGACAAAAAGTGGAAGGAGGTGATGAAGATGATATAGATTTGGGAGGACTAGGAGTTGTCTACATCATCAACATCATCCCTATATATTTGAATGGCCTATTATGTGGGAGAGAATTAGAGTAGAAGAATGTCATGCGACAAATATTGGAGCAAAAAATTCTGGGAAGGGTCTAGCAAAAAAACTAGAGCAAAAGATTCATTAAAGTTATTTGGTAGATACATAGATTTATAATTGATTCTGGTAGGATGATGGACTGGGGAAACATCTATGATAGAAAGGAGGTATTATTCTAATGGAACCAGAGCAAAAGTGTTGCTACCTCCTTATGGTAGATCTGTAGGACTTTGATAGTGATGGGAAAGATAAAATAATATTATAAATTTAGAATCTAGTGACTATTTAATCTTGAAGGGAGATTACCCCATTTTAAGGGATGTGTAGTTTTATCTTCCCTTTAAGCTCATATTTTATCTTGGTTTCATCCTATGGGAGCCTGTCTCATATAGTCTATTGGGATATTTATTTATCTCCCTCTCTTATTGGGAAAGGGAGTAATATTGGTGAATTTATTTGTTCTCATCTATTTTTTACCATATACCAAGTTGATGCTAGACTATTGAGGGCTTGCTTATCTAATTTCAAGACCAAAAGGAAGTATATATCCTTATATTTGATATGAATCCCATGAATTGGACCAAAGTTTTTTAGTTTTTGAAGGTGGATGTTAGAGGACTCTTCTTTGAATCTCTCTTCCTTTTCGAGGGTAGAACATTATGGGATTTGATGGAGGAAGTTAAAGGATTCCTCATCAAAACATTTGAGATTTGGTTGGGTGATAGAGGATTCTACCCCTTCCTCCATTTGGTGGATGTCAGAGGATTCCATTTTGTTATTTTTATAGGAAGGATGGATGTGGGAGTATTTCACCCCTACCTCTTCTAATTTTTGTGGTTTATCTTAAAACCTATGTGTATTGTTTATCAGTCATTGGGCCTATTATGTAATGGTCATCCTAATCACCATTATAAGAAGAGGGATGATGATAGATTGATTGATAAAGGTTTATTAGCCAAAGTAGATACAAAGGTGATTTATGATATATTGAATATTCTTTTTCTATATCAAGCTACTACTAGATTGCTGAGGATGAGGTGGTTAGTTACTTGTGATTTAGCTATTATTTATTTTAGTGGGTGTGTGGGAACTCTGGTTGCACTTTAGTTATATGGAGGTTGTGTGGATGCTTTAAGGAGGTATAATATTAGAAGAAGACTATTTTCTCTAGGCATGATTGTGTTTTATAGAAATTTTTTTAGGTAAGCTCTGCCAAAGTGTGACAACTATGGGTTGTCCTTTCTATTTATTGAGTAGTTTCTTCCCTTGATGCTAAGTGGGTGTGCAAGGTCACTAGTTGTGTTTTAGTTATGTGAAGACTATGTGGATGTATTGAGGAGACAAAAGATTAATAGAAGATAGACTATTTTTGTTGTCTTTTATTCTATAATAGTGTTGAGTTGTGGAGCTAAAAGCTTCACTAAGATTGTTGGGCTTACACAGTAACTGGCATCGATTAGAACCAACCGACATTGGTTAGGGGTCGATTGGCATCAGTCAACATTGGTCATAACCAACTGACATCGGTTAGGGGTCAGTCGACATTGGTCATCTGTAGACCGACATCAACTTTTGTGTGTTTTCAGGCATTTCTAGAATTAGAATTGTGTTATTTTTAGGAGAATAGTTAGTTTGCATGTAAAGACTAAAATTAGTCTTGAGTTTGTTTTTCTAATTATTGTTTCCTTTTAATTATATTTAAGAGACCCATGGGGTAGTATTGTAATAAAGGTGCAAAATCAAGTTGATCTGCAAGGGAGCAAGATCAAAAAGATCTGCAACACACAATTCAATAATTGAGTTGATTGTAATTGATAGAGAGCGAGAGAACTCTTGAAGGAGAATTATTATACATCTGAGAGGTGTCAGGAGAGAGAGATTTCTTCATTTTATTTCTTTCTAAAAAAATTTAATACAAGATTGGTTGTTTTTTGTATATCTTATTATTTTCTATTTCTAATTTCTAGTTACTTATTACTTCTGGTTTCAATTCCGTGTTTAGTTGCTTATACAAAAGTAATCAATTGTACTCTAAGGTCCTGACAAGTGGTATCAGAGCTATGTGTATACACTAACAAGTGGTATCAGAGCATATCAGAGCATGTTAGTGATTGTTGATTATAGAATTCACTCACAGGGGTTTTTGATTGAGTGGGAGCAAAGTAATGGCAGAAGAAAATAAATTAATAATGGAGAAATTCAATGGCAAGAATTATCAATAATGGAGGATGCAGATTGAAGATTATCTGTATCAGAAATATCTGTATTTACCATTGGGTGGGGTTTCAAGGAAGCCCATAGATATGGAAGATGAAAAATAGAATGTTCTTGATAGAAAGGCTCTTAGATCTATAAGGTTGAACTTGGCAGCTTCTATGATTTCCAACTTATCACAAGCAAAGACAATGGTAGAGTTAATAGATACTTTGGCAAATTTATATGAAAAACCCTAAGCTTTGAATAAGGTATATCTTATGAAGCAATTATTTAATTTGTAAATGCAAGAAGGTGAATCTGTATCTAGTCATCTTAATGATTTCCATACAATTATAAATCAGTTAAATTCAATCAAAATAGTTTTTGATGATAAAATTAAGGCTCTCTTAATCTTATGCTCTTTCCCTGAAAGTTGGCATAGTTTGGTAATGTCAGTTAGTAATACTGCATTTGCTTCAAATATCTTGAAAGTTGATGATGTTGTTAGTGTAATCTTGAATGAAGAAATTTGTAGGAAAAGCACAGGGAAAACATCAGGTAATGCTTTAAGTGTTGAAAGCAGAAGGCAAAGAGAGAAGGGTAAGCAAGGGAAATCAAGGTCAAAAATGGGAAGTAGATCCAAATCTAGAAATGGAAGAATAACCTGTTGGAATTGTGGAAAGAAAGAGCATGCAAAGAAAAATTGTTGGTTGAAGGATAACAAAGAAAATCAGCATGAAGGTAATAAAGAAGCAAAAGTTGCGGGTATTGTTGCACATGATGCTCTTACATTTTCTTTGGATAATAAAGTAGAATCATGGGTTTTAGATTCTAGTGCCTCTTTCCATGCAACTCCATATAGAGAATTTTTCAATGATTATGTCCATGGAGATTTTGAAAAAGTTTATTTAGGAGATGATGAGCTTTGTAAAATTGTTGGCAAAGAAAAAGTGCAGCTGAAATTGCAGAATGGCAACACATGGGTGTTGAAGGATGTCATGCATGTACCCATCCTAAAGAGGAATCTAATTTTTGTAGAAAAGTTGGGTGATGAGGGTTGCACAGTAACTCTCACAGCTGAATCTTAGAAAGTTTCTAAGGGTGCACTTGTATTAGCAAAAGGTAAGAGAGTAGGTACACTTTATCTATCTACTTGTATTACTGATTATTCTCTTTCTATTTTATCTACTTTAGATGTAGATGTAAAGTTGTGGCACTATAGGCTTGGTCACATGAGTGAGAAGGGAATGAATGTTCTTAAGTCAAAAGGTAAGTTTTTAGATTTAAAAAGCATAGATCTAGATTTTTGTGAGCATTGTATTTTTGGAAAACAAAAAAAAGTGAGGTTTCTCAAAAATGGGTCAACAAAGAAGAAGCACAAGTTAGAGCTTGTTCACACAGACATGTGGGGACTAGCTCAGGTAGCTTCTATTGGAGGATCATAGTATTATATTTTTTTCATTAATGATGCTACAAGAAAGGTATGGGTTTATTGCATAAAGAGAAAATTTGATATTTTTGACATATTTAAGAAATGGAAAGCTTTGGTTGAAAATAAAATAGGTTTGAGATTGAAGTGCCTTAGATCTGATAATGGTGGTGAGTACTGCAACAATAAATTCAACAGTTACTATTTTATGAGTGGAATACATAGGGAAAAGGATGGTTTCTAAGGACATCTCAGCAAAATGGAGTTGTTGAAAGGATGAATAGAACAATAATGGAGTGTGCACAGAGTATGAGGTTGCATGCTAGTTTGCCCTTATAATTTTAGGTAGAAGCTGTAGATATTGAGTTTACCTGATTAATAAAGGACCTTCTACTACACTAGATGGTAGAATTCTAGAAGAGGCTTGGATAGGTAAAAAGGTAGATCTTTCATTTCTCAGAGTTTTTAGTTCTAAAGCTTTTGTGCACATTGATAAAGAAAATAGAAAGAAGCTGGATGTTAAATCTATGTGGTGCACTTTCATTGGTTATGGTTTTAGAGATTTTGGATTCCGATTGTGGAATTTAAAAACTAAAAAATTATTAGAAGCCGTGATGTAGTTTTCAATGAGAAGGTGATGTATAGTGATCAGCTCAAGAGGCTAAATAATTTTGAGCAGGGCAATCTTGATTTGAAAGAGGTTATGATCCAAAATGAGCTCACGAGTAAAAATCACCACTCAAAAAAACACAAAGACCGACGACAGTCAAGTGAAAATCAACGTCAGTCAGGTGGAATCGACATTTGTCGAGTGTAGACCGACATCGATCAGAGATGACTAAGATCAGTCATTGTCAGAAAGAAATTTAGGCAGACAACAAGCTGTAAATGAGTCTCAAACACCCATAAAAAGGTTTGAAAGGGTAAGTAAACCTCCAATTCATTATTCCCCTTCTTTATACTACTTGTTGCTCACTGATGGTGGAGAACTAGAAAGTTTTGATGAGGCAATGCAGGTAGAATCTAGAAAACAGTGAGAGCATGGCATGCATGAGGAAATTGATTCCTTGGAAGAGAATCATACGTGGGATTTGGTTGAGTTGCCAGCCGAAAAGAAAGCACTGAAAAATAAATGGGTATATAGGTTAAAGGAAGGAGAGAATGGACAAATGAGACATAAAGCCAGGTTGGTAGTAAAGGGATTTACACAAGAACCAAGTATTGATTTTGGTAAAATTT
Source organism: Torreya grandis (assembly GCA_037957365.1). NCBI lineage: Eukaryota > Viridiplantae > Streptophyta > Pinopsida > Cupressales > Taxaceae > Torreya > Torreya grandis. Next base: position 1,879,405 of record JARHVA010000930.1, on the reverse strand, counting down.
TTTCTCCTGTAGTAAAGATGACTTCTATTCAGACTGTATTGTCTTTAGTTGCTATTGAAGATTTGCACCTTGAGCAGCTTGATGTTAAGACATCATTTCTTCATGGAGATTTGGGTGAAGAGATATATATGGATTAGCCAGAAGGTTTTGAGGTCAAAGGTAAGGAAAAACTTGTGTGTAGGTTGAAGAAAAGCTTATATGGTCTTAAGCAAGCTCTAAGACAATGGTATTTGAGGTTTGACAGGTTTATGACAGAGCATGGCTTTAGTAAATGTCAATCTGACCATTGTGTTTATTTTAACAGATTAGATAATGGTAGTTATATTATCCTGTTACTTTATGTAGATGATATGCTTGTTACAAGTTCATACATGCAGGAAATTACTGAGCTTAAGGTAAAATTAGCTCACACATTTGCCATGAAGGATTTAGGAGCAGCAAAGAAAATCCTTGGCATGAGTATTAAGAGAGACAGGAAAAAATCACAAATTGATTTTGTCTCAAGAGGATTATGTGAATAAGGTGTTAGAGAGGTTCAATATGCAGAATGTAAAATTGGTAAGCACACCTATGGCTAGACACTTCAAGTTGAGCAAAGAATAGTGTCCTAAATCACATGATGAGGTTGAGTACATGAGTAGAGTTCCATATGCTTCAGCAGTTGGGAGCTTGATGTATGCAATGATATGTACTAGACCTGATATTACCCAAGCAATAGGAGTTGTTAGCAAGTTTATGGCCAATCCAAGAAAGGAACATTGGATATCAATTCAGTGGATTCTTAGATATCTGAGAGGGACCAGTAGTAGGCATTTATGTTATGAAGGGTCAAACACTTTTCTACATAGGTATGTAGATTCTAATATGGCAGGTGACTTGGATGGCAGGAGAAGCACCACAGGATATGTGTTCACTATTGGTGGAATGACAGTTAGCTGGATTTCAAAGTTGTATAAGGTTGTTACCTTGTCTACTATAGAGACATAATACATTGCAGTCATAGAGGCTAGCAAGGAAATGATTTGGATGACTTGGTTCATGAAAGAGTTGGGAAAGGAGCAAGAGAGTTGCAGATTGTACAATGATAGTCAAAGTGCAATTCATTTGGCAAAGAATTCAACCTTTCATTCAAGAACCAAACATATACAGCTTAGGTACCACTTCATAGATAGGTATTGGAGGATGGACAGTTGAAGCTGGAAAAGATCCATATGGATAAGAACTCTGTTGATATGTTAACAAAGCTGATAACAAAGGAGAAGTTGAATCTTCATTCAAATTTTGTTGGTCTTCAAGATTGAACTTGAAGAGGGAGAAACAAGCCAAAGATGTTTAGAAGATGTTGTTGTACAAGTACAGGTGCAACTATTTATCTCTAAGTGGGAGATTGTTGAGTTGTGGAGCTAAAAGCTTCACTAAAGTTGCTGGGCTTACACAGTAACCAACATCAGTTAGAACCAACCAACATCGGTTAAGGGTCGATCGACATCAGTCAACATCGGTCATAACCAACTGACATCGGTTAGGGGTCGGTCGACATCGGTCATCTGTAGACCAACACTGACCTTTGTGTGTTCCCAGGCATTTCCAAAATTAGAATTGTGCTATTTTTAGGAGAACAATTAGTTTGCATGTAAAGACTAAAATTAGTCTTGAGTTTGTTTTTGTAATTATTGTTTCCTTTAAATTCTATTTAAGAGATCCATGGGGTAGTATTGTAATAAGGGTGCAAGATCAAGTTGATCTGCAAGGGTGCAAGATCAAGAAGATCTTCAAAGGAGCAAGATCTAGAAGATCTGCAACACATAATTTAGTAATTGAGTTGATTGTAATTGATAGAGAGAGAGAGAACTCTTGAAGGAGAATTACTGTACATCTGAGAGGTGTGAGGAGATAGAGATTTCTTCATTGTATTTCTTTCTGGAAGAGTTTAATACAAGATTGGTTGTTTCTTGTATCTCCTATTATTTGCTGATTCTGATTTCTAGTTACTTATTACTTTTGGTTTCAATTTCGTGTTTAGTTGCTTATACAAAAGTAATCAATTGTACTCTAAGGTCTTGACAAATATAATTTTTGAGGAAATTTTGTCAAAAAAAGATAACTATTATCTATATTTTCTATTTATTGAGGATTTTTTTCTTTTTATTGATAAGGTTATGAGATCCTTAAAACCCTCTTGTCACGATTGTGGGATCGATCAAATCCTCTCACTATTTGAATTGCCATGGTTGTGGTATCCTTCAAACCCTCTTGTTGTGCCTGACATGGTTGTGGGATCTTAAAAACCCCATCATTGTAATTTTTCTTGATTTTGATTTTTTATGATGATGGGATCCTTAAATCCTCTTGGTTGTGGGACCATTATTTAAAACTTTCATTCTTGGTTATGGATCCAAATATCAAAACTCTCACTTATTCGGTTCATAGCTCCAATTTCAAAAGTGCTTATCCTCTCTAATAATTTTATTTATTAAATATAACTGTATATCAAAATTATCTCCACATATATCAAAATGTGTTTAATCAATCAAAGTTTGATAAGCTAAAGAAAATCATAGCAATTTATCACAACATATCAAGGTTCAATAACTTAATAACATTAAAATAAGATAAGTTCCAAATGGAGTCATGACATCCTCTTCCACATAAAAAAGAGTTGTCCTAATGAGTAAGTAAGTAAATGTGGATTATTATTATCTGAAAAGACAAACATCTTCCCAAGTATAAATTCATTCATTGAGTGGTTCTCATTGGACCAATAATTACTATATGTCTTTGTTTCATAACTTAATGTTGCAATGGATTAGGATCCTCATGGGTTCCACCTAAGGTTTATCCTCTTCAAAAACCTTAAGGTTTTTCCAACCTAACATATAAGAAAAATAAAAAATATACTTTCTAATTAAAACAACTTGGAAAAAATCATGAGTCCTGGATAGAGGAGGAGGAAAGGCTAGCTTATAGGATACATGAATAATATTTTCAATAATATCAAAAGGTCCAACATAGTGTGTAGCTAACTTAGATGATTTGACAAACTTTATAGAACATTTCTATGGTCTAAATTTTAGAAAAACTTTATCACCCATATAGAATTCTTAGGGTGTTCTTTTCAAATCTTCATAACTATTTTTCATATCATAGGCTGCCTTTATATTTTGCTTAATGAGTGACATATGATTATCATATTCTTGTAGTACATAAGGCCCAATAACAACCCTATTTTCTAATGTATCCCAACCAAGAGGAGTTCTGCACTCACACCCATATAGAGCTTCAAAATAAGCCATTTTAACCATAGGGTGATAAGTATTATTATAAACAAATTCAACCAAATGAAGGTACTATTATCCAATATTGACCCCCTAGGACAAAATAGGATCCATATAGTTAAAAACTTGAACCTTAGGTTATTTATGAGGTCCTAATTAAGTCCAAAATACCTTATTAGAATTAATTAAGGTAATTTTGGAAATATTAAGTTAAGTCTCTTTTCTGTGTTTTTGTCTATTTGAGTCTCCTATGTCAAAAAAGGTTAAAAAGGTTTTTTGTGGTGCCTTGAAAGATGTTTCATAGCTGATTAGGGGTTGATTAATGTTATTTTATATGTCAAACACATTGTCACAATGTTTCATCAAGTTTTGGAAAGTTTGAAGATCATTTTCCAATTTTAAGATGTTAAAAATGAATGAAAATGTGATTTTTGGATAACTTTGATGTTTTCCAAAGTTTAATAACTTAAAAATCCATATTAGACACTTTAAAAATATCTTAGATTTGTTAATCAACTTCCACACTTTCAACTTGTTAGTTAAATTCAGTTTCTTGGAGTTCAACACCACTTTGAAGAGTTAGAAGAAGTTGTACAGACATGTTGAAGTCATGTGAAAGTGGAAATAGTTTAATATAATACTTTTGTCTTCTATAGGTTAGAAAAAACATTAGAAGAAGTTTTGAGTTCAATAGTTGCAGTCATATCCTTACTTCTGTCATTTCCCCTTAATAAGGTAGTGAAGGCCAACTTCAAATAGATGGTACATGTTGTACAGGTAGAGTTGGAGGATAAGATTTTTGAATAAGTTTGTGACCAATATATTATTTCAATTTTTTGAATTGGTCATTGGATTTGTGCTCTTGATTTATGAACAATAACTAAGATCCCAAACTACTTTTTGAGAGCTCAAAACCCACAAGCTGAGTTTAGAGCAACTCCTGAATAAACTATGAATTCATGGATGATTGAATTAATTGGAGTGAGTTATAAGGTTTCTTTAGATGACTCACAAACATTCATAAGTCATGGTGGCATGTGTGGATGTCTTTGTGGCATGAAAAGTCTCTCTTATGAGCAGTTTATAAGTGACTGGTCATGTTTCTATGTTTCTGAGTTTTATAGGTGGTCAAATGCATTTGAGTGACTCTTCATGGTCTTCCTCTCTCTCCACATCAATTCATAGTCTCCTTGATCACCCAAGTATTCAGTACAAGTCTCAAATTGGTTGCATCTCCATTCACCATCTTCGATTATATTTTTTGTGTTTCTATATATAGAGTGTATTAAATGATTTGGAATGTGTTTAAAATAATTTGGAGTTATATTTTCCATGTTTACATGTTTTGGTGTAATAGAATAAATAATATTTAAACTTCCATAGTCATGGATTGCATATTTTCCAAATGATTTTCCATTGTTGCAGACCATATTCTATAGGCTTGTAGGTCTATCATCCAAGAGAATCAATGTTGTCAACATTCAAGGTTGAATGTACCAGTTTTGAAATCACATTTTGATGTTTAGTATGGAAAGGTAAGCATACCAATAAGGATTTCCATGCATATAAGTCAAGAGGTTAACAAATTGAACTAACATGCCTAAAAAAATCCACCATTAGAACTGATTGTGTAGATGAGAACACAATATTTAAAGGTGTTTTGGGATGCTAATGGATTTGGGAATGAACTAGGAAAGACTACCTAATGATAAATAATCACTATTATAAGTTTCATGATAAAAATGAGTAAGGTAAAAAAACTCAGACCATATGCATACATAGTCCACTCAAACAGGTAAAAAAACTCAAACCATATGCATACATAGTCCACTCAAACAACACCTACAATCATGTTCAAGCTTGCTTTAAAGTAAGGATTTGATAAGGTTTTGAAACTTCAAGGCAATGAGAAATGTTTTTTAAGACATCATACGATATTATTGAGCTATGGAGAAAGATATAATATGGGTTTTGAATTTTAATTCATATGCATACATAGTCAAGCTCTAAATGTGCACCTACAACCAACCTAGTTGTAGGGATTTAGCTTTGAACAATGAATGAAGGTGAAATTGAGGGCTTATAATTTTTAGTGCATTAAAGAATGACTTTAGACATCAATCACCACATTTAATTTCTCAAGAAATAATTATATGGTGGTAAGAAAGACCCAAAATCTCCATACATAGTCATCACTTCAACATCCACCTATGGTTAGCTATTAAGAGGTTTATCTTGAAATAGTAGCAAGGTTAGTGAAAATGGAAACATATAGTTTCAAGTTTTGAATGAGATATAAATATATCAATAGACACTCAATAGTTTGAATAGGGTTTCAATGTCAAACAAGGCTTATCTCATAGCTAGACTGTAGACTATCTCAAAGGAACACATACACATGTATACAATTTACCTAAGTGACTTAAGGTCCCTCCAAAGCTTGAAATGGTGGTTTGAGTGAATTTTGAAGGAAATAAATTAACTCAGGTCATCAATACATTAAAGTCAAATATGTTTTTAAATAATATTTTTAGGAGAGAAAAACTAAATAGGGGCCTCAAAAGGATCCCAGTGCACACATAGGACTGCTCACCTTTGAAGAAGGTTTTGCTCAGTTTGAGAAGTATCTTAGGATATTTAAGGAGTCTGAGAGAAAGGTAAGTGTTTAAAAATTATTGAAATAGTATGAAATTTTTCCATAAGCCTCAGATCAAGCAATAGTGAAGATAAACATAGTTATCATACTCTTGCACAATCTAATTCATACACAATCAGGTCTTAAACAAACATTGAGGAGATGAAATAGAGTTAGTGGAGTGAGCCAAGACATGGAATACTTGATAACATGATGAAGAACATGGTTAAACATTATATCAGAATATAAACATCCTAATATAGAGGAAAAAGGATGAAAATAATCCACTAGGGTATGGTTGGTAGACTAGTGTAAGAACTTTAAGCTTAAGTAAGTGATATGTTACATAAGTTTGATGAAAGAATATGGTTAGAGACATATTGGAATAGATCAAGGAGGACATCTCAAAACTTTTTATATCATTTGGAACTCAAAAAAACAAAACAAAATCACCTACAAACCTCAATTTGTTCCTAGAACTCATAGAATGCTCAATGCTAGCTTGAAAAGTCAGTTTGATTTGATTGGTACATATCAAACATGATGCATGAGACCTTGAGATATTAGGGAGGGTTTAATACCCTATTTAATTCAAGTTTGTGAAATTGGTTGAAGGATTCATATGTTTAAATTTATGAATCATTGCTAAGAGTTCAAAGCACTTTCAGGCTACTTAGGAGGGCTATAATGATCAGTTTGTAGAGATGGAATTCTAAAGCACATAAAATGACATAAATAACTCTTGAAAAATCTTGGATGTTGTTGAGGACTCTAAGGAGGTTATTCACATGTACTTGAGCTATATAGATTGTTGTACAAATTACCATAAATGCTTTATTTTGCATGTTTTTAGTGTTTTACAGGGATTTTAGAGAGATGGATACTTGATAATCATTGTCAGATTTCATATGGTACTTATTTAATCTCTTAGAATAAAAAAATTGATCAAGAATCCCTGGAAGTGATTGAAAAACTCTATTTTACAAGGCAATCCAAACATACTTGTTGAAGGGCTTATTTTTGGCCATTTCATGGTTTGGATATAATCACAATGTTTCATAAGTCCAAACTTGACATGGAGTTTTGTTTTATAATGGGTAAAGTGAATCACACACTTATCATAGGTTTCACAAGTGAAGGAGGAGTTTAGAGACAAAATCTATTTTCTAGGCTTAGAGGCCTAATTAAGCCTAATTGACAAAAGAGATGGGTAGAAAAAGTAGACTTCCACTTATAATCTCATAAAATTTGACATAGAACTGAAAGAAGATATAGGGTCATAGAATATGCTTTTAGTTTGTCAATATAATCTGTAAAACTCCCACATAAGAAGAAAAATAGTAAAACAATGTTACAAGGAATGAGGCCTAATTAGGGATTTTGGTAAAGAGTGACCTGTTGGGGCTAGTTTGAAGCTTCAAAATAGATTTTTTTAGGTCCAATATTATGTCAATATACCATCCATAAAATTTTGACAAGCTATAATAATTGAAACTAAGTTTTGACACTTGCGTGCAAAATAGGTCTAAGGAGATGAAGAGCCTTCTAGACACCTTATAAGAGAAAGAGGTGATGTGTTAAATATAACCTATTGGGTTTAGTTAAAAGGTGTCAAGTAATTTTTTAGGAGAAATTGATTTGACCACCAAGAAGGCCATTTTTACTTCAACATGTCAAGAAGAAAGAGAGTTTCAAGAAGCTAGTCAAGGTGTCAAGCATGCATTTCAACCTACCAAGCCAATTTGAGAGTTGGATCATCTAAAGAGGAGTTAAATATGGCTTTGGAAGTCTATTATGAGATTTATCTAACTACTCTTCTTGTTTTAACTTACATGACACTTGTATACCTTCTCTTTCCTACACTCTTCTTCTCTTCTCTCACACTTGTGCTATATAAGCAACCACTTTTGGTTTGAAATATATCCTCCACCTGGGTATGGCAAAGGCCTGCTCATTTTTATACCTATGATCAATAAAAAAACTAATGTTTACCTTATTATATGTCTACATATAGTGATTAATCTCTAAATGGTTGATCTTATCAAGTGTAGATGTATATTAGCTTGTTTGTCTCGTATTTATCTTGCCTCTTGTGGTTGTTTCTCTATTGCAAGTTGTAGTTGTTGTCAATAAGGGCATCTTATGTGTTTTTAAAAGAAATTATTTTTCCCTCTTATACTTACAGTGCCTTACCCTTATGCTAAGAATTGATGTAATAGGTTTATTTTAGGATGTGTGTATATTCATGTTGTCTTGTAAGTCTTAGTGTATTATGTAATGTGTGGTAGTGGTCAAAAAAGTTTGGTGCATCACCACTATATTTAGGTTTATTTCATTTTATTTATTCAATTTTACAAAAAAAAAAAGTGATAGATTATTAAAAGTGATCCTAAGTTATTCATCAATGGGAGCTATCCCTTCAATCTAGAGGTTTACCTCTATTATAGACAACCAATAGGTCTAGGGGTAATCCCATGTTTAACCAAATTTGGAGAGGTCTGAAAAACCTTCTCCAAAGGTAAAAAATTTGGTTATAACTATTATGGCATTCCTGATGGGACTTAAGGTCAAAAGAGTGGAAGAAATTTGGGTGTGTTCTTCTACCTATCAGCTTTTGGGAAGCATTTAAGCAAATACCAATGGTGAGTCCGAACGCAATCAACTGGTTATAAGTAGCCCATGTACTTATTTTAAAAACATTTTCTAAAACAATTTTGTTTTATTTGAATAATGAAGTTGGTATGGATGGATATAATGAGAGTTCCTACTATACACTTCCCTATCAACCTTGTCATGATCCACACTATGTTCCTCAACAGCCCTATAAAGATTGTTATTAGCCCTATGAGCCATGAAAACCCTATGGTCAGCCTATTCCTTCTACATATGATCATGATATTGTTGAGAATCTTTATAAAAAATCCTACGAAGAAGGATGTCAAGAATATGTGATTAATACTCTTGAAGAAGTCCAAGCTCTTAAGAGGCAGCTTCTTAAAGGCAATCTTCCTCAAGCTATACCTATCCCTCTTGAAGAGTCATTTTGTGTTCCATATCATTTTTATTATGATACTTATGAAATCATTTAATGTCCTAAAGAGGATCCTCCAAGAGAGATAATACAATCCTCAAAAGAGCTTACTAGCTTTAAAGTTCTAATTTGGAACCAAATAGTGACATCTTGGGGAAATAAACATTAAGAGAGTGAGGACCAAGAAGTTGATGTCAAGAAATAAAACCTTATGTTTTTTCTAGACTCATTTCCATCTTTTCCCTCTCCTCAAGAACCTATATCTTGTCCATATTGGAGGTCTATCCAACATTATTTTCAATGTAAATAAGAGGCCTTCATTGAGAAGTTGGAAGATAAAGTTGTAGCTGTTGAAGAGCCTCAAGAAGGCTATGAGAAATGTGAGGTAGTTAATGAAGAGAAAATAACACTTAAGTTGAACCTTCTCTCTCTCTAAGAATTCTTTCAAGAGTTTCCCATTTTCAATAAACCTAATTATAAGAGTATTCCATCCATACCCATGCCAATTCATGAGCCATATACCACACCTCATACTCCCTCTCTAACCCATGAAATTGTTCACCACCCTCCCACCTCATCCCCTATTGAATAAGAACCCATCTTATAAGAGACAAGTAAAGAAGATCAATCTAAATTTGCAGCTGATCAAGAAGATGATTCAAGTGTCTATGATGAATAATTCACTATAGGGACTCCCTTTGGTGAAGACAAGAACATGTCAACCTTCTTTAGTGAAGAAAAATATGATCTAGACCATGTTGGAGATGTTCACAAAGAGCTTTATCAAGGCATGGAAGATAAGGAGTTTGAAAATAACATCACATCAACTGAGTTTATTGAATCCATGGACCAAGATGATTTGTGGTTGAAGTTTATGAAGTTTGTGAAGAATTTGAAAGGCCTTTTTAAGGTTGAAGGTCAGGTTCACAAAGAGATTGTTCAAGGTGTGTTCATTGAGGACTATGATGAAGATAGGGCTAACTATACAAAGCTCCTTGAGGATCTTGACTAGTTTATAGTTGATAATAGGTTTGATCTCATTCAAAATACCATGAAGGACAATTAATCATGCCTAGATGAAGCATAATTGGGTCAATTTGAAACTAAAGAGTACCATGAGAAGGTTTTTGAAGTGAAAGAAGAGTTTACCTTCATAGGTGATATGTTTACAATTGTAGTTGTTGCATTGAAGATCATGCTGAAGAGAGTGGCAAACATGAAAGAGTTGAGAACATCAAAACCAAAAATCAAAAGGAAACATGCTTAATATCATAGAGCAAAAGATGGTGCAAATTCCCCCTTTGATCTAGGAGGAAAAAAATTGCTTTAGGTTAGTTTGTATATAGTTTAGTTTACTTAAGTTCTTATTGTGTTCCCTAAGTACTTGTTAGTACATGTGTGTGTCTTCGTTTATTTAATTTTGTGTGTGTCTTAATTTTGTGTGTTGTTGAGGTAATCATGTTTCCCTAGTGGTCAAGTGTCAAAGTCTGGATTTTGTTGTCTCAAAGTGAAATTTACTCCATAGTCCAATGGAAGGACAAGGCTACTGGTCTAGTTAGTATAGCAGGCATGCTACCCTTATGAATCACCAATTTGTTATCCAACTTTAACCCCCTAGGTGAAAATATGATCTCTATAGTCAAAAAAATTTAACATTAGGTGATTTAGGAGGTCCTAGTTGAGTCCAAAATACCTTATTAGCATTTATTAAGGTAAATTTAGAAATATCAAAGTAAGTCTCTTTTATGTGTTTTGGTTTATTTGAGTCTCCTAGATCAAAAAGAGTCAAAAGGGTATTTTATGGTACATTGAAAGATGTGTCATGAATGATTAAGGGTTTATTAATGTCATTTTATGTGTCAAAAACCTTATCACAATGTTTCATGAACTTTTGGAAAGTTTGAAGATCATTTGCTAACTTTAAGGTGTTAAAAATGAGTGAAAATGTGATTTTTGGCTAACTTTTATGTTTGTAAAAGTTTAATAACTTAAAAATCTGTAAAATAAACATTCCAAAGATATTGGAGTAGTTAATAAAATTCCACATTTTTTAAATTGTCAGATAAAGTTAGTTTCTTAGAGTTTAACGCCACTTTGAAGAGTTAGAAAAAGTTGTACAAACATGTTGAAGTCATGTGAAAGTGAAAATAGTTATAGATAATTATTTGTTCTTATAAAGGTCAGGAAAAATCATTGGAAGAAGTTTTGAGTTAAATAGTTTCAACCATATCTTTCTCTCTCTCATTGTCCCCTTCACAAGCTAGTGAAGGTGAACTTCAAGTAGATGGTATAGGCCATACAGGTAGAGTTGGGGTATAAGATTTTGGAAATTTTTTGGTACCCATATGGGATTATAATTTATGGAATTTTTAATTGGATTTATTAGCTTATATTTGTTAACAATCGCTCAGATCTTAGACTACTTTTTGAGAGCTCAAAACCCCATAGGTTGAGTTTGGATCAATTCCTAAACAAAATATGAATTCATGGGTGCTTGAAACTAATTGGAGTGAGTTATAATGTGTCTTTATATTCCTAAAAAACATTCATAATTCATGGTGGCATGTGTGGATGTCCTTGTGGCATGAAAAATCTCTCTTGTGAGGAGTTTATAAGTGATTGGTCATGTTTATATGTTTATGAGTTTTCCTATTGGTAAAATTAATTTGAGTGAATCTTAATGGTCTTAATCTCTCTCCACATCCATTCATAGTCTCCATGATCACCCGAGTATTTAGTACAAGTCTCAAATTGGTTGCATCTCCATTCACCATCTTAGATTGTATTTTGTGTGTTTCTATATACAGAGTGTATTGAGTGATTTGGAACATGTTTAAAAGAAGTTTGGATTTTTATTTTACATGTTATTATGTGTTGGTGTAATTGAATCAATAATATTTAAACTTCCATAGTCATGGATTGCATATTTTCCAAATGTTTCTCCACAGTTGCAGACTATCTTCTATAGGCCTATAGGTTTGTCATCCAAGAGAATCAATATTGTAAACATTCAAGGTTAAATATACCAAGTGAGAAATAACATTGTGATGTTTAGTATGAAAAGGTAAGTGTACCAATAAGGATCTCCATGCATATAAGTCAAGAGGTTGACAAACTGAGCTAACATGCTTGAAAAAATCCATCTACAAAATTGATTGTGTAGACAAGAACATAGGATTTAAAGGTGTTTTGGGATGCTAATGGATTTGGAAATGCATTAGGAAAGACTTCCTAATGATAAATAATCACTATTATAAGTGTTATGATATAAATGAAGAAGGTAAAGAAACTCAGACCATATGCATACATAGTCTACTCAAAAACACCTACAATAATGTTCAAGCTTGCTTTGAAGTAAGGAGTTGATAAGGTTTTGAACCTTCAAAGAATTTAGAAATGTTTTTAAAACCTCATACAATATTAATGATGTATAGATAAGTATTTAATATGGTCTTTTAAGGTTAATTCATATTCATACATAGCCAAGCTCTAAACGTGCACCTACAACCAACTTAGTTTTAGGGATTTATCTTTGAACAATGAATGAAGGTGAAGTTGAGAGCTCAGAGTTTTTAGGACATTAAAGAATGAATTCAAACATAAATAAAAACCTTTCATTTCTTAGTAAGATTCATAGGGTGGTAATAAATACCTAAAATCTTCTTACATAATCATCACTTCAACATCCACCTACAATCAATTGTTAAGAGGTTTGTCTTGAAACAATAGCAAGGTTGGTGAAAATGGAAATAGAGTTTCAAGTTTTGAATGAACTCTTAGTATATAAATATAAACTTAATAGTTTGAATAGGGTTTCAATGTCAAACAAGGCTTATCTCATAGCTAGACTACAGATTGTCTCAAAGGAACACACACACAAGCATATAGTCTACCCAAGTGACTTAAGGTCCCTCCAAAGCTTGAAATGGTGGTTTGAGTGAATGTTGAAGGAAATAAAGGAACCTAGGTCATCAATACATTAAATTCAAAGAGATTTATAAATAGGATTTTAAGGAGATAAAGACCAAACAGGGGTCTCAAAAGGACCCAAGTGCATAGATAGGATTACTCACCTTTGAAGAAGGTTTTACTCAGTTTGAGAAGTCTGTTAGGATATTAAAGGAGTCTGAGAGCAAGGTAAGTTTTTAAAAATTATTGAAATAGTATTACATTTTTCTATATGTCTCATATTAAGTAATAGTGAAAACAAACATGGTCATGATACCCATGTATAGTCCAATTCACACACAGTCTAGTCTTGGATAGATCTTAAGGAGATGAAATGGAGTTAGTGGAGTTAGAAAAGACTTGGAAGACCTGATAATATGAGGATGAAAATTGTAACACATTCAATTAGAACACAAACATCCTAATAGAGATGAAAAAGGATGAAAATAGTCTACTAGGGTATGGTTGGCAGACTAGTGCAAAAAACCTAGGCTTAAGCAAGTGACATGTTGTAGAATTTTGATGAAATAAGGTGGTTATATACCTATTATAATATCTCAATAAGGAAATATCAAACCTTTTGAGATCATTTAGAGCTCAAAACAACTTAAGATAATCACCTACAAACCTCAATTTGTCTTCAAACCTCACAAAATGCTCATTGCCATCCCAAGAAGTCAGTTTGCTTTGCTTGGTACGGATCACACATGATGCATGGGACCATGGGATCCTAATAAATGTTTAATAACCTAATGTAATTCAATTTTTTGAAATTGGTTGGAGTATTCATATGTTCAACTTTATGAATCATCTTTAAGATTTCAAAACACTTTTAGGCTGCCTAGGAGGGTTATAATGACCAATTTATAGAGATGGACTCCTAAATCACATAAAATACCACAAATTACCCTTGAAACCTATTGGATTTTTTTGAGGACTCCAAGGGTGTTCTTCACATGTAATTGAACTATACAGACTATTGTACAAATTGCCAAAAATGCCTTATTTTACATGTTTTTTGTGTTTTATAATGATTTTAGAGAGATGGATACTTTATAATCATTTTAGGAGGTAATTTAGGACTTATATCATCTCTTCAAATCAAATCAATTTCTCAATAACCCCTAGAAGTGACTAAAAAAACTTTATTTTGCAAGGCAATCCAAACATGCTTGTTGAAGGGCTTGTTTTTGGCCATTTCATGATTTATCTATAAGCACAATGTTATTAATTAAAAAATATACATTGAAGTTGGTTTTTCCATGGGAAATGTTAATCACACACTTCCCATAGGTTTCACAAGTGTAGGAGGATTTTAGAGACAAAAGCTATTTTCTAGGCCTAGAGGCCTAATTAGGCAAATTGATAAAAGAGATAGGCAGAAAAAGTAAACTTACACTTGACTTCAACTCATTAAATTTTAAATGGAACTATAAGATTATATAGGGCCCTATAATATTCATTTATTTTTTTAAGATAACACATACAACTCCTACATAAGGAGAAAAATAGGAAAAAAGGCTACAAAAAATGAGGCCTAATTAGAGCTTTTGGTAGAGAGTGACATATTGGGGTTAGTTTGAGGCCTAAAAAAAAATATTTTTTAGGTCTAATATGATTTCAATATGAAATACATGAATTTTTAGGAGATATAATAATTTAAACCAATTTTTGACACTTGTGTGCAAAATAGGCCTAATGAGATGAAGAGCCTTCTAAACACCTTGCAAGAAAAAGAGGTGATATATCAAAGAGAACCTGTTGGAGTAAATTTAAAGGTGTTAATATAAGATAAAAAATATAGGATAAATTATTATGACCACCAAGAAGGACACTTATCCTTCAACATGTCAAGAAGAAAGAGAGTTTCAAGAAGCTAGTCAAAGTGTCAAACATGCATTTCAACCTCCCATGCCACTTGGAGAGCTAGAACATCTGAAAAGGATCTACACATGGATTTAAAAGTCTATTATGATAGTTTCATAACTCCTCTTCTTATTTTAACTTACATGAAACTTGTCTACCTTCTCTTTCCTATACTCTTCTTCTCTTCTCTCACACTTGTGCTATATAAGCAACCACTTTTGGTTTGAAATGTATCCTCCACCTGGGTATGAAAAATATCTGCTCATTTTTTATACTTATTATAAATAAAACAACTGATTTTTACCTCATTATATTGATAAATATAGGGATTAATTTCTAAATAGTTGATCTTATCAAGTGTAGATATATATTACCTTATTTGTATCATATTTATCTGGCCTCATGTGGTTATTTCTCTATTATAGATTGTAGTTGTTATCATTAGGGATCTCTTATGGGTTTTGAAGTGGAATTATTCTTCCATCTTAGACTTATAATTCCTTACATTTCTACAAAGAATCAATGAAATAGTTTCATTCTATGAAGTGTATGTTCATGTTGTCTTGTAGGTCTTAGTGTATTATGTAATATGTGGTAGTGGTCAATAAATTTTGGTGCATAACCACTATAGTTAGGTTTATTTCATGTTATTTATTCCCTTTTCTAAACAAGCAAGTGATAGAGTATTGAAAGTGAGCCTAATTGATTCATCAAGGGGAGCTATCCCTTCAATCTAAAGGTTTACCCCTATTATAGACAACCAATAGGTCTATGTGTAATCCCATGTTTAACTAAATTGGGAGAGGTTTGAACAACCTTCTCCTAGGGTGAAAAATTTGGTTATAATAGGTATTATTCCCATTTGGACCATTGGTCCATCACATAAATTCAAAACATATCTTCCACCAATTGATTTAATCTTTTAGTTTGACCATATATTTCTAGGTGGTACGTAGAAGTAAAATTCAATAGGGTTTTAAAGGATATGATCAAATTTTTCCAAAACCTTGACATGAACATTTTGTCCCAATTTAAAATAATCACTTGTAATGTGCCATGCAATCAAATAATGTCTTTAACAAATATTGTTTCAAAAATAAAAGAATCATCTATCAAATTTCTAATAATGAAATTCCGTACCTTGGTTAATTTGTCAATTACCACTAGAATGGTGTCATATTTGCTCTATGATTTAGGTAAGCTAGAAATAAAATTGAGTGAGATGACAACCCACTTGTCATTTTCTACTTCATGTGGTTACAACAGATCGATAGGATGGAAATGTTTAGCCTTAAATGACTATCATTCTAAATATTTGACCACAAAGGTAGACACATCATGTGTCATTCCAGACTAAAAATAATACCTTTTTAGCTCATGTGTCATCTTATTAACAACATGATGAGCATAATGAGGTGTTGTATTCACTTATTTTAGAACTTGACTATACAAGTCTCCACTTTCTACCAAATAAATTCAATTTTTATGCCTCAAAAGGTCATCATTTTTCATAGAAAATTTAGCAAAACGTTTTTATACAACCTCATAAGCTAAAACTACTCTTATCTCATGGTAATATTTAACTAAAATTTGTTATTTTAACACACCATTTCTAAAATCAGACATGATAGTAGAAATGGCAACAAGGTATATGCATGGAATGAGTACATTAGAAACATATTTAATTTCCCTTAACATATGAAATGTCCATGCCAATGTTGCTCACAAATTATGTCCATATACACTGGTGTGCATTTATATCCTCCTGGGAAAACAAATTTTCTAGGTTTTAGTGATGATATTTCACCTTTAAATGCTTTCCCAATAGAAAATGCTTCCATTGTTTTAATTCATGAACTATTAAAAAAAGCTCCATATCATGTGTAGGATAATTATTTTATGCTCCTTGAGATTTTGTGATTCATGGCACCTAAATCATCTGTCCTTGGTAATGTATAATGATTCTTTATCATCACCATGTTAAGCATGATATAGTCAACACAAAGTCTCAAGGTTTTATCCTTCTTCACAAAGATAATCAGAACATCCCAAGGAGATACACTTGGTATTATACTCCCATTTTCAAATAATTATTTCAGCTAAAGGTTTAGTTCTTTAAATCAAATAAATTTATTCTATAGGGATCTTTAGAGGCAAGTGCAGTCCCAAGCATGATATCGATTGAAAATTTGAACTCCCTTTTGGGTGGAAGCCGAAATAGGTTTTCCAAAAATATACATCCTTTTATTCCATTAAAAGAGGTTATTTTTGGAAGGTGTCATCCTATTTTTTAGATGATTTATGCATTTAAACTATGTAAATTTGGTAACATTTACACACAACCTTATTTAACTGCAAGTCTAAAAATAACTTGCATGCCTTAGGCCTTAGAATACCTTGGACTTCCCTATTTTTTAAAGAATCATCCATGCATCACTACTTTTTTACCAAAGCAATATAATGTTGTAGGTGAAGTTGAAACCAATCCATTATAAATATTAGGTCACAGGATCCCAAAAGATATAAAAGTTTGTCCTTAAAATCATGCAAGTCTAGCTCAACCCTTTCTAAGCACTCATAGATTGGTACCCTTTTACCTATTTTGAACTCGACCTCTCATACTTCTTTGACTCAAAAAAGTTTAAAATTACATTTACTACTACAAAAGGTGAAAAAAATCTATTTGTATCACTCAAATAAATTAAAATATAAATGTCAATACTAGATAATATGCCTTTGATTTCAATTATTGTTGCTTAAAAATTAACATTATGATTATCCACAACAATATATACCTAGTGGTTCATTGATTATCCAAGTTTCATTTTGGGGAAATCCTTTCAATAGTGGTTATCAAAACATTCTCAACATTGGACAATAATAATAGGTGAAATAGGAATAAAATTAGCCCCTGTTGTAGGCCCACACTGGTTACTTTGAGCCTGATTTTTATTGTTTGACCTAGATTTAGGCAAGTTTTGGAATTTTAAACTCTTAGTTTACCCCTAAAATTTCCAAAACCACTAGTGACTCTAATAAACCTCTAGTTATGATATATTTTATTGAAACTTTTTAGCGAGGGATATATATTATTATCTTTACTTTGAAGTCTATTCTTTTTAAAACCTTCCCTAGCCTTCTATCAAGATTTTTACTTCTTGTTAACCCTATGGGTAGATTCAATGGCAACCACTAAGTTTTTAGGATTTTTCATATTGATGTCATGCATTGATACCTCTTTTATACCAATTTTAAACTTAGTCACCTTAGTTTATTCATCATGCATGTAGTTCACATGATGCAATAGATTCAAAAATTTATTCTCATATTATGTGATTGCCATGTTTCTCTTGTTTTAATAATTGAAAAATTAGTAATTTTTTATTCCTTGAAATTAGCTCTCAAGTATCTCTTATAAAACTTACTTTAAAATGTTTCCCAAGAAAGAGTCATGGGACGATAACCTTCGAATACACAAATATTTTTCCACCACAAGGTTGTAATACCTACCAATTGATAAGATGCCACCCTTACTTTCACATTAGAAGGTATATTGTGCAAATTGAAATATTTTTACCAATGCACCAGCCATGTATCAATTGCATCACTAGTTTCTTCTCTTAAAAAGTTTGGTGGAGGAATTTTCTTAAGTTATTTAATGATTATATAAACTACTACCAATCACAATTCTTGATGCATAATTTATTCCACTAAATCATTTTCTTCTCCATGCAGATTTTATTGGGGCATATTCTTAAGATTTTTGAGCCTATTATAGACACCTAAATTTCACCATTTAGTGTCAAAATTAATTTTGAAATAATAACCCTTAATCTTCCATAATTTAAATTCAAATTAACATTACTTACATCCAAAATTTAAATAATTAATTAATTATTTTTATGCACACCTATTTTCTTCCAAAACTAATTAAACATTATAAATTTTCCACCTCACCCAAACATTCTCCATATTAGTCTCAACCATGTATTGACTCATCCAACCACATTCCTCATTTTCTCAACTACCTTGTGAGTCATATTATAACATTTCAACTTCTAAGATGATGCAACCAACTAACTTAACCCATTCTTGCTAACTCACTCAACTAAGTCCCCTTTCTTCTCAACATATGAAATTAGTCATTATCCTCATAGATGAGTGAGGAATAATTCCTAACTATTGATTATTTTAATAATTAAAAAAATTAAAATAATTTTCAACCATATGATTAACCTCTTATAAGCCTATAAATTGATGTGTGATCCATCACTTTCAATTATACACCTTCAAGTTAATGAAGTACTATCGAATTATCAAGTGGATCCAAGTGAATCAAAGTCATCAAAATCCTCTTGCATACAAAAATGCTACCCAATTTTCTTTGATTTTGAAATGAGTTGAGCAACCACATTAGCATCTAAGAGTAAATCCGCCATTGATCACATAATAAAGAAGGTGATTAAATTGCATCATATTTTTTAAGTTTCTTTGTAGTTTTTCTCTTATTTATTACCGTTCTATCTCTAAAGTTAATTTTAGTATATTTTAGATTATAATTCATTTGTAGATATTTTCTTAGCTATCTTGTATTCTATATTTTATGCTTACACATTCTAACATGCTTGGTAGAACCTTGTCCCTCCTATTTTACATCATAGGTGCATCTATGAAGTCATTTCAATTATTTTTTTATTGATATTTTTGAGCATTTATATTTAAAACTTGTCTTGGAAGTTTTTTTTTTTGATATTCTAAGTTATTTTTCTAAGTTTTTAGCTTGCTATTTGTGAACCTACATAACAATGAATTCATACTGGAGAACAATGAATTTGTGCTACAGAATAGTGAATTCATCTTGCATAACAATGAATTCATTTTTGATCTATTTTTTAAACTTTTTATTTTTCTAATAGTTGTGTTCTTTTGGATTTTTTAACCCCATTATGTTGATTTCATACTTTCTATTTTGTCTTCTATTTTATGTTTAACTCCTTTTTGTAGAATAATGAAATTATTTCAAACTTTGGTGAAATCATTCTAAAATTTGAATAAATCATTCTAAACTTCAACGAAGTCATTCAAAATATCAGTGAAATTGTTCTAAAATTTGACAAAATCATCTAAAACTATAGTGAATTAGTTAGAAATAATGAAATTGTTTTGTGAGTATTTTATTTTAGTTTTTTAGTTTTGATAACTATTAATGAACTCGATGCTTTCTCTAACTATGGAATAGCAAAATCATTCCAAAATCTTGATTTCTATGTTTTTTAAATATTTTTTACAAACTTTTTTTAGGATTCCTCGACATTTCATCCATACAAAATTATTTTTAATAGTTTATTTATAGGTTTCTAGTCAAACACAAACCAATAAAAGTTAAATAAATCAAATTTTAACTTATTTTTATAATTCTTACTTTTTTATAAGTTCTTTAACACTTTTCCTATTTCAACATTTTCATTTTAGTAGTAATCAACAAACATCTAATTTTTTAAGTTAATTAATCTTTCATTTTCCATTAATTTATGTATTTTACTCTTGTTACATATGCTATTTTTCATTGCATTACATTGGTGATGATACTGAAAAAATCATAAACAACATTTAAAACTTTTGTTACCTAAAACCCACTTATGTGAATGATCTTCTCTTGGCATCATATTATTGGCAATAACTGAGAATTAGATACAAGTGTTAGTTTTATTTTATATTTTATTCTATTAGGGGCTCTATCAACCATGGATTTCAACATTATATGGTAGGCCAAATGCCATTTACCAGTGGGACATATAAATTGAGTTATATATTTTATTATTAGATAAGTGGTGTTGTATTTTAAGTACATCATGAAGTGAGGAGATTTTATGCTCTAATACCTAGGCCTTAGACAACATGACTCAAAGTTTGGTTTTTTTGACATCAACACACTAAAATCTTATATTTGTGTTAGGTACATTGAGATTAGACCCATTTGTGTGCATCCATCAAATAAGCTTCTTCCATAGTTTTGGGCTTCATCATACCAAAAAATATATAGATGACTCTCCTAGATAAACTTGTTTAAACCTTAAACTTAGGAAATCTATTCTTATCATTTAACTTGTAATGCATCAGTTATCGATTAACATCAAGAAGCTAATTTCCATGCACCCTTGAAATTGAGCTTAGTGGGCCATGGAACGATAGAATCCTCCATGGTTAGTGCCTTGAAATATTATGCTTCAGCTAATGCAACAAAAAATCAAGTGACATGGGAAGCCTATGAGTTATTCAAGTCCATCTACCTAATTTTTATCCCTTTTTATGCAATGCATGTGTATTTAGAGTAGAACTTATTTGTTTACTTCCTTGTGATATACCATGTGTTGAAATCCTTGATTAAAACTAAAATTATTTTGATTGTTGAAACAAGTCATAATATAAAGAGATTTAAATGTCATAAGGTTAGTCCCAAAATAATCAAAAATTAATAGAATCTTTTTGTTAATTAACTTTTAATCACTTTAGTCTTATAATTTTTAAAGTCGAGTGTCAATATTTTTATTTTTTGTTGAGTAAAAACCTTTTCTTTAACAATATCACCTATCACAAGGCACATGTATATGTAGAATAATCCTAAGTTGAAGGATGAGCCTTTTGGAAATGACCCCTTTCAATTTGGTAGTCAAGAAAACCAAGATCACCATGTTGAGATACATGAAATCCTTGACAATGAAGAAGAGGGAGGAGATTATCAAGCTGAGGGTATCTTTAAGGCCATTTTACCACCACATCCATTTAATAAATACATCATGTCTAACAAGAATGAATTTTTACTTCAAGCCTTGAACTTGGGGACCTAACTCCCATTTGATTTTGATGTTCAAAATCTATAGCATTAAATTACTAGGAGAGAGTATTTGTCACGCATCCAAGACCAATATACATCATAAGGCTCATTAGAGGCCAACAATACTCTCATTGGTTCCTCTAGTTCCAATCCAAAGTCTCCCAAGACAAAGGGAAATCCATCCTCAATGAGGAATCATCCCAAACAAGCCATTATTTTTCGATGGAGCCTATACCCATTAAATCAACCAAGAGATTAAAAATCTTCAAGATAATAAAATAATCAATTCTTTGGTTGACCCAAGTTCCAATCCGATCCTAGGATTGAGTGTGAATCAAAATTCACCCTCATTCATCAACACATCCAATCCAAACTTAAATACTTATTCAAGTTTATCACACATAAATAAATCCAATCTAAACTTGAATACTTATTCAAGTTTATCAAGCATCAATCAATCTAATCCAAACTTGAATAATCATTCAAGTTTATCACACATAAATCAATCCAATACAAAGTTGAATACTCATGTAAGTTTATCACACTTTAATCAATCCAATCTAAAATTGAATACTTATTCAAGTTTATCAAACATCAACCAAACTGTACCAAAATGGAATAATCATTCAAGTTTACCAATCATAAACTAACTTAATCCAAACTTTAATACTCATTCAAGTTTACCAACCAAAAGTCAATCAAATCAAAACTTGATTACTTATTCAAGTTTTTTAATCAATAAAAATCTAATCTATGCCAAAATTTGAAATTGAATAGTTATTCTAGTTCATCCATCAACCAATCAACATAAAATCTAAACTTGAATGTTTATTCAAGTTTACCCATCAATCAAAATTTGGTTTTAGGAAGTGTACCAAATAAATTTTTTAAATTCAAGTTATTTTGTAGGGTTAGTTCCATTACATTCAAATCAAACACCCACTAATCCAAATCCACTCATCTATACTAATTCAAATTTATTTAAACATCAATCATTTATCCCCAACACTCATTCAAATCAAAAAATTTCACATCTTCTTCCAAATACAAACTTGAACCAAACTAACCCAAATCCATCGCATCAAACCAAACCCAATTCATCTAACTTCACAAATCCTAACTTCACAACCAATCCAAACCAAACAAATTCTAATTTCACCACTAATCCAAACTCCACAAAACCTATTTTTTCCACTAATCTAAATACCTTGACCAAATCACATCATGTTAATTCCCATTTCAACACATTTATCAACCAATTCATTAAAA
Source organism: Torreya grandis (assembly GCA_037957365.1). Taxonomy (NCBI): domain Eukaryota; kingdom Viridiplantae; phylum Streptophyta; class Pinopsida; order Cupressales; family Taxaceae; genus Torreya; species Torreya grandis. The sequence goes on along the minus strand of JARHVA010000930.1, from coordinate 1,856,546 downwards.
ATACACCCCCTAATCAATATTCATTTCCACAAGCTAACACTAATTCAAACCCAGTTATGGGTCAAACTTCCAACATGTTTACCTATTCAATCCAAAGTAATCAAATATCAGCACACTTCATCTAAGAGTGGAAAAATATTAAGGATAAAGTCTGAAGATTGCAAGGTGATACCTTTTCAAGATAAAAATAATATAATTTTGAGGAAATTTATCTCTATCCATATGATGTAAACAATATGAAAACCACTTTTCCAAAACATTTTGAACTCCCTAAATTTTACAAGTACAAAGGTAAGGGTGATCCTAGGTAACATCTTAAATACTTCTATATGACATGCGCTGATGTTTTAGATTAAGGTAAAAGTAGGTTTTGAAGGGAACTTGAAACCCTTTAACAAAGATATAAAGATGATACGATGACGCCCAAAAGGAATAACAATCCTAAAACAAACTGTAAAACAATATCAAAATCAAGTTTTACAGGGACCTGAAACCACAACCTAAAACCTTAAGAAAGATCACATGTTTAACATAGACCTGGAAACTCAAAAAAAGTTTATAAAATAAAGAACCAACTTTCAGAACCAGTTAAAACATCCAGTAGATAGGACCAGAATAAAAACAAAAACAACAAAGAGGACCTTAGTCTTCTAGTTCCAAGATCATCTTCACAGTCTCATTTCCAACCATTGCTATATCCTGTATGGATATTGCAGCCAAAGTAGTAGCTTCTTGCTATGCTTTCTTTCTCGAGCTCTACTTAGTCCTCTTACTAGGCCCCTCTAGAGATTTTATTTCTTCATTAGCTCATTTTCCAAGGTTAGCTGTTGCCGCACATATGCTAGAAGTAACCTCCTCCATTTTCATTATACTTTCCTTAATGAGCCTTCTCAAATTATTCTCATATTACTTAAGCTTAATTGGAATATCACTAATTTGCTTCTCCAAATTATTGATTTTAATCCTATCAGCTTCCTGGTTGTGTTGCATTATTTCAACTTTCTTTTTCAGCTCTATCATTTCCTTATGCATCCACGAATCAACTTGGAAAATTGCATCTGCTTTGAATTTGAATGAATTCATGAAGGAAATCTTATTATCCCTCTAGTGAGCTTCACACCTGTCATCTGCATTCTCCTGTGGAAAGGACTCATCCTTTTCAATTTGATTCTCCTTCTCGATCATTTTCTCCTCTTTTGTCTCTGTAGGGTCTTTATGCTGGTGTTACCTATAGTAATGAATACATGTTGATTCTCTTTCCATGTAGTCTAGGGGATAAATCCATAGAATGGTTCTCACATTTACCAAAAGGATCAATCTCCACCTTTGAAGACCTATCCAAAAAGTTTGATCGTCATTTCTCATATAATGTTGGAAAATAATTAATCACACTCAACGCATATAACACTAAATTACATAATGGTGAAACCTTTGCCTCTTTATTACAAAGATGTCGGTCATTGGCAAACCATTTTCCATGGTCTTTTCCCAAAAAATAACTCATTAGTGTCTTCACAAACAACCTTAACTTAGAGTTAGGTCATCATTTGAAACACTTTGTCCAAATTCATTTGACAAAATCATTAAAAAGGGAATTCAAATTAAATGAAATTTAATTACTAAGTGTGTTATCAAAATTTTCAAACATGAAAAAAATTCCTCAAAGCAAACCAATAAGCCTAAATTTTTTCACTAAAAACATGAAGGTTATGGGTGATCGTGTGATTGATCTTAAGAAAGTTATAAACACACCAAAATAACATGAAGTTAACACACAACCCATAAACAACATCACAATACCTAGGGGTCAAAAAAACTTATAAGTGTAAGTTAACCCAATTGGGAGACTCTTATGAATTGATTTTTAAAAAGTTGGCCCAAGAAAACATGATTATTTGGCCCAACACCAAACCCTTTGAATAAAATGTTCCTAAACCTGATCGGTACTATGAAGATGAATATTGTGAGTACCATAAGATTACATGACACTAAACCTATTGGTGTATGAGGCTCAAACATAGATTATAGGGACATATCCATATAAATTAAACCATATGCCTTGTCCAATAATGAAAAGTTAAACATATATAAAGATCCATTTCCCAAACATGATCAAGGACATGGTAATAAAAAACAAGAAAAACCTCAAACAAGTAATGCCAATCAATTCAATCACCCTTTTGAATCTATAGTCAATTATGTTGATTACACAAATCATCATGTTTACATCATTAATTTAAAATCCCAATATTCCATAGTTACCATAAGGCATGCTAATATTACCATCCTAAGTGCTTAGCACCCAATGTTGAGAATAAGTACAATATCATAGACCATCTTGAGAAGACACTAGCTAACATATCCATTTTAGAGCTTCCAAATAAATCCATTATATATAAAGATATCTTGTATAAAGTCATTAAAGAGTGAAGAGTACCTTAAGACATCAATCCATCAAATTTTCAAGCATTAATTGGAAACTTATCCACTAAAAATCAAGTTACTTTCGATCATTCCAATGTCTCTCCTATATGATCTATCCATAATTTAACTTTATATATATATATATATATATATATATATATATATATATATATATATATATATATATATTTATATATATATATATATAAGTCATAATATCTAGACATAAAGTAAAAAGGGTATTTAGACAATGGCTCATATTTGAACTTATGTATATTGAGATTAATTAAAAATTTAGGGTATCTTACAACAACACTAGATTCAAATATTATCACCATTAAGGCCTATAAAAATAATGAGTGTGAATCTATGGGTACCATATATCTTATTTTAATGGCAGGGCCTATCACTTAGGATACATTAGTTCATGTGCTTGACTTAGATTTACCTTATAATTTTCTTCTTGGACATCCATAGATCCATTCTATGAATGATATACCTTTTAAGTTACACCAGTGTTTGGATTTTTCTCATGATGACATGGAAGTAACCATCCTCAGTGATCCTAAACCCTTCCAATACTCCAAACTATTGGGAATATGCTATCAAAAATAAAATTATCTCCTTGTTACTGAAGACACATATGTTCCAATTGAGGAATCACCAAAGCTCAACTACATCCATTTTGATACATTATTTCAAACACCTTCCCTTAGTGGTGAGTTGAATACACCATCCACATTCACTTCCACAGATACTCCATCTACTAGTTAAGCATCCAATCAACCTTCCATTTCAAAACCCTTTTCATCTCCTCCACCCCAATTCAAAATTATTGACAAAGGCATGGTCGAGTATGAAATCTAAGATGCTAATTACTTAGGTAAAATTCACTTGTCTCTCAATAATCATGGTAGGCCCCATTATCGAAAGGGAATTAAAGTGGTTTATAACTTCGATAAAACATCATTTGTATAAGGTGTTATTATTTTTGATGAGAAAATTGAAGATTTGAATTCCTATTGGATTTATTCCAATGAACCAGCTACTTGTTTCCTTAATAACCAATATCACATAGTTAGATCTATCATGTGTAAAATAATGATTTATAAAGGAAAGGGCCTTGACCTCCACGAACAAGGACTAATAGAACCAATCAAAATTAAATAAAATGAATATTTTTATGGTATGGTATTTGACCCACTTAATGTGAGCATAATTTTTTTCCAAAGTGACTCTTCTAATGAGTTTGAGGCAAGCTCTTTGAACACTAAATCAAGTTCCATCTATAGTCAATTTGAAGATCTATCCATGACCAAACTATTCTATGAAATTTCCATCTTAAAAATTGAACTACCATAGCCAAACGTAATATAGTGGGACCAAAAATCAACACATACGCTTGATAATTTTCAAAATGATGAAGCAATATCTAAATTCTTGAACAAAAGAGACCATATTTTAGTAGGTGATCATAAGAAGGGTTTTTACATCTAGTTATATGATTTTACATATTTTGGGGAAATATTATCACATAATCAAAGCAGTAACACAATAGAATCACAAGAATAAGTCCTTGAGGAGGAACTTAACCTTCCTCCACTACCCTCAAAATATCAATAAGAATAAACTCGCCTAGTTGAAGACACTATAGCATTTAAAATTGGGACAAAGGAAAATCCAAAGATATTAAATATTTCCACATCATTAACTCAAGAATAACATGAAACCTTAACTTGTTTCCTTAAAAAATTATCTAATGTGTTTGCATGTTCTTATGCATACATGCTAGGGCTTGATCCTTCACTTGTGCATCATCTGTGGTTCATTTGGATATAAAACCTATAAAATAAAAACTTAGAAAAATGAATCCCAAAGTTACACTCTTAGTGAAAGAGGAACTAAAAAATCAATTAGAGGCTAGATTCATCCATCCTATAGATCACTCAGATTGTATATCTAACATTGTGATAGTATCAAAGAAATGAGATAAAATCAGGGTATGTACAGATTTCAAGGATATAAACTAGACATGTCACAAAGGTGCATTTACTTTGCCAAATATTGATATGTTTATGGAATCCAACACTGGTCATGAGATGTTGTCTTTAATGGATGGTTTTTCAGGTTATAATCAAATCAAAATAGCTCTCGAGGACCAACACAAGATAACATTTACAACACCTTGGGGTAATTTTTGCTATCAAGTAATGCCCTTTGATCTCAAGAACAATGGAGCCACATACCATAGAGAAATGATAGTTATTTTCCATGATATACTTCATGACATCATGGAATACTATGTTGATTATATTATTACTAAATCCAAATCTAGATCATAACATCTTGAGATACTTCGTAGAAATTTTGAAAGAATGAGTACAAGCTTCAGTTGAACCCAAATAAGTCTATCTTTAGGGTGACATCAAGAAATTTTTTGCGAATCATAGTTTCACATCGTAGCATAGAGGTTGATCCTTCCAAATTTTCAGCTTTCATATATATACCTCCAATTAAAAATCTCAAGCAACTCCCTACTTTACAAAGTAAAATTCAAGAAATTTGATAATTCATATTGTAACTTGTATACATTTGTCATCCATTCATATTATTTCTTAAGAAAAACACTCTATTCACTTGGAATCAAAATTGTAATGGGACATATGACAATCTCTCAAAATATCTTTCCAATCCACTAGTCTTGATGCCACCTACTATACACAACTTTTTAATTTTGTATATATCTACTACCCAGTATGAAATGGGGGCATTGTTAGCACAACGTGATGATAATGGATCAAAATGACTAGTTTACTACCTAATAATAACTTTGGTTTCATATGAGCTTAATTATAGTCTCATGGAAAAATCATGTCTCTTGTTTTTTTTATTCCAAAAATCTTCACCACATGCTTGATAATAAAAAAAAAATCATTGCCAAAATTGACCCTCTTAAATATCTCTTATCCAAAATAGTTTTGAAAATAAGAATGGATAAGTGGGTCATGATTCTTAATGAGTTTTATCTTGAGTATGTAAATTGAAAATAAATCATAGGACATGTACTAGCAGAGGCTCCTCTAGAAGATCACACACCTCTCGACACAAATTTCCTAGATGAAGTTATTATGTCACTTAATGATTTTTTGGTCTGGAAATTATATTTTGATGGAACCTTTACTAATCACATCTCAAAGAAAGGTATCTTATTGGTTACTTCTGATGGAGACTTAATTTCAAAATTAATTTAGATTGAATTTCTTTGTACAAATAACATACCATAATATGAAGCCATTATAGCTAGTCTCAAACTTATAATATAATGGGGTATCCAAAGTATTCTTGTCTTTTGTGATTTAAAACTCATAATAAATCAAGTCACCAATGAATTCAAAACTCATGATGACAAACTAATACCATAAAATAGGATGGTGGATAACCTTAAGTTGAGCTTTAAATCTATAAAATTTGAATAAGTGCCAAGGGCTAACAATAGAGCAACTAATGGAATGGCCATAATTGGTTCATTATTTGACATTCAAACTAAGCACAACTTTTTTATTATAGATTATTTGATGATACCAAGATATGATACTCTAGATTTTGAGATTATTTGTGGGGTGGTTGGTCCCACTTCTCCTTGGTACAATGACATTTATGAATACCTCCATAACAACACCATTTTATCTAACTTTACTCATAACCAACACAAATAATTTATCCAATGATCATCTTGATATATTATACTTGGTCAAACCCTACATTGAATAAGTTATAACAGAGACTTATTATTGTGGTTAAATTTTAAAAAGGTCCACGTTGACTATTAGAGAAATTTATGAGGGAATTTATGCTGCTCATTCTAGTGGTATAGACCTTGCAAAGAAACTCTTGCATGTAGGTTACTATTAGCATATAATGGAATATGATTCTTATGCTTATGCTAAGAAATGTGTGCCTTACCAAAATCATAGAGATATTATACATATCCCTTCACAAGATTTACAACCCATCATCACACCTTGTCCATTTTCCACATGGGGGTTAGAACTCATTGGAAAAATTAATCCCAATTCTTCAGATGACCAAAATCATATCATTACCACCACATAATACTTTCCAAAATGGGTTGAAGCCATGCCCCTAACATATGTCACCAATAAATAGATTTCTAATTTTATCTTAAACATTATTATCTACCATTTTAGAATCCCATTTTATATCATCTATGATAATGGAAATTCATCAAAAATAAAGATGTCAAGGCCCTTTTCACTACTTACCATACCAAACACAAGTGGTCCACTCCTTACTTCCTACAAGGTAATTAATAAGAGGAGGCAATGAATAAAAACATCCTCAAAATTATTAAATGAGTTGTCAACATAGTTAGTCATGACTAACATATGTAGATTTATCCCACCTTATGGGCATATTTCATTATAATCCACACACCCATGGGGGAAACCCATATCCCTTATCTATGGTAATGATCCATCTTACCTATTAAAGTTGAGATTCCATATTTATGCATATCCTTTAATATTATTATTAATGATGAGTCTTACCACATTTCATGCCTATATGAACTTGACCTCCTTGATGAGAAACACCTTCTTGCCTTAAACCACTTACAAGTCTACCAAAATCACCTTCATCATAGCTATAATAATAAGATTAAATCTAGAGAATTCAAAACTAAGGATCTTTTTATCTAATAAAATCAATGGAATACCAATGCAGAATGAGAGAAAAAAGGTAAATTCTAACCAAATTAGTTGGGCCCATACATAATCATTTCCAAGTATGGACCTAGAGCTTAAAAATTAACTACTAAAGATGAAGAGGATCTTTATGAGACCATGAACATCATGCACATTAAAATATTTTATGCCTGAGTCATTTAGTGTTGTTTTACATATCTTAAGTGTCAATAAAATAAAATAAAAAATAAATAAAAATAGTACGTCCAAAAGTGAATACCAATTTACTAGTGTTGTGGGCAATTATCATGGTGAAGACTAGTTTATGGCACCATGTGTAATTCATTGTCTATTTACATCTTAGTTATTTAGGGGCATCCCATCATATTAATCACTTGTATATTTCCATTTATTCACTTATTCCACCATACACTAATGACATGTTAGCTTAGGGTTTGAACCTTGCACTTGTATGACCATATCTTTACTCATGCTTAGAAAAATATATTGTATGTGACCATTATTCACACACCCTTATCTATACATCCAAACACATAACACTTCATATATTGAAAAATATTATACATATATCTTTTGAAGATCATCATCCACTCACTCATATTCTTAGGAGGGAATTCACTCATCTAATCATCTATACTTTACACTACATCATTATTTTTCATCCATTCCCATATTGGAAGAACTACATTTGGCCTGATATCCCCATCCAAACTTTGTACATAATGGATTATGTAGGTAATGCCTAGAGACATGGGGTATCTAAGGTTATCTTATCCACCATAATCACCATCACCTCCATCATACCATCATCTCAAGCATGGTTTAGTTTTTATACATCACCATCCAAAAAATATGGGTTTTTTAGGGATTCCTCATCAAATGTTCACTTTTGTCATGGATATTGAGTATCAAAGGTTCAACTCTAGCCTGGATTGTTCAAAAAGTTATTTGCTTAAGTTTGTGTGTTAATTACATCTTTTGATTCCTCATTTTTTTATTGCCACTTATTTTCTGTGTTTTTCCATTTGCTTTCTTGAATAATTACATATATTTTTGTGTGAGTTTTTTTACTTTAGTATGTGTTTGTCACTTTTACATAGTTTATCTTATTTTGACTATTTATTTATTTATTTTATTATTATTTTTTAGTCAAGATCATTATATGTATTATAAATAGTGTGATTAGGATTTTCCATAACATGATGCACTAAGTCCAACTCAAATGAATCTTTCATGTCCTTACATGTACAACATAATAGTCATCATGGTTATTTCATACCATTAGTGCATATTTTTTTACACTATATTAAATAAAGGTTGATCAACTCTTACTCAATTATCAGTGATGGAATTATTTATTGGAAATACAAATTAAAGCAAAACAACAAAGGTAGCTATATAACCATGCATACATACATTTTTACATTTAATTTTCTACCATAATAAAATTTGAAAGGATTAACATGTGATATACCATATCAAAAGTAGGAAAAATAATTGTTGTTATCCTATCTATCCATCTAACCATCTACCATGCATAAAAAAACACATCTTTTATGCCCAAAACATGTCCATCCACTCCATAACACAAGTATAAACCCAAAAATTAATAATGTATATATATAAATCTTGAATGTGTCATAATACATCCATATAATGATATATCTAAAAAATATGTACATTTCAATGGACCATATACATCATTACATGTCTCTCCTGACCCTCACATAGGGATTCTATAGATGGAATCAACTCATATCATCATGGTGTGCTCCTAGGAAGAATGATGACATGTTACGATGCCTATCCAACCAATCTCTTAGAATCTTATAGCTACATTGATCTTACTGATGCTGACCTCTTGGTTGAATACTCTCTAAAACAAGGTGCCCATTGTGCCCATGGTACTAACTCCTCATACAAACTCATATAATATCACCTAATCCATAGATCTCATTACCTTATCCAAACCTATTAATTGTTTAGGTTCTATCAATAAGTCTCTTGCCTCTACTAATTCAATCTGTGTAGTGTGTCTCTCCCTCATGTGTTTTTGAATCAATATTGGCTCATCAAGAGTCTGTGTCAATGTATATTACATGAGTAATCCTCCATATCCATCAGATATCATCATGTATATGTCCAACTTAAACTCTCCACCTATCATCATAGTCATATAATCTCTACCTATCCATCTCTCCCACCTCTATCTCCATGTAAATCGACTATGTTAGTGTCACGAGCCCTGATCTCCTTGTGTAACATGTCAATCAATATTTGGTACTATGCTAACCTAACTAGACGTGATGGCCCTTCTCCATCCCCTCCTTTATGTGTAGATATGTCACATGCCTCATATCTATATCAACCCCATCTCCCTTCCCATCACTATCAATAAACACTATAGGAGTCTCTCTTCCTCCATCTCCCCCAACCTCTCCCATCTCAACATATTTTATCTAAAATCCTCTAACATATACTACCTATGCATCCATTATATCCCATATTTGACCCCATATTCATCTCCTCATATATAATATTATTATATATCTACTCTCATAACCCTCATACATATGCCTCTACTATGAGGATATGACCTAAATGTTGCATATAATATCTACCTCCATGTCTTAGGTGGCATGTCAGGATATGTAAGTCTAAGTGGTATCTAATGATCCCACCATGCTATACAATCATATATCATCCTTGTATCTACCATATACCTCCTAGTATGAAATGTAACTATCTAAAACTATGCCCAAATCTGAGCCAAAACTCTAGAGTCAATACCTGTACCCTACTTTGCTCTCTCCTATACTAACCATGCTAAAATATGATGGCTATTTGGTATCATCTATATAATTCCAAGTTGTCTCATCACCCTATCAGGTTGGTACCATTAAATTATATACTTAGGATAACCAATAATGTAGTACTGATACATAACATATTCTAAATTTTATGCATCTTCCCTCTACTATAGATTGGCCTCTCTTTATGGCCTCCACGTAATCTAATCTAATCCTAAATCATCTATAGCCCACATTTAATAATCCACATACCCTAAATGTGTTATCTATCTCCTTATATATACATGCCATCTATAGGAAAATGGCTCCGCAATAGTCCTCCTCCTCATTTAATCTATTGAGTACTCAATCACCATGTGCTCCCACACCCATCCCTATACTAGTGTGGATAAGCCTATAGACACCCTAATTATATATACCACATGATGAAAATCCATATACAATTTTACTATTACACATGTTCCCCATGAAAAGTAAGTGGCACTATCTAGCATATACCCAATCATGTGTAATAAACCCACTAGGAATAGTCTCTTGCTCTTATCAGGTAGCACAAGCCACTGGAAATATCCATAAGAATAACTATCAAAGGATCTCTATCTAACTCCATGAAAGTATCAATGTCTATCCCACACCTCACAATAGGTATCAAGTCCTCCCCCAAAATTTGGTATAGAGTAATTGCCTATGTTCCCTCACTACATTATACCTACATCCCTCAAATAGGTATTCTAAAGATCCTCTAAACATCATCCAATTTCAAAGTTATCTAATATATAAAAAGGTTGTTGATAATGTGTTCTAAGTTATGCATACAGTTTTCATTGATGTCATGAAAGTATCATTGATGTTATTATGAGTTATCTTTGATGTTCTTGAGGTTGAGTTCATGAGTCATGTTCTTGAAAAACCTAGTGTCAAGGCATAGGCTAGGTAGCATGTTGAGGTGAGTAGTCCAAGGATTTTGAGAATAATATTGGTAAGAATTTTTATGACATGAGTATGAGGTGTTGAGACTAGTGAATGAGGTTTCAAGGTATGTTTATAGTTTAAGTGAGACTGACAATTCAAGGCCTAATGTGTAAAGAGACCTAGTATGGCCTAATGAGGGGTCAAGTTTAGTTTATAAGGTATTATATCTCATGAGATAATTATAAAAGGCATGAAAAGTTGTGTCAAGTGTGTTGACCAATTTTGAGGTCAATGTTTGAAGGAAAAAGCATGAAATGTGGTTTTGAGGTTTTTTGTGTGCACAAAATGAGGTTTTGTAGACCTGAAAAGGAATTTATTATGCTCATTAACATGTGAAACATTTTAATGAGATCATAAGAAGTTCATGGAATTTGGGTAAGGATCCAAGTTCATGTTTACAAGTATTAGTTTCTATATTATGGGCCCAAGCTTTATGAATGATCATTAATACTATAAGGTGGTCTAAACCCTCGTAAAACCCTCATATTGACCCAATATGAAAGATATTGATATAAATGGATGAAAATGAATAATATTATGTATTTTTATGATTGGATCATATATAGGACTCTCCCAGGTACCTCCAAGTGGCATTGGTCTATTAGAAGAGTGAGTGGAAGCTATAGGAAATTCTTTGTTTCTCAATTTTTTGATGTAGTAGGTAGGGTTGACCAAGTCAAATAATGAAAGTGGATAGAGGTTTAATATTGAGACTTATATATTATTACCATGGTGGTTTTTTATCAAGTTATATAATTTAAATATGATAAACTATTCATGTAAGTTGGCTTATCACTAAAAGGCCTAGTGAGGAAAATAGTGAGAAAAATAGGTATAAGTGGGAATGAGATTAGGGATGTGTTTCCATGGATTAGGGATGGATCCAATTGAAATAGGTTTTTTTAAAAGACATGTAACACATATAATTATTATATAGAAGTTTTGTAGATGTGTGTGTATGGTATAAAATTGCTCTCTATCTGACTTGTCTAACATAGTGAGGTCTGTGTATAGTGAAGCCATGAGATAGGTTTGTAAGACCAATATTGATATTTGAGATTATAATATATTTATTTTAATTTAATATAATAATGTTATAGGATAATATAAACCCATTGGAAGTTTATGAAAGTGAATCTATAGGTGTTATAAGTCATTATTTCCATGACTGTGTTTTGGAGCATTCATGCAGTTTTTTTGTCAATAAGATTAATGTTCCTAAGTCACTATGCTTAGAGTTGAAGAATATAATGAACATTAATTTATTATATAGGTATCATAGGTTCATTTTAATTAATTTTTATTCATGATATATTCTTATTAAGTGTGAAAAGTCAAAGGTTCTTGATTGGTTTTTTAGCCCTATTTGTAGTTCTAAGTGAGCATATGGAAGTGGTCATTTTGAGGTCTTTTCCATATTTGGTGAAATATAATGAACATGGTGATGACCCTAATGTAATTTAGGATATATAAATATTATTTTATGATATTTTTGTTTGAGAAAATTGGTTGTGTGCTTCATTTTTGGTTGGCATACTTTTTGGCAGTAAGAAGGCCTAACTATGAGTAGGCCTAATGGTGTGGTTCAAATAGTGAAATGAGATAAATGGTTTTGGAGACATATGGTGAGAGTATTATGGATATAATTAAATCATGTTTGAATTTTTTAATCCATTTATTGAGGCTCAATATGTTCCAATGTGTTCAAGGTGAAACATGTGCTTTGAGAAAGCCTAATTGCATTAGGTCTCTATTAGGCCTAATGATGGTTTTGGTCCTTATGAGTGGTGACTTACATATGTAATGGTAGTTTCTCCTATGAAGTGTTTTTTTTTAATTTATTCCAAGAGTGATTCAACTATGGATGGGTTTGTGTTTAACCAAGGTTTTTGAAAGCAAGAGTTTAGTATAAGAAGAAGGTCTAATAAGCCTAAGTTGATTAGTTAGAATATTGATGAGGTGAACAAAATGATATATAAGTTTTGAAACCAAGTAGAGGGATTTAAGTCCATTAGAGAGGTTTTTTTAATATGTAATGAAGTTATAACAATGATTCTATAGATGATTATCAAGTTCATATGACCTAAATCTATCAATAAGAGGGTTAGTTGAGCGAAGAGGCCTAATAGGTTGTTTGATAGAGATAGAAGAGTGTGAAGATAAAAAGAAGGTGATCATCATAAGTTAAGTAAGAAATAGGTGATAAAAGTTTCCATGTGGCTTTAGTTTGTCTTGAGTCACCAAGGGTGTTGGTGCCTCCTTGCAAGGTGGTGCTTACTAAAGGCCTAGTTGAGTTGGTATTTGACTTGTAAAGGGTTCGTGCTCCTTGTGGGGTTGGTGCCTCACTAAATATCAATTAATTTATTATAAGAATATAGTCCAAGATATGAGTCATTGAGTTTTATTCCTCATGAGGGTTTTCCACATAACTCTTGTGTTCATGTGTTATGTTCCTGCTTCATGCTCATATGAATGGTTAATTATGCATTACTATATCTCTATATTAGTTTGAATGATTAATGAATGATAAGTGGAATTGAAAGAAAATTTTATACACTGGTTCACTCCCCCTTCTTATTGGTTTTAATTCTAATAATTGGTATCAAATCAGGTTCCTTGTACAGGCCTAATAGCCTAAAGGAAATCTTTGAAGCACATGTATGGATTGTGATAATGGAATTATTTATTATGATTGAAATGAAGATCTATCCATAGTAATTAAAATAGATTATAAATGTTATTAAAAAGAGAAGAATCATATGGAAGAATGCACCCAACTTAGAATGAAAGTAAGGTCTTTAGAGGTACAAGTAGAGAAAAATATAATCAAGATGAAGACTTATCAGAAATTTGAGGAGAGTATTAGAAAGCTTAAAAATATTTTGAACAGTCAAAGGTTCTCTTATGATAAGAGAATTATTGGTTTAAAATAAGACCAAAAGGATTTTAAGGAGAGTTAGTTTCCAGAATTCAATGATCTATCAAAGAGTGATAATGCTGAAGAATAAAGACCTATGTAAAAGTAGTCAGGTTTGAAGTTAATCATCAACAAGCCAAGAAAGGTTTTATTCAATTAAAAGATATCAAAGGCAATGGTGTATCATCCAATGACCATCAAAAGATAAATGAGATTAGAAAGTCAAGGTATTTGGATTCCTTCAATAGTTGTTATTTCTTATGTGGTCAATTTGAACGTAGAGCTATAGACTATAGATGGATAAGTAGAATATTATGTTATAACTACAACCAAAGAAGACATATTGCAATAAAGTGAAAGATAATACCTATGAGGAAGACTGGTCAAGTTAAGAAGACATGTAGTCATGGTACTAAACAATGGATCAATAAAGCAAACCCTATGAGTAAGATGAAGGAGAAGCAAGGATCTAGAGGAGAAGAATCTATGATAGCTCAAACTACCTTTCATATTTAGAATGAATATTTTATGTGGTACATAGACAATGGATATTCAAGTCACATGACAAGAGATAAGAGTAAATTCATCACTTTGAATAAGAATTCCATAGGATTAGTGAGGTTTGGAGATAACACATCTGCTAATATAGTTGGCAAAGGTGATTTGAGCTTGGACAATGGGAAGACCAAGATATAAAATGTATTGTATGTAGATGTATTGAAACACAACTTATTGAGTGTAAGTCAAATGTGTACCCAAGGACATACCCTAACTTTTCATGACAAAGGATGCAAGATAAAGAAATAAAAATTAGGTAGATTGATGGCCAAAGCCAAGAGAACTGAGAACAACCCATATGTATTTAAAGATATCACAAAAGAGAAGTGATTCATGATCAAGGTATATAAAATTTAGCTATGGTATAGGAGGTTAGGTCATATTAACTTTTCCAATCTACTCAAGATCAGATACAAGGGATCCATGAAGAACATGCCCAAAATTTACAAACCTATAGATGCCCTTTTCAAGGCATGTCAACATGGTAAGTAAACTAAGAGGAGATTTAAGTCTAAAGAATAATCTACTACTAGACCTTTATAACTAACTCATACTGATCTATGTGGTTCTACAAATATTCAAAGCATTTAAGGTGACATATACTTCATGTTGCTTATAGATGACTTTACAAGAATGGGTAACATTCTTGAAAGAGAAGTCAGAAGCTCTAGGTAAGTTCAAAACTTTCAAGGCTTTAGTTGAAAATGAGTTGAATGTGAAGATCATGTGCCTTATGTCTGACAAAAGAGGATATTTTTAGTCAAATGACTTTGATAAGTATTTTGAGGTCAATGGAATAAGAAGATAGTTCTTAACTGCTAGAACACCTCAATAGAATGGGGTAGTTGAAAGAAAGAACATAATAGTTTAAGAAATGGTAAGGACCATGTTGATTGAGTTAAAGTTTTCTGATGGCTACTAGATAGAAGTTGTGGGTGCTATAGTTTACACTTTGAACAAAGGACATATTAGGATAAATGGTGATAATACTCCATATGAATTATGGAATGGTAGACTTGATAGTGTTGGACATTTTAAGGTATTTTCAAGTAAGTGTTATATCAAGAGAGATGAGGACTTATGCAATTTTGACTCAAGGTCTTATGAAGGTATTTTCTTGAGATATTCAATAGTTAGTTCTACCTATAAATGATACAACAAGATGTTGAAAAAGATAGTGGAAAGCATAAATGTAAAGATTGATGAGACAAAAAAATCATATTCTCAGTCAAGAAATGATGAAGGAACAATAGAGATAGATGAGGATGAAGAAGAAATTGAGGTGAGAAAGGACTCAAAAGGTCCTTATAGGTAGATTAAAAAATATCATCTTAAATCTTAGATAATTGGAAATAAGAATGTAGGTATACAAACAAGAAGAATAATGGTGAGTAATGATCAAGAGAATACTGCCTTAGTGTTTAACTTTGAACCTAAAAGCTATGTAGAAGAAAGTGAAGATAGGTTTTGGATAGATTGAATGAGGAGTTAAATCAAATTGAGAAGAATGAGACTTGGGAGTTAGTACCTAAGCCTAAAGAGAAAAATATCATTGGTACAAAATGGGTGTTCAGAAACAAGTTGAATGAGAACAGAGAAGTCACCATAAACAAGGCTAGACTAGTATGCAAGGGATATTCTCAAGTAGGAGTGAACTTTGAGGAAACCTTTTCTCTAGTAGTAAGGTTAGAAGTTATTAGGTTGTTTATTTCCTATATAGGTTTCAAAGGCTTCAAGATATACCAGATGGATGTTAATTTAGCTTTCCTAAATGGGAACTTGGAGGAAGAAGTGTACATTAAGCAACCTGAGCATTTTATACTGAATAATAAAAAGGACTATGTTTTCAAGTTGAATAAGGATCTGTATGGTGTAAAATAAGCCCCTAGATCTTGGTATGCTAGATTAGACAATTATCTTTTGGACCAAGGTTTTAAGAGAGGTGTTGAAAATAGTAACTTGTATATCAAGATTGATATTGACCATCAGTTGATAGTGGTGGTCTATTTGGATGATATAATATTTTGTAGAAACAATGAGAACATGACCAAGGCCTTTGTAGAGGTGATGAAATCAAAATTTGAAATGTCTATGCTTGGAGAATTATCCTTTTTTTTGGGCTTCAAATAGTCAATCTAAAAAAGGTATATTCATTTTATATGTTAAGTATATAAAATAAATGTTAAAGAAGTTTGAAATGGAATATTTCAAGGGTGTAAGTACACCTATGGTTACATGACGTAAGTAAACAAGGAGGATGAATATTCAAAAGTTAATTAGATAAAATATAGATCAATGATTGGGAGTTTGTTATCTACTACTGCCTCTAGACTTGACATCATGTAAGTAGTAGGTCTTGTCAGAAGATTTCAAGTAGATCCTAAGAAAATTCATCTACAATCAATCAAGGGGATATTAGGTATCTCAAGGTAACTATGGAGTATCGATTTTAGTACCCAAGGAGTAAGAAGTTTGATTCAATAGCGTATACAAATGAAGATTCGTTTGGGAATCTAGATGCTAGAAAGAACACTAGTAGAGGATCCTTATTCTTAGGTGAGTGCCTAGTTTAATGGATAATCAAGAAGCAACCATTAGTGGCTTTATCTACTTGTGAGGCTGATTACATTACAGTAGCTTCATGTTGCACTCAGGTGCTATGGATGAGACAAACCTTAAGAGACTAAAAAGTGGATTTTGATGGTCCTAGTCCTATTTTTTATAATAATACTAGTGCCATAATAGTTTCAAATAATCTTGTCATGCATTCAAGGACAAAGAACATTCCTATCGAGTACCATTTATTAAGGTAATAGGTAAGTGAACAAAGTATTAAGCTTGAATTTATGTCTATCAAGGATCAAATTGTAGATATCTTGACTAAGCCTCTTCTAAAGGTTAATTTTGAACATATGAGATAGGAATTGGGTGTGATTCCTACTTCTAGTATTCACTAAGAAATTTAATTGCTTAGAGGGAGTTAATAAGGAGGTGAGCTCCAAGATTAGGAAATAAGTGCACAAGCTGTGAGGTCAAAGGGGGAGTCATATCAATTTATCAAGAATAAGATGTCTGAGGTATGCATTGCAATAGGGGGAGCTTATTTATATGATATTTTATTCTTTTTTATTTAGTTTTTTTTGCATCTAGTGCTTTGTCATTAATTTTAAAGGGGGAGTATCCTAGTAAGATAAGCTTTTTTAAATGGTTGCCATCAATGAAAAAGGGGGAGATTATTGAAAATGTGTTCTAAGGTATGCATGGAGTTGTTATTCATGTCATGTAAGTGTCATTGATGTCATTTTGATTTATATTTGATGTTCTTGAGGTTAAGTTCATGAGTCATGTTCTTGAGAAACCTAGTGTGAAGGCCTATGCTTGGTAGCATGTTGAGGTGAGTAGTCTGAGGCTTGTGAGAAGAAGATTGGTAGTGTGTGAGAATGGTATGAAGTTTTATGACATGAGTATGAGGTGTTGAGGTAAGTTAAATAGGTTTTAATTATGTTCAAGGTTTAAGTGTGATTGGTAGTTTAAGGCCTAATGTGCAAAGAGACCTAATGTGGCCCAATGAGGGGTCAAGTTTAGTTTATAAAATACTAGAGTTCATGAGATAATTATTAGAGGTGTGAAAGGTTGTTTTAAGTGTGTTGACCAATTTTGAGGTCAAAATCTAAAGGAAAAATAATTAAATGTGATTTTGAAGTTTTTTATGTGCACAAAATGAGGTTTTACAGACCCAAGAAGGATTTTCTTATGCTCATTGACATGTTAATAATTTGCATGAGATCCTAATAAGTTTATGAATTTTTTTAAAGATCCTAGATCAATTTTCCAAGAAATATTTTTTAGATTAAGGGCCCAAGCTTTATGAATGATCGTTAAGATTATAAGGTGGTCTAAACCCTTCTAAAACCCTCATAATGACCTGATATGGAAGATCTTGGTAGAAGTAGATTATAATGGATTGTATGATCTATTTTTAGTGTTATAAAATGTAAATGACTATACTAGGTACCTTTAGGTGGCATTGTTCTATTATAAGAGTGAGTGGAAGCTACAAGAAATCCCTTGTTTCTCACTTTTTTGATGTAGTAGGCAGGGTTGACCAGGTCAAAGTATGAAAGTAGATGGAGGTTGAAGATTGAGACTTATATATTATGACCATGGTGGTTTATAAGTAATTTATATACTTAAAATATGTTAAAATAGTCATATAAGTTATCCTATCATTAAAAAGGCCTAGTGAGGAAGATAGTGAGAAAAATAGGCACAAGTGGGAATGCGATTAGGGATGTGTTGCCATGGATTATGGATGGATCCAATTAAACTAGGATGTTTTTCAAGACATATAACATATATACCTATTGTATATGAGTTTTGAATATGTGTGTGTATGGCATAAAGTTGCTCTTAATCTGACTTGTCTAACACAGTGAGATCTGTGTATAGTGAAGCCATGAGATTGGTCTATAAGACCAATATTGATATTTGAGATTATAATATTTTATTTTAATTTAATATAATAATGTTTTATGATCATATAAACCCATTTTAAGTTGATTAAAGTGAATCTATAGGTGTTCTAAGTCATTGTTTCCATGACTATGTTTTGAAGCATTCAGGCAGTTTTCTGTGTTAATAAGATTGATGTCACTGAGTCACTATGCCCAGAGTTGAAAATATAATGCACATGAAGTTTTTATATAGGTATCATAGGTTAATTTTAATGAATTTTTATTCACTATAAATTTCTATGGTGTAAAAATTTAAAGGTTCTTGACTAGTTTTTTAGGCTTATTTGTAGTTCTAATTGAGCATATGGAAGTGGTTAGTTTGAGGTCTTTTACCCTATTTGGTTAAATATAATGAACATGGTGATGACCCTGATGTAATGGAGGTTATATAAATATTATTTTATGGTATTTTTTTTGATAAAATTGGTTTCATGCTTCATTTTTGGTTGGTAGACTTTATGGCAATAAGAAGGCCTAATTGTGAGTAGGCCTAATGGTGTGGTTCAAGGAGTGAAATGAGATAAATGGTGTTGGGAACATAAGGTGAGATTATAAATGGTATAATTTAAGTATTTGTGAATTTTTTAATCCATTTATTGAGGATAAATATGTTCCAAGGTGGTCAAGGTGAAACATGTGCTTTGAGAAGGCCTAATTGCATTAGGTCTCTATTAGGCCTAATGGTGGTTTTGGTACTAATGATTGGTGATCAACATATGTAGTGTTTTTTTCTCTTATGAAACATGTTTTTAATCTATTATAATTTTTATACAAGTGTATATAGGTTTGTGGTCTACCAAGGTTTATAAAATCAAGAGTCAAGTATTAGAAGAAGGTTTGATAGGCCTAATTTGATTAGTTAGAATATTGATGAGGTGAATGAATGATAAAGAAGTTTTTAAACAAGGTATAAGGATTTAATACCATAATATAGGTGTGTTTAATATGTCATGAGGTTATAATAGTGATTATATAGATGATGATTAAAGTCATATGACCTAAATGTGTCAAGAAGAGGGTTAATTGAGCGAAGAAGCCTAATAGGTTGTTTGAGAGAGATAGAAGAGTGTGAAGAGAATAAGATGATAATCATAATTTGAGTAATAAATGGGTGTCAAATGTTGATTATAGGTTCTAGGTGGCTGATTTGGTACTAAGTCACCTAGGGGGTTGGTGCCTCCTTGCAAGTTGGTGCTTGCTAAAGGCTTAGTTGAGTTGGTGCTTGACTAGTGAGGGGTTGGTGCTCCTTGTGGGGTTGGTGCCTCACTAAGTATTTATTAATTTCTTATAGGAATTTAATCTAAGCTATGTATTAGTGGGGTTTATCCCCCATGAGGGTTTTACACATAGCTCTTGTGTTCATGTGTTATGTTCCTACTTCATGCTCATATGAATGGTTGATTATGCATTGTTATATCTCTATATTAGTTTGAATGATTAATGAATGATACGTGGAATTAAAATAAAAGTTTGTATACTGATTCACCCCCACTCTTAGTGGTTGTGATTCCAATAAAATTTAAATTTATTGGTCTCACTATGCTAACACTTAGCCAATGTAGTCAAATATGCCCTATTGACCTATACCTCAAACACACACACACACACACACACACACACACACACACACACACACACACACACACACACACACACACACACACACACACATGTCAATCTAGTCACCTCTAGTACTCCTAACTCATAGTCAGTATATCTCACCATCAGCTTAAGTGTTCTCAATCATCTCTCTCATGTGCATTAAATTATTAACCTCTCTTTCATACAATTAAATACAACATATTATTAATCCTATTTATTTATAAATCCCACCTACAATCCCATTATTTATTCATTTTTCATCATACCCAATCACATAAATTTTTAGTTTGAACTTCTAATAAATTCACCATTTTGACAAATTTGTTGAGCTTTTCAATGATTTTGATAAAGTTTTTTGATGAATTTTCTAAACTTTTAAATAATTTTTATAATGCTTTTGATGAATTCACCAATACTTTTGATGAATTCAACTTTCCTACTTTTAGACATTATTTTTGGTGAATTTGCTATTTACCTTGAAGAATTCACCAAAATCAATGATTAATTCACCGTTACGTAAATATTTTAAAAAAAAACTTTACATTACATTGAATGCTAATCTAACTTAAAAAAAATAATAAATTGTTACCACATCCTTACTCCCATATGGCCTCTAATGCACTTTTATGCGCTCACTATGATGACTATCCACTAGAATTTGGTCTATTTTCCTCTCTAACCCTAGAGTAAAATCAAACAATTTCAATCTCCAAATAAATCATGAAAAAATGAATTTGCATAAATTATTTTTTAAAAAACCCCCATTCCTATTTATAATCTACTTCATCATCCAAATATTTTCCCTTCCAAATCATTATTTTCACATTCACAATAATTTTTCTCCAAAATTTGGCCAATAATTAATCAAAGTGATGAAATCTTTATCACTACTTTGAACTGTGAATCTTGTAAAATTTATACACCATAAAAACTCTATATTTGATTAGCCATAACTTACCATCATTAGGATATATCATTGCCACATCTACTCATGCAACCCTTAAGTCTTGAGTACCATCCAAGTATGTAGTTAGTGAACAAGAAATATTAATTTTATGATCTCTTCTCTAGTTTTTTAATAGCTAGGGGAAATTCATTTTACACATGTTAATCTTGTAAGTACTGTATCAATTTTAGTACTTTGGTTTATTGACTGTATTTTTTTTGGATTATTCCTTAGGAGTTTTAAGGGTCCCAGGCCCTTTTAACAAAAAGATTCAAAAAAGAAACTAAAATGGTCTAGCTAAGCATATAATCATGCTAAGGCATTTGAGTAAACCAACAAAATAGGTTTTTAACAAAACCAAACTAAAAGACAAATAATATATAACTTATACTAGTATTAATAACTAGATATGACCATTATTTATAAAAAACTAACTTATAACTTCTTACTCTAAAATAACTAGCTCTATCATTTTTCCTTGACTGGGCAACACATTCTCCATCATACACACCTATTCCAACTTACCAATACTATCATCCAACACAACCTTATTCTTCCTATCCTTCACTCTTCCAAACTTTACCAACTTCCTATTTGCTAGCTCACCTTCAGGCTGCTTGATAGAAAAAAACCAACCTTTTATGAACTTACCCTAGATCCTATCAACACTACTACTACTTACCCTTCCACCATGGAGGAGATTTAAACTATCCTCATGCCACATCTTTTCCTATCCATTTGATGGCCTTAACCCTATCTAGTGAATGCCTTATCACTCTCCATTCTTCAAGCCCTAGAATGGGCTTAATCAAGCCTTCAATTACTAGTATACTTATTCCCTATTTCTCTAAAACATCCATCTACACCACACAAGCTACTTCAACATCTTTTGAAAAATCTAATAGAGATAAGAAAATAATCTCTAATTCTCAAAACATAGCCAAAGGAATAAAACCCAATAAATCTCTCTAAATAAAAGGCAATGTTAATAAAGGTCCTAATGGAAGGGCATCCAATTCCTCCACTAACTCTAATCTATACTCAGGCCACATGAAAAAATAAATCATTGCTAGCACTTGATCCCTATCTGACATTATCAAGCATAAATTTATTGCAAAGAGAGAAGCCATGTCTAATTTTACTCTAACTCTCCCACTTTGTAGCAAAAAATCCACACCTAACACTTGTTCTATTGCTTTTGCCACTTCTGAAGAAGGAACCAAAAAAACATTGGACAACCATGTTATTAACATAGACCTGAAAAAACCCATTTCATAGATCTTGGCTCTTCCAAAGGCAAGAGGCCAACTAACAAATTTCAAGGTAAACTGATCTATCACACTAAAGCTCTAAATACTAAGACTCCACACCAAAAAGGAAAGCTAATGCAACCACCTAGCTAGAATGCCTTGTGCTTGACATTACTACCAATAAATGCCCATGCCACAAATTGAAAAAAATCCATAATGAGAGGGATAAACCCATCCTATCACTTAATTCCCAATAAGCCGATGCCATCAAAACATCATCCTACATGTGTAAATTTATGTCATCTATGGCACTTGAAGGATGTTGCCACCCAAAGGACACTTTGTCCTTGTAATCTAAAATCAAAATTTAGATTCAATAGTGATTTTTCATTTTTTTAATTATATTTTGAAAAATTATTAAAAATAAAAAAAAATTAAAACAACACACAAAACCATCTAAAGATATCAACAATATAGAATGATTTTAAAAAAGCATTTATAATATTGATATAACTCGTTAGAATTCAATCTACTCAAAAAAGTCTATAGTCTTCCCATCTATTGCTAACATTATCCAGCCTTTCCTCCTCACATTGGTTTATAGTGACATTAGCCAAAAAATCCCCTACTTTATTGCTCTCTCTAAAAAATGATTACAATTCCATCCTTCAAAAAATTCTAGCTTAGGCCAAATGATGTCTATTATATTAACAATCTTCCAAAATTTTGCCTTCAAGTTAGACAAAGCTAGAATAACCACTTACGAATCTCCTTTAATTTATAGAAAAGATATTCCACAATCCAAAGCCATATTAACCCTTTCTTCTAGAGCTTGAGCTTTAGATTTTTTATTAGTTCCATCTAGAAGTTTAAGGGAAAGAGATCTAATTAGTGAACCACTACAGTATTTTATAACACATCTTGCCCCTGAGGCACCTAGATTACCTCTACAAGCTTCGTCAAAGTTTAGTTTAAACCATCCAAATTTTAGAGGAATCTAGGTTGCATCCTTCCTATTTTTCTTATCGACTATTGACCCCTAAATGAGAAGGATTTTAATGAATTTATAATTAGCACACATTTGAATATCCCATTGTAAAAGAATACCCTTATTTTTGAGAAGTTGTGAAGACACTACTTCTAAAATGGACATCTCTATATCTCATAGGATAATAAAAAGAAATCAATTTTTACCTTCAAGATATGAGCTTTCCTTTCTTTCCATATCGACCAAATAAGAATCACTGGACTACATCTCCATAGGCTATATAAGGCATTCTTTACTTATCCAATATGCCAAGATACAAATGCTTTAAAAAGAGATTCTGGCCAAGCCCATCTCCAATTAACCCTATTACAAAGCTAGACCTAACACCATTGTGCAAATGAATAATTAAACAAAGATGGTCAATCATATCTTCTTATTCTTTACAAAGACAACATCTAAAAGGGATAAGAAACCTAATTTTTCTTAGATGATCTTGTGTCAAAATACACCCATGGACTACCAACTAGACAAATGCCCCCACTTTTTGCAAGCCCTTTTTACTCCAACAAAGGAAACTATTCTAATTTGAGGCATCATCTTCCACTTCCACCATATAATAACCTAATCTAACAGAGTATATACCTATTTTAGCATCAATCCAATGAAGTTGATGCTCTTTATTTTTTATAAATATTTTCCTTAATTTAAGATAGGATTCCAAAAAAATAATTTCTTCTTGTGGAACTGGCATCTTTTGTAAACTTTTCCAGCTACTAACAATATTACAAGAAGCTGAAACCTGAATTACATAATCCCTCACTGAACTACCCCAATGATTTTCTAAATAAGCTTTTATCTAGCTATTTGCAAATTCTTTTGCTAAAGGTTGATGGCCATTCCAAGAGTCCAACCAAAAATAAGCTTTTCTCCCATTATTCACTATCCACAAAATATGCTGCTCTATCATCGATCTGCACTTTAACATGAAATTCCAAATATAAGAGCCTCTGGGAGGATCAATAGTAGAAATTATTTTTTTTGAGGAATTTGAATCAAGGTATTTCACTCTAAGCAGCATATACCATAGTGTTCCTGAACTAATTGCCATTTGCCAAACCAATTTAGCTCTTAGAACTGAAATTTGTAAAGAAAGATCCTTAATCTTGACCCCTCCTTTCCTTTTCCTCTTACACACACTTTCCCACTTCATCAAGGGATTTTTTTTCTCTTCCCCACAACCTTGCCAAATAAAATACTTCATAATTTTATTTATGGAATTAACAATATATTTTGGAGGGGAGAACATAGAAAAATAATAAATGGGAAGATCACTTAAAATAACTTTAATTAATGTAATTCTCCCTACTAGAGAAAGCCATCTACCTTTCCACAAACTCAAATGGGAATTAAATCTATCTATCAAATTTTTACAAATATTTTTGGAGCCTAATCCTTTAAAAAATGGAACCCCAAGATATTTACTTGGAAGCTTCCCAATCTTAAAGCCAAGAATCCTGCTTAAATTCTTTTCCACCCTTTTATCATAATTTACAAAGTATATTTCTTGCTTCATAGTTACACAATTTTTTTAATTTTCCTTGCTTCTTCTATCGTTGCTTTGCCAAAAATAAAAGTATCATCTATAAATTGATGATGAGTGAGGAAATCAAAGTTATCAAACACTTTTAGCCCCTAAAGTCTAGCTTGGCCATGTGCTAATTTTACTATTTTCCCCAAGGATTCAAGCATAATGATTAAAATAAAGGGAGATAAAGGATCTCCTTACATCAAACCTCTTGAGATGGAGAAGAAACTAGATGGGACTCCATTAACAAGAATTGAAAATTTAAGATTGGACACACAGCTGAAAACCTAGTCACACCAATCTTTACTAAAACCAAATTTGAGCATAATTTTAAAGAAAAAATGCTAATTGACTTGATCATAGGCTTTGCTAATATCTAGTTTTATCATCATACCATTCTAATGATTATAATTAAAGAATGTATTATTTTTTGAGTAACAATAATACCATCTTGAATACTTCTACCTGGAACAAAACTTGATTGTTCACTAGAGATCATTTTTTCTAGAAGTGGTTTCAATCTTTCACCTATAACTTTGGAAATGATCTTGTAAATAATATTACACAAAGCCACTAGTCTATAATCCATAATGTAATTCTAAGATTCACCTTTAGGAAATAATGAAATAAAAGTGGTATTAATTTTAGGTTGTACTTTAGGTTTTAACCTTGATTCTTCTACCATTTCTACAACGTCCATACCTACTATTTCCCAGAAAGACTGAAAGAAAGTTGCTGAAAAACCATCAGGTCCTGGAGTTTTATCTTTCACCATTGTAAATATCACCTTTATAATTTATTATAAAGAAAATGGTGATACCATTCTATCATTTATTTCTTGAGAAATTACTACCAATATATCTTGAAGAAAATTATTTTAAACATGCAAATTAGAATAAGCTTCATCATTCAATAAATTCTTGAAAAAAATGACCATTTCGTTCCTGATCTCCTTTGGTGATTCCAATGCCAAACCTTTCCATAATAGAATATAAGCTATTATATTAACTTTTATCTTA
Source organism: Torreya grandis (assembly GCA_037957365.1). NCBI lineage: Eukaryota > Viridiplantae > Streptophyta > Pinopsida > Cupressales > Taxaceae > Torreya > Torreya grandis. Next base: position 1,830,237 of record JARHVA010000930.1, on the reverse strand, counting down.
TTTTTTACTGATTGATGAAAAAATGCCAAATTTTGATCACCTTCTTTCAGCCAATTCTCCCTTGATTTTTGTTTTTAGTAAATTTCTTCCCAACAAAGAATTTATTCATACTCACTAGCCAACTTTTTTTCCAAGTTAAAATCAACCACATCCACACCTGTTTGAATTTTTTTCTCATTTAGAGAGTTTAACTTTGATTCAATCTTGGATTTCTCTTTAAAAATATTCTTAAAGTGGTTTTTATTCCAAAATTTTAACTTTTCCTTCAAGAATTTAAGGCATTTAGCCATCTGCACCATTTTAGAACCTTGGGGAAGCGGACAACTCTTCCACCAAACTTTAAACTAGTTAAAAATATAATGATCATGCAACCACATTAATTAAAACTTAAAAGGACATATTTCTAGGGGAGAATCAAATTTAATAGAAAGAACAAGCAGAAGATGATTAGACCCAGGAAATTGAGAGACCTAGTAATCCAATTTTCTATTATATTGAATCCAATTTGAGGAGGAAAAAACATGTCCAATCTTTCCAAAATATTTTATTTTCCCAATATTCTATTATTCCAAGTAAACCAACCTAAATTTGGAACAATATCTTCCATATTATTTTGCTCTAAAAAGGAACCAAAATCTTGACTTGCCTGAGAAGCAGAAAAATGATCTCCTTGCTTATGTTCTTGACTCAAAATGATGTTAAAATCACCTCCCAACACTACCTTATCCTGCTGAAAATTTGTTAGAAAAATAGATATTTCTTCCCACATAGCTAATTTAGGTCTACTTCCTTAAGGACCATAAATGTTAACCAACATGAATTGTAAATCAGACTAAAAGCTAGAAAATTTTCCTACTTGCTAGAATTGATCGGATGCCAAAATATCAATTTTAAAAGAAAAGGGGACTAGATTACAGTTAGTCCTCCTAAAACCCCCTAGGATTCCATAAATATCCCTTGCCAACATTTCCCTAGAAAGCTCAAACATCCTTCCTCTTCATTTTTTTAAAGTTTTGTTCCTTGTAACAAAAGTATATCAAGTTTTTCTAAATTCAGAAGGTGCTTAACAAGCCTCCTTTTATTAGGGGCATTTAAGCCCCTAACATTCCAAGAGATAACCTTCATATTGACATAGGGGGGAATTCCACCCCTACTTTTGAACATCAAGAAAACCTTATAGAGTACCTTATGTTCCTGTTAGAACTTCCCCTTTAGTATGTGCTGCTTTCTTTTTTCTACCTAATTTACTTTATAGGCCCCCATTGTGTTTTTAAATTTTGATTTTAGATTGAGAAATAGTCAAAACTTCTTTAGAATTCAAATCCCCTTCTAAATATTCTTCTACCTCTTCTTCTAACTCTATTTCAAAGACAGATCCTTACTCCTCATCACTATGAGCTGCGTGCTCTTCCTGCTCAATCCCTCTCAACTCCTTTTCCTTTTCTAATACCATATAAATTTTTAGAACCATTTCTCTAATATTTAGTGATTATTTCTCAAGGAAATCACATTATTTAATCATTAAGGTTGAGGAACTAAATTTTTTAGAACCAATTTTCACTAGCACATCTTCTGTTGCTTTAATTTTATCTGATAAACTAACTCCATTTGGCTGTTCCTTAGGCATTTCTTTACGTTCTATTTCAAAAAATTGAAAAGGAAACTTCCTCCGTTTAGGAATTACCTTTGGTTTCAATTGAGGGCCAAATTTGATAGTCTTTGTTTGAAGGGTGCTCCTATTTATCTTACAAAATTTCTAAATATGCCCTAGTTGATGACAATTGTAACATCTGAAAGGAATATTATCTACATAAACCCTTTACTACCACTCTCACCCTATAATTTTGATAATAACAAACTCAGGAATATTTTGATCTAGATCAAGTTCAACCCTAACCCTAACATAAGTATCTCTCTCCCCTTTAAATGACACAACATCTATTTAAATCACTTCTCCTACCATGTTACCCAAATCCAACAAACAATCCTCATTCTAATATTCCAAAGGAAGCCCATAAAATCTTAGCCAGGTGGGATAACTCCCTTTTCTATATTTTAGTAGATGAAAATTAGGGCTCCATTTTTGAATCCAAATACTCATACCTTTAAAGACTAGTTTTTCACTTAAAAAATTTCATCTTTGACTTTTTTAGATGAAAAGGTAGCTATAAAAAAACCTTTTGGAAAAAAATTCACCTTTAATTCCTTACCCCATTTATCTTTAACCCAGAGTTTTATGGCTCAGATTGATGGCGATTTATCAGTGTATTTATAGATTAGGACGCATTTTGATAGATTATGAATCTTAGAGATAAAATGATTCAAAGACCAATCTAGGGTTTTAGTTGCTCCTTTCTTCGCCCCTAACCCTAGTGTCACATCCAGGCCAAATTACTTAGAGACTAAATTATCATGGCCTTCCTTCCTAAGAGGGGATTTTTCATGAAATTATTCTCTAACCTCTTCTTCCAAAACCTTTACAAAAAGATTAGTCTCTTCAATGACCTACTACTCTTGCTGAATCTGGCCTATCTTCTTTCCTTTCCACTTTTTACCTAATTTGCCTCCATTCTCATCCTCATTACACCATTACTTATTTTCCTCTATCACTACTTCCAAAATTTTTGATTCATTTTTTTCCCATGATTTCCTCCTATTTTACCTTTTGCATTCCCTAGTTTTTGGCAAGGAAGCAAAACTGAGCCTCGAAGACCTTCTACGGGCTTTCTTTTCTCACCTTACAAACCCTTTTGTTGATCCTTCTCCATCGTTCCATTTTTTACCTCTCCACTCACTCCTTAGTTTGCTTTCCCCATTCACTCCTCCCTAATTTATTGACTATATTACTTATAACCACATTGTAATTTTTTTATTCACATCATTTTGAACATTTATTTTCTTTCCCACATGAACACTTGAGGGGGAATCATCATGTTCATTTTCATTTATCTAGGGAAATTTTTTATCCATAATAATTAATGCTTTACTATGTTTAATATTTTTCAAAATAGTATTTATTTACAACACCATTTCAAAGAGGAGAAAATGTAGACACCTGGATTTCACCATTTAGTGTCAAAATCAAGTTTGACATGGTAACCCTTCATCTTCTATAATTTAAATTCAAATTAACATCGCTTCCCTCCAAAATTCAAATAATTTATTAATTCTTAATTAATTAATTATTTTTATGTACACCTATTTTCCTCCAAAACTAATTAAAAAATCTAGATCTTTCCCCTCACCCAGACATCCTTCATATTTGTCTCAACTATGTGTTGACTCATTCAACCACCTTCTTCAACTTCCTCAACTATCTTGTGAGTCATCTTACTACATTTCCAAATTTAAGCTAACTCAATCGACTAGCTTGACCCATTCTTGCTGACTCACTCAACCAACTCCCCTTTATTCTTAACCCATATAATTGGTCATCATCATCATGGGTGAGGACTAATTCCAAACATTTGATTATTTTAATAATTCAACAAATTAAAATAATCCTCAACCATCTAATTAACCTCTCGTAAACCTATAAATTGACATGTAATCCATCATTTTCAATCATCTAAAATCAAGCTCATGAAGTGATATCAAATTATCAAGTGAATCCAACCAAATCAAATCCATAAAAATCCTCTTGGATTACAAAATTCTTCCCAATTATATTTGATTTGGAAATAAGTTGATACACCACATTAACATCTAAGATCAAATCTACCATTGATCACATAATGGAGATGGTGATGAACTTGCTTCTTATTTTGTAATTTTCTTTGTAGTTTTTATCTTATTTGTTACTAATTTATGTTTAAAGTTAAGTTTAGTATAATTTAGATTAGAATTAATTTCTATATGTTTTCTTATCAAGCTTGCATTCTAGATTTTATGCATACACACCTATGCTCTTGGGTATCAAGTTTCCCTTGAATGGGATTTAAGGTTGTTAAAATCCCACTTAGGACTTCCTCAAAAATGTTACCACTAGTTAGGTTAACATTAGGATCTTCATTATTACTACCCACATTATTATTGAGAAGAGGATTGACTAGATTATCCCTATTATGAGCACCATGGTCTCTACTCTAGGTTCTACCTCTACCCCTTGTATAATTTAGGTCACCTAGGTTAACAATGGCAATGAATCATCCCCTTGATATTGTTCTAACCATCATGAGAAGTTAACAAGTTCAAGATTAAGGTAGATAAAGTTTAAAAATTAACCGAAAGGTCCATGAATCTCTAACCTTAGGTTGTAATACCAATGTAATGAACTTATTTTTTTAAATCAGAACAATTTTCTTAGAATAGTTTTAGAAACATGAGGAACTATTCTTAGTGAGGATAAATTTTTTTTCATGAAATACTAACTTTTAAGAAAAGATCTAACCCTCATGATATATTAATCTTGAGATGTATAAGGGTACTATTGTATGCTTATAAATTCTAATTTGAACATATATACATGCAAGTCATCTTTATCATAAGATTGAGTAAATAAAACTCACTCATAAAGAGTCCATACCATGTGGAAATGAAGTGCACAACCAATTCTAACTTAAAATAATATTACCAAATATTCCACCTTAACAATAATGTGCTCCAAACTAGACCCTAAAGATTAAATAATCTGAAAATATTAAGCATCTTACTCCAAAAAATGTAAGATAACTAATCCAGTATAAAATTTAATGATAAACCTTAACTTGAAAGTAATATTATTCCTCATTAACACATGAATCAAAATTACCATCTCCTAAGATGAAATACGTTGCTAGCAATGATTAACATTTTATTACATATGGGTTTCACATATAAAAATAATATTTGCACAATACTACAAAATTGAATCTATTGTATTTGATACTAGGGTCACTACATATTTTGTAAGACCTTAATATCCAAATTCATTCTCATGGAACATTAATAACAATTATGAAATTCCTAAACCTTTTAATATATCTCATTAATATAAATTCCATTAGGGTACCTCCAAAGTTACACCTCTAGGAACTATCCAATTATTGAGTGTTAAACATTTAGGTTCATAATTGATGATTAAAATAAAATGATGCAAAAGGTTATAACAGAAAAGGAATCTCTCTTAAAACACCGTATGCCTTATTTAATATGTTATAGTTTCATGATCATGAGGCCCAATAATTTTTTAACTTCCAAGATTACATTTAAAAGACATGCATATAACATTATTCATCTATAACCATAATGTTCATAACTCAATAATTACATTAAATCAAAATAATCAAGACTTATTGCCCCTAAATTAAGGAAATAATATAATGCCAAACAAAAGAGGAATTTGTCATCAAGAGCTATATTTAGGATTTTGACATAAAAATACCATCACCAATCCTTTCAATAAAAATCAATATTCATCAAGATAAAGTTGTTATAAAGGAAAAAGGGAACCAATCAACTACCAAAGAAATACGAGTGGAACCTAACAGTTTTTTCAACAAGACAACTCTTATTAATAAATTATTTTCATTGGAGTTACCATCATATCTCCCAAGTAATTTAATAATGTGAAAAGATGTAACGATAAACTTATTATATTATTCCAATAAAACAATCTATTAATCCTAAAGTTCAAATCAACAATGAAGAAATAAACATTCCTTTGTTATTTTCCCAATCAATACAAATGAAATATTATTATACATGATTTATTCATATCTAAACATATTTCCATTTCCTCAATGAATGAAACTAAAATAATTACACCTAAATTTTCAACTTATTAGTTTTATACACCTCTAATTAATTAATGAAATAAGTGAGAATCAATTCCCACTACCAATTTATATAATACATAATCTCATATCTAGTTTCCATTAAAGGAAAATCACAACAAACACTAATAAAAGCTTGGAATTATGCAATTGATTTATATAGATCTAACACTATATATATTATAATTCAAATATTGAGAAAAGATATCTTTTCTTACACCATAAACTTTGGTTAGAGTCCGTTCCAATTTAAACAACCAACAAGAACACTATTATAAAACATAATAAACATGAAACACACAAACACTTATATATAAAAACCAAATGTATAGAATAGTGAGGAAATGATAGTATAAGACCATATTATATGGATTTTAACACAATATTGATCTCATTTAACTAACACTTCACTTAAGTTCATAGAATGATTATTGACTAAAAATATTGAATCCATTCATTCCCACACAATACAATATTGGTCTAAGATCCAATTCATTAGTTTTAATGGCTTAAATTAATAAATTAAAACTAACTTAAACATTTCCATCACATAACACTTAGTTTAAATTACACCAAATACCAATTCAAAATTATAAGATGCTCATTTAAAATGAATTGAGTAACATATTTCCTCAATCTTACACCCAGTTTTGAAACATGGGCTTTTATAGATACAATCAATTATGCAATCAAGAAAACATGTAAAATATACATTCTATAATCATACTCAAATGATTAAATCAACATTAAACACTTGATATAATGTAATTGTTAAAGTATCTGTCTGACCAAGGCAATTAACCCAATAATGATTACAATAATCACTCTTCTAATCACATTTTTTAGAATGACCAACCATTTCCTTAACAATCATTTCATTATAATTTTCCAGTGCATCATGCTAATATAAAACCTAATCGATAGTAAAACTCAAATGATATATCATTATTTAACTAATTTTTACACACAAGTTTAGAGTTTGAATCCATCTAAGAAGAACATTAAAGAATCCGCTTGACCAATCCATAAGCCCATAATTGGTGGCTCTAAACCACTCCATCCATCATCAAGGTAAGGAAAATATCTCACAAGTTATGTCCATATTTAAACCATGAGTTATTGTATACCAAAACTCCAAGAACAAATCAACAAATTAATAAACACAACACAGTAAAAACACCAAAACACACCACTATGTTCTTCACAAAAATGTTATAATATACAATTAAATTTCAAATGGGAACCTAATGATGAACCCCATATAAACCACCAAACAAAAATCAGAACCCAACTACAATCTTACTCACACCCTATCATTTTTGAGTCAAGATACTATCATAACACAATGGAAATTTGAATGAGAATCAGATAGATGATATCCAATGTATGATTTTAAAATAGAACACCTAGTTTACATGATATGTAACCATAAAAGAAAACATAGATTTATAAAAAACATAAAACCACATTCGTAAAAATATGTGAATCACAAGGAAGCTATAGCAACAAACTCAATTACTGCATATTGTCACCAATATTATTATAGATTGAAGTCTAAGATTATCTTTCCTATCAAACACTCAACTTGGGTGGCTAATATTGTACCTATCTGAAATAAGAATGGAGAGATCAGAATTTGTGTGGATTTTTGAGACCTTAATAGAGTGTCTCTCAAGGATCATTATCCACTACATTCCATTGAACAAATTAGAGAGATAATGTGACATGTGGGGTTTTTGCATTCACTTGGATTGGTCTGTCTAGAAATGCTTTCTTTGAATTATGGATGTTTTCCAAGTTCTCTATTGCATAATGGGTCATTATATGGTTATATGTGAAATATATTATAATACACCACTTGAATTTTATGTGTGTGTACACATAGACACACACACACACACACACACACACACACACACACACACACACACACACACACACACATGTATGTATGTATGTATGTATGTACGTATATATATATATATATATATATATATATATATATATATTCTTGTTAAGTTTAATATGCTTGATTTTAAATCTTCTTCTACTCCTATTGAAGTTGGTATTGAACTTGATCCTAAACCTACATGTGAAAAAGCTAACCCGACTTTGTATAGATAGCTTATTCGAAATTTGATTTATCTAACCATTACTAGACCAAATTTTTTTATATATTATTAGTGTTACTTCTAAATTTATGCAAGATCCTTATTTGGATCATTGAAAGTTAGCTAAACATATTCTTTGTTATATCTTATTGGCAAGGTATGTTCTTTGTCTGAGAGGCAGGCCTTTATTGAATTACATAAAGAGTTCCATGATATCTTTGCTTAGGAATATAAATATTTGAAAGGGTTTGATTAAAGTATATCTCATCACAACATAATTTTACTTACTTGTTTTGAACATGTAGACCTTATTACCTTCAAAATACACAATATAAAGCTTAAAAATCAAAGTGTGTGTGTGTTATTCTTTTTTTCCCACACCACCACCACAACGTTTTCTCCTTGCTCCATCCTATGAAAGTTGATTATAACGTCCACCCATAAAACTTGGGTGTAATGGATGGAACCAAAACTCTACAATACCCATGGTCCCCCAAGTTTTAGGTGGTGAACAAAATGGCCTCCATGAATGATGAAAAAAATAGACGTAAAACATACTAGAGCAAGGCCAACAGACTCCTTGTCTCTCAATAATGAGTAGGGTTCTCTCCTTCCAATAATTCCAACAATAAAAAAAATCAAAATTTACAAATCAAGAGCTTCCAAAACACATCAAACAACAAATACCAAGTCAACATTCCTAATCATGCCCAATATTCAAAACTAATGTCTTCAAAACAAATGATTAATTGAATACGACCAAGGCCAATGACCTTACCACATGTCCTTTTCACCTAGGTAAAAATGGGACCATGCATTTATGTCCAACGAGCCATGAAGTAACTATTGTCACTTGAACTTACACCCATTGAGGAGATGACAAGTTTCTCATCATTAAAGTGGCACAATGGAACCACCTCAAGGTTGTGGGTGACCCAACTTTGAGGTGGATCTCTAGATTTGGGGCTAGTTCCCCTTGATGTACCACTTTGATCAATCCTACTACTAACACTTGGGGGGATGGAAAAGGAAAATAAAAACTAAAAGTAAATATAATCTAGGGGAGGTAATACACCAAATAAGTTTTCTACTCATACCATCTAACAAGCACTTGGAACCAAGGAGAAATATGTACATACACTTCATCCAATGACAATCTTCCCTTTCACATCAATGTTTCAAGCATGAGGTCTTAAAAAGAGACTAAGTTAGGAGGAATTAGAAAATAGGCATTGTAATAAACACTATTTAATAGACTAATAAATATACCTACAATCCAATTAGACACTTCTTTTTGACCTGCAAAAGAGAGATTCCAAAACATAAAAGGCACTAGGAAGAGTAACATGTGAAGGTAAGCCAAAATACACTTGCATAAGACCAACAACCATTATATGCACTTAGTGAAATCTTGAATGAGGAAAAAAAACTATATTTATTATCTCAAGGAAATTTTTTGACAAGGTTTCACCATACCCAGGTGGAGAGATCCCTACAATAGCCCAAAAGGCTAGAATTTATAGAAATTATGAGAAGGGAGAGAAAGAGGAGCTCAAGAGTCATAGAGACACTTGTCAAGCAATGATAATGAGTTAAAAAAGTCATATAATCATGTATGAGATAGGTTTTTAAGGTATTTATGGAAAAATTTACCTCAAACTTGTTCAACTCCTCCACATGTGGTGTAGATTCCCTTGTGCTTGCATAAGAAACTACCTTCATCATTTGCCTTCACAAAACTACCTCATATCTACATAGGGTAAGGTATGATGATGGATCTAAGTGGGAAGGCTTATAAAAAAACCCTCACATGCATTTTATTAATCTCTAATCATTCCTATTATTCTGTCCATGCACAATCATCCATGACAGTCCTAAAATGACCTCTTTCCATACACCTCTCACACTTGGCACTCAAAAAACTTATAATTATGAAATATGATCCATGAAAAAGGAGGGATGACACTTTTCAAGATTGTTTATATCATCAGTTTCATCAATCAATCCTTAAATGGCTTCCCAATTGGAGCTTCACCATTTTTAACTAAGTGTTCACTATTTGTCCACTGGACTAGCTAAAATGAGAGAGGTATAAAACAAACTTATGAGTTTATATAAATAATAAAAGAGCCATAGAGACTTATAACAAGTTTCAATCTACCTCTCAAAATTGATTTCACCTTTTTAAGCTCGTTCTTGCCTATAAAACATATACATTTTTCAAAGAAAACCCTATTAGACCCATTCCAAATAAGTTTAGTACACCCCAATCACATGTGTCAGGTCCTTGGAGAGTCCTATATAGCTTCAAGTTAGTTTCATGGAATTTATATTGCATTTGGTTGCTTCAATTGCAACATTTCTCCAATCAGGTCTATAGTGAGGGTTTACAAGGGTTTTGGAATGGTATCTGGTCTTAATGTTTGTTCATAAAGAATATATGTTGTAATTATATCCCAATTCCACTGAGGGATTATTAAGGGCCCTATCCATCATCTCCAAATAACTAATATTCCCATGCAAAGAATCATGGGAGTTCTAAGCATCTAAAGTTGCCATTCAAACTCCTTTCATGCATTCTATGAAGGTTTGAGTACACTTTAAGATAAAAGATGGATTTTTGGTGGACTTTTATACAACATAAAAGCTTAAAAACCTCTAATATACTCCCAAGAACATATTTAAACTAATTTAAATAGTCATCTATCTCTAAAATGATGATGCATCACTTCTATGTACTAGGCATAGACTAGGTCTAACAGGCCTTACCTACAACTCTTGTTCAACCTAGCCCTCTAATGAATTAATTTTCATTTTTAAGGTTAAAAAAAATATACTATAATCCATGTACATGAATAAAATCACTATAATTCTTCACTAAATCCAAAACTGAAAGTAATTCCTCCCTTGAGGCTAGGTTTGCACATTACCTAGCTACATTGCATGAAAACCTTCTTGTCCAGGCCTCCTTGTTTGGCTTCTAACCTTATAGAAAAATTTCCCATGTTTTTTCAAGTGTTATACAGATTAAAAAATCATCATACATGGTTTACCAAGCTTTTGGTGTATCATTTTAGCCTTTTCCCTCAAAACTGCAAATTTATGCAAGGCAAAAGTGCCCTACCTATGAGATAGAATAGAGTCATGTTATCCTATTTTATCCTAAAAAAAATCATTATAGGTTTTCCTAAAAATTATGAGGGTATTATTTACCAAATTTTATCTTTAAATTCCAATTATAAGACCACCAAATTTCTCCATCTCCTAGGTAGACTTTTCTTAGGTACATTGTTTGCAGGGTATGAGGAAGTGGACTGTGTTTTGCATGTTTGGAGACCTTTGATTCTCAATATTCTCATTGGATATGGAATATTCATATTTAATTATCATGTTTTTAATGGATTCAACACCATTCTATCCTTTTGGTCTCTCAAACAATTTCTATGCCCTTAGAAATGCAGGACTGGGCTTACCCTATTGACTGAGATGACCTCTTTTCCTCATACATGTAGGTTTCCATGTAGATATTTAGCTTCAAAAGAGGATATAAAACATATAATTATTATATTATAATAATATTACTTTTTTTTGGATCATTTTTATCCCCTTGAGCGACTCTAATCCATCACTTAAGCTTCACTATTTATTTACAAGCACCTTCAATAGGGTATGTGTGTGTATGGCCTACAATTTATCTTTGGTCATGTGTTTAGAGGTCCTTCCTAGGGATTTGAAAAAAAATAAAATCCTGATCATGCTTGTATACACCTTTAAATGGATAAAAGATTATTGATATCCCAAATGAACACTACTTTGTCTCTAAAACTAGCTGACTGAGACAACTGCCCTTAACCTTGTTATAGGTCACTATTAGGTTTTTTAATGCTTGGTCATGTTTTTATTTATCCTTAAAAATATGTACATGGGTCATATGATTTGTGTTTCATTTGAGAATTAATTTATTGTTCAAAAATATCTCAAACTATTCCCTTCACTGACTTGAGACCTAGTTCCTCAAAACTCTACTTGTAGATGTATGCTCTGCCTTGTATACAGATTAATAGTGAGTCTAGGGGTCAAAATCACAAACCACCATCTTCCCTTGATGTTTCGGTCCATGAATTCCATTTGAAACATTTGGAATCACTCTTATATGGAATGCAATCTTAGTTTTTAACTTTGGTTGAAGGAAACCCTCTTTTGGTCCCAAAGCTATAGATGTTACTGAGTGTTCTCAATGTGTTTGAGCATGACTTTGAGCCTCTTGAACACCCCTCTCCACTTGTTCTCATCATTTCAAACTTGGCATGGACATTATCTATGGATAGGGATGTGAGACCAAGATATCACTATGCATCATAAGCTCTTGTACATTCACCATGAAAACTTTAAAAAACCTTGAGGAGCACTATTTTGGCCCTTTGAGGAAACGATCCCTAAATGTAGTATTGAGAGTTTTAACTTGGTTTATGCCTTTGTCTTCTTACCTTAGCCCTCCAAACATGCATTTGATGATCTCTTTGACATCTTAGGAATCTAGGGAAGCTTAAATTCATGCCTAAAACTCTATGGATGCCTCAATCCCCTGTTCTCTCACCTGTAGGTGGACATGTCTCAGTATACAGGCATATTAGACTTGGACAATGATTAGGGAGTGAAAAATGTGAATTTTCATTTGACCCTAGTGCCTTAAGATTTATATCAAGATTAGAAAATTAATTATTTATGTTTCAAAAGGATGAAAACCACTTTTTAAAACCATCAACATGCCATGATCTCACCATAGAACACTTATAAGTGCATCTTGAAAAGTTTACAAGCAGAGAATGGAATTGGCAAGACCATGGTTTCAAGGTTCCAAATGAGTTTAGAACATATCCAAACAACTTCAAAAAAATCCTCACACCATCAAGGATATGAAACAAGTGCCAATACTTCCTTTTCAATGTGAATTTGACTTCTGAAGGCATCTGAGATAACTGTAAGAGCAAAATGGATAGGTTGCAAGCATATGTAATCCTAAAAGAGGATTATTAAGATCATGAGACTCTAAAAACAATAATATGATGGAAAAACCTATGTAGAGGACTTGAGAAACATAAGAAACTATCAAACTGATCAAATCAAATAAAAATTATCTGAAACTAGCTCAAATAGTGACACTTCTTAGATGTGAATGCATAAAAAGCTTCTTAGAGTCTAAGTGATGGTTCATAAAGTATAATCCATCAAAATAAAAACTCATTCCATCAAAATGAATTATACTTAGATTACATTCCACCCCCAAAGCCATTATTCCTAATTCCAATTGTACGACCCATACTACCCATCACAAAATGACTCTCCTTAGCTTGCAAGGACAAGAAAGAAGAAATAGAAGCAAAAAATTAACTTTATGATGAAAAATATGAACACAAAGCATGTAAATGATCTTATGGATCTGAAGGGACACCATCCCATGTTTTTTGCTAAAGGACTTCCCAAGTTTGTATAAGTGCCATTAAAGGCCTAAAGTCAAGGAAAAACTACCTCTTTCTGCATATAACTACTTCTTGGACTGACATATGATGGATCAATAACATATCATAACCTCCTCCATTTTAGGATCAAGCTTGGTGACAAATTTTCTCCCTTTAAAGTCTGTACATGTCATTTAATGAGCTAGAATTATGCCAAAATGACACTTTTTACACATAAGATATGGTAAAGGACAAAATCAAGACTTAGAAACATCTTAAAACATCTAAATGACCACATTAGGAAATTTTCAAGATAATTTTGACATTTTACCATGTTTTACCAAGGTTGACCAACTTTGACTTTGGTTGACTAGGTAATTACAAGGGGGATGAGATTAAACCAAGGTCATAGCAAGGATAAGTAAGATGATAGACCAACATGACACACCCATAGGACATATGGAAACCTTATTCAAAAGTTTAAAAATATAGGGGTTGACCCAATTTGACTAAATTTGGTCAATAGTAACATAATAATTTAACCATAATACAAAGGTTAAAGTGAGAAACACTCTCAATAAACAAACCTTTCAATCTAGAGTCAAAGCAACCCTACCAATACAAACACACAAAGGTATAAAGAAGAAAAATAAATAAATAAATAAATAAAATGATTAACAAAGGTTAAGTTAGATGAGACATTGATGAAGAAAATATGATAACCAGACCAATCATTGAACTCATCAAATTATGAATTTGAAGTATACCGATAGTGCCTAAGTAGACATAGGCTCTTCTTCAGAAAAGTTTAATAACACAAGATTGATTTTATCCTTCATGGAACTCATTAAAAAATAATAATTAAACATAAATGAAATGCCAAACATAAAAATTAGTCAAGCCTAAGGTGATAAATCAATCAACTGTAATAACATGGTATTTTTTGGAAACTCATTATGTCATAATGTATTAATATCCCTTTTGTAACCCTATTATCCAGTTACCAAATTAATCCTAGCTCACTGGTAAACCCTAAAATCACCCAAAGGTGAAATAAACAATATCCATCCAATAACTATCCAAATAGTCATATCTACATAATTAATTAAGTAATCAACTAAAAGTAATGAATTAAATACAACCATATATCAAAATCATCTCCACATATATTATAATGTGTTTAATCAATCAAAGTTTTATCAAGATAAATGAGATCATAATAGCTTATCACAACATATTAAGATTCAATAACTTAATAAGAACATAAATAAGATAAGTTACAAATACGGTCATGATAATTTAGACATACCTATCTAAATCTATGACTTTGCTATGAAATACCCAAAAAATTTACAACATGAGATCATCCAAATTAGCCCCTATTTTGAAATGATTATGTTGAGATTGAATGAAATAAATATTTTTTTGATTAGTAGAGAATAGGAATTTTGGTGTTGTCTAGTTTTTTTGAGATTTGATGTAAAAGAGTTTATTTTTTGGTTCATATAAACATAGGTGTATGTTAATGAACACACAATGTATGCAATAAAAATTGCATGATGTGCATGAATTAATCATATATTGGATAAGATAGAGCACACCTACACTTTTTATTGGGGATACACTTATTAAGTGGGAGCATGACCAATATGGGGATCTGCTAGACCTGATTATGGGATCACTTGTATCAATTGTCACAACACATCATACTATGAAGGATTCTAAAGCCTACAGTCTAACACAATCACACAATAACCCTAAAAGAGTCCTATGATTTGATGTTCACTTATGAAATAAACAAGAAAGTAAACTTATTTTAATAACAAAAAAAGTAAACTAATCTAGTGTGCACCAAAGCTTGTGGCACAAAGTGAGGGATTAGATGCAAAGTAATCAAATATGTATAGGAAACTTCAAATAAAGTATGAGTAACACCCTAATACTTAGAATATGAAGAGTAATATTATTCAATCTAACACTTATATTAATTCTATTTACTAAAAGAGAGGAGAACAAAGTTAGAATATACTTACTTAAATGTGAACCTATCATGGTTCAATCTCTCCCTTGGCCAATGGGGCTTTGCAAGAGGTTATTGTGGTTCATAATGATCACTTTGTTAGACAAAAACATCCAAGACCTATCCACAAGACTAGATTCTCTAAATAATAAACCCAAGCTAAGACTCTTCAAGTAGAATGGTGGAAGAGCAAATTTTGAAGAAGCATGAGTGAATACTAACTCTTTATTGCATATTCTTAATAATGATCAAAATGACCTTGTATATATAGGAGTATCTCACTTGAAAATCATTTGGACATGTTGACTATGCTAGGTCGACTGGGTCGACCTAGTACATTCTTAAGATAATGCCTAAAATTTGTGTTAGGTTGGTCAGAAGGCAAACAAGTCAAAAGAGCTAAAGTCACTCTAGAATACACTAGGTCAACTAGGTCGACCTAGTGTACTAAACATGTAAAAAGGGTGTTAATTAAGGAGAAGAAGGATATAAAGAGGAAAAGACTAGAGGAATGTGCAAAGGAGGAGAAATAACTTAGGGAGATGTTTTAGGAGTTGAATGGATTGGGAATAATGTGGGAATAAGGGACAACAATATTACGAAGCACCAAAGGTCTACCCACCCCTTTCCTAGTGTAACCCTTAAGGAATGCACTCAAAGAGATTGAGTCATGATGGGTTCTTAAAAGATGTAAATCATCAGTATTTGATAAAAGTTAAAAATATTATGTATATACAAATACCCCACTCGAATCTCATCATGTGTCACTAAGGTGTAATAGGGGATGGTACTTCGAGAAAGAACATAAAGACACACAACACTGATGCTAGAAAAAAGGATGCAATAGTTTAAAAAAATAAAATAATTAGAAGTAAATGATTGAAAGGAAAACTAATCTAAAGTAAATAACTAAAAAGATAAAATTGATGCATACCTTACCTTACCTTTTATCATGGGATGGTTGTGAACTATGTTTTTAGTTTTGATTATGTAGGGCATAGAGACTGCTTTTGACAAACCCACATATATATAAAACTAAGGACCAAAAACAAACAAATGTAAGAAAAGCCAAGATAACTGGTGCTATGTAGATGGGACATACTTGGGAATTTAGAAAGCTGGGTGACAAGTGCTATGTTAGACAAAATGGCCAAGTCAAATAAGAGTAAATCAGGTAATCGAAAAGCCAATATTACTAAAGATTGAAAAACTCAAACAAGTAAACCCTAAGTAAGAAAAAGACAAACTCACCAATTTAAACCAAGGATACATGTTTAAAAAGGAGTGATAAGAAATGCAAATCAATGATAAAAACAAAAACAAAATGGTAAAACAACATTGATGACTGAGTAGTAATAATCCACATCTCAATTGATAATGGAAAAAAAATGGGTGCATAAAAATGAAAACAAAATTAATGAGTGAGTAGTAACAAACCACATTTCACTCAACAATGGAAAAAGGTGTGAACTTAGGTGTTAATAATAGCATGACAATAAAATCATGATAAATGAGAAAGGGAAAGTATAGTAAGTTTAGTAAATGTAAAATGAAGTGAAAAATATGATCCAAAGTTACTTAAACATGTTGTTTTATGTCTAAAGATAGATAAAATTGAACCAAAATAGTGCTAGCATGTTTTTAAGAAATGAAGGAGAAGGAATTTAAAGAAGAGGAAAATAGATTTTGAATCACAATTTGTCTATCAAAGGGGGAAAATGAAATGGGTGGAGGGGATAATGAAGGGAAAAAAAGGTAGAGAGAACTCTTTATCAAAGTCAAGGCATTCAAATTAGGTTTGTCAAAACAAGAAGACTTTTGACCTTAAGAACTCTAAATAACTTATCTTAATGACACAAGTCTTAGATTAAAAAATGGAGTATATAGATCATCCCATGAAGGCTATATGCATGAAAACTAAAATGGAGCTACTTCCCCATGATGTGTTCCTTGCTCTTCAGGACCCTTATAGAGCCATTGGTCCACTATGAAGATTGGGTACTTGCGTGAGAAAGTAGGTAGCACCATATATTTTTTTGAATTCCCCTATTATAATCTACTGGCCTACAACACCCCAAAGGACTTTGAATTTATGTGAAGCTGATTGTGGAGTTTGAGCTTTGATTAGAGATAAGAGATGTGGTTGTAATAACATATTTTGGTGTGATTTGACTTTTGAGATTTATATGTTACCTTTTAGAGATCATTGCCTTTTATTTTCAAATGATTTTGCTTTTAACTTTCTTAATGACTTTTTCTATTCCTCCTCCATACAGATTTGGAAAATAAAACATAATTGCTAAATTTCATTTGAAAACTTTGGGATGAGGTTTCTAAGAGAGACAAACTTCAAAGAGCATGGGGTCTAAGAGTCTCATAAATCTATGTGAAATAAAAGTGGTATCTTGATTTCGACCTTGTTTTATCCAATGAGTAGATGAAAGAAAAGGGAAAATCAAGAGGAATGACACATGGAACAATTTGAATTACTTCAAATTTCAAAAAATGTGATAAAGGGAAAAAGGAAGGGATATAATGAATGCGAAGGTGTGATTCCTTATCATAAAAGAGAGGGAAATGGAGGAAAACATGCTAACATAGATTGTTTGTAAATTTCATCTAGAAATAAAAGAAAAAACTAAAGTTTAAAAATAAGGATCAAGAACATGAAAATAATGGTAATTTATGAGGAGGGTTAGATCATATCCACGGTCTTACAAATCAACCCATAAAATAAATACCCATGAGGGTGTTAATAGGCAAGAGAAAATCAAAAATGAGGGAGCCTTTGTACAAAGCACCTCACAAAAGAAAAACCCAAAGGATATCAAAACAACATTGGCAAGTAGCAAAAGGAGAAAGAAAATATGTAAAATATGGTGGCTTTGTGAGGGATGCCAGGTCCTATCTATGGCCTTACGAATTAACTCACAAAAGAAAAACACAAAGGCACTAAATCAAAATTAGCAAATAGAAATAATGAAAAATAAGATAAAGTGTGAGAGAAAATAAGGAATATTATGGTACATCAAGAAACCAAAAGGCCAAAAAGGGAGGACTAAAGGTTTGTCAATAAGAGGGAACTAATACAGAGGGAGAGACCTATGCTTAAGTAACCTACACAAGTATTAGATAGATATAGATATAAATCATAATAAGAAGGAAAGGATTAGGTGAAGTATTTTTTTAGGAATTGAGCATTGGTGGGTTCTTTGAAAACATGGTCTTCATTAGTTTGAAGGTGGTAGGTACTTGGACCAAGAATATATGTAACTAAGTATGGGCCGCACCATTTTTAGGCATACTTGCCTTCTTTGTCATGAGTGTAGTCTAATTTAAGGATAAGATCACTAACATTAAATGTGCAGATTTTGACACATTTATTATGTTGTCAGGCAATGTGAGCTTTATATTGGTGATTATGTTGTAAGATAGCGAGGTGACATTCATCAAGTAGATCAAGAGAATGAAGGTGAGATTCACACAATTCCTCATCAAGAATGATAACATGAAGAGATATGCAAAGAGAAGGAAGCTCAACTTCAAGAAGAAGAACCAACTCAGAACCATAGACTAGAGAAAATGGAGTTGCCCTAGTGGTAGTATGAATGCTAGTCTGATAGGTCCAAAGTGTAGGATAAAGAGAAATATGCCAATCCATGCAAGTTTCAAAAATTATCTTTTGAGGTATTTTATTAAGAATCTTGTTAGTGGCCTCAATTTGACCATTACATTGTGGGTGATTTGAAAATTTGTGATTAATCTTAAAATTTGGTGCAAAGTTGTTTAACATGTTTATTTTTGAAATTACCACCATTGTCAAAAATTATGGTGTGAGGAACACCAAAAAAATAAATGATTTGGTTAAGAATGAACTTGGAAATGGTAAGACTGATAACATTAACAAGGGGCATGTCTTTAACCCACTTGGTAAAGTACTCGGTAGTGGTGATAATAAAGATGTGCCCATCTTGGGAATAAGGAAGTTTACCAATGAGATTGAGTCTCCATGTGGAAAATAGCCAAAAAGATTCAATAGTTTGAATTTTAGTTGGTGGTGAATGAATGAGATCATTATGAAGCTGACAAGGATTACACTTTTTATCATATTTAATAGCATCCTTTTCTAGAGTAGGCCAATATTAACCCATACATAAGCATTTATGAGTTGTAACATGTCCACTACAATGACCACCATAAATGTTCCCATGTGATTGTTTACGTAGAAGAGGGACCTCATCTTGCATGACACAATGGATCAAGGTACTTTCAACATTGTGATAATAAAAGATGTTATGTCTAAATATGTACTTGAAAGCTTGTTTATGAAGATGTGTCTTTTCATGAAAATCCAAGTTAGAAGGACAAGTTTGATATTCTAAGAATTAGATGATATCTTGATACCACAAGCGTTATCAGATGATGATAACCTCGATGTGGTAAATAAGAGAATCAGGAGGGTGAGTAGATGATGGGGATTTTATTATTTTTATGATAAAATAAGTATAAAAAATAACTTGATGTGGATGAAAAAGAGACGCTAATGAGGCAAGAGAATCAATAATGGAATTTTGATCTATAGGAATAGGCTCAATTGTAAAAGAGATAAAATCCTTGGCATGATTGATTGTAATTTGATGATAAGCAATAAGGTTTTCAATTTTGCATTGATAGGCACCACTAAATTGATGGAAAATGAGTTGAGAATCATCCAAAGCATGAAGGTATTGTATGTCTAAATCAAGAGTAGCTCTCATAAATAATATAAGAGATTCATACTTGGCCATATTATTGGTGACATGAAATATAAAATAGAAATCTAAAGGAATGATCTTTCCAAGAGGACTAGTGAGAATGTATCCTACCCCAGCTCCTTGAAGGCACTTAGTGCCATCAAAGTGGAAGGTCCAAGTATCCTCATGCAATTCAACATTAATTTTATGAAGCTCTTCGATAACTACTATTATTTTAGTAGTACTAGAGTGAGGAGAAAATTCATTAGGTTGATTAGCTTCAAGATTGGTAGTAAAGCTATGAAAATAATCTTTAAGGGATATTTCTTGATTAAGACCTTCAATATAAAGGATATTATCATCTGGAATGTTATCTTGAAGGGAAGAAGTGGTTGGAATAGGAGCTATGGCAAGTTGGCTAGCTATGACTTGCCCTTTGATAATTTTTTGTGTGACAATGTGAAGATTAAAATCCATTAGTAAAAACATCCACTTTATAATTATATATCCTTCAAGGAATGCTATGGAGAAGAAATGATGAAGTGGGTCAGAATGAATGATGACATAGGTGGTTTGTAAAGCATGTAGTGATGAAGCTTTTCAATGGAAAAATAGATAGCAAGGTAATCACACTCAATTTTAGTATAATGTGTTTCATACTCGATGAGGCTTTGGCTAATATAGTAGATGACATACTCCTTGATCATATCATCTTGTTAGGCAAGCATTGCCCCAAATGAAATATGTGTAGAATAAGTATAAATAATTAAAGGTTTATCATTAGAAGGATGACGAAGTATAGGTGGATGAAGCAACGACTCTTTCATATTGTCAAATGATTTTTGACATGGATTTATCCATTCCAAGGCTATACCTTTCTTAAGAATGGAATTAATGGAGTGAATTCAATAAGCCATCCCGAGAACAAATCATCTAATTGCCTCAAGTTTGCCTAAGTAGGTATGAATATCAAGAATAGAATAAGGAATGGGCATGTTGATAATATCATTAATCTTGGATGGATCAATATCAATGTCATGGAGAGAGACTAAGAATCTTAACAATTTACCAGATGTAACTCTAAAAACACATTTGAAAGGATTAAGTCAGACTTTATATTTAAGAAGATAGTTAAATATGATGGAAATATCAGAAGGTGGTTTTTACGATGCTTGGATTTGGTGATAAGATCATCCATGTATGTTTCGATAATTTTAGGGATGAGATCATGAAATATATGAGTCATTTCACATTGGTAAGTGGCCCTAGAATTTTTGTGACCAAAGGGCATTTTTACATAACAATAAGTACCCCATTCCATGTTGAAAGTAATCTTATGTTGGTCCTTGGGAGCTATATGAATCTGCTTATATCTCAAAAAGCCATCCATAAGAGATAACATTTCATATCTAGCCATGGAATCGACAATAACAACTATTGAAGGCAAAGGAAAATTGTCTTTAGGATAAGAAAGATTAATATTGTGGAAATCAATGCAAATATTAATGACCATAGTGACCTTTTTCTAAATAGGAACAATATTGGAACCCATTTACAATAATCCAAAGGTTTAATAAATTTAGCCTTAAGTAGTTTGATGATTTCCTTATGGCATAAGTTGGTAACTTTGGGAGGAAATTTGCATCGCTTTTGATGCGCAAGTTTGGAATCAAGATAGGTAATGATGTTATGGACCACTATGCTAGGGTCAATTTTAGACATGTCTTGGTAAGACCATGTGAATTCCTCTTGATACTTATCAAAAAATAGGTTGAAAAGATCATGTTTAGAAGGTGAAAGTTTTTTGGAGACTGTGATCGATCGAGGACACAAGGGAGTACCATATTCAATATGAGTTATTTTTTTAATAAGCATAACATTACCATATTAAAAGTGGTATGGTACATTAGGTAAATAGGAAATTGGGTTAGTTTTAGGATCAATGCTAGCGATAAAGTTGTTGAAATGAGGAGTTTTAGTTTTAAAATGTCCAAGTTTATGATGTTGCTAGGGGAGTTGAGGTTTTAGGGCATAAATTAATTCAAAAATAGCTTCATCACTAGGCAAAGTAAGAAGAGGACCACAATACTCAACATATACTTCTTGATCTAGAATTTGGTTACCATGACGATTATATTCAAAATGTATTTGATGAACATTGGTTGCCTTGACATCAAGTGTGATTGTAGGAGTAGAAGAAGTAGATGGAGTAGATTTGTTGGGAAGATCCAAAAGAGGTAGAGAAGGTGAAGGTGCTTTTGGAGGTTTGGAAGGTGCAAGTTGTTCTACCACCCAAAGGGGAATGGATAAGAGGAGGATTAATAGGAATCACATAACCCTTAGGTTCTAAGTGTTTGGCTACAAAAATGGTATGCACATCTTGATTGAAAGCATGAATTTAGCTAAGGTATTTTGATAATGTAAGACATCCAAGTCTTTTGATTGAGCTTGGGCCATGATATAGTTGTCATCAAATGTAGGAGAAATTGTACATTCTTAGGATTTAGGAGGATATTCAAAAGGTGAAATCCCAAGATTACTAAATGTTATAGGAGACATGGTGAGAGGATTTTGAAATAATTTAGCCACTCCAAAATCATTGCAAGTAAAAACATCTTTAGGTAAAGATGGCTCTTAAGCTTTACATGGAGGGGGAAAATTGGTAATCTCATCCATGAGAGGAATGGTATGTTACCTAGGTAAAAGAGAAGGAGGAATATATTCTAAAATATATGGAGGTAATCTGGTGGTGTTTTAAGTATGTTTTAACTCATTGGATCATCATCATCAAAATCTACAAGAGTAACTTGTAAATCAGGATTCATATTGATGAACTAGGGTAAAGGAGTATTATTAATTTTAGGGATCGTAGGAATATGATATTGTGATTTAGGATTAGTTAATTAGTACTCCATGGGTTGGGATCAACTTCATGCTTATAACATTTTCTATTATGGAGAAATTTAATGCATTGATTTTTGGAAGAAGCAATGACCCTCATTCAATGAGTCTATGGATGACTAAGGAGTATATTATAAGATAAAGGAAGGTCAAGAACCATGAGTTTGGTCCGAATGGTTTTAGGACCAATGGTTAAGGGAGGCCATATATAACCAAGTGGATTTTGATTAGTCTTAAAACCATGACAAGTAAGATAGGTTTGTTTAAGATGACTTTTATTATAACCAAGTTGTTGTAGAAGCCATAAAGAGGTTACGTTAATACCAAAACCTTTATAAACTAGAAATTTTTGAATGAGAGTAGTATTAATGGATATTTTTATGAAGAGAGGTAGATCATTAGCATGAAAGACAATTTCATCATTAATCATGTCTTTTTCTAGGAATTCAATAGAAGGTTTTGAAGGACACATAGATTAGATGGTATTAATGTTAGGTGGTTGAGAATCAATAGAAGGTGGTTATTCCTCTAAGGAAGATGGATCTTAAATCTCTTGGAGTTTTTGCATAAGTAATTTTTGATGATAATGTGAAGTGTGAACCAACTCCATAAGAGGAATCTTGCATGGCATAGAGTTAAGTTCTTCAAGAAAATTCCAATGAGATTTAGAAGAAGAGCCATGGGCTTTAGAAGACACATTAAAATTTGGAGGAATAGATGTGGTTAGAGGGTCAGAAAGAGGAAGTTGCTCCTCAGGTGCTTCTAATTCAATATTGATGGTGGTGGTATCTTTAATAAATTATTCCTCTAGAGAAGGTTTCTTAGGCTTGATAACATGATCTTTGTTGGTAGGTTTCTGATAATAGTTAAATTTAGCCTTATTGACATACTAAGAGTTGTTAAAATATTGATCATAATCAGTGTCAATTGCATAAACATCCTTAGAAGTTGATTGATTATGGGAAGAAGATTTTTGGTTATTAGATGTAGAAGCTTTAGGTGATTGTCATTTTTGAGAAGCATTAGTGTACTATTGATAATGATGTTTGATCATGGTTTCATGGTCAAATGAATCATCGAGCATGTAAGAAATAACACATTTAAAAATCCCTCTACAAGATTCATGAGAATGTCCAATGTCAGCATGAAACCAACAAAATAGATTGGGATCATACCATTTAGGAGGAGAATTAGGATATATGAAATGTTTAGAAGGTGGTAAAAATTGTCTCATTTGATGTCCCAAAAGAGGTATGTGAGATGGTACAAGAATATCATTTTTGGCAACTACTGATTTGGATTGAGAAGTGTTACTAGTGATATCATTGGATGTTTGGAAAGATCATTTAAGAAGCATAGAATTAGGTTTGAATTGATTCATAATAAAGTCTTTCCATTTAGCTTGGTCAAGAGCTTCATTAAGAGTCTGAGGAGCAAATGTTTGAACCTTGTATTGAAGAGTAGGATTTAAAGCAGTGGTAAAGAGTTTGAATAAGTTATCATCAAGCATATTATGATAGGCTTTATGAGCTAGGGATTTACATCTTTTAATAAAGTCATGAGCTAATTTTTTAGGAGTTTGCTTAGCATTTATGAAATGGCTAAGACAATTTTTAGGAAGATCATTATTTTGACATTCTTTAACTAAAGGATTGACTAAATCTTCAAGTTGCCAAATAGAATCTTGAGGTAATTGATTATACCATTCTAATACATCATTAATAAAGGTTTTAACTAAGAGTTTAATAGTGGCAAATGTATTAGTTTGGATCCATTCTTTATAGAGATTACCAAAGGTTGTAATAAATGAGGTGGGGTCTTTAGTCCCATCATATTTGATAGGTGGTGATATGTTACCAATGTTAATAGCTATAATGAAGGGAGATATAGACTCATTTTGAATGTTTTGAAGCATCTTG
The DNA here is from genome assembly GCA_037957365.1 of Torreya grandis. NCBI lineage: Eukaryota > Viridiplantae > Streptophyta > Pinopsida > Cupressales > Taxaceae > Torreya > Torreya grandis. The sequence goes on along the minus strand of JARHVA010000930.1, from coordinate 1,805,341 downwards.
GTATTCATTATTGGTTGATGAATAACATTACCTGAGGCATCTCTAAGAGGTGGAAGAATGTAGTTAGGATTAGCTTCAGGATGCATGATTGGACGTTGATTAGTTACATTAATTAAGTGTTGTTAAAGTTTCATCATTTGATTGGTATTAGAGTTTTGCATAATATTCATTTGTTGGATTACTTGAGCTAATAGTTGGGTTGTATTAGGTGGTGGATTAGTGTTAGAAGGATCACTCCCTGAATTGGTGTTGGGGGGAGGATTGTTAGAAGAATTTTTGTTAGTGTGATTGTTAAGTAAACTTGCATCAATTAATCCTACATTAGTTTGAATATTTTGAGAGGTTTCTTGATAGGTGTAAAAGGTATTGGATATATCAACTTCATTTTGAGGTGTTATTTGAACCATATGATAATTTAAAGATGGAGGAGAAGAGGTGCCCCAAGAGTGATGGTTCTCTTGAGAATAAAATAAAAGGAGAAATGAACATCCCATATAGGATCTAAATGGATTAAGACTGTCCAAAAAGATTTTGATAAATAGGGATAAAAAATAGAACTAGGTCAACCAGGTTGACCTAGTGTAAAAATAGGACCTATAGACTATACTGGGTCGACCAGGTTAACCTAGTCTAGTGAACAAGGGTAGAAAATAGGGTCTAATACAACACTAGGTTGACCAGATTGACCTAGTATAGTAGACAGGGAAAGATAAAAGATTGATAGTAAGATAGGGAATAAAACAAGATATTTTACAACTAATCCAAGAAAGTGAATGCTAAAAGTAAGCAAATAATAAATTGAATTAATGTTAGTCAATCTAATTGAAGCACACAAAGCAAAAATATTGTACCAATATTGGCTAGTGCAAGTTCTTGCACACATAATTGAGCAAAGAGCAAGCAAACAACTTGGAAAGTAAAGCTAGCTAATTGGTCAACCTAGAATGTTAAATTTATTAAGAATGATTTTAAATGATAGAAAGTTGGATATAAATAGAAATCTATGGATAGTTTCAAGTGAGTTTAGGATGAAAGGAATTGTAGTGGTAATGATATAGGCTTGGTATTGGGGCCTACCCCCTCACTTCACACACCGTAGTGATAAGAGTGTTAGGTGCTTAGCCAAAATATGCCATTAACCATGCTTTATACTTGACCAGAGTATTGAGTTGGCTTCCTCCTTGGTGATGAAATCCATGTAGGTTGGCCTAGGTAATCAAATATTTAAAATGCTTTTTGATGCTTAAGTGATTTGGCTATGTGTGCATAAAATAAAAATAGTGCAACTAAGTGGTTAATACCTCCTAATTAGACTATGTGAATTATTATAAGCATGCAAACAACTAAAATGAAAGATGTGATTAACATATAAGGTGAATTATAACTTTGAAACAAGGTATAGTGAAAACACTATATGTACAACAAATAGAACTAGGTTAAGAGTGTTGAGATAACATTGTTGAAAAAAGGGTATAAAAAACCTACTAGGTTGACTAGGTCGATCTGGTTGCCTACGTAGAGGCAGTTTTGAAGGCTGTAAACTTGAAAAAAAAGTACATAAATAGAGAGATATAGAAGAATATAAAATCACCTTAATGGTTCAAAGATAGAATTTGTTGATCCAAAACCTACAAAATAGGTCAAATTGGTTTGAAAAGAAACATAAAAATCTACTAAAAAAGTGCTAAAAATGCATTAGGTCAATCTAGTTGACCTAGTTGGTTGGACTTGGAAGTCTAGAAATATACTAGGTCGAGTTGGTCAACCTAATAGGATGATCTGAAAGTTTGGAAAATAAAAGCTATACCAGGTCAAGTTGATCAATTAGGATTTACAAAAACTACTACAAAGTGACTGAAAATACACTAAGTCAATTGGGTTGACCTGGTAGGTTGAACTAGTATTCTGAAAAGTGCTAAAAACCTATACTAGGTCGAGTTGGTTGATCCAATTGCCTGTTCCTATACACAAAGAAAAAGAAAATTGGGTTGACATAATCAAACTAATAGGTCAAAATATATGATAGAAATGATGACAAAGTAAAAAAATAAATGAAATAAAAGTGAACAAATTCAACAAAGATTTGATTCATGATGGGTTCACTAGAATGTATGCAATCAGAATTGCATGATGTGCATGAATTAATCCTAGATTAAATAAGATAGAGCATACATACACTTCCGATTGGGGATACACTTGTTAAGCGGGTTCATGAACAATATGGGGATCTGCTAGACCCAATTAAGGGATCACTTGTATCAATCGTCACAACACATCATGCTAAGAAGGGTTCCAAAGCCTAAAGTCTAACATAATCTCACAATAACCCTAAAATATTCCTATGATTTGATGTTCACTTATGCAATAAACAAGAAAGTAAACTTATTCTAATAACAAAAAAATTAAACTAGTCTAGTATGCACCAAAGCTTGTGGCACAAAGTGAGGGGTTAGATGCAAAGTAATCAAATATGTATAAAGAACTTCAAATAAATTAAGTATAAGTAACACCCTAATACATAGAATATGAAGAGTAATATTATTCGAGCCAACACTTATGCTACTTCTATCTATTAAAAGAGAAGAGAACAAAGTTAGAACATACTTATCTGAATGTGAACCCGTCATGATTCAATCTCTCCCTTGGCTAGTGGGGCCTTACAAGAGGTTATTGTGGTTCATAAGGATCACTTTGCTAGGCCAAAGCATCCAAGACATATCCACAAGACTATATTCTCTAAATAAGAAACCTAACCTAAGACTCCTCAAGTAGAATGGTAGAAGAGCAGATTGTAAAGAAGTGAAAGTGAATGATAACTCTTTATTTCATATTCTTAATAATGACCAAAAGGACCTTGTATATATAAGAGTATCTTACTCAAAAATCATTCAGACATGTCAGATGTGCTAGGTCAACTAGGTTGACCTAGTACATTCTCATGCTAATGCCTAAAATCTATGCTAGGTCATCTATAAGGCAAACAAGTCAAAAGAGCTAAAGTGACCCTAGAATACACTAGGTTGACCAGGTCAACCTAGTGTACTAAATAGGTAAAAATGGTGTAAAGAAAAGAGAAAAAGGATAAAAGGAGGAAAAGACCATAGGAATGTGCAAGGGAGGATAAATAGCTTAGGGAAAGGTTTTAAGAGTTGAATAGATTGAGAATAATGTGGAAATAAGGGATAATAATCCTGTGAAGTACCAAAGGTCTGCCCACCCCTTTTTTGGTGCACCCTTTAAAGCATGCACTTAGAGAGATTGAGTCACAATGGGTTCCTACAAGATGTAAATCATCAGTATTTGATAAAAATTAAAAATATTTTGTGTATACACAACATTGAGCATTTATCCATATTTCAATATTGATTTTCTAGATCATGTAAAGTAGCTCAAGGTCGTCGCTTGAGGAAAGACAATATTTTGTGATCCCCAAGCATCTTATTGGATTCATGCAGCCAAATTATACTTTAATAATTGAGAGTGGGTGATTATAATTTTCATGGGAAATGGCTAATAATTGATTAGGAAAAGCATGTATTTTTGTGTTTTGTTTGATTAGAAACCCTGTCTACAATAATTGTAAACTTTATGCTAGAAATGTTCAAGCATAATTTAAATTTATCTTGTTACGATATATCAAACTTATTTTATATATCTTAAGTGTAATGAACTATAAACATGGAAGCTATACAATACCAATATATGTTAAATGTTGTATTGAGATGTTTAATTATCATATTGATATTTAAATTATATTTTATTACAAATTTTATCTTAGTTTATTATATTATCCAATTGGTATTTTGAGAGACTAATATTTATAGAGGTTTGTACCTCACTGGTTTACTTAATAAGCCATGGATTATTCTTTTGGTATATGTAATAGAAAGTTGTTAATACTTTATTATTTAAATTGGATGATATGGCGAAGAATTATGGATGATATACTAAATATAATCTTGAATGATATCATGAAAACATTATTATTATAGCTACCCTTGTGTGGTAACTTTGATTTGAAGTAGGAAAATAATCTTAAATTTTTTTTTGGGTGGGGGGGGGGATATGAGGGGTGAAAGACGGTTAAAATACGGCCACAAAATCTTAAAAAGGAGACAATGAATTTGATGGCTATATGACCGTATGCTAGGCAATATTGAACAGATAATCTCCGTCAAAATTTTAGGCCACTGTAAATTTAGCCTAATAAAAGGTAGTTTAAATAGGGGTTTTTAGCTGGGTTTATTTTCCTTGTGTAACTCCGATTTTGTTGTTTAAAAAATTGGTCCTTATATTTCTCCGTTTCTTTCGAAAATGAATTTCCAGGCGATTATTTCGGAAATATATTTTTTTCGCATGGAAATTTAAAAGGTACATGCAACAGCACATGAGCTCCCATAATTTTTCCGTTACTAACATTTTGTCAAATATAGGAAATAATTTGAAGGCATTTTATAAGGCTTCATAGGTCATTGTAAGTTAAGGTTTAGGAGTAATAAAGTGAAATTAATTTATATGATTGATAATACATTCTAAGTTTATTTTAATGAATTATCATTAGAATTCATAAGGCACTTTTCATATTTTATTATGTTTTATAAAAGTAAACATTGTGTATAAATTTGCATAACTTTTAAGTTCTTTTAAGACTTGTATTAATGTTCTTGGATATAATGTAAATTCAATTCAAACATGATTGAGTCAAGCATTTACTATCTTAAATTATCTTAAGAGATTAAAACTTGATAGGAAACCCCACTCTATTATATCTTATACTTAGTATAATAAAGGAATTTTAATTATCTAACAAGGTTTAATAAAGATTGCGTAAAAATCAAATTGATCGGATAAAAATGTTGATTACTTATAATTCTATTGAATATAAAGAATGAAATGTGTTTCATGATCAATATTGGTGAAATGAATGGAATACTTATTTTTATTTTCTATTCTACCATATACTTGTCCATATATTGTTGTTGCAAAATAATTCTTATTTGTATGAATATATGTTGTAGGAAGAAGTGAAAAAATCCATATTATTTATGTAACACACTTATATTGTAGTTCCATTTGAATTATATGTTAAGGGTTGATACACTTAGTATGGTGTGCACTCAATTCTAAATGAACATTTTTCCATTAGAATACACGAACCAAGTCTTGGTAGATCTTAGCTTCATCAGAGAGTTTTTTTTCAATTTTATAAGAACTAGGGTCGACTATATTCCATGTTTTGATATGAGGGAGACCAGGGTGGATGAGGTTCTTGTGGAAGAAATATGCATACTCTCAATTCTTAGTTTATTCATAATGTTTGCTTCCAAAGATAATATACCAAAATCAACTCTATAAGGCCTAACATAGATAAGGGTAAACTGAGAAATAATATTGAGGGATGCTGATGAACTTAGGAATAAGGATACACAAAGAATATTTGGGAGGAGAGAGAAAGGAATTTTTTGTTCCAAAAGAGGAAGATTTGTAATAGGGTAAGTAAACATTGTGTACAAATTTGCATAACTTTTAAGTTCTTTTAAGACTTGTATTAATGTTCTTAGATATAATGTAAAGTCAATTCAAACATGATTGAGTCAAGCATTTACTATCTTAAACTATCTTAAAAGATTAAAAAATGATAGGAAACCCCACTCTATTCTATCTTGCACTTAGTATAATAAGAGAATTTTAATTATTTAACAAGGTTTTATAAGGATTGGGTAAAAATTGATTTGATGGGATAAAAATGTTAATTACTTATAAGTCTATTATATATAAATAAGGGAATGTATTTCATGATAAATATTAGTTAAATGAATGGAATAATTATTTTTATTTTTTATTTTGCCATATTTGTCCATATATTGGAATTGTAAAATGATTCTTGTATGAATATATGTTGTAGGAAAAAGTGAAAAAATCCATATTGTTTATATAACACATTTATATTGTAGTTCCATTTGAATTATATGTTAAGGGTTGATACACTTATCATTATGTGAACTTAATTCTAAATGAATATTTTTCCATTGGAATACATGGATCAAGTCTTGGTGGATCTTAACTTCATCAGAGAGTTTGTTTTTAGAAGAGCTAGGGTTGACCATATTCCATGTTTTGATATGAGGGAGACCAAGGTGGATGAGGTTCTTGTGGAATAAATATGCATACTCTAAATTCTAAGTTTATTCATAATGTCTGATTCCAAAGACAATATGCTAAAATCAACTCTATTAGGCCTAACATAGATAAGGGTAAACTGAGAAATAATAGTGAGGGATTCTGATGAACTTAGGAAAAAGGCCACACAAAGAATCTTTGGGAGGAAAGAGCAAGTAAATTTTTGTTCCAAAGGAGGAATATTTATTATAGGGTAAATAAGTATTTAATCTCTATTTGACCTATCATGTCAAGGGAACTTGACCAGGTGAAGAATTAAAAAATCATATGGGTTAGAGGACATAGAGGGTGTAGTTGTTTCTAGATAATGCCAACACTACTACACTCCAACTCTCCCTTCATAAACATGTACTTTGTTTCTTTGATAATTTTTATTTCTTATTTTTTAATATAATCTATAGAACATTAAAATGTTGAAGGGGTGTGAAAAACAAAGATGTGACATTTTTAATGAATTTGGGTAATATAGTCTTTTGGAAAAAAAATAATTGTGTTCATGTGCAATGTGAAAATTAAATAATTTTTAGAGGTTATATATGGGAAATTTAATTAGGCTAGGTTTAATATTATGCATGTGACTAAATTTTATAGGGAAAATATAAAACATGACCTAATTGAGTTAGGATAAATGTGTAACTAAGTTTTAGTTTTTTAACATCGAGAGGCTTATAATAAACCGTAGTGAGAATGCAATGAAAATGCTAGTAGTTTATTTTGAAACCTTTATCTTATAATTTAGCACATATCTAATTGTGAATATGTAAAAATTATTTTCCATTAATGTATCTTTGATTTGTTGAGAATGATCAAGAAGGAAATGAAATATGACCATGGCTGTATCAACCTAAGAAGTTAACGACCCTAATTCTACAAGTTAGGGTGAAGAATTGCACCATTGTTAGTTTTTAATACTATTATCATTCATATTGGAATGTCATTAATATTTTTGACTACTAAGTCGTGTCATTAATAGTGTATAATTATTTCTTCAAATTTTTTTAATTTTTTTAAAAGTAAGGAAGCAAGCCATGTTTCTAGGGAATAATTACTATTCTTAATAGTCATAACTACTTCATGAACTTTAATTTTTTACTTCCATTAGATAGGTGAATTCAGATTGAATAATGATGTCATATTGCTCTGATGAATTTTAACATAGTGAAATTTTGTTAGAAGCAATACAAAAACATCGACATGAGCTAAAAAAATAATAAATTCATCAAATTATCTTATATTTCTAAGTTACTTTATTTATTTTTCAATGTTTGTTTTTATTTATATATTTTTTTGAATGCACTTAATATGATTTTATGTTCTCTAATATGTAGAGTCTTAGATAGAGGCATTTGACTCTTTCTTCTTGACAAATTTTATGGGTATTACTAAGATATTATTTGCAAAGCTCAGAGGGAAGCCTTTTCACTATTATCAAAGTCATTTTTTTACAAGGGAGGAAAGCCAATGTAAGGAAGCACAAATGGTTAGTATTTTATTTTTTGGAAACAACAAATTATATTAGGAATCATTGAATAAATATTATTTTATAATAAAGTGAACTTTTTTGTTACTTAAATGAACTTTTGTGGATCCCTTGCCCTTTCCTTACCATATTTGAAAGTAGTGCAAGAGATACATATTCAAAATCGGGTAAGAAAAAAAACCCATTTATATAAATTGACATAATTGATAAAAGTTAACCTTTCAAGATTCCTAATTTAAGCATATATAGTCTAGAACCAACCAAATAGTAGCAACATTTAAAATTACATAATTTTAACTATTCAAAATAGATATAATGAAATTAAGTAATTAGTCAAAAGTTATCATCCTGTCTAATGATTATGGCTAAACTAAGAAAGAGAGATGGAAATGAATTAAAATGCCATTAGAAACCCCAATGTTTTCTAGGTAGTATGCTAGTTGGTTATGCTCTATAAACACATGTGACTAAAAAATAATTAAGAACCAAGGCACCATTGTTTTCCTTCCTCAATAATATCATTGAGATGCGAATAATTACTTGAATTATTGACATAGTATCAATAACTACCTGATAATTTCACTCAACCTATAAATGAGAGATGTCAAACAACATTTATTTCATTGGACTATCTAACATAGATATGGTTTTAGCTCTATTATTAGGTCTTATCCCTATATTTATGTTATATGCCAAAATAATCATGAATGAGGCCTAATTCACCTATCGAGCCTAAATTTCCTTGGGAGACACCATAAAAATTGAGATCAATTTAGTTTTCTCTAGGAGTATCCCAATAATATCCAACTCTTTGATTTTATTTTTTACCTTTCCCCTTATTGGGAGCATTGGAAAGTGAATTTATTAGATAATTGATGTTCATATGAGGTTCCTCTCACATCACATGTGAGCATGGTAAACATGTATCCATTAGCACAAAGCTAAAGTGAGTCTACATTTTTAAAAATATCTCCATTATAATTAGAGTGTCAAAACCAAAGTCAGCTCTAAAAGTTGTCAATGTTCATAGGTAACATGTTTAAAGGTTTCCTTAGACCTTCATCTTCAAGGAATGTGATATTATCTAATCAAACAATATCCCATATTTCTAAGTCATGTCGCTCATTTATTTTTTTAAAAAAATATCTCCATGTATGAAGTATGTTTCAATGATGAGTGTATCCTTTTATGGACACAACAAACACCTAGTATTTTTTTTTACAATTTTTTAATTCACCTGGACACTTGTGTCATTACTCATCTTATAAATTGAAAGATAGTGGATATGGTGTTAAATAAATGTTTTATGGAAAATTGTTACTGTATATATTTCTTGAAGCAAATATTTTTTTATAGTTTTTGTTGATATTATTTGGTTATTTTTTTAGATTTTCTCTATATTTTCAAAAAATTACATTTTTTGTTATATTTAGTAGTGTTTGAAGTAACACATGATTCAATGAAAGCTTTCAATAAGTGGCACCTTTAGGGCCTAGGATTGGAGAAGGCATTTGTTTTGGGTTGTAAAATAAAACTTATTAATTCTTTGCATTCCACTTGATATGTTGTTCTTTAATTTATTTGAAATGGACCTATCTTTCCTGAGAAGTAATAGAAACCGAGAAGTGGGTGTTTAATAAACAATTTTTTTTCTTATTTGTGTAGATAAGCAAGGTGAAAAGGTTTTGGATCAACCTAAACCCATCTAAATGTATGTAAACAAAGAAAGAACAAATAAATTTATGGATATTAGAGAGGTAACTATTTTAAGTAACAGTTTTTTATGCATTTTTTTAATTCCTTCCAAAACTAGGAGATTAAATAAATTTAAATTATGCTCATTATTGTGAATTGTTGATGTTGAGTACTTTGTTACAATAATTTAATGATTGCATTTATGATTTTTTCCATGAAATATATATGGGTCTGAGAGATAATGTAATGAAATGATAGTTTACATAAAGTGGATTAAAAATGATTACTCGTGTAGGATAACACAAACACATTTGTTAGTGAGCATAGTTTGGTTACTAATTTTTTGGGATGACCAAGCCATCATGTATACACAATGTTTTCTATTGTTTCATAAACTCTATTTAGGAATAGATAAATGATTTAAGTGTGCATATTTATTGACCTAAGCAAATCTAGGGTTTGGACTTGAAGTAACTAGGTAATACTACTAATTTACTTGTAAATAGTAACATGCCATTTCTTTTTATAATTTTTAGGATACTTGTAATAGTCTTGTTACCTAAAATTGATATACCCTATTTTAGAATGGGTTTAAATTATTGTTAATATTTTTACTCTTGAATCTTCCATATGCAAAAAATTCCAAATAAATATACAATTTATTGATACCCAATGAAAATGTGTTTAGTTTCCTTTTAATGCATGAGAATGAAGATAATTATGTTTGAATAAACACAAGGGAAATTTTTTTATGGAGATAAATTATTTCTAGGACCATAATCTAGTTTTTTGATCTTCTAGTTTTAATATGATTTATTTATCATGTTTTGTAGCAAAGGGAGAACCCATCTAAACATGCTAAAATAGGGATAACTACATGATAAGTGGAAAAAAGTATACAAAAAACATCAATTCAAATTGAAACCATATATTTATTAACTAGAACATATATAAAGACACAATAAATTCAAGAATCATTAGTTATAGAACATTCAGTATTCATTACATAGTAAACAAATTTAGAAAACAAATCATTCACTGCACATAGAATAATGATAAAAAGACATATAGGGAAAACCATTTAAAAACTATATATTAATCTATATCACATTGAAATCATTTTAAAATATAACAGAGTGATATATATAGAGTTTTTACAAAGCTTTCTTGCTTCATATTATATCTTTTCATTACATCCAAGGGGAAAACTCTTCACATTCTAAAGACTGATGCTATACTTTCAAGTATTGAATACATATAAAAAGAGATACAAAAGACACATGTTGTAATTGTGAAGGAGGAATTAAATTTATATCTTCAAATAATTCTATGATGGAGCTATCTAGATGTGATAAATCATATTTAAACATTTTCCAATCAGTGAGAACTTCCTACACTGTAGTGAGCAATGTGTGTAGTGGGACTTGGGACACCATCAGATTCTGAATATCTTCATCTTATATGATGGTGATGAGTGCCCTAGTGTTGGAAACTTTGGGATGTATATCCTATGATAAATCCTATAATTTATCTTCATGCCTATGCATTTTAATTCTAGCAAATGTGTTGTGTAGGATCTCATTTTTCCATGTTTTCAGCTTCTACATGACATTGTCATGTGATTCAAAAAATTACTTGAGTATGGTGTCCATTTTTGTAGAAGTATATGAATGATATTCCATAACTTATTCTAATTTTTATAACTTTTTAAACTATGGTTTGGACTTGAACAAATAATTAATGAGCTATTACTTCTAATTAAGCATGGCTTCTATGATTTATTTGGCTTATACCACAATCGTATCCAAGACTTGATCATATTATTCCAAGAGATAAAAAATTACCTCTATCTAAAATTTGATGTTCTTATCTTGAATGTGAAGTGGTTGTAGCTTGTGTACAATACACTAGTCCATGGTTAACTACGATAAGAGAATTGAGAACTACTTTTATTCTAACATCACTTGGTCACCCAAGACTTAGGTGACCAACTCAGGGCAAGTATTATAAATGAGCTGGTGTGTATTGGTGAACTAGAGGTGTATATCTATGTTGTCATCTTGCAGTTGTAAGGATTATTACTCCAAGGATAAATACTTATGTGTAATTGATTCTTAAAACTTAGCTCCACCTTCAATTTGCTTCAAGAGTGGAAGATGGGAAACATCTAGAGATGCTTCATGCACTGTTGTAGCTAGATCCATAGTGGAAGTAGTATCCATCACATGTGCCTTATTTATGTATGACATGGGAAGAGAAAATGTTGTGTGATGTGTGGATGATTCAAGGACATCCCATAGCTATTGGATAGATATTTTATGCTTGTATTAAGATGCCTCCTCTTTTGAACCTCCATAAGTAGATTCCTAGCCTTGAGATGTGGACAAGGGATGTTGGGTCTTAGTTGTTCCCACCATCTTGGGGTCTATGCTACTTGATTTTTTGCAACTTATAACTACATTATGTGATTTTATTCTACCTTAGCTTTTGATTTTGCATTAATCTTATATTTGGCATCCACTTCAACCTTAGCTTTAGCATTTGATTTAAGATTAGTTTTAGATTCTACCTCATCCTTGGTTTTGGTATCCAACTCTTCTGCCTATCTCTTGGTTTTCTCATATTGGGTATACAATGATTTTTTAGCCTTTTTATCCTCTTGAGCCTTTGTAATTGCCTCTACCTTATCTTTCTTCTATTATGATACATGCACTTATTAATTCTATTTTTATTTCTATTTCCTCATTATTTCTTATTATTATTCTTCTTTATTCTCTACCTCTACTTCTTCAACCCTTTTATTTTTTGTCTCAGTTTCCTCATCCTTTTTCCTACATTCCTATGCTTTCACCTACTACTTTTGTCATTCTTTCTCATCGACAGTGTTTGATTTGCCTCTTCCTTCTTATTAGCTACCTTCTATGCTTTTACTTACTCCTCTTTCTCCATAACAACTTTTTATTGTGATATGACATCTATTTTCTCAGTTAGCTGCTTAGTTTATGGTGAGTTTTTTTCTTCAAGATCCTCCATAGGAGTTGGTGAATCAATATTGTGACTAATTGTGAATCTTTAAAAGATGACGAATCAAAAATATTGCCTCTATATATAGTAACCTTATTCTTAGAAGATGGAAGGGGAGTGAGATTATTATTTGATCTCTTCTTAGCCTGAACCATATCTTGAGTTTGTTGTTGGGTTCCCTAGGCTCATTGCATTTTGACCTCCTTCAATGAATTTAAAAAGGACACCATCTGGTCCTTGATTATTAGAGGGTGCATAATGATCCCTTGGACTGTGCATTAGGATTGGTGGTGAACTTTATTATAATGAAAGGTTTATTTCATGCATAGTGTAAGATATTTTAGCTAGATCCATCTAATTTTTTTTCTTGAAAATATTGGCACACTACTTCCTACCCAAAAATGTATACTATGATCAAAAGATGAGGTTGGGTAATATTAACCCACAAGTCTGGTCTCATTTAATTTTGTACTTGGTTGGTGAATACTGATTTCTAAAATAAGAATTATTTCTCCTATTATTTATCATAAATGTCATTGATAATGTCTATGAGCATTGATTGTAGGATTTCCTATTCTTCTACACCTAACTCAAAAAGGTTGCATTCTGGAATGAATTTTTGGAACATGCTTATTATCCAACAAAGATTTTGTATTGTGTGTCATCTTATTTTGTTGTGGTGGTAAAGATCACTATATTGGTGCATTTAGCTTGCCCTTATTAGGTTATGATGTAGTTGCTTGTGTCTATAGTGGTGCTTGTGCTTGAGCTTGTGCCTATGTAGGCAAAGGTTATTGCACTCTTGGAGGTATAGATCCTAGTGGTTGTACTATCCTAGTAGATATGGATTTATATCATTGAAATTTTACCTTAGCATCTAATATAGTGATAAAATAGGCAGTGGAGTTGCTCTTTATTTGGGAAATTCATGAACTTTGATCTGAATCCCATTATGCAACTTTGTAAATAACACATGCTACCCTAGATACTATAGAACATCCTTGGGTATTCTAGGGTGTGAGATGATTAAGGTTTGGATCTCAATCCACCATACATTAAGTTTTCCTAATTGAGCATAAAACTGACCTATCTTGGTCCAAGTGATGTTATAAAATGTAGTCACAGTCCAAAAGTCTTCATTTAGATTCACTGAGCCCTTTGGTAATTTTCACTACATAAAACATAAGAATAAGACCAAAAAATGATATTGGAACATCTATGATGTTTTAATGAGGAACTTATCAATGTTTTTAATAATATTTGAGGCCAAAAAATTGGGTCAATTGAAATATTCATACATTTGTATCATACAATATAGAATGTTGACAACACCCTTGGTTTCTTGTTTGACAATTTTGGTGGTCTACCAAAAGTGTTTGGTAATTCACTTAAAAATAATTCATACCAAATTTTATTATATTATGTCAATGGGAATCCCCATACCTTCCATAGTATATTTATCCTTTGTGTTTGAGTGAATATGTGGAGACTCATTTTTATTAGGTGTAAGAGATTTACCTTGAGTTGGAAGTTCTATTTCCCTCACCATGGTCATAAGATTGATGAAGATGGTAACATATTATGACAGGTGAATTATGCCCTAATTATATCTATTAAGCATTGTGAGAATCACCTTATCCAACTATCCAAAGGTAGGTATCTTGATGAGTTACTCTAAATTAGAGCCTTGTAGAGGGTAATGAAGCACCAGGGCTCCTGCTTGTGCTACTTTTGATTGATCTAGGCTAAAGAGAATAGATTATATAGAACCCATAAAGTTGAAAGGGTCTAAATAATGGTATTTGGTTTGTCTAAGTGATAGACCAATTCCCATTTATTACTTATACACATATGTGAGTGGGACTAACAGCTTGAATGATCCATGTTTGTTGTTGTCAATAGAATTGAATAATTTTTTTGTGTGTATCAGTGTTGATAATAAATCTATACATAATTAGCTAAATTAAACATTGATCACAGATCTATCTTGTTTACAATAGTGTGTAATATCTCTATATTATTTTCACTCCTTGTTATAAAGATTTTGACACACAAATCCATGTGTCAAACTGCTTTGAATATGCTGAGGTGATTACACATGATTTCACCTAGAAATTTAATGTCAATGAGCTACTGGTGATTATAAATTTTTAATTCTGTCTCAAGCCCTTTATTTACCTAGTGGTAGTTATTTATGTGATGTTCCTTATTTTCACTTGTATACTTTTCTTTATTGTACATCCATTCATTCTGACATTCAATTTGCTTTGGGAAGGATGTAAAATTTTGAGTGTATCATCATTAACGGTTTTGAATGATCATTGATTACCACTTTTTCATACCTTGGGTATTAATGCCTCATTATTGGACTTAATTGAAGATCCTCATGTAACTATTGATAGTTATCTTCCCTTTGTGCTAGCTTTGCTAACCTATCACACATTATGATGTTAATTTATTATAATTTATTCTGATGTCATGTGATTCAAATATTTCACTATATAAAGACAAAAACTAAAAACCAAACCAAACTAAACCAAAAAAACAAAAAAAAAAAATTAATAAAAAAATCCTAAACTACATGGTGCTACTGATCACCCTCTCTCATTTTTTGTGATAAATGGTATATATTGTTTATGGTAATGCTTAAGCCTACACCATTTATATTTCTTGTTAGAATGGTTCCCTAAAGATATTTCAAGACATTTTTTTTCCTGCTATGAAATGTCATGAATAATATAAGGTCCTTTCCATCTAATGTGAAGCTTACCCATAAATGCTCTAAATATGATATCATATAGTAAGACTGCTTGTTATATATAGAATTATTTATATCATAGGTTGTGATCATGCCATGCTTTCTAACTAAAATTATTAAATTCCTACATCTATTGAGCTCTTTCCATATTTTCTTCCATTTTGGTTAAATCCATCAACTATGTCTCAATATGTTCTCGATCCCTGAGTCTCATTATCATAATAATGCACATACTATAAATTATATATTCCATGGGAATTAATTCCTCAAGTTTGTAGACCAACTAAAATGGGGTAAATCATATCACAGACTTGTAATTTGTTATGTATGCCCAAAGATTCACAAGAATTCTATCCTCCTAATCATCCCATTATATATTGCATATCTATGTTAACATCTTGCCCAAGACTTTGTTTTAATATTTAGCTTGTCCATTTACTTGTGGATAATACAAAATAATTTTATGGTGTGATATCATAAATTATTTTATGAGTATTTATTATATTATTTAGTAAGTGTGTTCCCCTATCATTGACCAGTTTGATTGGACACCCAAACCTTGCAATTATATTTTCATACAGAAACTTGGTTGCATCCTTGACACTAGAACTTAGTGTCATAATATATTCAACCCAAATTATAAATAAATATGTTACAATTATTATATACCTCTCATGATTATGCTTGTGATATGGATTGATAGGCCCCATAAAATCAATACCCCACTATTTAAAAGGTTATTATGATAGCTTTAGGTTTAAAGGCATCTCAGCAACTGATTAGTTTTCCTATCCTTTGGAAAATAATGTGCATCTTGTAACATATTAGGATACCATAGACCACTTTGTAGTAGCTTATTTGTAGTGGATTCACCTATGAAATCCCCACCTATGATTATTTGATGTGCCTCCTTAAGAAGTTGAGGTTTCTCATGCTCTAAAGCCACTCTGTGCAGCACCTCATCTTTGATCATCTTATACAAAAATCCATTGATGAAGGTAGATGGAATAACTCATGCCATTAGTTTATTTTTGTCTTGCTCATTATAGTGCATAATAAATATTCCATGTTTCATAAAATTAACATTATACTCCATGTTTTTTGGAATTGTAAATATTCTAAAGAGATGTGCATTTGGTGATTCATCTTACAACTCTTTAGGTGCTTCTCCCTTTTGTATCCTATTCAAGTGGCCAAGTCCCACATTTTCTCTTCTAGGTTTAACATTGATCCTAATTCAAATTCCTCAAGTAACATTAACCATATAAAGATCCTTCTACCCAACATGAGTTATTAACCAAATATTGTAAGGCCTGATGAATGGTAAATAATTTAAAGGGCGTTGCCATAATATAATGCCTAAACTTGTATAGTGAAAACACCACTTCTATCTCTTTGCATTATGTTTTAGTATATTTTTTATATGTAGTTGATAATTTTATAATTGAAAAATGGATAGGATGGTCCAATTCACTATCTCTAAGCTGTGTTAACACAACTCCCATCACAATACATGAAGCATTTATGTGCACATGAAATGGCTTAATCTAGTCAAGAAACCTAATATGGGTGATGTAATTAACATTTTATTTATATCAACAAATACTAATTAGCACTCCTGTGTCCATTCAAACCATGTATTCTTGCATAAAAAAAATCCAAATACACATATATAGTTGTGTAGCCTTTGATAAACTTCCTATAGTACCTTGTATGACCTAAAAATATTTACACTTCTGTAGAACTATTCAGAGGTGGCATACCCACTATGACTACAATTTTAGCTTGATTAAAAAAAATTCCTTCACTACAGACTACATGGCCCAACATAAGATTAAATGGTGTGAAAAATAAGCATTTTTAAAAATTTAATACAATTGTCACAATTTAGACAATTGGTCTTTGAATAAATAAAATACAACCCAATCATCTAAATAAAATTCTAGAAAATCATGAATAAAGTCCTTGAAAGCAATCACCACAACCATATAAAATAGATTTAGAGCATTATTTAGACCAAATATAATTACCTTATATGTAAAAGAACCCCATTCAGTTATGAATATTATTTTGGCCTAGTCTCATTTTGTGATGGAAATTTGATGATAACGACTAAATTTATATATGAATGAGTATGCTTCATGACCTATGATTTATTATATAAATTTGTTGGTGAATGATATAAGAAATGGATCATTGATACAAGCATAATTAAAATTTTAGTTTTCCCCACATACCCTAATCTCACCTAACTTCTTAGGCTATACAATTATGGGACTAACCCAAATCACTTTTTGACTGGATAAATGATACCTACTTCCTGCATGTGATCTAGTTCAGCCTTCACCTTTGAATTTGTGATAGGATTCAATATATATGGGCACTTTTTGATATGTCTTACACACTCTTTGAATTCAATGTGCATCTCCCCCAATGATGGATCTACATCTTTTACCTTTGTGAATTTAATGGGAAAAAAATCTTGATAATTCTTCAATAACTACAAGCCTTCTAAAATTTCATTTTGGGTCTATTAATCTCCCAAGTCGGAAGCTTTGACATAGATTCTATCCTAAGATTCTCAATAAATTTATTTAGTGGTTCCTAATATATCCTATTAGATCCACTAGGAGTGGAATCTCATAGAGTTCTATGCCCTTCCTATTATAGAATATTTAAATTTCATAGCTTTTTATCCTCAGAATGTTTTATGATTTGATATTTTGGCATCTTAACTTATTGTTCTGGTTTGAATAATCCATTCAAGTCTAAATATTCATCACTATCACTGGACCCTATCATCTCATATGTAATCCTATTATAAGGTTGGATAAGAAACTATTCATATTTTTAAATAACCTTGTAGTTCTATATAAATGTATTCAAATCATGAGATTTTTCTTACTACAATAATTAGCCTATCAAAGTACTTAGATATTTTTCTCACCCATGACATAAAAACATTTTCAATTTATATAAATCATCATGTACTATAGGATTTTCATCTAAAAAAACAAATATTTGGATAAAGTCTTGTTGAACTTATGCCTAATGCTTAGTTTCTTAACTGCATTTTTGATGCATATACCAAGTAGTTGGAAGTGGTGCCAAAGTGTATTTGAAAACATACACCCAATACTTAAGTTTAACAATATAAACAAACCATATATCTATGCACTTGTGTATATACAACTTTGAACATTATCCTTCTTGAAAGAATGACTAATTTACCCTAATAGTGGTTGGTATTTGAGAACATGATCACGTCAATTCACACATCTCATCCCATAGTAATTGTGATTTCATATGGACTGCCCTTTATGTCACAATAATTACATTCAATGCATAATCATTTAAACTTACTCTCTAATCCATATAGGTATATGACACTTAAATAAAAAAATGAGTTGATTGAGATCCTAAGTTGTGAAGTATTTTGGTAGTTGGCATTCAGTGGAAAAAACTATTTATAGAAGGTGTAATTCATGATCTCTCCTAACCCAATTCAACATATGTGTATTCGAGTTTCCACTTACCAAAGTTATTGTGTCCCAAGGTAAAATACCTTCTGGAGTAGGATTTGTGTAATCCATAACTATCACACCTATATTATACGATAAATCTACCTCATACCTAGTTGGTGATTACACAGAGGGGTAATAACATTATTTAATATAAAACTGATGTGATGGTGACTTTGTGGTAAATGGTTTGTA
Source organism: Torreya grandis (assembly GCA_037957365.1). Lineage (NCBI taxonomy): Eukaryota > Viridiplantae > Streptophyta > Pinopsida > Cupressales > Taxaceae > Torreya > Torreya grandis. Next base: position 1,786,488 of record JARHVA010000930.1, on the reverse strand, counting down.
CACAAATTATTTAACTAACTATGATGGCATTTTAAATTATGGATGTAGATTGAAAAATTGGTATTTAACAACTCACATGGTATTCTATTTATTATCTGCATTTACCTTGAACCAACTTTTATCCTCATAAACATAAGTTGAATCTAGTTCCCTATGGATGGCATATGGATTATGATCAAAGTTGTTCAAAGGTATCAAAATTATCTTATCTCCCTAGTGCACCTCCAATTGATTTTTTACTATAGTGATAATAATTTGACCATCATAAGCCCATTTCTCACCAATAAAAATAGGATAATGGGTCTCATATGTTTTCATGTCAATTACGTATAAAAATCCTCACAAGCTTAAGTCAACAACCTTAATGTCTACATATTGAGGTTATCTAATTGGTTTTACTCTCACATAATCTATGATACTAAGGGTAGTGAGACTATAGCTCAGTGATGGTCCACCAATGGCTCCCCATGTAGATCTTGGTATCATATTTATTATTTTTCCAATGTCAAATATAACATTAGATACCTCATACCCTATGAGTTTAATATTCATTCCAGAGTAAATGTCTTAGGGATTTTTAATTTTTACATACCACATGGCCTTATTGGTATGTTGTTTTCCTCATTATGTGCACTTAAGTAGATTATGTAGAAGATTTTTAATGTTCTATGAAATATTTTTATTTCACAGAGTGTTCAAAATTTTTAATATATCTTCCAATGTTGTAACTACTTCCTATCACATTATGAAAATAATCTACCCATACATTTGTGCATCAATAGTTCTAGCATCACCTTTTGATGTGTTTTGTTATTGTATGTTATGCAAGACTTTTTCTACTTGATACATCAAGCCCTTTTCTCTTGTAATGTCAAGATACTTATCCTATCAAAGATTACTAATTATTTGATCTGATGACATTTGTAAATGGGGCAATCCTTTCTCTATGTGTTGTTTCTTTATGACTATTTGCATGAACACATTATCCCTAGGGTGTGAATTTATCATATTTATATTTCACATAGGTTTTTATTTCCTCTATTTTTTTTAAAACTGAGAATTTTTTTGTATAATGTTGTCCTAAAACTCTAAAATATATGGAGTACATGTATTTTAGGACTACTCAAGTAGTTTCATGCAAATTTTTTATATTTACTACACAAATAACATTAATTTGTTAAAAAACCCAACCTTGTGAATTTTTCCCATAAAATCCCCCTAACTACTATTGTTGTGAATCATATGCACCATACTACTACTGAGGTTATGATGGATCTTAGTTTGATTATTGAGGCTAAGGAATTACAATGTTCCATGAGGATTAATAATGATGTTATGGAGATTATGACATCCATCCAACTATACCCTAGGGTTGATATTATGGTGATAAGGGCATCCACTTAGGACCACCTTTTTTCATGCTAACCATTTCCACATCTGGGCCTAGAATTACCTACTTCATATTAGGTGTCTATTGTGTTATGACTATGAATATGTTCTTAGTGATATATTTTAGTTCTTGTAGAGCATAAAAACTCTTATCATCATAATTAGTTTCCTTAAAAATTATAGTACAAGCTTTATGGTTTTTTAATATACAACTGTAGTAAATGACACTTTGATGTTGCATGTCCTACTACTTCGCATATGTCACATAAATATATTTTGATTTTATGATAATCATTCCTATAATGTCCTTCCTTACCACACTCCATACACCATATAAGTAACTTGGGATTATTTATCTCATGAAACTCATCTATCTTCATGAGAAAAGTATCTATTTTCATCTCAATTTTAGAGCTAGTTGATGGAACATCTCCATGATCCTCAATCTGTTCTACCTAGAGTGCAGTTTCTCAAGCATCAGCTTTAGTAAAACACTATGAGTGTGTAATTGAAAATTTAATCCTTGATCACAATCCTTACACAAAACAAGTAGCCTTATCTTTATCATCCATGATAAAATTAATCTTTTCATTGCATTTATAAATCTATGATCATATTCCCGTATCAATTCTTTGCTTCACTACTAAATTTCCTTAAGATCCTAAATGGTTTGATTTGAACACTTATTCATATTAAAATATGTGATTAACTAATATTTAAATTGTTGAAGGATTATATAATTAACATCCCTTTTATAAATGAACTCTAGAACTCAGCTTGTTAAGGATCCTATGAGTTCACATTTATTCACATCTTTAGTGGTCAATCCATTAACCTACAATTTCATATCAAAGATAAATAAATAATTTTTAGGTTAATAAGGCCCATCGTATGGTGTTAAAGCAATAAAAATTCCTACATTTAATGCCATGATTGACACACTTTTAACTGCTACTATGGGATTCTACAAACTAGTCCTTAAAGGTGTCTTAAAACTAGTTTTGAAAAATAATCCAACCTATTCTAACCTCTTCTTGTCTATCGATTTCTTAGTTTCTACACTAAGTTTATAAAATTTATCTATAAATGATTCAAACCAATTTTTACCTATCATGACCTCTGCACTTTATGTTTTCTTATTTGCTGATAAAATGGGTTTGGGGGATGCATACTCTTGAAATAAATGATTTGTCTTCAAATTATTCTGTCTATATCCTTGAACCTGTGATACTTCTATGATCTTGTATAATTTCCTCTAAAGAATATTCTTTCCTTGGTCCAAATAATATCCTTCCTTTTAATTATGATCTACCCCTACCTTGTAATTAATTTACTACTAGTCTACTTTATTTTTTCTCCTCACTTTGTTCCATATCCTTCTATCCCAATCTTTGTCCTCTTATTTCTTAGGCCCTTCTGTTCCTTATCTTACATTCTCTTGAAAATCAATAACACTCCCATATATAACCATGTGGCTAATAGTTCAAAAAATTATTATCAGAATATTTCATATCTTTTTCTATATATATGATTCTAAAAAAATCATTTCAGTCTTTCTATTATTTTTAATTTTTTTGCAAAGTTATGGATTATTTCATCTAACCATCTCTCTATCTTGGTAGGCATCAAAACACATTTAAAATAAAAATTCCATGCTCACCACACCATTGTTAGCAGAGGTGCTTGGAAAACCCATCAGAACATGCTAAAATAGGGATAATTGTGTGATAAGTGACAAAAGTGTACAACATAAAACAATTCATATGGAAACTATCTATTTATTTACTATAACAAATATAGAGATGAATGAAACATAAGACTCATTAATTATATAACATTCAATAAAAACTACGTGGTAAATAAATTTAGAAACTAAAACATTCATTGTGCTCATAACAATAATAAAAGACATATAAAAAAACTAGTTTGTAATTATATATTAATCTCTATCACATCAGAACCATTTTACAATACACAAAGTGCTATATATAATTTTTTTAAAAAACATTGTTGTTTCATATTCCATCCTTTTGCTACATCTAAAAAGAAAACTCTTCATATTAATAAGACTAATGTTATGCTTTCAAGTACTGAATACATATAAAAAGTGATACAAAAGATAGAATAATGTGATATGCACATGTGGCCACCAATTTAATATGTGATTTTTGTAGCCTTGTTCTACTCCCAACAATGATATCATCTGTTCTATCAAAAATTTTGAAGATAATTTTAAATTAAAATGCATATTTAATACTCTGTGCATATGCATAATATTTTACACTTTATCATTTCTTAATGTTTTTTCTTATAGTAACTTATCAGGCATTAATCTTTTTGAGTGCACACCTTAAAGGTACATTGTGAAAAGGGTAGGTAGACTCATTGTGATTTTTGAGAGATGTTTCTACCTATATTATGATCATATTATTCATAATACCAATTCAGCCTCTTCAGATTCATCCATTTCATTTAGCTATGCCAATTTCCCTATATCCTATGACATTAGCCATGTCGATACCATATATTTTATGTATTTTCCTTTCTTGTAATATATCAATTAGTTTTATGTAGTTATAAGCCTATTTCTTGACCTTCATATTTTATTAACTTGACCAATACCATATATTTTCAACTGACATGTTTTAATTGTATTGTCCTAGCTGATATTATCAACTCAGTGTTTAGGGTTGGTTTAAGTTATTATAAAAAAATATATATAGGGGTCATATTTCATTCCAAACATATCATATTCAATTTATTTACTCTTATTTCACTCACACTTCTACCCTAAGTCACATTTGGAAGAGTTAGGTTTAGAATCTTATCTTGAAGAAACTTATCTTATGGAAGTCTTAGAGATTCACTAGGAGGTAATTTTTTGGTCTAGAGCCTTTTGTCCATCCTTTGAGGTATTTACAACCACAACATATCTTATAAATCTCAAATTGAGCTAAAGGAGAGATTCATGATTGATGGGACCATTCTAAGATAAGTATTTCTAACCTTATACTCTTTCTTTTATTTACATAGTTGTTAACTATTGTCTATTGCTTAGTGAATGAATGTGTGTGTATCTTTGTCTAAGTTATCTCTACACTGAATAAGTTGGTGTAGCTATAAGATTTATTAAGCTTCTCATATTTCATTTTAGGCTTCCTAGATCCCTATTTGTAAACCATGGCACCTCACCCATTTTGACCATTCTAACCCTTCCCCTTTTAGTTTAGTTTACTTTAATTCATAAACACTTACATTTATTGTTAAAAATAATTTAATTGCATAAAAATCTAGTTAGAGTTATTTCCTTATGTCATAGGCTTAGTCTTTGTACCCCTTTCCTCTTAGAATTTTTGATGTATTAAACCCTCTTCTAGATATATGAATCCATTGGTTATTACCCAAACATTTATTATCATAAGATCTATTTAATTAACCTTCTGTAAGTCTAATTATATTGAGATAAGATAGTTGTAGGCTAGTCTTAGCCCATTCATACACTTTATTTGACCTGACATGAAACTTAATATTACCTTCATTCCTTTGGTAGACTACATTTGCCAACATGATATAGTTCTATCTCAATTTTACTATTCAATCAATTGCATCAACCAACTTGATATAATTTCATCTCGGCCTTAAAATAACATCAACTATCTTGAGTTTGTTATGTGTTTGCACAAATTACATTGACCAATTTGATATAATTTTTTTTTATGTTTACAACTGCATCAACTATTTTGATACAATTTTGTGTCTAATTTCAATCATAATTTAGTTTCTAATTATATCAACCATTCGAATGCATTGTCTAATTTTTTATTTCAATTCATTAAATGTTAAAAATTAGTTTTCAAAATTACTTTTTGAACTTTTTTTTTTGGATTTATGTAGAAAATATGTTCCTATAATTTTTAAAATATTTAATTGTTATCATTATGGGCTAAGTGTTTGTTTATTTTATTAAACCCATAGTGTGAAGGGTACTACCCTAATAATCAAGCCATTGTATAACACTAAACATATAATTTAGTTTCCACGTACCTCATGGTATATCAAAAATACATAGGATTCTATCTTTATGGAACTATAAGAAACCAACCATCTATTTGATTTTGTGGTGTACCTAAGAAGATCATATCACCTAAAGAAGTTACTCTCACCATACCCTTGAAACTAGGGTTAGTAGGTTATAGACATGGTTTAACCTCTATAGTTAGAGATTTGAAATATTAGGTTGACACTAATTAACTTAAGAATAAGCATATTTAAGATCCTACAATATCAATCAAATCCTTTCAATATATCCACTTGATCTCATTTTTAAAAATTTAGTTAGATGAAATTTATTTCTTGAATTATTTTCTATATTATAGACTGCAATGGCCAACATAACATAGTTCTGTGATGTGTGTCATAACATCAATGACCAATATGATATATGTATCTATGTGTTAAATTACATCAACCAATCTGATAAAGTTTCATGTGTTTATCTTGAATATATCAACCAAGTGGATATAATATAATTTTCACTACCTTTCAGATAATTACATCAGCCAACTTGATATAATTTCTTTCTGCCAGTTTGATTACATTGGCCTACTTGATATAATCTAATTTACTCATTGTTCAACCTACTATATCGACCAAGCCAATATAATAAGTTTTATAATCCAAAATTAGTGTTACCTTTTTTTCATATATTGCATTGGCTAGTCTAATATGATCTTTTCTCTCATACCTAAAAACTAAATAAATTAGCCAACCTTATATCATCTAGTTTCTATGATCTTTAATTTTTTACTATCAATGTTACAACCTAGTAAACATCATGATGTCATCTCTTAAGATATTTATTTCCCTCCTTAGCCCATTCAAATTTTAAATGGGTTGCTCCTTTATTCATGTCTTGTCCACCATCCAAGATAACTCTTTTTGTGCAACTTTTCCCAAAATCACTCTAGAAGCATCATGATTTAACCTTTTTGGGAATATTAGTGTATTATTCCTAATTTAGTTAAAGGGTTTGCCTAGTAAAATTAGTAAACAAATATGCAATAACTAAGTTACTAATTTGTGAAATTTGATTACAATTCAAATCTTTCTAAAAATAGTAATAAGGAAAAGAAAATAAGACTTAGCTAGAAACTGACTAATCTGACTGAGACATAGGCTAGAATTCATTATGAAGGATTGATACACTATCACAAACTAAGATCTGACCTTCATTTTATGATTAGATAGGAGCACTAAAAGTGGACAAGAGTGGTACTGACACTGTAGTTCACCTCTACCACTATTGTTTTGAGGATTTGAGCTTTTTAGGTTTGTTCACCAGGTCTATGTGACCCTTTCCATGAGGTTTCAACCAATGGAAGTATATAGAGCTCCCTATAGAGCATATTTTCTCTTCAAACCCTATACTCCATTATGCTTTGACCAATTTTGAGAAAGAGGGGGGGCTAGTGTGTGTAAGATTCACTGGATGTAGATCCACACCCCTTGTGTGGGTGTGCTACCTACATACCAATACTCTGAAGAGGGATCAAAACATATGTATTTCTCCCACTTGATGTGATTTATTTAATAATGTGTATGAAGATGTAAAATGTTAAACTAGATGTGCTTGAGATGGCTAGGGATTAGTGTAAGGATTTGGATAAGATTGTAAGTATATTGTCTGCCTATATGTAGAGAATAGGGAAGATTACTTGAGTGGTATTTCTAGTATTCTTGGTTGCTTAGTGATAATTACCAATCCCCATTCAAATGATCTTTGAATGGCATTTTATATGGATTTATTGGTCATGGGTTAAATGTACTCACATTAGGTCAACAAGGAGAAGGATGGAGAACCAAAAGAATTTGACTATTGGGGATAGAAATAGACTTGGACAAGAGTGCCAAAATTGGATAAGAGTGGCACTAGCACTATAGTCCTAGTGTGGCATTATTGTCTTGAGTAGATAGGACTGGGGGGATTGATATATCATGGAAAGAGGAGTCTGGTTCAGTTGGGATCATGTATGGAAGGATAAAGATGATTGGAAATCAGTGAAAATGATGCCTACCTAAGGGTTGGGTGCCATTAACCATGCTCAATTTACCAATTTTTGGCATTTTATATGACTACACATCAAATGTAATATGGTTGAAATCAACCAAATTTAAGATCAAGATTATTCCCAAATTTTTAATAATTTTGATGAAAATAGGATTTATATTCCAAAAAATAATGGTGGTTTTAAAAATCTTCCTTCATCTTATAAAATAGTTGGGGTAACTAATACTAATGTTGGGAACCTTCCTCCTAATACTAATGTTAGTAATCTCCCTCTAAATACACCTAATTAAAATCCATCTATTGATATAACTCAATTCCTTTCATAAATGGTAAAACAAACAAACCTTATACAAGCCGCTAATAGCTCTCAAATGATCAAAATGTAAAATCACATTTTAAAAATGGCTAGTCAACCTCACGTCATCATGACTCAACCATATTAAAATTTTATTCCTCATCCTATTAGAGATGACAATGAGAGTATCATCCCTCAACATCCTATGCGTAATAAAATGCTTTAACATTTCCAAAATGAGCCTTTATCTCCCTTCATTGTGTTCATAGACATTGGAAACATATCTCCAACTATCACACATGATAAGACTGAAGATCATGATTTCTTTCTTAAAACCATTAGTAATATCTATATGGAATGGGTTAAAATTAATACTTTTTATACCACCAAGCCTAGCCAAAACCTTTTTTGGAGATGCATGTGAATGCTATAATAATCTCCCTAAACATTACATCATGCAATTAGAGTATTTATTCAATGATATAATTAAATAATTCCAATATAATGATCTTAGTAAAAATAGCCATAGTCATTTAATCAATGCTAAGAAATCTCCTAATGAATTGGCTCATACTTTTGTCAAATGATGGAATTATGTTGCCCAAAAATTACAACACAACATGAGTGATGATAATATCTTCATGCTCTTTTTTACCACTCTTAAATCCACTATTCAATATAGGGTTATGATATTCTCTCTCCAAAGTTTATAAGAGACTTTTGATCAAGAAAAAAGGCAATATTTTCTTATGGCTCAATTTGAACCTTCTCAAACCCAAAAATGGAATCCTCCAAATCAACCAATGCAATTATCATTAATAATATTCAAACTAAGCCTCCTCAAACCAAAGTAGGAGAATTTTCATTAGATAACCAACTTCATTCCTACTCACCATTTAATTTGAAATAAGTAAAGAAGTTCTTATTTCCATATAAACCATTTGATTACACTAATACCACTCCACAATGGTGTGATCATAATAATTTTTTTGGGTTCCATGATGACATTGGTAACTTTCATGAGGCATGTTGTAACCTTAAAATAATTGTAGTCACCATCAAGTTTGGATAAAATTTTGACCATGATGATATGATCATAGATCACCATAAAAATTATATTTAAGCTTCCCAAAACTGAACCTATAATTACAAATACACAAATCTAAAATCTTAAAAATCATCTGAAAACATCATATCCAAATGCAAAACATTCTAATGAACATGTTTGTGATATTTATGATGATTATGATCAATACTATACCAATTCCCAATATGTGAATGTGATAAAGGTAAACTACCATCATAAGCCTAGTTAAAAATATATTGTCACTCAAAAATATATTGTCACTAAACTTAAAAAACCTTCTACCAGATAATAACTTCTTAAAGATACTACTATGACTACTACTATTTTGGATCAGAAAACTAGTGATGATCTAGCTCCACCATCGGATCCTCAACCTGATTCCTTCAATCCTTATAATATCATTATTCCTAAAAACACTACTACTAATCAACCTAAGCCTCATTATGGATCTACCTCTAAACCATAATGGAAAATTCTAGATGAACTTAATTTCATGCCTTGAAAATTTCCTTTAATGGATTTTATGATAACTTCTTCTTATTATCGTAAGTTTCTCATGCAACAATTGCAAGACATTGAAGAAAGTCCATCTAGTGAATTCAAAATTTCTAGCTAAACCTCCAAAGGCCTTGCACCTATAAACTTTTATGCTATCAAAACCATTTCTCAATCTTATCCCTTTATAAAAATCTCCATAGGGTTTCCCAAAGAAGATATGATTAATGATGAAATTATATATTGAGCTAATGATCCCCAATCTTTTATTAAGATTGGAATCAGTAATACTTTAATAATAAAAGTCTTGGGGGATGAAGGATCTGACATTAATTTTGATTCTCTTTGGTTACTCTAACTTGGATACTCCAAATGTAATATTAATAAAACTATAATTATTTGTCATAGATTTGATAAAACTAACAAAAGGCCTCTTGGTTTCATTTGGTTCCCTCTTACTATCAGAACCAAAACAATAAGCACTAATATTATGATTTTATATCTTTCACTTTCTTATAACATCATTTTAGGATGTCCATGGACTCACTACATGAGAGCTATCACATATTCTGGTAGAAATGGATAAAGTTCATCTATAATGAAAAATGTTATAAGCATGAAGATGATCCTTACCCTTGGGGAATCTAACTTCCTAATCCTAAATATTAGTATTGCATCCCAAATATTACTCATATTAAATTTCCACTTTTGCTTGAGCTTATCAATATGAATCTAGATATCCATGTACTCTTGTGGATTTTGATGATGAAGGACCCAATAAATTACAAAAAATTGTAATACCACTAGATTACCTTCTTATATAGCAGAATGACTTCCTCCTTATCTCACTCCATGAGATAAAACCATTCCTTTGATTGATGCCAATACTAAAAGTTATCCCCTATGAAATTATAATGAAGCCAATTACACAAAATATGACTTTATTTGGTATGATTATGGGGTACCCAAATTATTTGAAGATCTTTTACTAATGTCCCCTCACACTTTCAATAACATAAATGTTTCCACTAAAGGTACCTCCACTGAACCTGCTCAACCAACCTCTCACACATGTAATATTTCACTGTATTATGATGATGATTACATTATGGACCATACCCAATCATGGGATTTGGATGAAATGCATTATCAAAAGACTCTTGATAAAATGCATGATTTTATCTGATGTTCATATAGTTTACTTATTCTTTCATTTTAGTGAAGATGAACCAGAACCTGAAGGTTATATCTCTCTCATCAACCCACCATTGGTAAACACTCCATGGGTTGTTAAATAAATTTATTTACCAAAATATAATGACATCAAGTAACCTGATACTATCTATATATTTCAAAAAAAATTTAATGCCATAGACCAAACTGATCATGTTCACTCTATCACTATACTTTTAGATTACATTGGCCAACCTAAAATAGTCTAGCCTTTAGTTCTTGACTATATCAGGCAAGTCAAATTAAGTGTTGATATAGTTTATTTATCATCATCACTTCCAATAAACTATATCATCCATATTGATATAGTCAAAGTTATAGTTTTCTTTCCAAATGTATCAAATAGACTGATGCAATTCAAGCTATTCATTTTGTACTAAGTTGTATTAACCAGACCATATTTTACAATAAAATTATTTTCCTTCCACTTCACCTCTTAAAATTACTGTAGATGCTAAATTTAGTGTTGTAAGATAAATTCATTCTATTTTTAAAAATAAAGATAATCAAATTATGGATCTTGAAGTAGATATCTTATAATTACTCCATGATAGAGAGATTCAAATCCATCACTAACATCATAGTTTTTTTCTAGAAAAATGCTCTTTGATTCAGTAATTTTATTGCTAACATTGATCCAAAAATGCATCTAATTTATAAACTTCCTTTATCTTGATATTGTTTCCAAGATGTAAATTACATACTCATTTAATATATTTACACCATTAACTAGGGCACAACTACCTCTCCTAAACCAATTATTATCTTTGAGGAACTTTATCTTGAAGAGAAAGATAATTATAAATTCTTTTTTAACAAATATTGTGAAGCCTTTCCTTGATCATATGAATACATGCCCAACATTGATCCTAACATATTTATCCATAATATCATCATGTATCTATATGTAAAACATGTGTACCAAAATTAATGTAAGTTTCTTCTAGAGGTTCTACCTTATGTCATAAATAAATTATCAAACTCTTAGATGCTAAGTTCATTAAGCTGATAGATTACTTGGAATGGGTTTCCAACATTTTTACCATTTGAAAGAAAGTCACTATGGTAATTCACATCTATATTATAAAATTAACATGTCATAAAGATAATTTAATATTCATTCAATCGATGCCATTATTGATTACACATCCAACTATGAGAGGCTATCCCTCATGAACAATTTTTTGGGATACATTCAAATTCATATCACTCCTAAGGATTAACACAAAAACACTTCTACTACCAAATGTGGGAACCTATTTCTACATTAATATGTCTTTTGGCCTTAAAAACGTTGGATCCACTTATCAACATGTGATGACCCATTTATGATCTCATCCATAAAATAGCTAAAACCTATGTGGATGATATTATTAATTAATTAAAACATCATGAAAATCATCTTCATGATCTTGCTCTCATTTTCAATCATGTCATCAACTACAAAGAAAAACTCAATCCTTGCTTGGGTTTTTGGTGTCACCTCTAAAATGATCTTAGGATTGTTAATTTCATTATGAGGATTTATATATTGCTAAGATCAATGTTATTATAAGCATCCATATTTTTTGATCTATTTCTAAAATTTGTACCTATTTTGGGAAATTTGGGGAGATCAGATGATTCATACCCAAGATAGCTTATTGTATCTATTCATTAAACTCCCTACTAAAGAAAGGTGTTTCTATTGAATTGACCAACACATGGAAAAAACATTTTGATAACATGAAGGAATCATTACTTCATCCTCCTACTCTTATACCACATTTAAATGATCACCCTCTCATCATGTATATGTCATCTACCCACATATCAGTTGGGGTAATGCTTGCACAATAAGATGAGTTAGGAAAAGGATATGCCATTTAATAAATTAGTTGTATCTTGATATGTTATGAGACCAATTACATTAAAGTGGAGTGTGACTATCTTGAAATCTACTTTGTAGTTCAAAAGCTTTGGTACTATATGATTTATCAAACCATTTATGTCATTATCCATTTTGGTACCCTCCATTTATTTTATAAGGATTTATTTACATGAGATTGAATTGGAAAATAGATGGTACTCTTAATGGAATTTAATTTAAGAATTATTACCAAAAAATTAGTCAAATACTAAGTAATCACTGATCAACTTGCCACTTTTCCTATCCCACGTATAAGTCACCTCCATGACACTCTTCCTGATGAAGAAACCCTCTTCATACAAGGTATAAACCAAGATATTTATGTCAAAGACTAATTCCATAATTTCATAGTTAATACAAGGCACATGATATCGAAGACCCTAAAATAGTAATATCCAAACCTAAATCTAAAGTGTCCATAGAAATATTTGAAGTTACAATATATCTACATGAGGAAAATTAGAAACTTAACTTTGATCGGTCCAAGTGCCTTTAAAGAGATGGGGTAGGTTTTGACTTAACTGACCCTTATGAAAAAACCATTTCTCTATATTTTCCCTTAAACTTAAAAGTCACTAATAACATGGCTGAATACAAAGCTTTTATCCTTGGGATGCAAGTATCCATATATTTAGACATCATGTACTTACATCAATTAGGAGACTCATAGCTTATATGCCATCAATTTAGTGGATAATATCAATGTAATAGTGAAAATTTCATTGCATACCACTGACTTATATTTACACTTTCCAATGAGTTTGCATCTTTCATGATCAAATCAATCCCATGAGAAAAAAATGATATAGCCAATTATATTTCTTTGTTGGCTTCTCTTTTTTATCCTCATCAAGCACTACATGACTCATAGTTCCTCTTCCATATGAATAAATATCCATCTACTTTATAATATAAGGATGAATATCTTATCTTCCATATTACGGCCATCACTACTCAAAAAATATCATGGTACAAATATATCATCAAATTAATTAAACATCATAATTATCCTTTAGAGGCTAACTCTTTTGAAAAGACTAGACTTTGCAAGCAAGATTTCAAATACGTACTTCAACATAACATATTTTATTATCATAATGTTGAATATACATTGATATGTTATGTTACTCAAGATGAGGTTCCTAATCTTCTTTATTAATCACATGGGGGAATTCACAGTGGAAATTATAGTGGACACGCTATAGCCCAAAAATTCCTACGGATGGGATACTTTTGGCCTACTATAAAAAACATATGCCATCACATTTCTCAAAAAGTGTAATTTTTGCCAACTTAATCATGACTTAATTGACTCTCCCTTGGATAAAATTCAAACATTGGAGTCTTCTTGTCCATTCTCTATGTGGGGATTATATCTCATTGGAAAATTACCTGGGTTGTAAGATGGATATGTATTTATCATTACCTTCATAAAGTACTTTACCAAGTGGGTAGAAGTGATGCCCCTTATTAATGTTACAAATTTCACTATATCCAAGTTAATCATTAATCAAATCATATTTGATTTTTGAATTCCACACACCATCATTTCTAATAATGGAGAGAATTTCAAAAATAAATACATGAAGCCATTATGTGAAAAATTTAAAATTATTCACAATTTTTTGACACCTTATCACCCTCAGTGATATGGTCAACCTAAATCTACCAAAAAAATCCTTAACAAAATATTAAAATTATATATTATGGACTCTTGTTTGGATTGGAATTGCAAGCTATATCTCATGCATTGGTCAAATCATACTAGTATCTATACTACTACTTGGGCAACTCCCTGCTTTTTAGTTTATGGATCTAAAACTATTTTACCATTGGAAGTCAAGTTACCCTATTTGTACATCTCTCTTCACAACATCATTATTGATGAAGAGATTTGTGAGTCCTATATTCATGTCATATATTTCATTAATGAGTGGTGATTGAATAATTTACAACATAATCACTAATACAAAGCTCACATAGATAATCAACATAAGAAAAATGTCAAAGTCAGTACTTTCAATGTTTCAGACTTAGTGCTCAAGTTGGATTACACCCATGATAAATAAGGAAAGTATTCCCAATAGTGGTGGGGTTCTTACTTAGTTAAAGACATCCTTGGACCTATTACATATATATTAAAAACAAATAAAGGAAACATATTCAAAGAACCAACCAACTCTCAATTTTTGAAGTTCTTTGATTAGTTTCATGTTTATTGGGTCTAACACACCCCATATTCCAATACTTCCATATGGGGACCTTTTTTTCTCAAGAGTCTGATCATATTCCTTTTGAGGAATTTGGTGGCTTATTTGGATGAAGTTACACATTGGTTTTCTTATAAAATGATATTAAGCTCTGAGCTTTTAGTGATATCTTACTTCAATAAAATGTTCTTGGCTCAATGTTATAATGTCATGTTTTAAGATGTGAGTGTAAACCTTGGTTTCTTGAGTAATGATGTTTAAAATTGGATAATTTTTATTTTGAAAACTCTTACATTTTTCATACCATTAAACCTAATTGATAAATACATTTGAATTCTAAGATTAAGTAGGCCTTGATAATGGTGTATTTTGATTAATTGACTAAGCCCTTATAATGTCCCATTATAAAGAGTTAGTCAAATTTGAACCTTAGGCTTTGATGTAGTCAATCAATCCCTTAATATTTGTAGTCAAGTTTATTCTAATCTATAGTTGATTATATGAAATTATGATCAAACTATGCAAATGACTTTATTTTTAAATTGAAAACCATTCTTTATTTTATGCATGTTTGGACTAACCTTTGACTAATATTATATCCTATTGTTTTGAGCTTTGGTGTGTAGGTAAATGGTTTCCAAGCCTTTAAATTTATTCATCAAGCCCAACCAATGAAAATACTTATCCATTTTATTAAAAAATATTGAGCTATCATTGTCTTGAGATCATGCCACATGGCACAATTCTAGGGACTTGGGAGGCACAATCATCACATAGAGGGCCCCGAGACTCTAGGTTGTTGAGATGATGCTATGTGGCATCGTCTTAATTACCCAAGAGCTTAGGTGTTTACTGAGGGGCCTTGAGACTTCTGAGTTAATGAGATTATTCCATGTGGAATCATCCCACTACTTTATAATCTTAGGGTGGTCCATCCAATTCTAGGCATCTAAATTAGTAGGATTACACCATGTGGATCATCCCACTACTCTACAATCCCAAGGTGGTCTATGTAATTTCAAGGCTTCAAGTTAGTATAGCTACACCACATGGCATCATATTACTAGTATAGGGCTAAGAGAGCGAGGGAAAAATATATAAACAATAAAAAATGGCTATCAAATGGAAAAATAAGGCTTGGGGTAGCCTAAGAGTAGATAGGAAGGCCAATAATTAGTTTAGGTGGTTGAAAAATATGTTTGGGAGACTATGAATGAGAACTAAGTGGAAAAGAGAGCCTAAATACATAAATCAAAGGTGGATCTAAACCATGTGAAATATCCAAGTCATCATAAAATAAACAAGACTAAATTTGATGGCTTCAAAATGTCAAAATGGCCTCAATTGAGAAAAGTAATAAATTGATCAATTAGGTTGTATTTTAAGGGGTTTAACTGGTCAAGGGTGATATGTGGAGTGAGTTGATGATTTCTTTGCTTGAATATTATTCTAAGTAGGCTGTTGATGATAAAAATTATATCATCAATAAATCAACCCTTTTGCCTATTGCAAAGGTTAAGTTAGATTCGTACCAATCTAATTGTGGGGTTATAAAGGTTCAACTATGATCATAAAGAATTAAGGGTATTGAAATGTTTTGAGAAATAATAAATATGTCATAAAATGTAAAATATTCCATTATAACATTATAAATTCACTTTATCAAATCATGAATCAATTTAGATATGAATCTATAATCTATCCTATTCAATAAAGAAAACTTATGAATTAGATAATCTCTTGAAGGAAAGAAATATGATTCAATAAAATAATATATTTCAAGTTATATCTAGTTTCTATTATAATATTTCCAAGTAACTTCAAAGGAAAACCAATAAATAGATTTGAGATAAGATAAAGGTAAATAGACATTCAATCAAGTAAATCAAACACACAAGACACACGACAAACAATAACTACTAGAATAATAAAAATAAAATCAAATAGAGAAAAATTAGATTAAACTAAAATATAAATATAAATTAATCTAATAATCTATGAAATAACAAGTTGATTAACAATTAACAAGTCTAATAAACTTTAAAGAAAAAGGTAAAAGGGTCTAATCAATAATATAAACTTAAACAAAATTAGAACCATAATCTAAAATCTAAATAAGTTGCATATCTAAACTAAACTATGACTAACCTATAGAACAAATAATAAAAAATCTAATAAATAACTTTAAAAATAAACCTAAACTATAAGGAAAGAACTAATCAAAGAACAATTTATATTAAAACATCCAGAGAAAGATCTATATAAGACATTACTTAAAGAAAACAAAAATAAAATAATAAACTAAATAGATAGAAAGATAAAGATATAAATTAAGAAACAAAAATCAAAACTAAATTAAAATAATATAAATAAAAATTATATTTAAAATCAGAGTAAATATAAAACACAATAAAGTCTACGAGTCTCAAAGGAGAGTCATATTAGCAAAATAAGATATATTTTATTAAGATAACCAACATATTTCTTTACAAATATCTTGAGAGACAAATTTTACAATCAAATTATATCAATGAGATGTCATAATAACAAAGTGTTCATCATTATTCAGGTCGAATAATAATATTTTGCTCATAAGATTGCAAATATCAATCATCAAAAGATTTTAAACTGGAAAATCTTTAAAAAATCTATTATAAATTATAATAAAAACTAGATATATGTATGTTTCCTAAGTAATTACTCAACTATCAAATAAAGTACCATTCGGTATATCTATAAAAGTCATGATATCTCAAAGAAGTTTGCATAGAAAAGAGAGAGATGAATGATTGACTTCAAAAAATGTATAAGTCTTCAGTACCCATGTTGTTCTTCCCTGATATCTTTTCTCTCAAAATCTTTTTCTATAACTTAAAATCCCAAAATTCCAGAGCTCCACTTCCATGAGAAGCTTTCTAAAATGACTGAAAACATGAAAAACCACCTTATTTGTATTCACCAGCCTCCATCATAATTAACTTGATGATGTGCTCAATTCCCATTAGCTCATCAAAACTAAGATTATACTTAGGTTTTCCTCTATCTAAGTTTTCATAAAAACCAAATTTAGTGATTACCAGAACATCCACTAAATCTTTACTAACTTCTACATTTCAAGGCATGTACCTATTACATTGAATTTTAGACCACCAAAATCTCTTGGCATATCTTAAAACATTGTCGAATATGCCATCTCATTAACTCTTCTTCCAACTTAGTGCCAAGACATCTTTCAATTACATAACATCTACCAACTTTAGTGATAAAAGACTTTAGGTTAGGACCTTGAAATAATAGCTCTCAAGTAGATTTTGAGCTTTCAAAATGAATGACTTATACCATTTCAAAAATTCATATTCATAAAGTAATTCAAAAAAATGAATAAGTTATCCTTTTGATAATTATGTTCAAAGGCTCATGGTGAGAATTCAAACCAACATAAATCATACCATTGTCTTTCAAATTGAATTCTGTTAAAATAAATGATAAAGTGCATTATTTCCTCTTTTTGTAATGATTATATCCAATCCATCTGAATACTCATAATTTTTTGAAAATAAGTTGAGAGGGAAAATCATATAATTGATTAAAAAATCATTCTGAAAACCATGCCAATAATCACTACAAATTGTTCAAGTTGTCAAAATTGAAAATCCATTTCTGAATTTGTCATGACAATCCATTCTTATTGAAATAAATAAAGATACCTAAAAATATCATAGCAATATATATGCTTTCATATTTTAAAACACACTAAGTGGAACCATGTCAAACTAAAATTGTTGAGTTGTAATATGAATAATTAATTTGAGAAGAAAAATGACTAATCACATACATACATAGTGATATATAGATGCACATTTTATTCATTAATCCATTATGCTTTTCAAAACCACTCAAAATATAAACATGAATTAATCAACCAATCATCATCAATCCATAATTAAAAATATGCATTCAAATATACTACTAATTTATAGGGTCCCTGACATAATTTTAAATTTCATGACATAGTCATCTCTATGGTAGAAAGTATTAGTTTACAAAAAACTTAAGGGGGTATGAAAAATAGGAATAACATAGGCCTAATAGAAGAATCATTCAAAATGTTTGGTCCAAATGGATAAATGTGGTTTCATTTCAATTAAATAGGTATCACAATCATGAAGAAAAGACAAATATAATTTGACCTCTTGTGAGAGTAGAGGGAATAATCTAATGAATTGCAGTTGTAGTGGCCTTGGAAGATAATCATAACAAAGGATGGGAACCTTGTGCTGAGTGGGTTGAGTCCCACTCGCCTTCTATATAAGGTGGCATGTATTATTATTTTTGAGTGGAAATTATGAGGCACTAAAACCCTATAGAAATTATGATAGGCTTAGACCTCTCTTTTTATTACCTTGTCTTTGCTTGTGATTGTCTACCTGGGGTCACATTTAAATTCTTTGTAATAACATTGCAATAGATACTAGTCTGGTTCAAAATTTGTGTTTTTCCTTGTTAATATATTGATTTATTTGACTAAGGAATGTTAATTAATGCAAGGAATAAATTTTACTGCCTATTTTGCCAATGAATATGTAGTTAGATTGTGCTATAACTAGTCTAATAAGTTATGGATTTTTGTTTTTCTAGTTTGAAGCTATTAAGAGCCAATGTGTTTAGTATTTATATGCCTTTTTCATGCCTTCATTTCATAAGAGTATATGTTCAATTAATTCCTCATAATCTTATTTATTGAGTTGCTTATAACTTATGATCAGGCATGCTTTTAACTTTCAACATTAACAATTTTATTTTAGATAATGAACCACTTAATTTAATACCTACTCTTTCTCTATTTTATCCCTTTTTATGGTTAATATTATATCCATTATATTATAGTGTTATACCAATGTGAATGTGGAAGAAAAAAGAGTTAAGCAAACATTAGTAAGAATGCTCAGATAATACAGAGTGGACTAAAATTTTGATGGTTAATGGTTAATCACCATTAATCACATATATAAATGATTGGAAGTTTCTTGGCCCTTGGATTTAACTAGTTGAATCCTAAAAATTAGAGGATATTGTGTCCCATGTGCTTTTATCTCACTTTATCCCATCAAATTAGTTAACCCCAATAATTATTTCTATTGTGGTCACAAATTGAGACCCAAAAAAACCTAGAACTATAAGGAGGGCCTAATCCTCTTAAGTACTTATGGACTTTAAATTGATCCCCTCTCCTTGTACTTCTCCCAATTTTTATGTTTTCTTAATGCAACCAATATAAAATGGCATTAGGAGGGTGGCTTGAACCTCCTTATATTTGAGTTTGTTTGAGATTGGTTAGCTAATAGGGAATTATTATAACCCTATTGTAATTATAAATTTATTGAGTCTTATGGCCCCACCTCTTCATTTCCCAATTTTGATTGTGTATTTTGAAACACACAATAAAAATTAGTGTTTAGAGGAAGGTTTGAATACTTTATATCTACTTTGAAATTATAGATACTATGTGTTACATTGGTTTATTGTCTATTGTGAGATTTCATATTCCCTATATTTCATATTTTATTGTTTTTAGATTATTGGTCAAAATATCTCTAACTCATATTTTGACAACTTAAACAATCTAGAGCCTATTTAATGATTCACTAGATCTTGTTTAATCCTAAAAATCTAGGTTAGGAAATCTAGGGTTAAAAGGGATAGAGATAGCCTAGGGTACAAGGGTGATAAACTATATCTATATCAAGTAAATTAAATGTTAAAATAAGATATAACATATTATGAATTCATTAAATAGAGATATGCTAAAAATAATAAGTATAACTATGCTATATATGGAAATGACAAAGAAATAATGTACTTGGCTGGTTCTAATGCTAACATGGTTATAGATCTAGAACAGATAGGAATTAGACTATAAGAGGATTACATAACAATTTCCAAAAATTTTATCGAGTGCCTCTAGATCTATAACACTAGCATTAGCTTTGATATTAATTTCAACACTACTATCTAAACCGAACACAATTGTCTTATATGGAATACTTTCTAGAAAAGTATGAAACCACCTAGATTCTTATGGGTTTGTCTTTACCTTCACTTTGGTGTATTCATATTTGGGTCATGGATTGTTACCCTTTAGTAAATTAAAAAACCTTAGATCTTCATCTTCATAGTGGCATTGAGAAAAATGGGTTAGTGGGCACATAGTGTTAAGATGAACCCAAATACCCCTCTATCAATGAGCACTACCTACATACCCAATATTCTGAAGAGATATTTAGACTGATGTAATTCTCCCCTATGTGTTGGCTTATATATGAATCATAAAATATGTACAAATCAAATACAATAGTGATGTATCTTGTAACTTATAAAATTAGGCTCTTGGGTTGTTCTTCTAGTACTTTAAACCTGTGCATGTGTTGTTCCTATGATTAATATGAGAATATGAAAAAATAATAAATCTTTTACTTTATTGAGTTCTTAATTAAATGATTTGATAAGTTACCTTAATTTATGCTAGGTTAGGAATGAATGAAGATCAATCTTGTATTTATATCAATCCCTTTAGAGAAATAAATCACAGTAAATAACTTAGGTTGACCATTAAGATACATTTCATTTTAAAATTATATGACTTTAGGGAACTGGGCATTTGTGTTAGAGTAGGAAACCTATATTGATGTAGGTGTTTATGTAGGATGCTAGTGTCTAGGGAACATGAAGTAGGCACATGCTCAAAACTTGAAAAAGTGGAAGATAATTAGTATTTAAGTATTTTGAATAAGATAACAAGTTTGGGTCATCAACATAAGACTGATCGGACCAAGAGTTAGGCCAAGGGGCACAAGATAGAGAACATGTGAGACTTATGAGAGTGGTAAAGGTTCATAATTAAAAGAAACAACTAAGGTTTGAGTTTTCCAAGTGTACAATAATAAGGTGCTATATAATCCATAAATATTGTATACATTTCCCCCCTTTTAATTTAGTAAGGAAGTCTATGGTTTGAAGGAGAAGAAATTTGTACTTGGGTGTGTATAACACACCTTGCCTTTGATTGAGTCCAATTTGAGTACTCTGATGGTGACTGAACTATAACCAAGAGCATATCATAATATATAATCAATGTATAAAATCTAAAATTTAAATTATTAAAAAGATTGAAATTGAAAAATGAAGGTTTAGGTGTATCCCTGTGTCTTGATGTAACTAACTTACCTATTGGTAAGTTGATTTGAAAAGATATATAACTATATGGCTCTGAAACTAAGATTATGACAAATATATAAATATATAAATTGCATATATCTAAGGAGATATAGAGAAAGAGATATTGGAAGGTACATGCCCCCAACTTTAAATAAAAAGGTGAGTTGCCACCCGACAGTTGATATTATCTCAACTGTGCAACCCAATCATACTTATAACTTGGTGAACATGAGTAAACAAATTTAATTCATACTATAAAATTTGTGAGGTTGGATGATACAATCAAGTCCAAATTCAAAATTTGACAAGATTGAGTGACTTAATCCCCTCAACCATATCAAAAGCAAAACAACTACTATAGTAGATTGACTCAATATAGTTTGTAAGAGTCAATCCTAGTGGATGATAATAGTCCTTAAGAGTGTTTTGAAATCTAAAAATAATTTGAATTTTAAAATATTAGATGCACATTTCATAGAATATGCACCTTAGATATGTTTCATGCTAAAACCATGTATAATAATGGTACAAATGTATATAAATTTTCCACAATTGTGAATTTGAATCATGTAACTGTGTTGCTTTGGCTAGTTTGAAAACTATGTAAGTGTGGAGAACATGATTCCAAAACATGACCCCACTATATAATAAAAAAATTAAAAAATGAAATAAGTTCCAATGTGGAGTACATGTTTACAAAACATGACCCCACTATATCTAGGTGTGTTGAATACTAAATAAGTGTGGATAACATGCTTCCAAAGCATGCCCTCACTAAATTTGAAAACTATTCCAAATGTGAATAAGTTTGGAGAACATGATTCCAAAGCATACCCAAATTAAATATGGGTGTGATGAATAATGAATAAGTTTGGATAACTTGCTTCCAAATCATTCCCCCATTGGATTTGAAAAATTATGCCAAATGTGAATAAGTGTGGAGAACATTCTTCCAAAGCATGCCCCCATTAAATCTGGAAACTATGTCAAATGTGAAGAACATACCTAGATGACATGTCCCCACTAATATTCTCCCCTTTGTAGTGAGGTAATAATATAAGATGTTATTTACCTCACCTCAAAAGGATAAGACAACTGTATAATTTATGAATAGAACCATGTAGCATATAGAAGAACATGTCTAGGTAAATGTAGCATTAAAGCACATAGAATAATGTGATTACATGAAGGCTTAAGATGCATGATAAAATCATGGAAACATATATATATTTATAATACAAGCTCAATAATAAAATAAGAACACACACAAGAGAAATCAAAACCAAGTCAACAAACAATGGTCCAACGAGACCGCAAATAAGAGGCATGCTCAAATGCCACATAATAAAAGGGATGTGACTTAGTAAAATGTCCAAAAAAGTAAGGATGACATATTAAAATGTCAATACAAAAAATAATTACCTTCACATGCCAAATAAATCACACATAGGAATGAAGGACACAAACAAAGGAACATATTCAAATGTTTAAACATGCAAGACAATAACAAGACAAGGCACTCAAATAAGTGCATAAAGGAAAACATGTGCAACCAACATAAACATATCATAGTATCCAATGGATAAAATATGTTAGGAAATAAATTTAAATTGTATAGCATATCAAGTACCTTAAATAAGATATAATCATAGATAAAAACATGTGCATATACATATAAGCTCAAAAATGATAATGAAAAGTGATCATCAAATGATATAACTTAGAAGTATAATGATCATAGATGTGGATACCCCAAATGTCCATATGACATGAGTAGAAGGAAATCCCAACATACAAAATAAGAATATATCATGTATCTATGTATGCCTATATCACACTCAAATAGATGCATGAAACACATGTAAGTAGAAGTAACTGATATGCCATCCATCAACATGAAACTAACACATAGATGCCAATGAGATAATAAAAGATGTTTATGCTGAAAATATTTTTGGATTTTTGAATATTTTGATATTTGGTATCCTTAAGTTGGATCATTTGCATTGATTTAGTGATAACTGAGGTAATCACTATATGTAATGAAACTTGGTCAGAAATAAGAAAGCTCAACTATAATGATCAAATGACAATTATGTTTTTGATTTCAATTTTAATGCTATAAATGATGTATTTATGGTAGTATCAAGTGTCTAATATTAATATGCTATGAAATTAGTATCATCAAGATCATACCAATATGTACTTTCATTATGATCATAACCATCAATGTAATCATTATTATAGGAAAAATGTAACTTCTTAGTTTGTTCTTAAACATGTGATATACCATTTGGAGTATTTGTCAATGAATAAGGAACCATGCCATACTATGGTTATGACCTTTTTCGTATGCCATTATTTGTATATGTGCACCACAAATGTCAATTCCTTATGAACATCTTAAGCTACATGGTTGGCCCTAATTGTATCTATATTTGGTTATTTATTAGGAATAATATCACCACTATCATAATCATTTGGAATTGTGTCCTCTTATTATTCAATTTTGACCAACAAAAGGAGTTCACATGCTTATTTTTTGGTGGTTTTAGTATAGTGGTTCACATAATCATCTAGAATTATGTCATTTTATTGTCATAATCAATACTTCTGATAAAATAAGAATTATTTTTAGATATATGAGAGAGGTTTTTGAATAAAATATTATTTTTGATGAAACCCATAAATTAATTTTAAAATAAGGACACTATTCACCTTGTATTCCAATATTTACTAACAATATTAAATTATGAAAAATTGAAAAATCCATACCAAATTTTGGTGAACAAAAAAAAGTTTTTCAGTATACCAAACTAAGTAGAAAATAACCCTAAGGAATTTTTAAATGAACTTGTTTGGATACATAAATGAA
This sequence comes from Torreya grandis, assembly GCA_037957365.1. NCBI lineage: Eukaryota > Viridiplantae > Streptophyta > Pinopsida > Cupressales > Taxaceae > Torreya > Torreya grandis. The sequence goes on along the minus strand of JARHVA010000930.1, from coordinate 1,761,713 downwards.
CTAATCAAGGAAGAATCAACTTGTAAGTGACCGAACATGAATCTTGTCAACCAAAGGAGGGTAAAACTCTAGTGTAAAGTTTCAAATTTAAAAATCCATCACAATAAAATGAATCCCTAGGAGGTTTAGAAGACCTAGATCATTTTTTTTATAGTCACATGAATTAGGTTCACTAAATGTTTAACCCTAAAAATCTAGATTAGGGAATATAGAGTTAAAGGGATAGAGATAGCCTAGGGTAAAAGGTTGATAAACTATCTCTATTACATGTGAATTCAATACTAAACTTAGATATAACATATAATGAATTTATTAAACTAAGATAGGTTAAAAATAATACGTAAAACTATGCTAGATATGGAAATGACAAATAAATAATGTACTTAATTAGTTTTGATGCTAATACAATTATGGATATAGAACATGTAGGAATCATACTATAAGAAGATTATATAACAATCACCAAATTTTAGATTAAGTGCCTTTAGAGCCATGGGCACTAACGTTAGCCTTGGACTATTGTATGGACGAGACATAAGTGTCTTGTATGGGATACCTAATAGAAAATGATGAAACTACCTAGATGCTTATGGGTTTTCCTTTGCCTTTGATCTAGTGTATTCAGATATGGGTCATGGACTATCACTCATGAAATTTCAAAACCTGAGCTCTTCATCTTCATAGTGACCTTGGAAAAAATGGGTTAATGGGCACACTATTTTGAGCTGACCCAAAAGAGCCCTCTATCAATGAGCATTGCTTACATAACCAATACTTTGAAGAAGTCCTCAGATTAATGTAGTTTTCACCTATGTATTGGCTTATGTGTGAATCATGAAATATGTGAAAAGTAAGTACAATAATGACCTAGCTTGTAACTTGTAAAATCAAGCTCTTGGGTTTCTCCTTAATTAATTAAAACCTATGTATGTGTTGTTCTTATGACCAATATGATAATATGATAAAATAGGAAAGCTTTTGATTTATTGTGTGCTTGATTTAATGCTTTGATAAGTTGTCTTGGTCTATGCTAGGTTAAGAATGAATGAGGATTAATCTTGTATTTATGTCAATCCCTTTAGAGAAATAACTCACATTAAAGCACTTAGGATGACCATTAGGATGTGTTTCATTTAAAAATTAGATGAATTTAGTGTACTAGACAATTATGTTGGATTAGTACACTTACATCGATGTAGGTGTCTATATGGGATGCTAGTGTCCAGGGGATAGGAAAGTAGGTACATGCTCATAACTTGTAGAAGTGGAAGATAAGAAGGATTTAAACATTTTGGGCAAGATAATAGGTCCGGGTCATCAATATAAGACTAACTAGATAAAGAGATAGGCCTAGGGGCACAAGATAGAGGAGATGTGAGACTTTTGAAAGTGGGAAAGGTATAAAACTGAGAGGAACAACCAAGGTCTAAGTTTACCAAGTGTACAATATTGAGATGTTATATAATCCATAAATATCATCTATAGATCCCAAGCAATCAGAGATAGATTTATTGTATCCCCATTGTAAATATTTAGGAAATCATAAATTAATAAAGTAACACTAAGATATTTATCCACTGATACCATTTTAGCCTCTCAATCTACCCAAAATAGATCCATACCCATTGTTGTACCTATGGATTGGTTATCAAGGTTCATAATAAATGTTTCAAGAGATGTGCATGATCCACCTAGAAGCCCTGAGAGGTACCTTCTAAGGTTCACCCCAAGTATTGGGAGTACTATAGAATAACATGTTAGTCTTACAAAATTACCCTCAGGTTACTTGACATTGAGCACAAAGATGTATCCTATAAGTTATTCCATTTCACCTTGTTTGATGTGGCTTATGACTGGTTCCTCAACTTGTATGACAATTTAATTAGGATCTAAAATTCAATTGAGTAGCACGTTCTTGGCCCAGTTTGGTTAGGTGGTAGAACCCAACATTTTATATCAATAATTTTATTGCATGAAAAAGGATCCTAATGAACCTATACAAAATTTTAATGCTCACATTTAAAATATGTATAGTAGGGTGACAATCTTGTATAGACCAAATGATCAGTCAGAATTGGAAATGTTTAATAATGCCTTAGATCATGGACAACCATATTCTTGAGGAGGGAGCTAACTATCACAAATCTTCCCCTTACCTATGGAAAGACAATAAAAGTGGATAAGCAACTCAATCCACAAAGACAAATGTTGGTCCCTATCCCTAACATCCTCCCAAACATACCAACATTGAATCCAATCCTTCTTATAAATTAGAATGTCCCAATGCTACAACCTCTCCCAATCATGAATCATCTCCCTCTGATCCATGCCTCTCCAATTCAAAATTTGGGATTTATAAATTTTACTAGTAATGAGGATATGTCAAGGCTTATAAACAAGCTATAGTCCCACTAGTTATGACTAATAACACACATACTTACAATCAATAATCAACCAAGCCTGAGATAAATGTAATTCAAAGGATGGTCTAAAGGGTGATCAATCATTCCTTTAGTTTTAAGAAATAAGTGGGTAGTTTAAGTGATGGAAATTCTCCCCCAGATTTCACTTATCAACATAATTACAAACCCAATAATAGGTAAGGCAAACAAGTTGAGTCTCCATATAATAGAATGCCTAAAATCAACATACTAGAGATCACCATAACCAAATGGTGTCATATGCATAACATAACCTAGCATGGTGAACTTGACTACATTGAGTTTTATAATGCCTTCACCATTCTACAAAAGGATATTGATGAATATGAGGTTATCCCAAATAACTATAATACCACAAGTCACCATGATTTTTCTAGTTCATCCAATTCACCTAATATAAAAATGGTTTTAGAGACACTAGAATGTATTGACAAAGGGGAAAATGAATTTGAGGAAAATACTATTGACATTTAGGGAGATTATACCCTTAGGAATAGGATACACTAGCCCTTGATGACCTCAACATCACCCAATAATGTTTATATGCCTCCTAACCCAAAATATATAAATGATCCACCTCCACCAATATTAGGTGATAATCAGCCCAACACTAACAAGACAAGCTAAAACATAGTCGTGGATATGAAAAATATAAAAAGACAATATAACTCTCCATGAATTGGCACAAATTATTGAATAAAGGGATTTACTCCTTAAGTCTCTTATAGAAAAAAACACTTAGCCCAAAAATAAGGTTGCAACCAATACCAATGTTGTGATACACAAGTCTAAAATTAAGTTTCCACCCTTCTTACTTATAGTCTAAATATTTAGTAAGAATTTACACAATTATCTAGTTAATTCAAGTGCCTTAGTTAATAGCATGCTTGTAGGGATTTATAGGAATCTAGTAGTGGTCCTTACAAAATCAAATAAGGTAGCGGTCCAATTATATAAGTTTAAAGTCAAGGTTGTATGACAATTATTAAATGTTGATATGTAATTGCATGTTGAATCAAGGCTGAAATAGTTTATGAACATACAAGTGGTCAAGATCCCATATGCACATGCCTGCTGCTAAGTAGAGATTGGTACAAATATTTATAAAGTTATATGTAAATGAACTTCTTCCATATGTGGTTGTCATAGATAGGAGTGGTAAATCAGATAAGGATTGATAGAGAACCACACATGTAGCTGATGGTTATAGAATAAAATGCAGATAATGAATGAGTCAATTTTACCCCCATAAATTTATGTGTCTATACTTTGACCATCAAATTAGCAAAGAAGAAACAACTCAACTAAGACCAAAATTAGGTATGTAATCTTTTTATTTTGATGGATCTTGATATAAGATAGTGTTAGGAGTAGGTATTTTACTTATTGAAACCTATGGTAAAAGCTATGTAGCTACATACAAATTAAAATTCCATTGTACTAATAACATGTCAAAATATGAGGCACTAATCTTAGGATTATAGTTTGTATCTAGCTATGATGTCTGTCAATTAAAGGTATATAGTGATTTTGAATTCATTATCAATTAGGTAAAGAATAAATTCTAATGTAATCTTTCTCATTTGAATAAGTATAATCACCATTCTTGGGATTTGATGGAATCCTTTGATGTATTTAACATTGTTTCCATTCTTAGAAGTGACAATGTTAGGGTAGACTCATTACCTATTTTTGCTACTAAATTTACACCTTTGGAGAACATGGATCTATAAAAGTTTCTCATTGAATTGGTTTCATGTCCATTTCTACCTAATAATGTGAAAAACTTTTAAGTGTTTGATTATGACAGACATATTATGGGTTTCATTTCTAATTCCAATGATTTTAATGTACATGTGGTTGATGAGGATGAGAGGAGTAATATTAATGAATACCATTATGATATTAATGGAGTTCTAAACCTTAAGGAAAATTAAATTACAAAGGGAATTATATCATTGGAAAGGTTATTTTACTTATAAAGTCCTACAATGAGGTTTGAAAGATCTATTTTCCCCAATTAGAGGTCATGAGTTATTAACACAGGGATGCTTGATTGGCCTCAGAAGCTCACTGTAGGGCCAAAATGTAGTAGTGGAGAAATAAAAAGTTTACAAAGGATATTAATCTATTACTAAGACATAATTTATTAGACTTATGGTGACCTAAAGGTCTTTAATCCTAGTGTCATTGATAAGAATCCATTTAGCTAGTGCCAAAGACTAGTCAATCCTATTCTTGAACTTCTCATCCTAAGGGAAGTTTAAAATATGTTTTTATATGGTATAATATTTCATATGCAACATTCAATCTGGATAGTTAATTTAGTACTAGTTATAAAAAAGAGCAAAGATCTATTTTTGTGTTAATTTCAAGAATTTAAATCAAGCTTCAAATAAATATAATCATCTACTACCATACTTAGATGAAGTCATTTAAAATATCAGTGGATTTGAGATGATGTCTTTCTTAGATAGGTCAAAGATCCATGGGCATATAATTTGAAGGGTTGATTGGTAAGTGCATTATTGCGTATATGGATGACTTAACAATTTTTTCTAAATGCAAATCATACCATTTAAAACAATTGAAGAAGATCTTTGAACAATGCCATAAGTTTGGTATTTTACTCAATCCAAAGAAATTCATCTTCTATGTAACTAAAGGTAAGATCCTTGGTCACATAATTATGAAATAAGGTATGTAAAATGACCCTAATAGAGTTGATGCCATTTCTAAAATCCAATTACAAAATAGTAAGAAATAATTGAAATCTTTTTTTTTGGTAAAATTAATTTCACATGAAAATTAATTTTAGGTTTTAATGAGATAACTAAAACATTAAATGCCATGTTAAAATAGGGAACTAAAGGTTAGTGTATGGCTACCTCAAAGATATGCTTTCAATAAATTAAGGACACCATAATACAGGCCCTTGTTTTGGTTAACCTAGATTACATAAAAGATTACTACTTGTATTTATTTGCATTTGATCATACCATTGTTACCATCCTTACTTAGAAATTGGAATATGGAGAGCATGCCATAGCTTTCATGAGCACAAATTTTAAGGAAGTTGAATTAAAATACCATATTAAGGATAAGGAATCTTATGCACTAGTAAAGGTAGTAAATAAAATTTGACATTATATTCTAAGGAATAAACTTTATGTTATGGTTTCAGATCCTATTGTCAAAATTATATTAGGGTAGAATGAACTTGGATAAATACAAGGATGTTGGATCTCAAAACTTAAAGAATATGGCATTGAATTTAGGCCTATGAAGATAGTTTTAGGTCAAGGTCTATCATAACTGATCTCAAAAATTAACCCTGGTATTTATATTATCCATGTGAATCAATCTAAATTAAAGTATGACCCATGGTGTGACTCTATTATTCATTAATTTGTGTATGGTGCTCCACTGGCTAACCTAGATAGGACATAGAAAATATAATTAAGGTTGAGGGTTGCTCATTTCATGCTTAAGAAATATGTCTTATAATGTAGAAATCATGAAGGGATTTTCCTAATATGTTTAATAGAAGAGCAATCACTAGATGTCATGACTTATTCCATGATAAATTAGGAAAAAATCATCCTTTTAGAAGTGTGACAACCCACAACATTATAAGGGATGATTATTATTAGCCAACATTATTCAAGGATGCTCATACTCATGTGAGATCATGTCATCTATATCAAACATTTGTATAAAAGGAGAATCATGTTGATATGCCCCTTCAACTAGTAATTGAGGAACATCCCTTTGCTCAATGGGGCCTTGAATTCATTAGATTCATAAATCCAAACTCTTTAATTGACCATAGATTCATTATTACAATGACTAACTATTACAAAAGATGAGTTGAAGTAAAAACAACCAAGAAAAACACTGATGAAGAGGTGATTAGATTGATTGAAGAGCACATCACAACCAAGTTCAACACCCCTATGGCACTTGTGTGTGATAATGGGATTGCCTTCCAATTACTTGAGTTGAGTGAGTGGGCATATCAAAACAAAATTACATTGAAGTTCTCTTTAAACTATTACCTATATGGGAATGGTTTGGTTGAGTCCACAATTAAGAACTTACTGAGTGTCATCAAGAAATCAATATAAAAGAACCTATGCAGTTGGCATCTATTTCTCAAGTATAATTTAAAGGTTTATCAGACAAGGCATAAGAGGAGTCTCAAGATTTCCCCTTTCATGTTCGCTTATGGTATGGAAAAAAGGTTTCTAATGACACTCAAAAGATCCATGTATAAATTTTCCCAAGACTACATAGAAGCAAATGAAATGGGCAAGTCCAAGCTATTGGAACCACTTCATATGGATTCTATGAGAGATAAAGCCTTAAAAAAATTTAGCAAACACCAGGTATCCATGAAAAGATGGTTTGATAAAAAAATAAAAAGTGAAATGTTTTCACATTTTAGACTTGGTTTTATTATGGGATAAATCCCATGAGAAGAAAGGTTATCATTTTAAGAGAATTCATCTTTAGATCGGTCCTTATCAATTTGTATAATTACTAGGATAAAATGCTTTCAAACTAAAATATATACAAGGTAATGGCATTTAGTTACCAATCAATGGATAGGTTCTAAAGCATTATTTATTAGCTACTCCATCCAATTCTATTTTGGAATGAGAATCATGAGGTTTTTTGCATGTATATACTCTACAGTGTTTTTTGATTTTTGATTTTAGGTTTGCTTTCCACTATTTATTGTTTTGTTTTGATTTACTTTGATTTTTCTATTTCTTCCCCCTAACTTGTTTGAGTTGGCTTGTTTCGTTTGAGCATTTGGTGTCCTTTTAATGTGTCATTTTCTAAAAACAAAATGGACTAGGGATAATTACTTTCCATATCATGGGAAATCAATTTGATTGGAGGTGGTCGCTTGGAATTTTTATTTCAAATCTTCCCTTGTATCCTAGTGACTAAAATTTTATCCAAAAAATAAAACTTGCTCACTGTTAGCATTGCATCAAAACTAGGTCTGAGGAGAAGTAAAAAATAGAACAATAGTATGTTTAAGTTGAGATGTTATTAGATTGATTTGGGAATCCAATTTCAAATGGTGAGTAATGCATGAGAGTCATTAGGATTTTATAAGTTTGACAATAAGTAGTCATTCTTGAACAACTCCATAAACTAGCAATAATTATTTTGTACATTTTGAAGGCTAGTGATTCAAAATAGAATTTGTATACACATAATATTTTAAAACTTTATCACTTACCAATGCTTTCTCTCTTGTAAGAACCCATCGAGTCTCAATCTCTTTGAGTGCATGCCTTAAAGGGTGCATCAAGAAAGGGGTGGGTAGACCATTAGCACTTTATAAGATTATTTTTGCCTATACCACCACTTTCTATCTACACAACTATCTCTTATATACTTCCTTAAGCCTTGATGCCTCCCTTACACACTCCTCTAAGTAATTCACCACTTTATTCAACCCTTACCTAAGCCCAAAACCCCTTTTGAAATTTATCAAACAAAGTTAGCCTAGGGTGACCTTGTATTCAAATTAATAGTTTCACATTATGGGTCTACATTGGCCTTGGCCAAACTAGACTAGGACCTAACTTGATTTTATCAATTAATGATACAAGGTCAAATTGGGCCAAACTTGTCAACTAAACTTATAGATAGGTTTAGGGTTAGATCTAATTATATATACACATTCATTTTGTGATTTTTAGAGAGAGACAAGAGTTAATTATTCATTTGCACTTCTTTACAATATGTTCTTCCACCATTCTGCTTGAAGATTTATTACTTAAGAATTTACACTTGGAGGGAAGAACATTTTTCTTTTGAAATCTTTAGATTCATTAAGATGTCCTTGGTTATAGTCCATTGTACATCCTTAGCTTATTAAATAATGTACAACCTCTTGCAAAGCACCTTTGGCCAAGGGAGAGATTGAGTCTCAATGGGTTATTCTTCAAGGTAAGTATCTATAAATTTACTCTATTTTATTAGATATAAGTAGCATAATTAATGGATTTTGAATGTATTTATCTCTCCATGCATTAGGGTTATATCTATACATAACTCAATTATAATTATTCTATATATGTTTACTTTCATGTTTATTCCCCCCATTTTATGCCACAAGCTTTAGTGAGCACTAGGTTAAATTTTACTTTACTTTGCATATACTTTGTGAATATGAAACCATAGGAATTAGATAGGATTATTACATAGTGTTGATTGACTAGAGATTTTGGAACCCTCTCTAGTGATGTTATTATGATAAGAGACCCCTTGGTTAGGTCTAGCAGATCCATCTTGGTCATGACCCTGAATGTCTAAATGTATTAACAAATGAAAGTGTAAATATGATTTATCTTCTTTGATTTAGGTTGATTAATAGTGAATCTAAATTTTCCATTGTATAAATTCTAGTGAACCCAACATGAATTAAAACCTTGTAGGTTTTCTTTCTTTCATGCATTCATTTTATTATCATATTATATATTTTTATTTTTTTAGTATTATATCAGATCTATCAATATAGTATAACATTTTATGTGCAAGTTTAACACATAGTCACTCCAAAATGACTATGTTATTTTTATGTATGTCTTCTCAAAATACATGTGACTTGATCGATTAGCTTGACATAGTCTTCTTCTTCATTCAAAAAATTTCATACTTCATCGACTCAAATGACTCTATTCTCATTTCTCTTTTGCACCATATAAGTTTGTAGACATAGTCAAGCTAGTTGACTCAAACATTGATTATTTTTTAGTACATAGGTTTTACAGACTCTATCGACCTAGTTGACTCTATTCTTAAAATATTAAAGTCAACACTTGATCAACACAACATAAAATTTGAAAACTAATAATCTTAAAAACTACCAAGGTTTATTATTACCTTCTCTGTCATTTATATTTTTAATTTATAGTATTATCTTTCATAGTTTGACAAACTATAAGAATACAACCCTACAATGAATTAGGCTGACTAGATCGACATAGTTATGTAGCCTATGTTATTTATAGGAGACACAATTGACCTCTTCGATTATGTTCTTATAGATCTTAATTCCATAGAATAGTAGTGACCCTTTTTTAATATATTATGTATTATTTGTGTTGATGCCTAAATCTTTAGTTATTAACAAATAGTTTCATATGGGAAGCTTTATAGATGTGGGACTGAAAAATAATTTGTGAAGTGGCCTCTGGTATTTTAGAAACTAGATCTTTGAATTAATTGGGGAGGAAAAGAGTAAGGAATAAATGCAAGTAAAATTAAAATAAAACTATCTAAGGTGATGTGCTAAAATTCTTTATGTATTCATTCCTAAAATTGCATAAAATAGATTGAACCCTTAAAATATTACAAAAAATTTAAAAGAACTTATTCATGATTTAAAGTCTATAATATAAGCAAAATAATAGAAGCATAAAATAAAAATAATAGACAATAATTGATTCTACTCAATTTGACATAGAGCACCATATCCTCTTCATCATCGGGTGGAGAACAAAATACAAAAGGCTCAAAGGCATAATATAGAATATTCAATCCTTCTTACAAGGGGCACCTGTTAAGGTCTTGAAATAAAAAAAAACAAATACTTCTACTATTATTATTAAATACTAAAGCTATTAAAATGGTTGTTCTATTATAATAGTCATAAAATAATTTATATTATCTAACTCCTAGCCCCTTACAAAAGAAGAAATACCTAATATATTGGCACAACAACCTCATGAAGAAATGACACCTAGAACCTGATACTCATGCTCATGTTGAGGTCATTACAAATGAAAGGGGAGAAATTTAGCTAATGACTATAGATGGTCTTCAAATCTTGGATATGGTAAAAAATTTATACCTCATGATTCCCACGATGCTTAGAAGAAACATTATGGTAATGCATATCTCTCTCCAAATTGCCTCTAAAATTATTGTTAGAAATGGGGCCCACTTCCTCTGGCCAATGGTGCAACTTGAAGCTCTGATAAGAAAAAAATTGCCTTAGATAAGTGCTATGATGCCATTTAGAAGGCTTGATTCTTTCTAGTTATACTTGCATAGTGGGCCCCACCTATTATTTCATCAGCCAATGGCACACCTTAAAGTCCTAAAAAAAGAACCCTGCACTCCCAAAGAGCATGGTGATGCCACATGGAAAGTTATCACTACTCCTAGAGAATTTGAGAAACCTTTTGTAAAAAATGAGTGCGAGGGTGTCAGGTGGAACTAGTAGAAGGAGTCAAGACTTAGCCAAAAATAAAAAGGGGAACTTGGGAAAGAGGAAGCCCATACCAATCTTCCTAAATCTCCAAGCATGTCCATGATAGAAAGCTGATTGACCAAAATATTCAAAATATGGATCTGATCCATAGTTCCTGGTGACTTGTAGTGGAAAATTCCCATGGATAGAAGAACCCAAAAACTCTAGTTTATTAGACTAATCAAAGTAAAACTATAAAAAGGTAAGGCCTAAAAAGTTTACAATTTCTAAATAACCACCTTCAAAGGTATCCACTCTTCCTCTATGGGTTGAGTCTCTTTTTTAGAACCTTGAAGGCTCTGCCAAAATCAATTATTAACTTGAAAGAGATGTTACTCAGACCTTGCAGAACCACCTGCATCTAAAATTCTAGATGGGTGAGAGGCTAAAAAATGCTGTCCACCCCAGAGATGCTTGGTGCTTGACCTAGGGTTGAAAATATAATTTGGTCATTTTTATTTATGATTAATAGCTCTTTTATCTTGTCCTCTAAAAAGATCATGTTATTTATGAGGAAAGGGGAGGGGAGTCATAATTGGACTGGCTGTTCAATGTGTCCCTTCATGTCCTAAAACACTCTCTCTAAGGTATTTAAAAATTCTTTGCATTTAGATGTTTCTTTATTTTATCTTAGGATTTCATTAACCTTAATCACTGTCTGCTTTCTATTGGCTACCCCTATTGCCTAGAGCATCATATTCATCATGTTATATAACTTCTAGACTAGGAGATGAAAATATTAGACCTTAGGGGATATGAAGGCGAGGACCTAATCTACATATGTGCTCACTTGTTCACTTAATCATTATGAGTCTGTATTAAACCACAATGTTGGCTTCAAGTTTGAGGCTATATTATTTATCCTCTCACAATATGAAACATATAACTATTAGATCATTGTGAGGATGCATGTAATCTAGGAATGGGTAGTGAGGTAAATATTCAATTATTTTATATGTTGTTCCTTGGCTGAGGACTCCTATTACATCTGTTGTTATATCTATTATTGTGCACTTGTAGAGTCCAATAGACTCTTATGGATCTATATGAACTCTAATTATTTTTCTGACAACTTATTCTCCATGGCTTGCTTCTCCCTTGTTAGGCCATCTATTTTAGCCTTTAGTTTTGCTACTTGAATTTGTAGCTGGGCTCTTTGATTAGATTCTCTTAGAGGTGATGTGGATCTATAGGTCAGACCTCATTTTGTGAGCTCTACATATTTGGCCTTAGCCTCTACATTGAGGTAGTCTATTATGATGGAATTCTAAGTCTCCTCCATTATTTCAACCCTATCATTCATATTGGCCTAGCTAAGGTTAAGGCTGATGACACGTATTAAGTAATCTCTTGGCTACATCTATTCTCTAGGATTGATTACTATTGGCATCATATGTGCAATCATCAAAGATTGTTATGTGGGGTTAAAGAATGATTGCATGTGTTATGTAACTAAGGCCTTGGCCATTTTTAATCTTCTCTTTTCTACCCATGATTATCAATATTTTATTGTAGTCTCCAACTATAAGTAGAACTACTCATGTGACTAAATTAATTCCCCCATGAAAGGGGATCCTTATGGAAATTTGAAAGGAATGACCACTTTCCACTATGAATCAGTGGATGCTATTCACTCAATAATGGGTGGGTAAATGGTCAATGTGGAAGGAAAGAAAGGAGGGAGGCCATAGATAAGGGTGGTGGGATATTGTGCCATGATGTATGTACTTGTGGTGGATGAAGATAGAGGGGTGAAAATCAACACAAACATGGTGATTGGTTGAGAAGTGGAAATTGATGCAAGTGCGATAGAAATGGTGGAATGAAAAGATTAAAATAATGAAGAATAATTGGAAAGGATAGGGTGATAAAAACATACCTTCTTTTTTTGGACTTAGGAAGAGGGATGGAAGCTTGTACCTCAGATTTAGGCTAAGATGACCTTACCTTGGGCTGCCCTAGAGTGGCCTATCCCTACTATTAGGGAGCTATATAAAGAGGAGGGGGATATGATGTAGGAATATGAATCACAAAATACTCTTCCTCGTTCCTTGATGGGGCATATTTTTCTTCTTCTTCTTTGACCAAAACCTCATCCTCTACCTGAGCTTCTTCCTCATGGTGCTCATCCCAAAGGTTCTCAAATTACTCATCAAAGTCTAGATTTTTGAAATTAAGGTCCCTATAGCACATTCACTACCTATATTTATATTAGGATTCCATTTTTTCCTTTCTTCATCCCCTCTAGATGAGCTATGCTCTTAGACCCTTGGTCATGAGCTTCACGGGATTAAAATCCTAGACTGGTTTGTAGAAAGACTCTCACGAGTGGTGGGTGTCTGAGGGGATATTAAACATATAGACATAGTGTTTAATTTCATCCTCTATTGGTGACTTCTTCTCTTTGAAGTATGACTAGGGATCATGGTTGAAAGGGGTGGTAGTATTGAGAGTGGCTATGTGGCTAGTTAGGTCATAATTCCATTCATCATTAATTTGGTCTTGGCCTAACTCTACTAGTTTGAGCATAAGAAGATGATCCTACAACCTCCTCATAATTTTAATTACCTTATTAAAAAGGGGATGAAATAAAGGGTCCTCTTCTTCTTTCCCATGCCATACACTAAATCCACCACGTTGAGCTAACAAACTAGCTCTAGGGCCAAGGTCCTATCTGTGAGCATGCATGAGAGTTGAAATGGCTCCTCCTTGAATTTGTGGACCTTGATGAATGTGAAATGAGATCTGAAGAACTAGTCAACTAGAATTTTTTAGTCAGTGAGCCACACTCTCTAATGGTCTATCATTTAGAATATAATGGCTTCTTGACTGAGGTTGATTAAGATTAGAGATGAGAAACACTCTATAAATTCATGATAATCTTATGTGGATGAAAGGATGTGGGTCCTTACAAAGATGGGGATCACTATATGGGGACACATTCCCATCTTGATTATGTTGATGGTGAAGTACATCAAAAAGAACTGGGAGTTATAAAATAAGATGAGGTGGATAAGGAAGGAATAATACCTGAAGGTATTCTAGGCCAAAAAAATTTCTAGCTAATTATGAATGGAATTGATAATGGTGTTTGAAAAGTCCATTTTTAGGCCTTCTCCCTACTCACCATCTTCAAATGCAAGACTGTACCCAACTAGAAATCATAGAAATTGATGTTTGAGTCCATTCTAAAGATGAATGACAACATAGAGAGGGTGTCTTTCATATATTATGTTGTTATTTTGATTCTTGAAGACTATAATTTTGATAACCTAAACTACATTGCTCTATTTTTTATTATTTTGATAGATTTTAATACCTATAAAGTGATAATCTCCATCAAGATGGGTATGACTACTTCTCTCCCATATATTAATTCATACAGGGACATTTTTAGATTTTTTTTGAGTAATTTAGTTGGCCCACATAAAATTCTATAGATGATTATGCCACTCTCTTTGTTAGTCAATGCCCACCCTCTTGATTAACCTTATGAGGTTCTTGTTGGTTGATTCAACCAACCCATTCCCTTACATGTAGTAGTTGGATGAAGTTTTAAGGAAATTGCCATTTTGGAGTATAAATTACAAAACCTTTGAATTGATGAAGGCCCTTGCATTGTTAGATACAATTGTTTTAGGAGGGTTGAAACTTGATACTAGTTTTTCAAAGAAGCTGAGGATCACATCTTCAGTTGCCTCTTTCAAAGGGGTTGCTTTGGTCCATCTTGTGAAGTAGTCTATGGCCATGAGTATCCATTTATGGCCTATGCTAGACATGAGATTGATCATCCCAATGAAATCTAAGCCCCACTAGGTAAAAGGCTCATTATTCATAATCAAGTTCAATGGCATGGTTGAATTCTTTTGCTTTCTTGCAAAAAAATGGCATTATTGGCATTTTTTACTACCTAATGATAATCTAAAAGTAGGGTTAGCTAGTAATATTAAACATGCATGATATTATTTGTGATCATTTTTGTTGAGAAATATCCACCTAGATGGGTGAAATGCATATCCTATTTGATCTTGATAACTTGGTGGTTGTCAACACACCTGAGTAGTTCTCCATTAAAGTTCCTTTTGAAAATTACTCCTTGGACTAGTGTATAACTAGCTCTTTGTAATCTATAGAATCTCCTTTTATACATGGGGAGATTGTCTAGATACCAACCAATTTGCATAAAGCAGGTTCTATCAGCAACTTAGGACCCAATAGCTTCATACTGACTCACCAAAACTATTTTTGGTGTATCTTGCTCATCCATTGGGGAGTCTATGCATTAGATTAAATACTCACAAAGTCCTCTCCCTTGAATCACCTTGATTTATCTAACTTTGACATGATATTATAAGATTTTAGTGATCCAATTAGCTCTTTTCTTAGTGATTTATCCCTCCATGATGCATTCCCTAATGCTATAATTCACCATGTATATCATTATTTTGCTTCTCATCACCATGTGTCTAAATTTTTGAGACCTTTAACAATGATGAAAGCCTATTTCTCAATGAAATTATACTTAGTCTCATATCCATGTAGGGTTCTTGAATAGAATTTAATAGGATGATCACCTTTCCTTTTATCTTCTTTATGAGTTAACACAGTCACCAAGCTATGTTCACTCCCATAAGCATACATGATAAAATATTTAGAGAAGTTGAGATTGACTAGCATGGGAGTAGTGGATATTACCTCCTTGATTTTATCAAATGGTATTCTTCCTTTAGTATTCCATTTGAAATCTTGGTCTTTCTTCATCATTAATGTAACTGACCTTACTAGCACTATGAAGTTAGATATGAATCGGCTAATGAAGTTGATCTTCCCTAGGAAGGACTAGATTCCTTTCTTGTTAACTGGTAAGATTATGTCCCTAATGGCCTTTACTCTATCTAGATTAATAGAGATGACTTATTTGGATAACATGTACCCTAGTAGCTTACCTTGTGGGATGTCAAAAATGTATTTTTTAGGGTTAAGAGATACCCTGAACTCTTGGAAATTTTGAAAAATCTTCTCTAAATAATCAAAATGGTCTTCTTTCTTCTTGGAAAACACTATCATATCATCCAGATAGATGAGGATGATTTTGTTAATTAGACCCTTAAAACATATATCCATGGTTTTTTAGAAAGTATCTCTTATATTAGAGATTCTAAAAGGCATCTTCACATATGTGAAGGTTCCCCACTTTGTAGCAAAAGTGATTTTATGTTGATCCTCCTCATTAACCCATACCTAGTTATAACCTGAGAACCCATCCAACAAAAATAACATTTCTGCACCCACTACTATTTAGAGGATCTATTCCATTGAAGGAAAGGGATAATGATCTTTCAGATATGCTTTGTTTAAGGCCATGAAGTTTATGCATAATCTAATTTACACATTCTTATTTCTTACTAAAACTAGGTTGAATACCCAAGTCAAATGCTTGATTGGGCATATAATCTTTGAGTTGGTTAATTTATTCAATTCCTAAGCCATGAGATACTCAATTTTTGGGTTTAACAGCCCTTGATTTTGATGGACTGGCTTAGATCCTTCAATTAGATCTATGGTGTGCTAGATCACCTCATGCTCATACCCATTTAGGTCATAATAGGTCTAGGACATAAAATTATTGTATAAGGATACTAATTGATCTTTATCCTTTTGGGAAACATCTTTCCCTACCTTTAATTTTCTTCCATCTCCTACATTGAGATTGAAGTAGTCACTTTTTAATGATAAACTTCCATTTTTCATTCCTTGCATCATAAAAATAAAATAGATTCCCTAAAGTGATTAGTCCCTTTGGGAGTTTATTGGACTTTAGTTGTATGATCTAATCTTTGTAGGCTTATTCAATCTTTGGTTGTAGCTACTCTGTGAACTTGCATGGCTTCTAAAGAAACATGATAATTTAGGCATCATTCTCAAATGCCTATCAATTTTGATCATTATCTAGGATATCAAGTTTGATAATCACTTGCACTACATGTTCATTGGTCAGCAAATTGATTATTAGATCAAACTGGGAGCCAATTACTACCATTCTATCTACCTCTACATTCATGAATCTAGGAATTATTTGAATATTAAATTCTTTAAATGATTGAAATGATTCAATAAAATCCCATATTTGGTGGTGATAGGACCTCATGTGGACATTCTTTGTAGCTGTGACTCCTCTTACTTGCTTTACTACCAATTTAGAGTCTATGAACACCTTTAACTACTTTATGCCTATGTGCTTAGCAAGGTTGAGGCCATGGATCAGGGATTCATACTCAACTTTGTTATTTGTGTATAAAAAATATAAGTAGAAGGCCCTAAGGATCTCTTTTCTAGATGGAGACATTAATTGAATACCAGATCCAAAGTCGATATTGCATTTTGAACCATCAAAATGCACATTCCAAAAATTAGACTCAATTTCAAGTTCCTTGCTTTGATCCTCTCTTTTCTTCATGACTTTAGGGATGGATTGATCTTCATCATGGATTACATAAGTTCTGAGGTTGGTGGCATCAATGTTTGTGAATGGATCATTCTCGATGAATCATTAATGAGGACTTCCTCCTCTAGGCTCCTATTATCTATCACTCTTTCTTCCTCAAGCATTTCTATGCAATACATCTCTTTATTAGAGAATGAAGTGTGCGTCACTTTGAAATTTATCATAGAATCATCATCTATGTGTTTTTTATGCATCAGCTTAGACAACAACTTTAATTTTGAGCCATATTTGGTCCTTAGGATTAAGTGAGACCAATCCAAAGATAAGTATCCACCTATCTTGGCTATGAAATTTCTTGACAAACATAACCCATATATTGATGAGATATATATTAACAAAACTTATTGGGGGACTATGATATTAGGAAAAGAATACAAAGTTAGGAGAATGGCCTTGATAACACCTATGGTTTGATCCTTCTTCCCATATAATTGCATTAACCCTTTATCTAAAGGTTAATATTAAAGTTGTAGTGTATTCAAAATCTATTTGGGAATTACTATGGTGTTAGAGTTGGAATAAATCATATAATTATGAAATTGCTTGCCCCCCATGATGAGAGTTAAATAAAATGGGGTGGGTTTTGTTTTACTTAGACTTGATTTGGAGTTGATGAACATGAATGGTGCATTAGGTTACACATTATTATTGACTTCCTTTCCCTTGATTTGGCTTAATCCACATCTAGGTTACCTTTCATAGGCTTCTCTTGTTCTTCCAACACTTCTTACAACAAATATTTTTACTTGGGGATAAACAAGACAACCTAGAGAGAAACATTGGATAGAGCCTTCTTCAGTTACTCTACCACATTAAATGACCCCTAAGGCTAGAATTTGGGGTCCTTTATCTTATTTTTTGTTATTTTTCTTCACTTTTTATATGTTGAGGGTGATGGTTAGGGTCATGAAATTTTATTTAAAGTCACTTTAGGCCTTGTGAAATACTCTTATATTTAAACTAGTTTCTTCCTGGATCGAGTATAGTAGTTCAATTAGACTTGTGGGGATTTCAACATGGGATCTCTCTTGAATAAATTACATCTTCACCTTCCACCCAAGAGAAAAGCACATGTTCTAAGGCTATCTCCTCTTCTTGCTCTAAGTACATTCTTTGTATTTGAGCCATTAGGACAACATTTTCAATGCCTAGGGAATGGTATCCATAGGGAGGTAAATTAGGTGCTTTCCCTTGCCTTTGTTACTCAATGATATTTTATTGTAGATTAAATCTTGGGAAATTTTGGGTGTATGTGTGTAGTCATATAAAATGTCAAAATTGGTATCTTGAGTGTGGCTTGTGACACTCAACCCATAGGTCCCTCTTGCATGCTCTCATGACCCTTCTAGGCACTTTTTTAATTATTCCAATCATCAATAGACTTCTTAAACCTGATTATAGCTCAACCAGAATACATTTCCCTTGTTAATTCCATCCCTCAGCTCCCATACCTATAGGATAGGAGTGCCCAACTTAGACTATAACACCAAACCCTAGGGTGTCCTATTTTAGTGCTCTTATTTAATTGCATTTGATCTCCAATGGCTATTTCCATCTGATTCCTATTCTTTATTATGTTGGCCTAGAATGAATACATTTGACCCATGACCAATATATTTCTATAAAAACCCATTCAAATTTCATTTAGAAGAGGGTTAGAAAATATTACAAAAGAAGCAAAAATACAAGAAAAACCAATGAGGAAAATTTACCTATTTTCTACATATAACCATCCAATACAACTAAAATTATATCCAAATCCTCACACAAGTCCCTAACCACCTCAATCACACCTAGTTTAGCATTTTTGCATTTGCATAACACTATTACACAAAGCACATCAAGTGGGAGAACTACATATGGCTTGATCCCTCTTTAAAGTATTGGTATGTAGGCAACGTGCCTACACAAGGGGTGTAGATACATGTTCAATGCATTTTACACATACTAAACCCCTATTATTTCTTAAGTTTTATCAAAGCATAATGAAGTCTAGGGTTTGAAGATTAAATCATCTATACAAAGAGTTTTATAGACTTTCAACAGTTGATATTTCACAAGCAGGCTCATATAAGGACAATAAATAAAACCTAAAAAACTCAAGTATATATGAGAAGTTTGGATAACAATGAAAGAAAAGGATAATAACACTGGACTTTAGGGTTTCCTATTTTGATGCTCCTATCCTTTCACAAAACAAAATCTAGATCCTGATTTGTGACACTATCCCAATCTTACATAGATAATATTAGACCCTATAATAGTCATTTCAATTTGGTTTAAGCTAAGTCTTATTTTCTCCATATTTATTGTTATTTATAGAAATATTAAAAATACAAATAAATTATACAAATCAATGGTTAAATTATTGCAATATTATTTACTGATTTAGCCAAACTAGACCCTTAACTAAATTGGGCATAAGACCCCAATATTCTCAAAAATTGTTAAATCATTTGGTAAACCCAACTTACTTAATTTGCACATAAAAACCCTAAGGTAAATTCCTTGCTGAATTTTCCAATAATTTTTTGATTTTTTACGTGCATATTTAAATTAGAAATTCACTTTAATTTTTAAAATTTCATAGTAAATTTTAAATAATCAATTTTCTTCCAAACCCTAGTTGCATATACTAGGTCCATTTAAATAAAAAAATTCCAATATTTTTCTAATTTTTTACCTCCATATTTAAATTAAAAATTCACTTTAATTTTTAAAATTCCATAGTAAATTTTTAAAAAAATCAATTTTCTTCCAAACCCTAGTTGCATATACTAGGTCCCTTTAAATCAAGAGTTTTTCCAATATTTTTATGATATTTTATCTACAAATTTAAATCACAAACTCACATTTTATTTTAAAATTCCATAGTAATTTTTAAAAAATCATCAATTTTCAAAACCTTAGTTTCATATACTAGGTCCCATTACTTTTGAGGTATCACCTTACACATTTGTGAAATTCGTATCCTTTTTATGCATATTATAGTTCATTGTTTAGATTATATTTATTTTATATGCTCTTTCATTTTTTAAGTTATTTTCCTTATGCCATCTAAGTTCTTGACATATCTTCCTTTGAGATGAAGTTTAAGACTTAGCGGTAACCCTCCTAAATTCACCCAAATTACTTCAGCCCAACCATATACCATGGATAAACAAACAACTCAACTTCTTTGTATAAACCCTACACATCTATATTACACCAATTTCCATGAGGATAGTTTTTACAATGAGCAGTATGAGAATAATAATGATGATACAAACACCGATGTTCAGATCCACCACATCGGGTTCTTGATCCACTTCCACCTATTGTTGATATTCATGTTGTCCTAAACAAAGACTTAATTCTACAAAGTTTTATAGAAAGACTCAAGGAACAACCCCGAGATCATACTCTTATCTTACAATCTATCATAGAAATTAAAAAGTCTAAGTAAGTTGAGTTTTCTATTCCTTTAGAGCAACAAATTGCAAATGACACTACAAGGGCAACTATGTCTCAACAACCCCCTATAATAGCCTAGCCTTCCTCTATACCAGCACCAACTATAACTAGTGCATCTTTATCTCCTGATGTGGTAGTCCTTGTGTAAGAGATAAAATATCTTCAATCCAAGGTGCTACATCTTGAGCAAGGTGATTCTAGACCAATATAGGCCTTGGACTCTTTTGCTCTATTGCATACACCATTAACACTTCATATTGCTTCAACACCTTTTCCACCAGGTTTTGTTCAACCAGAGCTCACTCTATATGATGACAAGGGTGATCCAGAGACACATTTGAGAGCTTTTCATGTAGTATGCTTGGACTATGTGTTAAATGACTAGCTACGAACCAATAATTTCCATGGAGTCTAAAGGATTATGCTTTACAATGGTTCTATAGTCTACTAAATTGGTCATTCAATGCATTCAATCCTTTAGTTGACATGCTTTTATCTCATTTTACCATTAACATTGGTGACAAGGTTTCCTATGCTCAAGTTGCACAACATAAACAAAGGTCAAATGAGCATCTCACAAATTATATTATTTGATATAAGACTATCTTGGCTAGGATGACTAGTCCCATAGTCAATCAAGAGTTAAAAAATATCTTCAAATAGAGTCTTCTACCAGCTTTGCATGAGTCAATAATGTTTAAAATATTCTCTTCTTTCACTGAGTTGTGTCATACACTAAAGAAAAGGGAAGTCAAATTAATTTCAATGGGAAAACTCAAGTACACAAGTATATCATAATCAACAAATTCCCATACAAAGTAAAGGTCAATGATATAAAAAGTCATAATTAACCTATAGTCAATTCAACTTTAGAGCCCCCTTAATGACTGATTTTATCAACACCTCCTTGGTGAACTTTTACCAATCTACCAATTTTTCTAGCCAGAGTTTTACAACTTTTGGAATGCAATATCATATCTCTCCCTCCTATTTGGAAAGTTGATCTAATAAAGCCTCTTATATGGGGATATGATTAGATGCATTTTATGACTTTCACAGGGCACTAGGCCATATAACAAATAAATGCATTAGTTTGAAACACAAGATACGTGACTTGATAGATGATAATCTTATTGATTTTGGCACTCTAGTTGAGCCTCTACAAGTAAATCAAACATAAGACAAGGCTTTAAAAAATTTCTCAGATATTTTTCCACAAAATTCTAAATAGGAAATAGGGGACACATTAGATGTTCACCATGCATATCATGCACATACACCACCATCTATATATCAAGCACTTTCAATTGAGTCACATCATTTGAGTAACATGATTGGTGTGTATAATTATAGAGTTCTATCTAGACCTTTGATATCCTTCTCAGAGAAAGAGATAGTTGAGGATGATTCAGATTATCATGCACTCTTTATCAGAGATTACATTCATAATCATCCTATTCATAGTGTTCTCATAGATAATGGATCTAGTGTGAACATATGCACTATGATATTAATCCAATATTAAGGATATTCAAAGCAAGATATTACCCTAATGAACATAGTTATTAGTATATTCAGTGGGCACATACAGAGTTCATTGGGTGAGTTTGTAATTCATTTATAAGTTGGTCCAATACATGTTTTTACACCATTTACTATTTTTATTAGTGTAGGAGTTTTTGATATGTTACTTGGATGACCATGGATTTATAAAATTTGAGTAGTACCTTCTAAAGTTCACAAATATGTGAAATTCATTCATGTTAATTAGGTTGTTACAGTTGGTAGAGTTCCATGAGTTACCACTCCCCACTTTAGAGCCATCTTGGAATTTATAGTCACTAGTTTCAACTTCTTCACTAGTTATAGTTGTTCCTCCAGCTTAGATTTAGACATAGTCAAGGCCTTCCTCACTAGTGCAAAGAGTTCATACACTTCCATAGAGGCCTCTTTTAGGATAGCCATAATTTTAGGACTCTAGATAGTTTCCAACTATAGTGTTCACACCTAGGGTAGTATCGTTGAGGTCTCATAACTCTACACATAGATCACATGTTCAGAGACATTATCCTACCACTAGATGGGTCCCTAAGATCCCTACAGTTACATCTACTTCTCAGAGTTATAGGGGGACCCCATAGTCATTTTTTACTATATAGATTTTAGAGCATTACAACATACATAGCTTTTAGAGCCACAGTCTCAGCCCTTCCATCATGCTTCATGATCATGTATGATCCCTCTCCTTGATATAAGACATCATAATAGGGAGTCTCTTATGAGACTCATCAGTTAGTATCATTTCTTCCTAGTCTTGATTGTACATAGCTTATTTCTAAAATCCAAAAAGAATAAAAAGTTTTAAAATCTAAAAATCAATATAACATTCCAAAAATACGAAAAACTATAGTGTTCACACCTAGGGTAGTATCATTGAGGTCTCATAACTCTACACATATATCACATGTTTAGAGAGATTATCCTACCACCAGATGGGTCCCTAAGATCCCTACAATTACATCTACTTCTTAGAGTTATAGGGGGACCCCATAGTCATTTTTTACTATAGAGATTTTAGAGCATTTACAACATACATAGCTTTTAGAGCCACAGTCTCAGCCCTTCCATCATGCTTCATGATCATGTATGATCCCTCTCCTTGATATAGGACATCATAATAGGGAGTCTCTTATGAGACTCATCAGTTAGTATCATTTCTTCCTAGTCTTGATTGTACATAGCTTATTTCCAAAATCCAAAAAGAATACAAAGTTTTAAAATCTAAAAATCAATATAACATTCCAAAAATAACAAAAACTTGCAAATATATAAAAATATCAAAAACATTCAAATAACTCAAAATACCCAAAACATTTCAATTTTATGCATTATCCATGCTTTACATTTCTACTACCATGCTAGACTTACATTTTATTATTTTATTTTATTGTTTATCGATTTATCTACATTACCATGCTTCACTTGATCTTGTTTGAATGTGTGTAGTGACTTCTAGATCCTTAAATGTTTCAATCTACTAACCATTAAGGGGGCATCTTACTTCATATATTTAAGACACATATCAATATATCTACCCATTGGGGGCATCTTCTACATGACTACACCATCTAGGTTATATCATTCCTACACCACACACTCTAGTTATCATGATGATGTACATTACTTATTATCTTACACAAATTACTCTATCGACACTCACTAGTACATAACACTGTGTATTTCTCAGCATTTACCTAATTATGTACTACATTTTTTGTATACTTCCACTTCTTGCTTTGATTAATTAGTTATGATTGTATTTCCTCCATATTACATGCCTTCTTTTCTTACTTTGCATAGCTGGATGTGATTACATTTATCGATTCCTATTTTGCCTCTTCTATGTGCCTTAGGACATTTTCAATGTCCTTTGATTATATTCTTGTGTGTGCCTTAGGACATCTACCAATGTCCTTTACTTGTTCTCTTCTATGTGTCTATAGCCCTCATGCCAACCTTTCTTATTTTCAAATTATATGTGTATGTGGCATTTGAACATGCCTTGTATGCTTGATTCTCAGTTTGAGTGACATGTGCCCATGTCCCTTTTTTTCTTATCCCCTTGTCTACTTTTGTATGTTTCATGCTTCTTGCCTTATATGTTTTTTTGATTTTCAATTATTTGCAATGCCATAATATACATTATACATTACTCTTGATTTTATGGATGCCATGATGAACATCATGATCCATCCCTCCTTGATAACTAACAACTAACATTTTTATTTCAATTTAGTACATTGCACATGCTATTACATTATTATATCTATCTAGGCATACCCATATTGATCTAACAATCTCCAATACAAAATATGCTATATCTTGAGACATTTTTTAGATTATCATTGATATATCATATATTTCATATCATAACACACTTGTAGGGCTCTTTATTTAGAGGGAAGTCATTACAGTGTCTTCACTCCTACCCTCATAAGAGGGGGAAATAAATAAGGGTTTTATCATAGAGATCAAAGCTCCTTTTGATCAAAAAATTATTTTTTAGAACACTTGAAATAATAATTAGAGTTCAAACCAAGAAGAATAGACTAGATAGATAATGACAATTATAGAATAGTCTTTAGAATCAACATAGGAAAAAATCACCAAGTTTGGACTACAACCCTAGAAAATAGGGTGCCCTATTTTAGTGCTCTTGTCTAAATAGTAAAAAAATAATATTTTCCAGAAATAGAGATAAAGGTAAGACCAATTACATTTTTTTCAGCTATAGTTTAGTTTAGAATTAACAATTTTAGTACAATTTTCTTAAAGAATTCAAATATAGGGGGCATAATATGTAGTATGATGGCTCCCATGTCTAGTTTTAGATATGATAGTTGGTATAACTTCTAGATCAGAATCCATGTTACAAGCACTAGTGATTGGGATAAAAGTGTGTGGCACATTTTCTTTCTCTTCTTTATAGTTTATGGCATTACCTAATCATTCTCAATAATTGCATGGCTTATTCTATTTGTAGGTAGTTGGTATCATTCTTGAGTGGCTTCCACATAAGCCTATTGCCCAGTTTTAGAGTGGATTTCATACAAGCCTCAAATCCACCTTTTTTGAGTGGCCAAGAGTGGCCTAGTTTCTAGTACACATTTGGCTATACATGCCATATTGTTAGATTATAGAGCATTCATGAGATTTAGGATCCATTTTATATGACACACATTCATACCAGTATCAGTTCATAGCTTCATTTCATGGGGAAAAAATGGATCTAAAAGAATGCATAACCTTTATATTCTTGATCCACCTACTCAGAGGGATCAAACACATAGTCCAAAACATCAATTAACACATGCATGATCACATAACTTCACTTAGTAGGCAATGATGGAGCCAAAGGGCCAGCTTTTTCATTCTTGATCCACTCTTATGGAATTGAGAACTTAGCTCCAATAATGATATTACTCTTGCTATAACATCATTCAACACATACCCAACATCACAACATATTTACACTTCATAATGTGATCTCTCTATACACACCTAACATCACATAGCTTCATGATTTTCACCCTTGTAAGTTTAGGTACGTTTTCTACTTTTCCTTTATCTTAGTATTTCACTTTGTTGCATCACTAGAATAAAAGGGGGGGCACAAATGTAGTCATATAAAATTTAAAAATTGGTAACTTGAGTGTGGCTTGTGACACCCAACCCATAGGTCCCTCTTGCATGATCTCATGACCCTTCTAGGCACCTTTTTATTAAGAATTCAAAATTTTTTTACTAGATTTAATATTACCATTAATCATATCTAAATTATGCACTAACATGCATCATGAAAATATTGCTAAAATCATAGATAATAAGAAAGCATAAATGGAGAGAATAAGATAACAATCACACATAACACAAATCTACCATGGTTCACCCAATGTGGGCTACATCCACCAAGAAAGTTCTTAAATGAAATTGTAATCTAAAAAAAAAATATTATAATAACTCTCACAGAGATAGAATATCTCTTATAGAAAATGTTATACATATGAAATGTTTTACTTTCATCTACACCTACACAATAATATATCTTACAAGTTGTTATACCACACCTTGCAATAAACACCTGCACTTTGTAAAAACATATGTACTTTGACTTTAATCTTTAAAGCCACACCTTGAAAATAAACCATCAACCTTTAAAGTCCACACCACACCTATATAAATAGAAAATGAGGGAGAATCCATAAAAGGAGGAGAAAATAACCATGCTTATCCAAGATAAGCATCATCTATTAAAAGATACCTCATTTCCACCTCATCAAGCTCATACAAAATCCCATCTAAAGAGGAACATGACAAGTTTGTATCTCCACCTTTAAAGGCACATTTTTCAACATGTGATCACAACCAACTCCTTGAAACAAGGAAGGTATCCCCTTTTACAATGAACAATCAAATCCCTCAGATCAAGGAAGTCAACATGGAAAATAAGAATCTAACAACCAACTCCATAAAACATGGAAACATAAAAATTAGATAAAATAAGAAATATTCCACTCACATGTGGAGCAAGGTTCCATAAAAGGTAGAGTAGAGAAAAATATTCTCCCCACATTTGTGGAGATTTTTAGGCCCCCAAAAAATACTCTTAAGATCATGTGATAGCCCCAAAGGGCTCCACACTCAATAGTCTCCCACTTGGAGATCATTTCTCTTGAACAAAATCTATCACTACTCCATGACCACTAAGGCCAACCAAATCTGAACATAGTCTCAACTTATCTAATGTGACCACCTTGGTCATCATATCCATAGGATTCTAGGAGTATGAATCTTTTCCAACTTCACCAAGTTATCTTATAAAGCTATCTTGATAAAGTGATAATGTAACTAAATGTGTTTCATCCTCAAGTGGAAAGTAGAGTTCTTTACCAAATGAATATCACACTGACTATCATTGTGTAGTCTACCAACTTCTTGCTCATGCCCCAACTCTTGAAATAACTCCTATAACCAAATAATCTCTTTTTTAGCCTCTATGGTAGTAACATACTATACCTCTATGGTTGATAAATCCATAACCTTCTGTATCCTATAAATTTAACTAACTACTGTATCTCCAATAGTAAATATATATCCTATCATATTTCTCCTACTATCAATATCCCCTACCATATTCGAGTCCACATAGCCATGCAAAGTGGTATCTGATACACTATAATATAATACAAAATCCATGGTTCCTCTCAAATACTAAAGAATCCTTTTCACTACCTACCAATACTCATAACTTGGATCAATCATATACTTTCTCGCAACTCCCACTGCTTGGGTAATATCTAGCCTAGTACAAATCATGGCATAGATCAAGCTACCAACTATTGATGAGTAAAGTAACTTGGAAATCTTAAGATTTTTAGCTTCCATCTTGGGACACTACTCCTTTGATAATCTAAAGTGGATTTTCAAAGGATTACCTATAGATTTAGCATCCAACATGCTAAACCTTTCGAAAACTTTCTTCACATACTTAAGTTGGGATAAAATTAGATTCCTCTCCTTTCTATCATGAGTAATCCTCATACTAAGGATTTGCTTTGCTGCACCCAAATTCTTCATAGAAAAGGAGTCATTAAGCTATTTCTTGAGCATATGAATATATTGTATGTTCTTTGTTTCAACTAACATGTCATCAATATACAAGCATAATATAATAAAAGAACCATCATCAAAATGTTTGATGTACATGTAATGGTCAAAATGATCCCTTTGATATTCTTGTTCCAACATAAAATAATAAAATTTATTATACCATTTTCATGGAGCTTATTTTAGGCCATACACGATCTTCTTTAGTTTGTACACATAGTTCTTCTTCCCATTGACCTCATATGCCTATGGCTACTTCATAGACAACTCTTCATCCAAATCACCATGAAGAAAAGAAGTTTTCACATCTAACTATTCTAAGTGTAAATCCTCAACTACAACTAAACCAGGAACATTCCTAATAGAAGTCATTTTTAAAACAAGAGAGAAAATCTCATCAAAATCAATACCTAATTTTTGTGCAAAATCCTTGACCACCATCTTAGCCTTATACCTTTTTCTCCCTTCATCATCTTCTTTTATTCTAAAGATCCACTTGTTTGGAGATGCACTCTTGCCTTTGGGTAGCCTTACCAAATCCCATGTTTTTTCTCCATGAGAGATCTATGCTCTTCATCCATGGTTTTATCTCACTTCATCCTGGTATCTACTTGCATTGCTTCCTCATAACACTTTTATTCTAAATTGTTAGTGAGTAATAAATAATTCAAAGAAGGATAAAAATGTTCAAGTGTTCTTACCCTAGGAATTTGGAGTCCTTGTGTATAAGGTTCCTAAAATAAATCATTAGATACTTTACCATCTGTAATGTCATCTGATACTATGTACTCTTTCTATTTTTGTCATGTTCCTATACTTGCAACTGATTCTTATACATGAATTTTTTATTAAAGACTACATCTCTAGACCAAAATATTGTCTTATCTTTAATGCTCCATAAATGGAAACCAAAGTCATTCTCACCATAACCAATAAATATGCATTTCTATGATTTAGCCTCTAACTTGGTCCTATCCTCTCTCTTAATGAGATAAAAAGCCTCACATCTAAAGACTCTAAGAAAAGAATAATCAACATTCGTACCAGACCAAGCTTGTATAAGAATGCCTCCATCCAAAGGCATATAATGTCCTCTATTAATCAGATATACCACCATGCTAACTGTTTCTACCCAAAACTATAAAGGCAACCCTGCATGTAACCTCATGCTCCTAACACATTCCATTATTATTCTGTTCATCCTTTTAGATACCCCATTCTACTATGGAGTTCCTAGAACCATCCTTTGCATACAGATTCCATTGTTAGATCAATGATCAAATAAATCATTACTACAATACTCACCTCTATTATCTAATTTGAGACATTTCAATTTAAAACCTATTTCATTCTCAAACAAGGCTTTTCACTTCTTAGAAGTGTAAAATACATCATATTTATTTTTAATGAAATAAACCCAAACTTTTCTAGTTGCATCATTAATAAAAGTAACATAATAATTACATCCACCAATAGAAGATACTTGAGTTGGTCCCCATACATCTGAATGTACCAACTCTAACTTGTGATCTTTCTTTATGGGTCCAACTTTCAGGAACTTGACCTGCTTCTATTTCTTGTACACATAATTCTCATAGAAGTCTAGATCCAAGTCTTTTATTCCAAACAAATTATATTTTAATATCTCCATGCCTTTATGGCTCATATGACCGAGCCTATAGTGCCACATAGTTGTATTTCCATGTGCAAAAACTAAATCAAAAGAATCAACACTACTAGTCAAATATAAAGTATCAACTTTATTATATCTTGAAATCATAAGAGCACCTTTGGTAACTTTCCAAAAATTTGTGGTAAACATAACTGAACAACTCTCACTACCCAATTACCCCACTAAAACCAAATTCCATCTCAACATAGGCACATGTCTGACATTATTAAGTAGCCATGTGTTCCAATTCTATATTTTAACCTAAACACAACCTTTTACTACTATCTCACATGGTTCATCATCACCAAGATAAACATGTCCTAAATTATCTTGAATATAATCAGTAAAGTAATGCCTATGTGGGGTGGCATGAAAAGAAGCCCCTGAATCTAATACCCAAGACTTAGAAAAACTATCCATAAAAAGAATTAAGGCATCCTAACATGATTTACCTAATGTCACATTTACCTCATTCATTTCCTCCTTGTTGGCATTATTATCCCAAAGTGACCAATAATCCTTATTTGAGTATCCACTCTTCCCATAATGCCAACATATCATCTTGGATCTAGATGTGGGGTGGCATGAAAATAAGCCTCTGAATCTAATACCCAAAACTTAGAAAAACTATCCGTATAAAGAATTAAGGCATCCTGACATGATTTACCTGATGTCACATTTACTTCATTCATTTCCTTCTTGTTGGCATTCTTATTTCAAAGTGAC
Organism: Torreya grandis; assembly: GCA_037957365.1. Classification (NCBI taxonomy): domain Eukaryota; kingdom Viridiplantae; phylum Streptophyta; class Pinopsida; order Cupressales; family Taxaceae; genus Torreya; species Torreya grandis. The sequence goes on along the minus strand of JARHVA010000930.1, from coordinate 1,731,468 downwards.
CAATAATCTTTCTTTGAGTGTACACTCTTCCCACAATGCCAACATATCATCTTGGATCTAGATCTAGAATTAGATCTACCCTTTGACTTTCTACATTTGCCTTTGCTCTTGTCCCTTTGACTCCCTCTAGTATCAAAAAAATTTTACCTAAAGATGATTCACCAGTGCTTTTCCTTCACATTTCTCACTAAGAATCACACCTATAACATCTTCAAAATTCAAGCTTTCCTTGACAGGGACTACATTACTCACATCCATAACAAAACATCCCAACTATTAAAAAAAGAACACAAAATCAATAAATATCTAAATTCATCATCAAAATTAATTCCAACAAAAGTGAGCATACTTACAACTATATTAAAATGATTTAGATGATTAGAAATTGAACCATTCTTAGACATTTTCATGTTAAACAATCTTTTCATAAGAATTTTTTTATTAGAAGCAGAGGGTTTCTCATCAAAAATATTAAATTCAATAGAAGATACAAGGCATAATTGTATGGCTCCTAATTCCTTCCTATCAAGAAATGACCAATCCACATCACTCATACTTACAGGTTGTTCTCCTTTCCCCTCCAAGGGGAGATGAAGCTCCTTCTGATATAATTAATCTTCCATCTACATTTTTCACGAACCAAAATACTTACCATCAAACATCTCAACTCTAAATCTGATCTCTTCTCCCATATCTCCCACTCAAGTTAATAACCTTCCTATGATTTACCACAAGCAAAACACAACCAATTAATTTCATACCAGTTAAGAATTAAAAAACTTTAAACCAAATTTAATATGACCATAAATCAGATCTAAATTATGTACTACCATGCATAATGGAAACATTCCTTAAATCATAGATAATAAGAAAGCATAAATGGAGAGAACAAGATAACGATCACACATAACATAGATCTACCATGGTTCACCCAATGTGGGCTACATCCATTAAGAAAGTTCTCAAATAAATCTGTAATCTAAAAAATAGGATTTAAATGAACTCTCATAGAGATAAAATATATCCTATAGAAAATGCTACACATATGAAATGCTTCACTTTTACCTGCATCTGCATAATATTGTATCTCACAAATTGCTATACCAACCCTGCAATAAACACCTACACTTTGAAAAAACATTTTCACTTTGACTCTGATCTCAAAGCCACACCTTGAAAATAAACCATCAACTTTTAAAGGCCACACCACACCTGTATATATATAAAATGAGGGAAAATCTATAAAAGGAGGAGAAACTTGCCATGCTTATCCAAGATAAGCATCATCCACTAAAATGCACCTTAGTTCCACCTCATCAAGCTCATCTAAAGATGAACATGCCAAGTTTGTCTATCCACCTTTAAAGTCACATTTTCCAACAACATGTGATCACAACCAACTCCTTGAAACAAAGAAGGCATCCCCTATTCCAATGAACAACCAATTCACTCAGATTAAGGTAGTCAACATGGAAAATAGGCATCTAAAAAATAACTCCATAAAACATGGAAACATAAAAATTAGATAAAATAAGGAATATTCCACTCAAATGTGGAGCAAGGTTCCACAAAAAGTAGAGTAGGGAAAACTACACTCTCCACATTTTTGGAGCTCTCTAGGCCCAAAAAATATACTCCTAAGGTCATGTGATAACCCCAAAGGGATCCACACTAAACACTTTTTACTTATTCTTAGTCATTTGTAGACTTTTGAAACATGATTTTAGCTCAGCTAGGCTATATTTCCCTTGATAATTTTATCCCTCTATGTCCCACACCTATTAGATAAGAATGCCCAACTTAGACTATAACACTAGACCTTAGGGTGTCCTATTTCAGTGATCTTGTCTAATTACATTTTGAGCTCTAATAACTATTTCCATCCACTTCCTATTCTTCATTATGTCAGCCTAGTGTGAATACATTCAATCCATGACCAATAAATATCTATAAAATCCCATTCAAATTTTATTTAGAAGAGATTTGGAAAATATTATATAGTAAACAAGAATACAATCAAAACCATTGAGGCAAATTTCCCTATTCTCTACATACAACCATCTAATACAACTACAATCATATCTAAATCCTCACACTAGTCCCTAACCACCTCAATCACATCCAATTTAGCATTTTTGCATCTACATAACACTATTTCACAAAACACATCAAGTAGGAGAATTACATATAACTTGATCCCTCTTCAAAATATTGTTATGTAGGCAACATGCCCACACAAGGGGTGTGGATACATATTCAGTGCATTTTACACACACTAACCCCCATTCTTTTTCAAGTTTTATCAAAGCACAATTAAGTCTAGGGTTTGAAGATTAAATCATCTCTATAAGGAGTTTTTTAGAATTTTAGTAGTTAAGATTTCATAAGTAGGCTCACACAGAGACAATGAACAAAACCCAAAAAACTTAGGTCTCTATGAGCAATTTAGATAACAGTGGCAGAAGAGGAAAATAATGTCAAACTCTAAGGTGTCTTATTTTGGTACTCCTATCCTTTCACAAAATAAAATCTAGATCTTGATTTGTGATATTATCCCAATCCTACATAGCCAATATCAGATCCTACAATAGTCATTTTAATTAATTTTAAGCTAAATCTTATTTTCTCCATAATTATTATTATTTATAGAAAGGTTAAAAATACAAATACAAATAAATGGTTAAATTATTGAAATATTATTTACTAATTTATTCAACCCATACCCTTAACTAAATTAGGAATATGACTCCAATATTCCCAAAAATTATTAAATCAACATGAATCATTACATGAAAAGCACCATGAATGAGTCATCCTCTAAGTTGTTTTGGCTAGCGACCAATTCTCTATTTGAGTTTGACAAGACTATTTACAAAGGATCAAAAACTAGGATGAATTTATTTGTAGGTCCTGCTTGGTGATTTAGCCTCTATCCTCCCTAGTATTGGTTATGCTAATATGATGATCTTCTACCTTGGTAATTCTGGTAAGGGAGATTTGAGGGCATAGTTTGTTGCCTCTTAAGATTTATGATCTTATTTGAGAAGTTTTGTAGGATGATTTTCATGTCATTCATCTCTACAAATAGTGTGGATTAAGTGGATGTACTTATTTGAGTAGTCAAGTATAAATACATGGAAGGAGATGATTATGAGGTGCTTAGGACTTTGTCCTATGGTAACATTGATAATTCTAAGAACATAGGCATCAATGGTTATGGGGGGAGTTTCCCAATGTTTATCAAATTATTCCACTTTGATGGCTAACTCATATGCATCTAATAATGTCTGACCTCTAAGGGACTAATCATAACCTCATGTTTGAGTTAAAGGCCTTAATGTAAAAAATGATGGCCATACCTGTAAGCAGTTGATCAATTACTTAGATTCTTTGCCAGGTATTATCAAATCTAGTAGTGAAATCTATGATCACCTCTTACAAGGCTATTTTAATAGTGATTATCTACTATAGGAGATATGACCAGTCTCCTTTCTCATTGAATTAGTCAAATAATCTATTACCTAGCTCATCCTAGGTGGAGATGGAGTTGGGTGACAAGGATTGATACCAGTCAAGAGCTCACCCTTTGAAAGAGGCAACTAATTGCCTTAAGGCTACATTCTTATCCATGGCATGATGCATGGGAAAAAAATTAACATCTTGAAGATGTTCCAATATGCTTTTGAAATCCTCCCCTATGAATTTAAGGAGTGCCTTCAAGGGGTTAGCAAGAATATGATCCCACATAACTAGGGATACTAGAGGGATGAGTGGGATACCACTGTTCCATGTTGCAAAGTTTCTTAATGGTCTTGGGATAGCCATCTATTGTGGTTTTTGTGTTGTACAAGACTCTGTGGTTCTTTGGTGAGTTATAGATACTAGAGGTGGTAGTAGTAATTTTGGATTTTACACTATTAATGACCTTATAATGGGCCTCTATCTCATAAATGATGACTTCTAGTTAGGTATACTGGTCCCACTAGGCATGCTAGTAAAGGGAACTATTGATGCCTACAACTTTCATTCTTGGAAAATAGTTTCTTGTGAGAATATTTATAGATATGGGACTGAAATTATGATCTCTAAAATAACCTCTTAAATTTAAAAAATTGGCTCTTCGAATTAATTAAGGAGGAAAAGAGTAGGGAAGAAATGTAGTTAAAATGAAAATAAAACTATCTAAGGTGATGCACTAAAATTATGTAAGTATCCATTCCTAAAATTACATAAAATAGCTTGAACCCTTAAAACATTACAAACAATTTAAAAGAGATTATACATGATTTAAAGTCTACAATATAATTAAAATCCAACACTATAGAATCAAGAAATAAAAACAACAAACAATAATTGATTCTACTCAATTTGACATAGAACATGACATCCTCTTCATTATTAGGTAGAGAACAAAATACAAAAGGCCCAAAGGCACAATATAGAATATTTAGTCCTCCCCATGAGAGGTACCTAGTAAGGTCTTAAAATAAAAGAAAAAATACTAATACTATTCTTATTAAAAACTAAAGTTAATACAATGGTTGCTCTCTGATAATAGTTATAAAACAATTTCTATTATCTAACTCCCAACCCCTTATAAAAGAAAGAAATCCCTAATATATAGGTACAATAGCCTCATGAGGAAATAACACCTAGAACTTAGAACTCACCCTAATGATGAGGCCATTTTAAATAAAATGGGAGAGCTTCAAATCATGAGTGCATACGGTCTTTAAATCTTGGATATGGTGCAACTTTGATGTCTCATGATTCCCATGATGCTTAGAAGAAGTGTTGTGGTGACATGTGTCTCTCTCTGAACTACCTCTAGAATTCTTGTTAGAAATAGGGTCCACTTCTCTTGGAAAATGGCATAACTCAAAGCTCTAAAATAAAAAACTTTTCCTTAGATAAGCATCATGATACTATGGAAGGATTACTTATTTCTAGTTATACCTACATAGTGGGCCCTACTTATTATTTCATCAACGAATGGTACACCTTAAATTCCTAACAAAAGAACCCTTCACTCTTAAGGAGCATGATGATGCCACATGGTGAGATGGCACTACTCCCGAGGAAGCTGAGAACCTTTTTGCAAAGAATAAGTGTGGGGGCACCATGTAGCACTAGTAAAAGGAGCCGAGACTTAACCAAAAATAAAAAGGGGAACCCAAGAAAGAGGAGGCTAATACCAATCTACATAACTCACCAAGCACATCCATGATGGAAAGATAACTACCCAAAATATTCAAAACATGGATCTGATCCATAGTTTACATATAGTGTCTCCTCAACTGACTCTATACTCTTCACAATCAAAGGAATTAACCTATTTTTCAAGTGATTAATTCATTTTCCATTTTAGTTGTTTTCATGCGTAGAATAATAAACATAGACTAATTAAATAGTTTTTTAATTTACCAATTTAGTCACACTATTTTTCTCTTTTACACACACTTCCAAATCACTTTACACTAAAAATCATTAAACATTTTTCTTCCTAAGGTCTACCTACTTAGATTTCGTCACCAATGAGGAAGCTGACTCAAATTTTTGGCGAAGTATAAACATGTGTTTGATGGTATATCTTGGTAAAACACTTGACACCCTTATTACTATGATATTATGAAGTGAGGGGTAGACCCCAATACCAATCTAGTACCATTGCCAATATAGATCCCTTTCAGCCTAAACTACTTAAAACTATCCATAGATTACTTTCTAGTTCCTTCTAATAGCCAAATCCCCATCACATTAATTTCAAAACTTATTATAATTTAATAACATTAGGAATGACCAATTAGTTAGCATTTACATTCAAGTCTTATTGCTTGCTCTTTGATCATTGTATTTCATATTAAATTTTTTTTACTAACCAATGTTATTGTAAGGTTTGTGATGTGTGATACAATTAGGTAAACCACATTGAATGTGTGCTTCATTTTATTTGCTTAGATATTATATTGCAAATTTTTTATCTATTTTTAAAACATTGTCATCCTTATTGACATAGTCTCTTACATATTATTAGTATTGTGTATCTTTTTTAACTATTCATTTTCTCCCTTTGGAGTACACAACTGACGTATCTGACTATGTATATTTTTAGCTTATTTAGTTTCTCTATTTTTAGAACATAGTTGAGTAGTTCAACTATGCCTTTTGCATCCTACTATGTGGACCTTTTCTACGAACTCTATTGACCCAATTGACTCTATACCTATTGGTCGATAATATTTTATGTTTGACCAACTCTATCCCTATTTTCCCTCCGTGATTCATGATTTTAGATTCTAATTTCAAGCATCATGAAATCCCCTATCAAAATCTTTTTGGATGACCTGAATCTATTTAGACACTATATGGGATGTTATTTTCTTCTTACCTTCACTACCCAAGAGGATCTTCACTCTTGAATAACCTTTTCTCATCCCTCATACTTTGATTGTAATATGTTTCAAATCACTCAAATAGATGAGATTGGTGGATCAAACCCATTCCATAATTATCAATATAATTTTAACCTTCATACATCTTAGCATACTATGGGGACAATTGACACAAGCCTTTTAAATAACCCCACAAAAAACCTTCTCAATACCAACTACCCACCTCTTACCAATATACCACCTAATAACCCTCCCCTAATACCAATTTGAGAAATTCTCCTACCAACACCAACCTACCAATTGATACAACTCAAATTATTACATAAATAGTGAAACAAATGAACATCATGCAAACATCTAACACCTCTCGAATGATGTAACTACAACATCATTTGATAAACATGTCTAATTAGCCTATTATTCTTCTTCCCTAAAATAATAAAATTTATCCATACACCTTTTAAATATACCACATGATATGTCATTCCCCAAACTATTCTGCATAATAAAATGCTTTAACACATTTAAAATGAACCTTTAGCCCCTTTCATTATATCTATTTATATTGGTAATATATCTCTAACTATCAAATATGATGGGACTAAAGACCCCACATATTTTCTCAAGGCATTTAATAATATTTATAAAAAGTGGATCCAAACTAATACCTTCACCACTACCAAACTTTTAGTTAAAACCTTCACCAGTTATGTATTAGAATGGTATAACCAACTTCCCCAACATTCTATCTGGAAACTTAAGGATTCAATCAATCATTTATTTAAGGAAGTTAAACATAATGACCTTAATTAAAATTATCTTCTAAGTCATTTAATCAATGCTAAAAAATACCCTACCAAATTAGCTCATGATTTTATCAAGTGATGGAAATCTTTGGCTCACAAAGCCAATGACAACATGACTGATGACAACTTTTTCAAAGTTTTCATCATAGCCTTAACACCTTCCCTCCAATACAACATTTTATCCTTTGTTCCCCAAAATTTAAATGATGTTCTCAACCAAGCTAGAGTCAACACTTTATAATGAAACAATTTGAGCCTAACACTAAAACCATCAATATATGTTTCCAATATTCAACCAATGCAATCACTGGTAATCCTCCTCAACCAAAACTAGGAGTAGAAAAAATGTAAAATCCCCAACCTTCCCATATGCCGATAATTGTGAAACAAATGAAACAACTTATAGTGCCTTCTAAACCATTCACATATCCTAATAATCCCCCTCAATGGTATGATCTTAATAGGTTTTATTGCTTTTATGTTGATATAGTTCATTCACATGAAACATGTCATGGGATTATAAAAATTTATATTTTTTTATGATAGGAGATTCATTCAATCATGACGCCATGATCAAAATCCATCATCATGGTTATGTTAATGCTTCTTAAAAGAAGCAAGTTTTCAAATATTCTTCCTCTAACAATCCAAAAACTTTATCTACATCTAACCCTCAACAATATAACAAGGATATTTGTGCAATTGATGTTAATTATGATCAATACTATACAAATTCCCAATATATGAATGAGACTAAGGTTAATTATTGATGCAAACCACCCATAAATATCCCATCACAAAACTAAAGAAATCATATTTATAAGAGCAACTTCTTAAAGATACTACTACCACTAACTTACCTTCAGAAACCAATGAAGAACCACTTCCTCAATTTGAACCTCTAAGTACTTCTCTTCTTAATACACATACTTTACCTTCTAAGCCTTTTGCTGGTTATTCCTCTTCTAAAAATCATTGAAACTTCTTAGAGGAACTTAACTCTATGCCTTGTAAAATAGATCTCATGGAGTTAGTTTGTACTTATCCCTATCATCATAAATTCCTAATGCAAAAACTCTAATAAATTTAAGAACAATCTTCCTTAGAAGAGGAACAACCTTCTCACAAGCCTTAACCAACATAAGTTCATACCATTGAGACTATTTGTCATTCTTCAAAATCTTCCATAAAGTTCTTTGAATGAGACATGATCAATGATGAAATTATGTTTACACTAATGATCCACCTCTCTTTATTAAAATAGCCATTAATACCACCCTTATTCATAACGTATTAGTAGATAAAGGGTTAAGAATTAATGTGACATCTCTTTGTCTTATTCAAAATCTCAAGTATAAAAAAGATCATCTCAAAAAAACTCATTTAACATGTCATGAATTTGATAAGACCAATCAAAATCTGCTTAGTTATATTTGGATCCCTGTTACTATTAGACCCAAAAGCATACATACTAAGCTTATGGTTATCAACTTACCATTATCCTATAATATAATCCTAAGACCCCATGGACTCATCATATAAGGGTTATTACCTCTTTTGGAAGCCATTGTATCAAGTTTATTCATAATGGAAAATGGTATAAACATGAGGGCGATCTTAACCCATGGAGTATTCAGCTTCCTAATCCTAAATCTTAGTATCGAATTCTTACTATTATAAAAATCAATAGTGCACCTTTACTTGAATTTGCCAATATGAATCCCAAATTATAGGTCACTCTTATTGATTCTGATGATGATGAGTGAAATAATTTTCAAAACACATGCAATAATACAAAGCTCCCTCTTTACATTTTATAGTGGATTCCTCCTTCCTTGTTACCTTATGATTGTACCATCCCTTTTATCAATAAGATCACTAATTTCTCTCCTCCATGTAATGCACATAAATCATATTATATAGAAGATGATTTCACTTTTAATGATTATGGAGTGGCCAAGTTATTTTAAGATCCTTTAATAATGTCACCTCATAAATTTAGTAATCTAGGCATATCACCTTTGAAAGTTACTTTAGAGACACAAGCATGTACTATATCTCCCACCTATGATGATAACTACATTATGGACCAAGCTCAATCATGAGACTTAGAGGCTTAACACTATCATCAAACCTTAGCTAAAATACACAATTTTAACTAAGATATTCATATTATTTCCATGGATATTGATATAGAACTTGAAGGTCATGTACTTCTAGTTAATTCTCCACTTCTCTGTACTCCTCAGGTTATTTAACAAATCTTACCTCTCACAAATTTAGAATTTTCAAAACCTTCTATACCTCTTATCATATTGACCACTATACCAAATCCTCTCCCCATCAATGATTCTAAATATACGCCTATTATCAATCCAATTGAATCTAATCAATGTTCCTCCACAATTCCACCTACTCCCAAGATCATCCTTGATGCCAATGCCATAGATGTACACTAGATACATTATGAATATGATAGCCATGGTGACAAAATCATTGATTTTGGATTAGACATAGAATATTATGGACCTTTACCTACATTACCTCGTGATGAATCCATAATTGAATTGGTCCATGCCCGAGAACCTCAACTTCCTCGATAACATCACCAACTTATGAATTCTAAATGTAAGGCCCCTCATTTTAACAACTTCATTACTATAATCGATACCAAAACTAATCCCATTTCCTCTCTTACAAACATGCCATATCATATTTATGACAAAAATGTTATGTTTATTGAAGAAACCATAAGAATAAAATATGGCACACTCTCATGTCCTAGACCTATCATAGTTTATTGAGAATTCATGCTAATTGAGCATGATAATTGTAGCCTATTATTTGATAAATATTATGATACTTTCACTTGGTCATATGAGGACTTGCTTGGTATTGATCCTAGTATCATTTTACACAACATAGTCACATACACTGATGCCAAACCCATTAAAAAAAATAGCAAAAACATTCTTCCCCACCAAAGCTTCCATTCTATGCCATAAAGAAATTATTAAACTACTAGATGAAAATTTTATTAAACCTATGGACTATTACTTATGAGTGTCTAATTTTTTTCCCATTGATAAAAAATTTATCATGGTTATTCACATCTGCATAGACTCCCACGATCTCAACATCGCTTATCCCAAGAATAGTTTTCCATTATCTTTAATAACTGCCATAATAGATTCCATTATTAGATATAAAATGTTTTCCCTCATGGATGGTTTTTTGGGATACAATCAAATTCATATCACCCTCAAATACTAACATAAGACAACATTCACTGCAAAATAGGTTACCTATTTTTATGTTAAGATGCCCTTTAACCTTAAAAATGCTAGAACTACCCATCATTAGACTATGACCGACATTTTTCATGATCTTATAAATAATAATGTGGAAACCTATGTGGATGATCTCATTACTAATTCAAAAGTCACAAAACCCATCTTTATGATCTATCCATCATCTTTGATCAACTAATCAAGTACAAAGTTAGACTCAACCCCTACAAGTGTATTTTTAGCATTACATTTAGTAAATTACTTAGGTTATTAGTATATCTTCATTGTATTTATGTCAATTCCACTAAAATAAATGCTATAGTAAGCATGAATATTCATTAATCGATTCCAAATATTTGTACTTACCATAGCTAGCTTGGGGCAATTTGATGACTCATCCCCAAAATGGCTTATCACATATACTCTGTTAATTCCCTTCTTAATTAAGTTAATGATTTAGAATGGATTTATCCTTGTTATAAGGCATTTTACAACATGAAATAATCATTTATTTATCAACTCACCCTTTGACTACCTTATAATGATTGTCCTTTGATTTTGTATACTTCTACTCCCATATTAGTTGGGGCAATGCTTTTCAAAAAAGAGGATAATATAAGAGTGTATGTTATTTATTATATTAGTATAGTACTCATCAATTAAAATTTTTTTATATTAAATTATAAAACTATTTCCTTGCTATCTATTTTGTAACTAAAAAACTTCATCATTACATTCTCTATCAAACAACCTATGTCATAGTTCATTCTGACCCACTTCATCACTTTTTATCCAAAAAAATTATATCTAGAGATAGAATTGGTGAGTGTATGGTTATATTAATGTAATTTTACCTTCAAAACATAATGCATAAATTTTTCAAAGGGAAAGTCATTACCAACAAAATTTTAGCAGCACCCATACTTGCTACAAATCACCTTCAAGATAGTCTCCCCGATGATAACATTCTCTATATTGAAGGTCTCAATTAGGTTATCTCTCTTAAAGATTATTTTCATAAATTCAACATTGATTTAAAATCAAGTAATCAAGAATATACCTATGTCATCCCTATTACTACTAAATCTAAATTATTTATCGAAGATCTTCCTAAAATCATTTTTAATTTACATGACAAAACCTGGACCCTTCAATTTGATGATGCCAAATGTCTTCAAGGAGCTAGGGTAGGTTGTATTATAACTAATCATCATGGTAAAATAATAAATTTGGAATTTTAGATCACCTTTTATGTCACTAATAACATGAAAAAATATGAAGCACTAATCTTAGGCATGAAAGTGACACTTGACTTAGATATTACATATCTACATTCTTTGGGTGACTCATAACTTATCTGCCATCAGGTTAAGAGTGATTACCAATGTAAAAGTGAAAATATTATCACTTATCATCAAATGGATACCTACCTCACCAAATAATTTTCCTCTTTTATCATTGAGCCCATTCCAAGAGATCAAAACTCTAATTCTGACTCTCTTACATCTTTGACATCCTTATTTCATCTGCATCAAGTTCTTACTGATTCTTAGTTTATTCTTCAAATAATAAAATCCCTATCTTCCATAAAACTACAAGATTCACTTATCTATCACATTGAGTCTATCACTATTCTACATAACCCATGGTATAAATAGATTATCTAATTCCTAAAGCATCATACTTATCCTCCAAACATAGATTCTCTTAAAAAGATTAGAATTCAAAAAAAAGATTTTAAATATGTCTTTTGATACAATACCCTTTATTATCATAGAAAAAAATGTGCCCTAATATATTATGTCATGAAATAAGAGGTCCCTTATATCCTTAAAAAACACATGGGGTAATTTATGGTGGTCACTGTAGTGGACATACTACAACATGCAAATGCCTATGTATGAGATACTTTTGGCCTACTCTCAGAAAGGATGCCATAAATTTTTATAAAAAGTGTATTACTTGCCAACTCCATGATGATCCAATATATTCACCATTAGCTAAGCTTTAAAATTTAGAATATCCTTGGCCATTTTCCATTTCGGGATTAGATCTCATAATCACACTACTTTGATCACAAGATGGGTATATTTTTATCATAACGGCTACTAATTTTTTTACCAAATGTGTAGAAGGCATGCTTCTTGTCAATGTGATGAGAACTATAATTTATAAATTTATCCTTAACAAAATTATTTTTAATTTTAGAGTTCCCCATATTATCATTTCTAATAATGGTAGTTTTTTCAAGAACAAGACTTGAAGTAATTATGCACTAAATTTAAAATATCCCACAAATTCTCCTCACCTTGTCTTCCAAAGTGCAATGGCCAAGCTAAGGCCATTAATAAAATTCTTAATAAAATCATCCAAAAGACCATTCATGAAACTCACATGAATTGTAATCTTCATTTATATCCTATACTTTGGGCCTATCTTATTAGTATTTGTACTACTAGGGTAACACTATTCTCACTAGTCTATGGTTCTAAATCTGTCTTATAATTAGAAGTCAAGCTTCCCTCATTAAGTATATCTCTTCATATTATCATTCCTAATAAATAACATGAATATCACCTTAATTTTCTTGATTTTATTAATGAACACCATCTATCCACTCTATAACATAATTGCTAATAAAAAGGCTCATATCACCAGGCAATATAATAAAAAGGTTAAACTCTTCACTTTCAATGTTGGTGATCTAGTTCTTAAATTAGAATATACCCATGATAAAGAAGGACAATATTCCAAAAAATGGTGGGTCCCTTATTTAATAAAATATATTCTTGGTCTTAGTACCTATCACCTCTAAACTAATGAAGGCCGAGTTTTCAAAGATTCCACTAATGCATAATTCTTGAAGAAATACTTTACTTAGATATTTCCCTTCTTATCATATGTCTATATGTTATCTTACTAAAAATGTTTACAAGATTTATCTATAGTTTATCTTTCCACAAACCTTAGCTCTTTCCCTTGGTCCTTTGGTTTCCTTTTCTCATGAGTTGCATTATAATACCATGGATAGGACCTGATTTTCTTCATAAATTTCATTTGCTTTCATTGATTTTTCCTATTAAGTTAGTTATTTTATAATTATTTTTACATCCTATTAGGTTTTAATTTTTTTGAGTTATAGTGTAAAACCATGGATAGGAGTAGACTCTCTCATAAATACCATTTCTACCATTTTTATTTTCACATGCTTTGTTCACTCTCATGAATTTATATTTTATGAGTTGAAGTGTAACATAATGGATAGGATCAGACCCTCCTCACACATACCATTTTTTTATTTAATTCAACATCTTAGGTTTTTATTTTATGATTTGCAGTGTAAGATCATGGATAGGACTAGGATCTCCTTAAAAAATCACCATTTTATTTGAAAAACACCTTTTCAACCAAGTGTTCCTTTTCCATAATGTTAAGAAATGGTTACAAGTTTGTGATCCCATATTCTAAACTTTGGTTTTTACTTCCTTTGTAGATAAAACTTGCAAAATAAACTATGTTAGCATGTTTCCTCAAACTTCTATACATTCTTATAATAATAAATAATTCTTACCTATCATTGTATCCCTTTTCACCTTTGTCATATTTTTTATGATTTGAAGTAATTCAAATTATTTCATGTTTATTTCCACTTGATTTCCTTTCCTTTATTTCCACTTTGGATAAAACAAAGTCAACATCAAGATATAAATTTTATTTCACATGAATAAACAAGACTCTTATACACCATACTCTCTAAAGTTCTCTTTCTTAGAAACCAAGTCCAAAGTTTTGAAATGATAGTCATTTTTAGCACCCATGTTTGATTCTCTAAATCCGTATGGAGGACTAGAATATACCATCAAAATTTAAAATCCAAATAATTTTAAAATAAAAGGCAATGATTAAAAGGAAACATACAAAGTAAAAATTCAAAATCACACTAAAAGACATGATTCATAGCACATCTCCTATCTCCAATCAAATCTCAAACTCCATAGTTGGCCTCATGATGGAGCCATGGTACATTAGGGTACAATCCAATAGATTAGGATAGGAGAATTTAAAATAATCTAAGTGCTACCTACTTTTTCATGCAAGTACCAAATCTTCATAGTAATCGAAATTAAGATACTTGGTTTAGGTTTGGATTTTTTGCATTTGTTTATTTTTGCTCTTTAGTTTTGTATATTTGGGTTTGTCCAAAATAGTCTCTATGACCTCCAAGATCAAAACTAAAAACACAATATACAACCATTAAATGATAAAGGTAGGTCAAGGTACACATACATTAATTTTATTTTCTATTTATTTCATTTTAGTCATTTACTTTAAGTTATTTTATCCTTTAAAATACAATTTATTTAGCTTCAAGATTATGTGTTGCTATGTTATTTTCTCAAAGCACCATCCCATTTTGAACTTGAGTGAGACATGATGATATCATCATAGCCATTATCCTACAACAATAATCCTTTTTAGGAATAATTGCCATGTTATGGCAATTCCACCCAAAAGGTAATGAGCTACTATTACAACACGTCTTTGGACAATACTTAAGGTTTTGGGCTTGATAGTAAGATCAAAATTTAATTTATTATGGGCCCTAAAAATAAATCATTTTAGTGGGGCATATGTATACACATAATATTTTTAAACTTTATCAATTATCGATGATTTCTCTCTTGCAAGAACTCATCAAGTCTTAATTTCTCTGAGTACACACCTTAAAGGCTACACTGAGAAAGTGGTGGGCAGAACATTGGTATTTTATAGGATTATTGTACCCTATACCTCCACTTTCTATCTACACAACCATATCTTATACACTTATAGAAGCTTTGACACCTCCCTTACACACTCCACCAAGCAATTCACCACCTTATTCAACCCTTACCTAATCCAAAAATACTTTTTGACATTTACCATAAAATGTTGGCTTGGGCCAACCTTGTATTAAAATTAATAGTTGCATGTTATGGGTCTAGGATGGCCTTGGATGACACAAACTGGGACCTAACTTGATTTTATCAATTAATGATTTAAGGTCGAATTGGGCCGATCCTATCAGCTAAAATTTTGTAAAGGTTTAGAGTTAGAACCAAATATATATACACATTCATTTCACCATTTCTTAGAGAGAGATAAAATTTAATTATTCATTTGTGCTTCTTTATAATATGTTCTTCCACAAATATACTTGAGGAGTTATTGCTTAGGGTTTTACACTTAGAGGGAAGAACTTTGTCTTGTGAAAGCATGAGATTAATTAGGAGGTCATTGGCTATAGTCCATTATCCATCCTCAACTTCTTCAACAATACATAACAACCTCTTACAAAGAACCTTTGGCCAAAGGAGAGATTGAGTCTTGATGGTTCATCTTCAAGGTAAGTATCTCTAACTTTACTCCTCTATTTTAGTATATAGAAGTAGTATAAGTAATGGATTTTAAATATATTTCTCTCTCCATGCATTAAGGTTATATCTATACATAGATTAATAAGAATTATTCCATGCATGTTTACTTTCATGTTTATCACCTCCATTTTGTGGCACAAGCTTTAGTGAGCACTAGGTTAGATTTTAATTTGATTTGAATATACTTTTTGAATATGAAAATTGTTGTTCCCAAAATTTGTCACTCATTTCTGGGACAACATATGAACTATTTTGGTCATGCAGGCCAAAATTATCTCTTCCCTTCTCAAAAAATTGTTCTAAGCATTCAAATTCTTTATTATTTAAGATTTTTCAGTTAAGGGACTAACAGGTTCAACAGCTTCAATAGGTGAGTTCTCACAAAGGAACAAGTTCCCAACACTTAGGCAATTTCAAGATTGGTTCAACACCTCAATTCAACCAAAAATATTCATCAGCAAGCTTCAAAGAAAGGATTAAACCATTGAACCATTGAACCCCACTTCTAAAAAGGTTTAATAGTTTAATGGGTTCAAAGGTTCAACAACGTTGGCAAGCTTAAAGAGTTAAGCGCTTCGACAGAAGTTCAAAGTTCAACCGTTCCAACAAGTTCAATGGCTTCAAAAGAATTAGAAGAAAAGAAGGATTCGAAGAACAAAGAATGAACCAATGAACTAATTGAACCATTGAACCATTGAACCTTGAACCAAAATGGTTTAACAGGTTCAATGTGTTCAACGGGTTCAATGGGTTCGAAGAGGTCAAAAGACTTAGAAGAAAAGAAGGCTTCAAACGCAAGATTGAACCGTTAAACCAAAGTTGGTTCAATCGGTCGGTTCAATAGGTCGGTTCAAAGGACTGCCCCAAAGCCCAAAGGCCAAAGTACCCTTATGGAGGGTAGTGAACCAAGGGCAAGTACCCTTGCAGAGGGTAGGGAACATTTGCTCAAAGATCAAAGAGAAGGCTAAAAGGGTAAAGTTTTCCTTCAGATTTTTGTCCAAAGAAATTACCAAGTAAAGGAACCAAAAAAATTCCTTTGGAAAGATTTTTCATAGAAGAATTTCACAAATACAAGGCAAATTCTTTTGGACAAAAAGTCTGAAGGAATACCTTAAAACTTTTTTTCAAAGGAATTCACCTGAAAGAAAAAGCTTGAAGAAAAGTAGACAAGGAAAAGGAAAGGTTTCCTTCAGACAAAATGTCTGAAGGAATTCCTTTAGACATTTTGTCTAAAGGAATTAACCCAAAGACCACCCGAAGGACCCCAAAGGGCAGGTACCCTTGCGGGGGGCTCTTGACACCAAGAAAATGGACCTTTCTCAAAGACTCAAAGGGACACCTTCCCTTCAGGGTGTTCTAAAGACAAAAATCCAAAGGAATTGTCAGGATCCTACTCCTTAAGAGTACACTTGATTACCTTTGTATTAGCAACTAAACACGAAATTAAACTAGAAGTAAAATGTAACTAGAATTTAGAAATAGCACAGAATATGAGAGACAATACAATCTTATATTAATACTCTTCCAGAAGGAAATACAATGAAGAAATCACACTCTTCCCACACCTCTTGGGTGTATAGTAATTCTCCCTCAAGAGCTCTCTCTCTCAATTACAATCACAACTCAAACACATAGTTGTTCCCTCCACCAGTAAGTGACAATCAAATCAACCATTGTTACCTATTCCAATCCACCAAGTACTCCAAGTACTCCAAGTAGATCTCCTTGATATTGCTCCTTGTTGTGTTGCAGATCTCCTTGATCTTGTTATCCCACAGATCTCCTTTGACCTTGCACACACACACACACCTGCAAATCTAACTGATCTTACTTACCATGTAGATCTTCTTCTTAATCTTGCACAACCTGTAGATCAACCTGGTCTTGCACACTTGCAGACCCTCTAGATATTACACACTTGGAAGAACCCTTGTCCTTGTTCTTGATAAGTCCTTCTGATCCTTCACACCTTTACGATACAGCCCCATGGGTCTCTTAAATAGATCCCATACAAACAATAATTAGACTTCCTAATTATAATAATTAGAAACGTAGACTCAAGACTATAATTAGTCTTTTACATGCAAACTGACTGTCTGTCTAAAATTAGACCAGTTTTAGAAGTGCATGAAAATGCACGCACACACAAGTTGTTGATGTCAGTTTCTGTCTGATCGATGTCAGTCGACACCTAACCAAAGTTGATTGCTTTGCACATTGAATATGATTGATGTCGATTGCTCTGCAACTCAGCAACCTCCTCCATTTGCATCAGTGAAGCTTTTAGCTCCACAACCTAACAATCTCCCACTTGGAGATAAATAACTACCCCTGTACCTATACCTGTACATCCTCTAATTTTGTTTTCTAGCTTGTATCCCTCTTCAAGTTCAATCTTGAAGACCAACAAAAGTTGAATGAAGATTTAACTTCTCCTTTGTTACCCGCTTTGTTAACATATCTGTAGGGTTCTTATCCTTATGGATCCATTCCAACTTCAACTCACCATCCTCTAATACCTGTCTAATGAAGTGGTACCTAAGTTGTATATATCTGGTTCTTGAATGAAAAGCTGAATCCTTTGCAAAATGAATTGCTCTTTAACTATCACTATACAATCTACAACTCTCTTGCTCCTTTCCTAACTCTTCCATGAACCGTGTCATCCATATTATTTTCTTGCTAGCCTCTGTGACTGCAACAACCTTCTACATCTTTGAAATCCAGCTAACCGCCATTCCACCAACAGTGAACACATATCCTGTGGTGCTACTCCTGTCATCCAAGTAACCTGCCATATCCACATCTACATACCCATGTAGAGAAGTGCCTGACCCTGCATAACATGAATCCCTGCTGCTAGTCCCTCTCAGATACCTGAGAATCCATTGAACTACTTTTTAGTGCTCCTTTCTTAGATTGGCCATAAACTTGCTGACAACTCCCACTGCTTGGGCAATATTAGGTCTAGTACTCATGTACTCAACCTCATCATGTGATTTAAGACACTATTCTATGAACTGTCCAACCATAGGTGTGCTAACCAGTTCTGCATCCTGCATATTGAACCTCTCCACTATCTTATTCACATAATCATTTGGAGACAAAATCAACCTGTGACTTTTCTTGTCTCTAGAAATACTCATGCCAAAGATTTTCTTTGCTCCTAAATCCTTCTTGGCACACCTCTGAGCTAATTTTACCTTTAGCTCAGCAAATCCCTGCATGTGTGACCCTGCAACAAGCATATACACTACATACAGTAATAGGATAATGTCGCGACCATTATCCAACCTGGTAAAATAAACACAGTGATTACATTGACATTGACTAAAGCCATGCTTTGTCATAAACTCGTCAAAACTATACCACTATCTTGGAGCTTGCTCAAGACCATATAACCTGGCCTTTTGTCTCACCTATCCATTCTCTCTTTTATTTAACCTAAGAATCCATTCATCTTTCAGTGCTTTCATCCCAGCTGGCAACTCTACCAAATCTCCCATTTGGTTATTTCCCAAGGAATCAATTTCCTCTTTCATGCCATGCTCCCACTATTTCTTGGATTCTACCTACATTGCCTCTTCAAAAATTCCTGGTTCTCGACCATCAGTGAGCAACAAGTAGTATAAAGAAGGGGAATAATGAATTTGAGGCTTACTTACCCTTTCAGTCCTCCTCATGGACATTTGAGACTCCTTGACAGTTTGCTTTCTGCCCAAAATTTATTCTAATAGTGATCGATCTCGGTCACCTTTGGCTGACCTTGGTCTACACCCGATCGATGTCGATTCTACCTGATCACCAATGTCAATTCCTTGACCAACGTCGGTGTCCACCTGGTCACCGACATCGATTCTTTGACTGGTGTTGGTATCCACCTGCTTGACACCACTGACTCTAGTCTGCACATGACTGACATCGATACCTACCTGATCGATGTCAGTTCTCACCTGATCAATGTTGGTAATTGTGTTTTCTTATGAGTGATGATTTTTACCCGTGAGCTCACTTTGGATCATAACCTTGTCCAAACTACCCTGCTCAGAATTATTTAGCCCCTTAAGTTGATCTCTGTCTATCATCTTCTCCTTGAAAACCAAGGCTTTCTTATTCTTATCAAAAACATCAGATTTCCTCTTCTTCCAATAAACTTGATCCTTTCTTGTAGCATACCACTGTGATCTTCCAATAGAAGCTCCCTTCTTTGTTGACCTAGTTTCAAGAAACCTCACTTTCTTCTGTTGCTTACAGAAATCCTGATCTATGCTTTTCAAATCTGAACTCTTACCATTTGACTTAAGAACATTCATTCCCTTCTTACTCATGTGACCAAGCCTAGAGAGCCACATCTTTGCATCTACATCTGAAGTAGATAAACCAGAAGGAGAATTGGTAATAGAAGTAGATAGATAAAGAGTACCTACTTTTTTACCTCTTGCTAAAACAAGTGCACCCTTGGAAACTTTCCAAGATTCCACTGTGAGAGTTACTATGCATCCCTCATCACCCAAATTTCTTACAAAAATCAAATTTCACTTCAGTTGTGGGACATGCATGACCTCCTTCAACACCCATGTGTTGCCCGTCTGCAATTTCAGCCACACTTCCCCTTTGCCAATAATTTGACAAGGCTCACCAACCCCTAAATAAATCTTTCCAAAGTCTCCATGGACATAATCATGGAAAAATACTCTATTTGGGGTTGCATAGAAATAGGCAACAAAATATAAAACCCAAGATTCTACTTTATCCAAGGAACATATAAGAGCATCCTGTGTAACAATTCCTGCATCATTTGCTTCTTTATTTCCTTCATGCTGATCTTCTACCAACCAACAATCTTTCTTTACCTGCTCTTTCTTTCCACAATACAGTAATTGATAATTCTTGCCATTGAATTTCTCTATTCTTAGTTTACTTTCTTCTGCCATTGCTTTACTCCCACTCAAACAGAAAACCCCTGTGAGTGACCTGTAATCAACAAACACTAACCTGCTCCGAACCAGGCTCTGATGAACCTTCAACCAGGCTTTGATGAACCTGCTCTGATACTACTTTTTAGGATCCCACTCCTTAAGAGTACACTTTATTACCTTTGTATAAGCAACTAAACACAGAATTAAAATAGAAGTAAAATGTAACTAGAATTTAGAAACAACACAGAATATGAGAGACAATACAATCTTGTATTAATACTCTTTCAGAAGGAAATACAATGAAGAAATCACACTCTTCTCACACCTCTTGGGTGTATAGTAATTCTCCCTCAAGAGCTCTCTCTCTCAATTACAATCACAACTCAAACACAAAGTTGTTTCCTCCACCAGTAAGTGACAATCAACTCAACCATTTTTGCCTACTTTTAGTCCACCAAGTACTCGAAGTTCTCCAAGTAGATCTTCTTGATCTTGCTCCTTATTGTGTTGCAGATCTCCTTTGACCTTGCACACACACACCTATAGATCTAACTGATCTTACTTACCATGTAGATCTTCTTCTTGATCTTGCACAACTTGCAGATCAACCTGGTCTTGCACACTTGCAGACCCTCTAGATCTTACACACCTGGAAGAACCCTTGTCCTTGTTCTTGACAAGTCCATCTGATCCTTCATACCTTTACAATACAGCCCCATGGGTCTCTTAAATAGATCCTATACAAACAATAATTAGACTTCCTAATTATAATAATTAGAAACATAGACTCAAGACTAAAATTAGTCTTTCACATGCAAACTAACTGTCTGTCTAAAATTAGACCAGTTCTAAAAGCGCATGCAAATGTACACACACACAGGTTGCCAACGTCAGTTACTATCTGATTGATGTCGACTGACACCTAACCGATGTCAGTTGCTCTGCACACTGAATATGACCAACGTCATTTGGCCTGACTGATGTCAATTGCTTTATAACTTAGCAACCTCCTCCATTTGCATCAGTGAAGCTTTTAGCTCCACAACCTAATAGGAATTTCAAGGTTCTAAAGAGACTTAGAAAAATAAAGGAATTAATGGAATAAAGAATGAACCAATGAATTGATTGAACCTTAAACCAAAAGAGTTTGAATTTCAATGGTTCACAGGTTCAACAATTCAAAGGAGCTCCAAACAAAGCAAAGAAGTGAATGAATAAAGGAACTAATAAAGATAGCCTGAACCGTTGAGCCATTGAACCAATGAAATTTCATAGGTTCAAAGGTTCATGGTTCAATATGGTTCAAACAACTAGCAACCATTGATGTCCCTATGGATGTCAAATTTAAGGTAATAGAATATCCATTAATTTTCAAATATAATGCAAAACTTGAAGGATGAACCAAGCGACTAGCTGAAGAAGATAGCCTGAGAGCTCCAATTGCAACAAGAAAGAAGAGAAGGCTATAGAAGATATTGAAATATCTATGAGACAGTTAATTTCAGTAGTGAAATAGTTCACTAAGTAATCATCTGAGCACACCAAATCAAAGGCATGGCCTATTTTTCTTCCATGAAGTAAAGGCAAAAGTGGATAGCTGTGTAAATAAGAAGGAAAGGACTAAGCAGTCTATACTTTAGAGGAAACATATAAGATAAATTGGCACACAAAAATTAATGTGGATGCACTATTCCAAGCATGGCCCCTTGACAGAATTAAAAATACATTCAAGGCATTGACCACAGCATGGGCCATTTCATGGAACAAAGCACCGAGCCTTTCTTGGTGTTATATATTGTAAACTCTTATTTTATGCAAAGGAAATCTTTTCCATTATAGAAGCAAAACTTTGCCCAAATTTAAAAGTGATTAATGAGACTTTGAGCTCAGATTATTAATCATATTTCTTTATCTGAATGAGAAAGCAAGTTACTTACAAACTTTGTACTGTCATAGGTTATGTTATTTTAATAAATTTTTCTTATGTCTATTTCTTAGGAGCTTTCTTGTTTATTTAATTTAACAAGTAGAACTAATGGAAGTAATCAGGAAGGTGTCTTAAAGCCAATTATGGAAAGAATTTGTGATGTCACAGTTGTCTTCAGTGTATTTTTAATTTCTTTCTATGTAAAAGATCTTGAGATGACTTTATGCCTCCATTATCCTTCGTATTTCATTCTTTGGGTAGCTAAGGTGGAGGACTTTATGCTACACCTCATTCTACTGGTTACTGTGCCCTTATTACCTATTGGTTAGCCACCATAAAAAATTCTTGCACCCTACTACAAGACCACTTCTAAAAGAAGAGAAGTGCCTTCAATATTATCACCAAGATTTCTCCTTTGTCTATGAACATCATCTTTGAAAAAAGAGAGATGAATGGTGTAGTCCTACCCCTGAGTGTTATTTTCTACTTATATATATATTATATAGCTCCTCATATTTATAAAGAACCTCCCCTTGATGAGAGGAGAGATTTGTCCACCTTTGATGTGGTAAACCTGCACATTTGGCTGACCAATCTCTTTATACTATGGTTGAAGAGACTTATTTTTCTCTTCAATTAGCTGGTGACAAAATATTTACCCACCAATTTTTTAGCGACTCTATTGGGGACATCAACGAGCAGTTCCTACCCTTATCCATTATATACTCTGACAACTCTAGTCTGTGTCTTACCCATTATCATTATAGCCTTACCACTTTCCTCTAGCTCCACGCCAATAATTTTTTGGCAACTCTGCTAGGGAAGAGCATGTAGTTTGAAGCCTCAAGATTCAAGCTAAAGTAGGGCCAGTTCTTTCCTATTTTTCATTCTACAATTTGGTAACTCCATGCTATAATAGAAACTAGAGAGTCCAAGGTGTTGTTGACCCTATTTTTGAGTTGGTGTAGCAAGGCAATTTCAATTTGTTCCCTCCCCAACTTCAAGTTCAATGATCCAAGAGTGTTCCTCCTACCCATACCAAGTCACCAACATAAGGTAGAGCTTCTTTTTTTGCTATTATCAGAGCTTTGCCTATATAGACTCCACCCAAATTTGTTATCCCACTTTTCCATAATCAAATCATGGTGGTTCAAGGCCCCTGGGGTAACTCTTTTGGTCCACTCAATTTGACCCCACCTCTACATGATCTTCCAGGTAGTTCAAACAAGAATTTCCTCAAATTCTTTAGTGATGAGAGAGTTCATCCTGATTAACATATTGTTGCCTTCAACATAGCCTATGGTGTGATAGGCATGGAGTATGAGGATATAGTAGTTAGGCTGTTTGTGGAAACATTGCAAGGTGTTGTTGTAGACTGGTTCTACTATTTATAGGCCCAGACTGTGACCGACTGGAACACTCTTAAAGCTAAATTTGAAGCCAAGTTCAAGCCTACAAAAGATGTGCATGCCTTGCTGGCCCAGCTCACATAGATGAAGAAGGAATCTCATGAATCTATGAGGGACTTCATTGCCAAGTTTGACAAGTTAAGGAACTGAATTCTTACAATTGCTCAGCCAACACCTGAGAACCTTAAATGCTTCTTCGTCAACTCATAGCTTCCTGAAGTGAGTTTTTTGCTGAGATGGGCTAGCCACATAGACCTTGCTGCTACTCAAGATTTGGCTTCTGAGAAAAAAGATGACCTTATCTTGGTAGGAAAGATAAGGAGAGATCCTAATAGAGGCAATCCTCTTCATCTTTTAAATACTCACCTACAGTCACCACTGATCCAATGGTGTAGAAGCTGGCAAACGAGTTGCTAGCTCTTAAAAAGTAAATGGTGCAAGGGATGTCACCTGCTCCTTCATATAGATATATACCAAGGAGGGCATTCCCTAATCAGTCATACCAAGGCCATGCTACCAGGAATTAAGGGCAGTCAAATCATCTTCCTCCCTCTCAGGGAAAATTGGCCATTGATGTACCTCCAACTAATTTAGTAGTCAAATATCTTGAAGTAGAGTCATATTCCTCCTTCTAACTTGAGTTGAACCTAGAAGATGATGCTAATCTCTTCATAGAGGGAGAAGAATAATTAGTTGGTGACTCCAACATTAGTTTCCTAAATTACCAGGATGAACCCAAAAGTGAAGGTAAAATAGTTGATGGAGCATATGCTATATTCACTCAGTCTAACAATCAGTCAACCCAAAAAGATGATAAATAAAAAATAGAGGAGTGACCTCAACCAACAATTTCAATTTCTAAGTGAGGAACCACTCTTTCTTTCTAGCTAAAAGACCCGGTGATTGCAAGAATGGTAAGTACATCAAACATCCCTACACCTACTTCAAATTCACAGACCAATCCTCCCCCTCACAAAAATCAAAAGGATGAACTCCCATCTTCTATTCCTAATTTATTTCAAACATTTGACATAATTGACCATGTAAAAAAAATCAAAATTCAAATATCTGAATTTGAATTCCTACATTCTAACCCTGAGTAGTTAGATAAGTTGGTTCAATGTGTAAAGAACCAACCTGTCCCTATAAGACAAGCAATTTTGAAGGTAACTCATGATCCTCCCAAGAACACATCCACCAAGAATAACCTTGTCATCACTCCTACTGCTCTTGGGAGGACTAAACCATTTTATGTCTCCCTACTGATAAATGGACACAAATTGAACAATTGCATCATAGATTCTGGTGCATCTGACAATGTCATGCTTGCCAAAGTGGTGGAATCCCTTGGTCTCACACTAACCAAGACATTTGAGAGATGTTTTTCCATGGAGAACAAATAAGTTCCACTACTGAGACAAATCAAAGATGCCTAATTTGCATTTGCAACATTCCTAGATAAGAGAATCAAGATGACTGTGCTAGTGGCTGACGTTCTAACATCATACGGCATCCTTCTTGAGAATTTTTTTTATAAGGATGTTGGTGGTGAATTAAGTATGGACCTATATAAGGTGAGGATCCCAGTCAAAGGTGTTATGCAGAGATTGCTCTCTGAGAAGGAAATACAATATGTGGTCACTCAAACATCAGCGACTGAAGCTCAAATTTTGTTTGAGTCTTTAGGCATGGGTAATTACTTTTTATCCATGAAGGAAGTCCATGAGGCATCTGATGAAATTATCAAATGTGTCAACCTAAAAATTAGTTTAGATGGAACAACAAAAGGATTAGTGGAGTGCAGTGCAAGTGTAGAATAATCTCCTCCAAACAAAGAAGAATCTAGGGAAAAATCAGTGTCTGATGAGGTATAGATTCTAGAATTCGATGGCAGTTGCTCCTCTACCAGTTCAGGAGCTAGGATTGTGTTGATATCTCTTCAAAGAGATATTTTTCCTTCTTCATACGAGTTGCAGTTCAACAACACCTAAAACACAGTTGAGTATGAATTTGTATTGCTTGGATTGAAGGCTGGTCAAGACAAAGGTGTCAAACTCCTTCATGACAAAGGAGATGTTGAACTAGTGGTTTGTCAGATAAGAAACCTATATCAAATAAAAAATAAGAGATTGTGCCATTATCACAATCTAGTTTGGGATCAAATTGAAAGCTTTGATGCTTTCAACATCTCTACCATATCCAAAGGATTCAATGATTGAGATGATGCACTGGCTATTTCAATAACTCTCTTAGATCCTCACCCTAATTTTAAGGGAGATAGGTACACTATTGAACTGGTCTTTCAACCAAGTATAACTGATATTATCAATCATTGGCAAGTGTTTAATGGTGAAAACCAAATAATTTCATTTTTAGAACAAAAGATAGCTTTGAATAGCTTCATTTTGAAGGCATTGAGCCTCAGAAGCTTGAACCAACCCATAAATCAAGTGTAGATGTAGGTGAAGAGTTCTTATAACTTAAAAGGAATAAAATTCTAAAAGACCTAGTTTCCCTTGAGAAACTATTTGACAAGAATGAAACATTCATCAAACAATAAAAAATAGATTCAAGCTCCTCCCAAGAGTTTGATCAAATAAATCTGGGTACCAAAGAAGATCTCAAGATGGTGAACATTAAGAAGTGTTGCACTCAGGAAGAGAAGTTCAAGTTCACTGCTCTGCTTCACTAGTACATAGATGTTTTAGCATACTCCTATGATGATATGAAGTCACTCAAGCTTGAAAAAATTTGCCATGATATTCCTCTCAAAAGTGATTCAATGCCTTACAAGCAAAAATCTAGACAGTATAATCTGAAGATATTAGGTACTATTCTATTTGAAATATAAAAAATGCTAAATGCTAATTTTTTTTCCAATCCATCATTCCATATGGATTGCAAATATAGTCTCTATGAGGAAGAAGAATGGTAAAATTTGCCTCTGTGTGGCCTTCAAAAATTTAAATCAGTCATCCTTAAAGGATAACTATCCTTTGCCCATCATGGACCAAGTTCTTCAAATAGTGACTGGTTCATAATTTTATCAATGCTGGATAGCTTCTCAAGGTACAATCAATTTGAATTTGGTAAAGTAGACTAGCATAAGACTACCTTCACCACACCTTGGGGCACCTTTGCCTATCAAAAGATGCCATTTGGCCTGATAAATGTTGGCACCACTTTTTAAAGAGAAATGGCCCTTGATTTCAAGGATGAAATGGGTAAGTTTATTATAGTATACCTGGATGATTTAACAGTCTTTTCAAAGCATTATTTTGATCATGTGCACCATTTATAACAAGTGTTAGAATAATGCCGCTAGAATGGCATTTCTCTAAATCCCAAGAAGTCTATTTTTAGGGTAAAGAAAGGGAACTTCTCAAACACATTGTATCTTGAAAAGGCATAAAGATTGACTTAGACAGAGTCAAGTCCATCCAGGAACTTACTCTACCCATGAGTAAGACTGCAGTTCACTCTTTCTTCAGAAAAGTGATTTTTTTATGAAGGTTCATCCCCGAGTTTACTGAGAAGACTCACCATATTATAAACATGATGAAGGGAAATGCCACCTTCAGCTAGACTAAAGATGGAAAATTGGCATTCCAAGACATCAAGACAACTATTGATCATGCCTCAATTCTAGGTTGTCCAGATTATACCAAGGATTTCATCATATACAGTTATGCTTTTGAACACACACTTTTAGTAATTTTGGTTTAATAGAATAAAGAAGGTGTGGAATCCACCATTTATTTCATGAGCTATCCTCTCAAAGCTCATGAGATGAAATACTCAAACATGGAGAAGCATGCTTATGCAATGGTAAAGGTAGTGAAGCATTTCCACTTTTACACCCAAAATTCACACACTACTACCGTAGTTCTTGACACCATAGTCAAATCTATATTAACTCAGTAGGAGTTTAGAATGAAAAGAGGCAATTAGATTTCTAAAATTTAAGATTTTGATCTACTCATCAAACTAATGAAGCTGGTGAGGGGAAGGGGCCTATTCCAATTGATCACTAAAAATAGACCAAAAAAATAGAGCATGGAGAAGAAGAAATTGAAGAATGCCAACAGTCCTCTTTGTCTCCACCATGAATGAGTGGTATTCCAATATTGCTTATTTCCTTACTTATGGTGAGTATCCTGATCACTTATCTCGTAAAGAAAGGAGGACTGTCAAGTTAAAATCTACCAATTTTATCATATGGGACAATGGCCTCTATAAGAGAAACTTTGATGGAGTGTTCCTTCGCTGTGTGGATAAAGAAAAATAGAAACAACTTTTGAAGTCCTTCCATAATCTAACCTATGGAGGATATTTTTTTGCTCTTGTAATTGCCCATAAGATTTTATGATCTAGGTATTACTAGCTTACTCTGTTTCAAGATGTGTACAAATAAGTACGAAGATGTGAACTATGCCAACAGTTCGTTGAGAGACTCAAATTAGTTGCTTTGCCTCTTAAGCCATTGGTGATAGAAGAGCCATTTCAGTAATGGGGAATTGATTTCATTGATGTTGTAAACCCATCTTCAAGTGATAGACATAATTATGTCTTCACAACCACATATTACTTCACCAAGTGGGTGGAAGCTATTCCAACCAAGCAGGCCACTTCAGAAGTAGTGTGCAATTTTCTCAAGGAGAACATCATTTCCAGGTTTGGGGTCCTAACCAATATTGTCACAGACAATGCAGCTTGTTTATCTTTCTAAGAGATTACTCAGTTCTATTTTTACTATGGGATTACCTTCTCCCACTCTTTTGATTATTTTCCATAAGGAAATGGCCAAGTTGAATCAAGTAACAAGAACCTGGTTACTATCATCAAGAAGCTGGTAGATGACAACCAATGAACATGGCATAAATCATTGGTTGATGCTTTATGAGTAGATAGAATTACACCCAAGAGGGCAATTGGTATGTCACTTAAACAAATTTTTTATGGTCTCATTGCTGAGATACCAATCACCCTGGAATTTCTAGCATTGAAATTGGCTAAAGCAGTCGAAGATCAGACATATGAAAGCTCCATCGATAAGAGGATCATGTGCTTAACTAAGTTGGATGAGTAGTGAATTATGGTGGTGGATTGAATTATTGTGCATCAAAGTCTGGTGAAGAATATCTTTGACCAAAAAGAAAAAAATTATGATTTCCAAATTGGAGATCAAGTCATGTTGTGGGACAAGAGAAGAGAACCAAAGGGAATGCATGGAAAATTTGATTCCCTATGGAGAAGCCCATTTACTATCCATCAGCTCAAGGGTGAAAATAGTTTTTATTTAAGTATCAAGATGGCACACCCTTTTCTCTACCTCACAATGGGTATCATCTGAAGCACTTCAATTCTTGAAGTATCAGATAAGATCATCTGTACATATCTATATTTGTATAGTCTTTAGTTCTATTTTGTGTTGTTCATTTTCATTTTTTTTGGCACCTTTCTTTTTGGGTAGCATGACTCTATAGGCTAATGGCATACTTAAAAGCACTGAAAATTTTAGTTTCTACTCCCCTCAGCTATTCTAAGTTTTCAACTAAAGGAAGTTCTCCAACTGGAGCCAGCTATTGTTCCCAAAATTTGTCACTCATTTTTAGGACAACATATGAACTATTTTAGTCCTGCAGGCCAAAATTATCTCTTCCCTTCTCAAAAAATTGTTTTGAGCATTCAAATTCTTCATTATTTAAGTTTTTTTAGTTAAGAGACTAGCAGGTTCATTAGGTTTAATGACTTTAACAGGTGAGTTCTCACAAAGGAACAAGTTCCCAACACTTAGGCAATTTCAAGATTGGTTCAACACCTCGGTTCAACCAAAAATGTTCATTGGCAAGCTTCAAAGAAAGGATTGAACCATTGAACCATTGAACCCCACTTTCAAAAAGGTTCAACAGTTTAATGGGTTCAAAGGTTCAATGACGTTGACAAGCTTAAAGAGTTAAGCACTTCAGCAGAAGTTCAAAGTTCAACCACTCCAATAAGTTCAATGGCTTCAAAATACTTAGAAGAAAAGAAGGCTTTGAAGAACAAAGAATGAACTAATGAATCGATTGAACCATTGAACCATTAAACCTTGAACCAAAATGGTTCAACAGGTTCAATGAGTTCAATGGGTTTAATGGGTTTGAAGAGATCAAAAAACTTAGAAGAAAAGAAGGCTTCAAACACAAGATTGAACTGTTGAACCATTGAACCAAAGTTGGTTCAATCGGTCAGTTTAATCTATCAGTTTAAAGGACTGCCCTAAAGCCCAAAGGCCAAAGTACCCTTGTAGAGGGTAGTGAACCAAGGGCAAGTGCCCTTGCGGAGAGCAGGGAATATTTGCTCAAAGATCAAAGAGAATGCTGAAAGGGTAAAGTTTTCCTTAAAAATTTTGTCTAAAGAAATTACCAAGTAAAGGAACCAAAATAATTGCTTTAAAAAGATTTTCCATAGAAGAATTTCACAAAGACAAGGCGAATTCTTTTAGACAAAAAGTTTGAAAGAATTCCTTCTGACTTTTTTTTGAAGGAATTCACTTGAAAGGAAAAGCTCAAAGAAAAGCAGATAAGGCAAAGGAAAGGTTTCCTTCAGATGAAATGTCTAAAGGAATTCCTTTAAACATTTTGTTTGAAAGAATTAACTCGAAGACTGTCTGAAGATCGCCCGAAGGACCCCAAAGGGCAGGTACCCTTGCAGGGGGCTCTCGACACTAAGAAAATGGACCTTTCTCAAAGACTCAAAGGGACACCTTACCTTCAGAGTGTTCCAAAGATAAAAAGCTGAAAGAATTTCAAGGCTTCAAAGAAACTTAGAAAAATAAAGGAAGCAAAGGAATAAAGAATGAACCAATGAACCAATTGAACCTTGAAGCAAAAGAATTTGAAGTTCATTGGTTCATAGGTTTAATAGTTCAAAGGGAGCTCCAGACAAAGCAAAGAAGTGAATAAATAAAGGAATCGATAAAGATCACCTGAACCATTAAACCAATGAACTTTCACACGTTCAAAAGTTCATGGTTCAATGTGGTTCAAACAAACAGCAACCATTGACATCCCTACAAATGTCAAATTTAAGGTAATGAAATATCTTTTAATTTTCAAATATAACACAAAATTTGAAGGATGAACCAAGCGACCAGCTGAAGAAGATAGCTTGAGAGCTCCAATTACAATAGGAAAGAAGAGAAGGCTATAGAAGATATTGAAATATCTATGAGAGAGTTACTTTCGGTAGGTGAAACAATTCACCAAGTAGTCATCTGAGCACACCAAATCAAGGGCACGACCTATTTTTCTTCCATGAAATAAAGACAAAAGTGGATAACTGTGCAAATTAGAAGGAAAGGACTAGGAGGTTTATACTTTAGAGGAGACATATAAGATAAATTGGCACGCCACAGTTAAGGTGGATGCACTGTTCCAAGCATAGCCCCTTGACATAATTGAAAATACATTCAAGGCATTGACTGCAGCATGGGCCATTTCATAGAACAAAGTGCCAAGCCTTTCTTGGTGATATATATTGTAAACTCTTATTTTATGCAAATGAGATCTTTTCTATTATAGAAGCAAAACTCTACCCAAATTGAAAGGCGATTACTAAGACTTTGAGCTCATATTGTTAATCATATTTATTTATCTGAATGAGAAAGTAAGTTACTTATAGACTTTATGCTATCATAGCTTGTGTTATTTTAGAAAATTGTTCTTATGTCTATTTCCTAAGAGCTTTCTTGTTTATTTAATTTAACAAGTAGAACTAGTGGAAATAATCAGGAAGGTGTCCTGAAGCTAATTCTAGAAAGACTTTGTGCTGTCATAGTTGTCTTTAGTGTGTTTTTAGTTTTTTTCTGTGTAAAAGATCTTGGGATGACTTTGTGCCC
Organism: Torreya grandis; assembly: GCA_037957365.1. Lineage (NCBI taxonomy): Eukaryota > Viridiplantae > Streptophyta > Pinopsida > Cupressales > Taxaceae > Torreya > Torreya grandis. Next base: position 1,699,426 of record JARHVA010000930.1, on the reverse strand, counting down.
CCATTATCCTTCATATTTCACTCTTTGAGTAGCTGAGGTGGAGATTTTGTGCTACACCTCATTTTGTTGGTTACTGTGCCCTTGTTACCTATTGGTTACCCACCAAAAAGAACTCCTATGCCCTGCTGTAAGATCACTTTTGAAAGAAGATAAGTGCCTTCAGTATTATCACCAAGATTTCTCCTTTGTCTGTGAACATCATCTCTAAAAAAAGAGAGATAGATGGTGTAGTCCTACCCCTAAGTGTTATTTTCTACTTATATATATTATATAGCTCCTCATATTTATAAAGAACCTCCCCTTGATGAGAGGAGAGATTTTTCCACCTTTGACCTGCACATTTGGCCAACCAATCTCCCTATGCTATGGTTGAAGAGACCTATTTTGCTCATCAGTTAGCTAGTGACAAAATATTTACCCAACAATTTTTTAGTGACGCCACTGGGGACATCAACGAATAGTTCTTACCCTTATCTATTATATACTCTGGTACTTCTGGTCTATGTCTTACCCATTATCATTATAGCCTTACCACTTTTATCCAACTCCATGCCAAATTTTTTTTGGTAACTCCGATAGGAAAGAGCGTGTAGTTTGAAGCTTCAAGCTTCAAGTGAAGCAGGGCCAGATCTTTCTCATTTTCATTCTACAATCTAGCAACTCCATGCTATACTAGAAACCAGAGAGCCCAAGGTGTTGTTAACCCTATTTTTAAGTTGGTGCAGTAGGGGAATTTTAATTTTTTCTCTCCCCAACTTTAAGTTCAATGATCTAGGAGTGTTTTTCCTACCCATACCAGGTCACCAACACAAGGTAAAGCTTCTTTTTCTATTGTTAGCAGAGCTTTGCCTATACATACTCCACCCAGATTTGTTATCCCCCTTTTCCATAATCAAATCATGGTGGTTCAAGGCCCATGGGGTAACTCTTTTGGCCCACTCAATTTGACTCCACCTCTACATGAGCTTCCATGCAGTTCAAGGAAGAATTTCCCTAATTCTTTTGTAATGGGAGAGATCATTCTGATGAACATATTACTGCCTTTAACATAGCCTGTGGTGTGATAGGTGTGGAGTATGAGGATGTAGCAGTCAGGCTATTTATGAAAATATTGCAAGGTGTTGCTACAGACTAGTTCTACCATTTATAAGCCTAGACTATGACTGACTGGAACACTTTTAAAGCTAAATTTAAATCCAAGTTTAAGCCTTCAAAATATGCACATGCCTTGCTGGCCCAGCTCACACAAATGAAAAAGGAACCTCATGAACCTATGAGGGACTTCATTTCCAAGTTTGACAAGTTGAAGAACTAGATTCCTATAATTACTCAGCCAACACCTGAGAACCTTAAATGTTTCTTCATCAACTCATAGCTACCTGAAGTGAGTTTTCTGCTAAGACGGGCTGGCCACATAGACCTTGCTACTGCTCAAGATTTAGCTATTGAATTAGAAGATGACCTTATCTTGGTAAGAAAAATAAGGAGATATCCTAATAGAGTCAAATCCTTTTCATCTTCTAAATACTCACCTACGATCACCACTGATCCAATGGTGTAGAAGATAGCAAATGAGTTGCTAGCTCTTAGAAAGAAAATAGTGCAAGGGATGTGACCTACTCCTTCATATAGAGATATACCAAGGAGGACATTCTCCAATCAGTCATACCAAGGCCATGCTATCAAAAATCAAGGGCAGTCAAATCGTCTTCCTCCTGCCATTAAAGCACCTCCAACCAATTCAGTAGTCAGATATCTTTAAAAAATTAGATTTCTCCTTCCAGCCTGAATTTAACCTAGAAGATGACACTAATCTCTTCACAAAGGGAGAAGAAGAATTAGCTGGCAACTTCAACATTGGTTTCTTGAATTACCAAGATGAACCCAAAAGTGAAGGTAAAATAGTTGATGGAATATATGTTGTATTCACCTAGTCTAAGAATCAGTCAGTCTAGCAAGCTGATAAAGAAAAGATAGAGGAGCGATGTCAACCAATAATTTCAATTCTAAGCAGGGAACCACTCTGCCTTTCTAGCTAAAAGACCCAGTGATTGCAAGAAAGGTAAGTACATCAAACATCCCTATGCCTTCTTCCTCAAATTCACAGACCAGTCCTCCCCCTCCCAAAAACCAAAAAGATGAACTCTCATCCTCTATTCATAGTTTATTTCAAACATTTGACATAATTGAACATATAAAGAAAACTAAAATTCAAATGTCTAAATTTTAATTCTTGCAATCTAACCCTGAGTAGTTAGATAAGTTGGTTCAATGTGTAAAGAACCAAGCCATCCCTATAGGACAAGCAATTCTAAAGGTAACTCATGATCCCTCCAAGGACACATCCACCAAGAATAACCTTGTCATCACTCCTCCTCCTACTCCCAAGAGGAATGAACCATTTTATGTCTTTTTATTGATAAATAAACACCAACTAAATAATTGCATCATAGATTCTGGTGCATCTAATAATTTCATGCCTGCCAAAGTGAAAGAATCCCTTTATCTCCACTAACCAATATATTTAGGAGATGTTTTTCCATGGAGAATAAATAAGTGCGACTTTTGGGACAAATAAAGGACACCTAATTTGCATTTATAACATTCCTAGATAAGAGAATCAAGATGACTGTCGTGGTGGCCGACGTCCCAGCATCATACGACATCCTTCTTGGGCAAAATTTTTGCAAAGATGTTGGTGGTGAATTAAGCATAGACCTATCCAAGGTGAGGATCCTAGTCAAAGGTGTTATGTAGATATTTCTCATTGAGAAGGAAGTAAAATATGTGGTCACTCAAACATCAGTGCCTAAAGCTCAAATTCTATTTGAGTCTTCATGCATGGGTAATTACTTTTTATCCATGAAGGAAGTCCATGAGTCTTCTGATGAAATTCTTGAATGTGTCAACCTAAAAATTGGTTCAGATAGAATAGCAAAAGGATTGGTGGAGCACAATGCAAGTGTAGAATAATCTTCTCCTCCAAACAAAGAAGAATCTAGTGAAACATTAGTATCTAATGAGGTATGGACTCTAGAATTCAATAGCAGCTGCTCCTCTACTGGTTTAAGAGCTAGGATTGTGTTGATATCTCCTCAAAGAGATATTTTTCCTTCTTCATACAAGTTACAATTTAACAACACCAAAAACACAGCTGAGTATGAATCTCTATTGCTTGGATTGAAGGCTGCTCAATACAAAGATGTCAAAATCCTTCATGCTAAAGGAGATGCTGAATAGGTGGTTTCTCAAGTAAAGAACTTGTATCAAATTAAAAATGAGAGATTGTACCACTACCACAATCTAGTATGGAATTAAATTAAAAGCTTTGATGCTTTCAACATCTCTACCATACCTATGGAATTCAATGACTGAGCTGATTCACTAGCTGTTTTAGTAACTCTCTTGGTTTCTCACCTTGATTTTAAGGGAGACAGGTACACTATTAAACTGGTCCTTCAACCAAGTGTGTCTGATAATTCCAATCATTGGCAAGTGTTCAATGGTGACAACCAAATAATTGCCTTCTTAGAGCAAAAAAATAGCTTTGAACAGCTTCATTTCGAAGGCAGTGAGCCTCAGAAGCTTGAACTAGCCCCTGAATCAAGTGCAGACACAGGTGAAGAGTTCCTACAACTTAAAGGGAATAAAATTTCAAAAGGCCTAGTTTTCTTTGCGAAACTATTTGACAAGCATGAAAAATTAATCAAATAGTAGCAAACGGATTCAAGCTCCTCCCAGGAGTTTGATAAAATAAATCTAGGTACCAAAGAAAATCCCAAAATGGTGAACATTAGGAAGTGCTGCACTCAAGAAGAGAAGTTCAAGTTCACTGCTTTGCTTCACTAGTACATATATATTTTAGCATACTCCTATGATGATCTGAAGTCACTCAGGCTTGAAGAAATCTGCAATGACATTTCTCTCAAAAGTGATTCAATGCCTTACAAGCAAAAATTTAGACAGTATAATCTAAAGATATCAAGTACTATTCTATCTAAAATACAAAAAATGCTGAATGCTAGGATAATTTTTTCAATCCATCATTCTATATGTATTGCAAACATAGTCCCTATAAGGAAGAATAATGATGAAATTTGCCTCTGTGTGGACTTCAAAAATTTAAATCAGTCATCCTTAAAGGATAACTATCCTCTGCCCATGATGGACCAAGTTTTTTAGATAGTGACTGGTTTAGAAATGTTATCAATGCTAGACGGCTTCTCAGGGTACAATCAAGTTAAAGTTGGTAAAGCAGACAAGCATAATACTGCCTTCACCACACCTTGGGGCACCTTTGCCTATCAAAGGATGCCATTTGGCCTGATAAATGCTAGCACTACTTTTCAGAGAGCAATGGACCTTGCTTTCAAAGATGAAATGGGTAAGTTTATTTTAGTGTACCTGGATGATTTAATAGTTTTTTTAAAGCATCATCCTGATCATCTGCACCATTTACAACAAGTGTTGGAATGATGCCACCAGAATGGAATTTCTCTAAATCTCAAGAAGTCTATTTTTTGGGTAACAAAAGGGAAACTTCTTAGACACATTGTATCCCAAAAAGGCATAAAGATTGAAATAGATAGAGTCAAGTCCATCTAGGAACTTACTTTACCCACAAGTAAGACTGCAGTTCACTCTTTCTTCAGAAAAGTGTTCATCCCTGAGTTTACTAAGAAGACTCACCATATTGTAAACATGATGAAGGGAAAGGCCACCTTCAGCTAGACTAAATAAGGAAAATTAGCATTCTAGGACATCAAGACAGTGATTGCTCACACCCCAATTCTAGTTTGTCCATATTATACCAAAGATTTCACCATATACAGTTATGCTTCTGAGCACACACTTTCAAAAATTCTAGTTCAACAGAATAAATAAGGTGTAGAATCTCCCATTTCTTTCATGAGCTATTCTCTCAAATCTCATGAGCTAAAATACTCAAACATGGAGAAGTATGCTTATGCAGTGGTAAAGGCAGTGAAGCATTTCAATTTTTACATCTTGAATTCACATACTACTACCTTGGTTCCTGACACCACAGTCAAATCCATATTAACTCAACAAGAGTTTGGAATGAAAAGAGGCAATTGGATGGCTAAAATTCATAAGTTTGATCTAGTCATCAAACCAACAAAGCTGGTGTGGGGAAGGGGCCTATGCCAATTGATCGCTGACAACAGAGTAGAAGAAACAAAGCATGGAGAAGAAGAAATTGAAGACATGCCAATAGTCCTCTTTATCTCTACCATGAACGAGTGGTATTCGAGTATTGCTCATTTCCTTACTTATGGTGAGTGTCTTGCTCACTTATCTCATAAAAAAAGGAGGACTATCAAGCTAAAAGCTGCCAATTTTATCCTGTGGGACAATAACCTGTATAAGAGAAACCTTGATGGAGTGTTCCTTCACTGTGTGGATAAAGAGCAGTAGAAACAACTTTTAAAGTCCTTCCATTATCTAGCCTATGGAGGACATTTTTTACTCCTGTAACTACCCATAAGATTTTGTGAGCCAGGTATTACTGGCCTACTCTATTTCAAGATGCGTACAAATGGATATGAAGATGTGAACTATGCCAATAGTTCATTGGAAGACCTAAATTAGTTGCTCTACCTCTTAAGCTAGTGGTGATAGAAGAGCCATTTTAGTAATGGAGAATCAATTTCATTAGTGATGTAAACCCATCTTCAAGTGCTGGACATGATTATGTCCTCATAACCATAGATTATTTTACCAAGTGGGTGGAAGCTATTCCAACCAAGCAGGCCACTTCAGAAGTAGTGTGCAATTTCTTCAAGGAGAAAATTATTTCTAAGTTTGGGGTCCCAACCAAGATTGTCACAGACAATGCATCTTGTTTCTTTTCCCAAGAGATTACTCAGTTCTATTTTTACTATGGGATTACCCTCTCCCACTCTTTTGATTATTTTTCATAAGGAAATGGCCAAGCTGAATCAAGCAATAAAAACCTGGTGACTATCATCAAGAAGCTGATAGATGAAAACTAATGAACATGGCATAAAGTATTGGTTGATGCTTTATGGGCAGACATAATTACACCCAAGAGGGCAATTGGTATGTCACCTTTCCAACTTTTTTATGGTCTCAATGCTGAGATACCAATCACACTAGAATTACCAGCATTAAAATTGGCTAAAGCAGTCAAAGATCAGACATATGAAAGTTCCATCGATAAGAGGATCATGTGCTTAACTAATTTGGATGAGCAGTGAACTATGGTGGTGGACTGAATTGCTGTGCATCAAAGTTTGGTGAAGAAGCTCTTCGATCAGAAAGCAAAAAACTGTGATTTCCAAATTAGAGATCAAGTCCTATTGTGGGACAAGAGAAGAGAACCAAAGGGAATGCATGGAAAATTTGATTCCCTATGGAGAGGCCCGTTTACTATCCATTAGCTCAAGTGTGAAAATATTTTCTTATTGAAGTATCAATATGGCACGCCCTTTTCTCTGCCTCATAAAGGGTAGCATCTAAAGCACTACAATTCTTAAAGTATCAGATAAGATCATTTATACATATGTATATTTGTATAGTCTTTAGTTCTATTTTGTGTTCATTTTTATTTTTTTGGCACCTTTCTTTTTAGGTAGCATGACTCCATAGCCCAATGGCATACTTATAGGCACTAGAAATTTTGGTTTCTACTTCCCTCAGCTATTCCAAGTTTTCAACTGAAGGAAGTTCCCCAACTAGAGCCAACTATTGTTCCCAAAATATGTCACTCATTTTTGGGACAACATATAGACTATTTTGGTCTTGTAGGCCAAAATTATCTCTTCCCTTCTCAAAAAATTGTTCTAAGCATTCAAATTCTTTATTATTCAAACTTTTTCAGTTAAGGGACTAGTAGGTTCAACAGGTTCAATGGCTTCAACAGGAGAGTTCTCACAAAGGAACAAGTTCCTAGCACTTAGGCAATTTCAAGATTGGTTCAACGCCTCAGTTCAACCAAAAAATTTCATTAGAAAGCTTCAAAGAAAGGATTGAACCATTGAACCATTGAACCCTGCTTCCAAAAAGGTTCAACAGTTCAATGGGTTCAAAGGTTCAATGATGTTGGCAAGCTTAAAGAGTTAAGCACTTCGGCAGAAGTTTAGAGTTCAATCGCTCCAACAAGTTCAATGGCTTCAAAGGACTTAGAAGAAAAGAAGGCTTCGAAGAATAAAGAATGAACCAATGAACCGATTGAACCATTGAACCTTGAACCAAAATGGTTCAATGGGTTCAATGGGTTCAAAGAGATCAAAAGACTTAGAAGAAAAGAAGGCTTTAAACACAAGATTGAACCATTAAACCAAAGTTGGTTCAATTGATCGGTTTAAAGGACTGCCCAAAAGGCCAAAGCCCAAAGTACCCTTGTGAAGGGTAGTGAACCAAAGGTAAGTGCCCTTGCGGAGGGCAGGGAACATTTGCTCAAAGATCAAAGAGAAGGCTGAAAGGGTAAAGTTTTCCTTCAGATTTTTATTCGAAGAGATTACCAATTAAAGGAACCAAAATAATTTCTTTAGAAAGATTTTCCATGGAAGAATTTCACAAAGACAAGGCAAATTCTTTCAAACAAAAAGTCTGAAGGAATTCCTTCAGACCTTTTTTTGAAGGAATTTTCTCGAAAGGAAAAGCTCGAAGAAAAGTGGACAAGGCAAAGGAAAGGTTTCATTTAGAAAAAATGTCCTAAGGAATTCCTTCAGACATTTTATCTGAAGGAATTAACCTGAAGACCACCTGAAGGAACCCAAAGCGCAGGTACCCTTACGGGGGGCTCTCAGCACCGAGAAAATGGACCTTTTTCAAAGACCCAAAGGGACCCTTCCCTTCGTGGTGTTCCAAAGACAAAAATCCAAAAGAATTTCAAGGATTCAAAGAGACTTAGAAAAATAAAGGAAGTAATGGAACAAAGAATGAACCAATGAACCAATTGAACCTTGAACCAAAAGAGTTTGAAATTTAATGGTTCATAGGTTCAACAGTTCAAAGGGAGCAATAGACAAAGCAAAGAAGTGAATGAACAAAGGAACTAATAAAGATTGCCTAAACTATTGAACCATTGAATCAATGAACTTTCACAGGTTCAAAGGTTCATGGTTCAATATGGTTCAAACAACCAGTAACCATTGACATCCCCACAGATGTCAAATATAAGGTAATAGAATATCCATTAATTTTCAAATATAGTGTGAAACTTGAAGGATGAACCAAGTGACCAGCTGAAGAAGATATCCTGAGAGCTCCAATTGAAATAGGAAAGAAGAGAAGGCTACAGAAGATATTGAAATATCTACGAGAGAGTTACTTTCAGTAGGTGAATAGTTCACCAAGTAGTCATCTGAGCACACCAAATTAAGGGTGCAGCCTATTTTTATTTCATGAAGTAAAGGCAAAAGTAGATAGCTACGTAAATAAGAAGGAAAGGACCAAGCAATGTATACTTTGGAGGAGACATATAAGATAAATTGGCACACCATAGTTAAGGTGGATGCATTGTTCTAAGCATAGCCCCTTGACAGAATTGAAAATGCATTCAAGGCATTGATTGTAGCATGGGCCATTTTATGGAACAAAGCGCCGAGCCCTTCTTGGTGTTATATATTGTAAAATCTTATTTTATGCAAATGAGATCTTTTCTATTATAGAAGCAAAACTCTACCCAAATTGAAAGGTGATTACAAAGACTTTGAGCTCAGATTGTTGATCATATTTATTTATCTAAATGAGAAATCAAGTTACTTATAGACTTTGTGCTATCATAGCTTGTGTTATTTTAGGAAATTGTTCTTATGTTTGTTTGCTAGGAGCTTTCTTGTTTATTTAATTTAACAATCAAAACTAGTGAAAGTAATTAGGAAGGTGTTTTGAAGCCAATTATGGAAATAATTTGTGCTGCCATAGTTGTCTTTAGTGTGTTTTTAGTTTATTTCTATGTAAATGACCTTGGGATGACTTTGTGTCCCCATTATCTTTCATATTTCACTCTTTGGGTAGTTGAGGTGGAGACTTTGTGCTACACCTCATTCTGTTGGTTACTGCACCCTTGTTACCTATTGGTTATCTACCAAAAAGAACTCCTGCGCCCTACTGTAAGACCACTTTTGAAAGAAGAGAAGTGACTTCAGTATTATCACTAGGATTTCTCCTTTGTCTGTGAACATCATATCTGAAAAAAGAGAGATGGATGGTTTAGTCCTACCCTTAAGTGTTATTTTGTGCTTATATATATAGTATATAGCTCCTCATATTTATAGGAAACCTCCCCTTGATGAGAGGAGAGATTTATCCACCTTTGATGTGGTAAATCTGAACATTTGGTTGACCAATCTCCCTATGCTATGGTTGAAGAGACCTATTTTTCTCATCAGTTAGTTGATGACAAAATATTCACCCAACAAAAACATAGGACTTAGCTAGGGTTATTGCATGGTGTTGTTTGACTATAAGTTTTATAACCCTATCTAGTGATGTTCTTATGATAAGAGACCCCTTGGTTAGGTCAAGTGGATCCATCTTGGTCATGACCTTGAATGTATAAATGTATCAACAAATTATTGTGTAATTAGTATTTATCTTCTTTGAGCTAGGATTCATTAATAGGTTAGTTGTATTTTCCTTTATATATATAACTTGTGGTTTAAAACAATTTGTTTTCTCTTTTAAACCATAAATTTCACTTAATTGAACATCTGAAGCAAATGGAAGCATCGATTTAGTTTGAATTTATCTTAGTAATCTAAATTTTTTGAGTCTATCATTATGCCCATGGCTTGGTTACCAACCCTTAATGAATAGAACTGTAATATATTTTCATAAAAAAATACTAGAGGAACCTAAATCTAAATGCCAAATCCAACTCTTTTTCAAAATGGTGATTTAGGCAACTCCACCATAGGCTTTCCTTCCTGGATGGTAGTGGATCAAGGCCTTGAGTAAGATTAGAGGTATCTCTATCAAGGTTATATATTCATAGCTAGAAGTAGAGCAATGCCCATGTCATTCCCCTCAAGATTAATAACCAATGTTTTTGCTCTCAGAAGTTCCAACTTCTTAGATAGGTCTGAATTATGTCATGTAAATTCAAGGGATATATAATAATCTATCATTTTTACATAAACTAATGGTCTAACACTGAATTAGAACTCATTATGTCACATGCTGAATAAAACTTTAGTGCCTTCATCCTTATGATTTTTTTTAACAAATTATTTGTAGTTTATGCTTGTTATATAGGGGTGAAAATTTACAATCTAGGTTCTAAATGTTGATGTAACATTCTCCCCATGGAAGTCACCATTTTTTGGGTCTAACATGCCCCATTTTTAGATAATTTCATATGGGAATCCTCTTTTACTCATGATTCATATCTTATTCCTTTTGATTAATTTGGTGGCTTATTTTGCTAAAGTGCTATGTTGGTTTGATTTTTAAATGATCTTAATCTTTGAGCTTCTAGTGTTATCTTGATTTAGTAAAATGTTCTTGGTTCAAACTTATAACATCACATTTTAATCTGATGACTGAAAACCTTAGTCTATGGAGTAATGATGTTTAAAATTGGACAATATTTTAATTATAAAACTCTTACATTATTCATACCATTAGGCCTAATTGATAAATAAATATGAGTTCTGAGCTCAAGTTGGGCCTTGATAATAGTGTATTTGGGTTAATTGACTAAGCCATTATAATGTACCATTGTAAATACTAATTAAATTTTTATCTTTAGGCTTTGGTGTAGTTAGTCATGCCCTTAATATATGGAGTCAATTTTATTCTAATCGACAATTGACTATATGAAATCACAATCAAACTATGCAAATGATTTTATTTTTAAATACAAAAGTGTTCCTCTATTTTATTCATGTTTGGAATAATATTCTATCCAAGTGTTTATAATTTTAGTGTGTAGGAAGATGGTTTCTAAGCCTTTAATTTATTCATCAAACTTGATCGATCAAAGTACATAGTTATTTTATTAAAAATGATCAAGCTCTCAGGGTCCTAAGATAATGCCATATGGCCTAATCCTAGGGACCCAAGGGATTGAGAGGAACAATTATTATACTGAGGGCCTTGGGACTCTAGGTAATCAAGATGATGTCATGTAGCATCATCTATATGAATTAGTGACTTGGGAGCCAATTTTTTCACCGAGGGACCTTGGGACTTATGGGTTAGTGGGATTCCACCACATGGAATCATCCCACTACTATATAGTCCAAGGGTGGTTTTTTTAGAGGTCAAATCACTAAGATGGGGTAAATCAATGAGCCTAGATATTTCAATTACAATTCCAATCTTTTTAAAACATTAAACACTCAACATATATCAACTTTATTAAGTAACATTAACAAGAGAGCTCATTCATTTAATGGATACACAAGATCAAACACATAACACATAGTTCCTAGGAGAAACCCTCATGGAGAATAAAAATAAATCTCAAGCCTATAACACATGGAATACTTATCCTATAAGAAATTACAAACAAGAGACTGTTCAACTCCTTTAGACTAGAAAACCTTGATAAAATCCTCCTGACCAAAGGCCTTTAGTGAAACACTCATTTCACAAGGAACAATTATCCCTAAGGAAGACCAAGTCCTTTAGACCCTCCTTTGAACACCTCCACCTTAGTACTAATGTATTCAACACTTGATGATGGATCTTTGATTATGTAACCCCCGCATAAACTCCCTCTCGATCTCATACAAGCCTCTCATATAGGCATGCCATAATATCTCTCCTTCACTCAAACTATCCTCATATGCACACTCATACCTATTCACATATGATGAAACTATAAGATAATTATTTTAACATAAAAAATATGACCTATAGGTCATACACATAGTCAAAAAATTTCTCTACTTATCAACCCATCTACTGGGCATATATACTTCTCCTTCACTCCATAACTCTCACATGCACACCTTGCACTAGTCTTCTCAAAAGTCTAAAAACCAACACATTTGGTTTCAACATTTATATAGAATTCATGAATTATCATGTCCAAAATCTTTCTTTTTCATACATAAAACATGCCTTCATCCTTAATAAATCTAACATGGGTCACACTTAAACACAATCCACTTTCAAATAGGCCTAAGTCACTTTTAGGTCATATAGAGACCCATTCAACTCTTTGACACTTATTTGATCAAATTAATAACATAGGAACTATTATGGATTGTAATTTCACCACTGTGGGAGAGGTTTTTAGGCTCTCCCACTTCTGGCTATAAGCATGGGAACAACCTCAAGATGTGGGTGTCCTAGGGTGAGGTTGAGCCTCTAATATTTTTAAAGAGGCTAGTTCTTCTTGGTGGATCACCTAAAACTAATGCTGAAATGAAACTTTATGTGGAAAAGAGTTAGAAGGGAGATAAGGGATCCTAAGATGGATAACTAGGTACTGCACCAAAAATAAATAGACACTCATATATGCTTGAACCCACACTAGATTAGTCATGAGGTGACTTGGGCTTGCACGATCTCAGGGTCAAACTAACACACACTAAAAGAGGTTCAATCAAAACACTAATCTAGACCTACAAAACTTGAAAATACTTCAAAGAGGCAAGGAACAAGATAATGGACTAGGAATAAATGTATTCATAAACCCACCAAGCAAAAACATACTAAATCACTAATTAAAGATAAGAAATAGTCAAAGAAATCATCTCATTACATTCAATAGGTAGTTCTTATAATATCTCGATAGGGTTTAGCCTGGTCAAAGGAACACATTTTTGCAAACATCTCAATGGACATCCATCTCCCAACAATATGACAAAAACTCTAAAAATTAGGAACCATTATAATGGCAAATTGTGCAATATATATAGAGAATATAAGAGAGAGAAAAAGGGATACATGGGAAAAAGGGAAGAGGGAAGAATTCACTAAGTCATTGAGGACTGAGAATACTACTATCATCCTTCTTTGACCATTGAGTGAGTTATTCAAGGTCATCACCAATCTCTTCAAGCCATTCTTGAATTTAAGTCTCACTTTAGTGGAGCTGAGAGAGCCATGCTATGGGTAGTTATATGTCTCCACTTGGCATGAATGAGTTAATCCCTACATTAAAAATAACATGTTCCTTTCACCTATGTATCTTGCATGTAGGCTATTGACCACATCATTAGATTCAAAATGAAAAATTCTCATCCTTTTCTACTAATTCACCATTGAAATCCCACTAGGATCCTTTGAAAACTTGACCTTTTCTTATCCATTGATCTATTGATCTTGGAATCCCATGAACCGTCAGTATTTTACTAGTTAGATGCCCTTGTACCACTTTTCCTTGATCGATTAACCCTTCAAATTTTTTGACCATTTGAATTTAACATTCCTTGGCTTTTTTTCTTTTTACAAACTATTTTCCATTATTTTCCTTTCAAAACTATCGATTTTACTCATTCCTTTGGGCTTTTAACTCCTTGCAACTTGATTCACCTTATAAGCAAGGTAGCCCCACAAACTCAAAGTCTTCTTGCTGAGAGAACCTAAAAAGTACTATCCAAGACCAATTCAGGCTTCTTAAAAGGCACTACTTACTTACTTTGAATATTAATTAGAACTTATAAAGTTAAATAAGTAGTGCACCTTCACAAACCTAAAGTCTTATAAGAGAAATCTCAAAGTCTTTTACTTGTTAAAGCTTGAAGCCTTCTCCTTCCAAGAACCTAAAGTCTATCTTCTCACACAGGCAAAATTTTGGTATGCGGGCCAAAAAATAGCCAACATTTTTGGTGAATCATAGGGAAGCATGCTTGATATGCTTGAGAACCCAGCTCAGTCAGTCAGAGTCTAATTCATTGGGCATGAAGTCTCCATTTGCCTCTATAATTGACTTGTTCTAAACTAGATACAAGGATGGCCCTTGCTAGAACTTCCTTTTGAAGTAATGAGGATAGCACAAAAACAACACAAAGTGCCCAAGCCACTTAGGGAAAGGAAAAATAAAATAGAAAAGAAATGTGCACAAGGGAATTGAGGAAAGTATGAAATTTATCCAAATATGTATAAGGTTACACTTTAAAAGTACTCTCTCCTAGATCAAATGGGAAAGTATGAGTATCATTTAGCTATAATAAATCAAGATGAATGATACCTTGCTTTGGAGGTACTAGATTTGGTGAACCAGGTAGAATTATGGTCAAACCTTTTGGTGTTCCATCTAATGGATGAAATGGAACAAACATGTCCCCAATGTAGACATACTGGTCCATGTCCTCCAGACTTGGTTCATGTGAGATGGTGGGGGATCTTACAATCTCCACAATTGATGGCTCAAATTTATGCAGAGAATTAAGCACAACATGTGATAGCTCCTTTGAGTTGGTTCTTGGTTTGCTATCTAGGTCTAAGCAAAACAACTCTATGTCATCCCAAAAGGTAGCTTCTTCTTTGTCATTTGAGACAATGCCAACTTCAATTCCATATGTGTTCATCTTGCATTGAAAGGAGTCATATGATAGTTCATCAATCCATCTAAGGCCCAACATGTCATATATTTATGGCTCTAGATATAACCATTCCCCTTAATTCTTAAAGACATCATTATTACCTTCAATAAAAAACTTGTCTTGGGATTGGTTAGCTTCCTCAACCTCATCTTGATCCTCTTGCTCATTTATGCCTTCTCTAACATGGTTAACCAACTGATTGACTATGTCAATCTCTACACCTTGATCATCTTCAACTACAACCACACCAAATGGAAGCTCTTATGACAAAAAAAACCCTCCTTGCTATCAATTACATTCTGAATACATTCATTCTTAATAATGAAGGCATTAGTACTACCTTTAGGCTCTAATTCCTCAAAGTCAAAGCCATGCCACAGCGAGTCCAAACCTGATTTTTCCTCCCTTGATGGCTCAAACTTGACTGCAAGCTCCTCCTTTATTCTTTGAGAAATTAGATATTCCTCCAAGAGGGAGATGGTGGGAGGGTGAAAAATTTCAGCTTACTTGTAGCTTGAGAGAGTGTTTTTCCAGTTAGGGAATAACTTCTTTGGTGGCTCTTGAGGGAGGGAGAAAGAGTCTTAGAACTCTTGTAGGGAAAGATCATTGAGTTGAGCTAACCTCTCTTTAGTACTTTATTCAACCATTGACTCCTTCTCTTGACTTGGATCTTGGATCACCACATCTATCATATCTTCTTGAAATTTCACTTCTTGAATGGCTTTCCATGAAAAAAAGGCTCTAAGCTTTTGAAGGGAAAGGAGTGGAGGCTGCAAGGCTCCTTGTCTAACTTTAAGAATCACCACCTCCTTCTTCAATCCACTAATCTAAATGGATTCCCAAGATGGAAAATATAGAGGCTCTCAAAGAGGGAGATATAGAGGCTAAATGACCTTTGATTTACCTATTTACATAACTAGGCTCCAAGATGGGAAAGGTAGTGGTTCTACTTTCATCTTCTAATTCTACCTTTCCTCTTTTTTCCTTGCCTTCATCTCCAACTCTCTGATTTTCTTTTCTATATTATCTTGAAATATCTCCTCTTTAAGGTGGTTAAGAGCACAAGAGGGCTCTTGAAGAGGGAAGAAGTCTTGGGCTCAAATAACAGGTTGTTCCATAGCAATCACTTCATTTTTTTGATAGCCCCCTTGGATAGATTTACAAGAAGGAAAAGACTATGGAACATATGAATAACTTGGAAGATTTGAAGGATTACTTCAAATTATCACTTGAGGAGGAATGAATAACACATAAGAAGGTTATACAGGTGCATACATAGGCACCAAAGGTTGGTAGGGTTAGCCCTATTATTACTCAAATCTCTCTAGCTTGTCCTCAATGGTCTAAATGTAACCACATATATCCATCATGTCACCAATGAGGTTGTTCCAATTTTCTCTCTCAATATGTGCCCATTTTAATTTCATTTACTATTTTGAATCCCTCACATAATGGATCTGGAGAGTAGGGACATTTTGGCCATAACACTTTTGTGAGCACAACTCTAGTGCATGCTTGTCAAGGCTCACTAAAGTTTTCTTAAGTGTTGGTATAGATGGATCATGATATGGATTATGAGGAATAATATTTTGATGGGCTTGTTCATATGGATGATTAGGGTAATACTCCTACATATATGGATCACGAAGAACTTGCCAAGGTTCATCATAGCCTTGATAGAAGTCTTAGTAGGGTTGATTGAGCTCATATGGATCATGAGGATCATATTGGGGTTACTGATAAGGAGGTGAAGAATTGGAATATTCACCATAGCCATTCATGTTATCCTCATAAGTCAAATAGGAGCTAATTAAAACTTCAAAGAGACAAACCTAGTCTACTCATAACTAGGAGCTTTGATTTAGAGTCACCAATGGTGCTAATACTTCCTTTCAAAATCAAATAATGATGATCAGGCACTTGAGATGCTTAAACTAGCTAATAGATGCTTAAAGTCAGCATTGATTCTTATTGAATGCCTCTAAAGGCTGATATGTAAAAGAACAACATCAAACATCCTTTCACTACTTTGGACCTTAGTCCCACCGAGCATGCCAAAACTATTATAGCTTGGAATTTCACCCCTATGGGAGAGTTTTTTAAGCTCTCCCACTTTTGGCTATAAGCATGGGAACAACCTCAAGATATGGGTGTCTTATGGTGAGGTTGAGCCTTTAGTATTTTTAAAGAGGCTACTCTTGGTAGATCACCTAAAACTAATGCTAGAATGAAAATTCATGAGGAAAAGGGTTAGAAGGGAGATAAGGGCTCCTAAGAGGGATAATTAGGCAATGCACCAAAAATAAATAGACACTCATCTATGATTGAACCCACACTAGATCATTCATGAGGTGACTTGGGCTTGTACGATCTCAGGGTCAAGCTAACACACATTGGAAGAGGTTCATTCATAACACTAATCTAGACTTACAAAACTTGAAAATACTTCAAATAGGTAAGCAATAGACTAATGGACTAGGAATAGATACATTCATAAACCCATCAAGCATAAGGATACTAAAATGCTAATCAAAGAAAAGAAATAGGCAAAAAAATCATCTCATTACATTCAAGAGGTAGTTCTTACAATATCTCAATAGGGTTTAGCCTAGTCGAAGGAGAATGTTTTTGAAAACATCTCAATGGGCATCTGTCTCCCATCAAGATGACAAAAACTCTAAAAAATAGGAACCATTATAATGGAAAATCATGATATATATAGAGAATGGAAGAGAGAGAAAAAGGTTTGCATCAAAAAAATGGAAGAGGGAAGATGTCACTGAGTCATTGAGAACTAGGACTACTGCTATTGTCCCTTTTGACCATTGAGTGAGTCATTTAAGGTCATCACCAATCTCTTCAAGCCTTCATGTCTCCCTTTAGTGAAGCTGAGAGAGCCATGTCATAAGTATCTAGATGTCTCCATTTAACATGACTGAGTTGATCCATGCATTAAAAATGGTATGTTCCTTTCACCTATGCATCCCACGTGTAGGCTATTGACCATGTCATTAGAGTCAAAAGGCAAAATCCTCATCCTTTTTTACTGATTGTCCATTAAAATCCCACCAAGATCCTTTAAAAACTTGACCTTTTATTATCCATTGATCTATTGAGCTTAAAATCCCATGAACCATTGGTCTTTTACAAGTTGGATGCCCTTATACCACTTGTCCTTGATCGATTAGCCCTTCGGATTTGCTGACCATTTGACTTTAATGTTCCTTGGATTTTTTGCTTTCCATAGACTATTTTCCAATATTTTCCTTTTAGAACTATAAATTTTACTAATTCTTTCAATATTTTGACTCCTTGCAATTTACTTCACATTTTAAACAAGGTAGCCACACAAACCCAAAGTCTTCTTTATGAGAGAACCCAAAAATCACTAGCCAAGACCAATTCAAGGTTCTCAAAAGGCACTACTTACTTTGGTTATTACTTAGAACTTATAAAGTTAAATAAGTAGTGTGCCTTCATAAACCCAAAGTCTTCTGAGAGAAAGTTGTAAGTCTTTTACTTGTTAAATCCTGAAGCCTTCTCCTTCTAAGAACCTGAAGCTGTCTGCTATCTACTTTTGGAATCCTGAAGTTGTTTTAAACTTGCCGCTTTTGATTGAATGTCCATCTTCTCACACTTAGATAAAATTCTGGTATGTGGGCCAAAAATGGCAAAAAAACACTTTTCAACTCATGGAACCAAGCCACATGATCTATAAGTCTTCCTTAAGTGATAAAAACCATCACATTACCCTTCTAATTAAGCACAATTTGGTTAAACAATATTCTACACACATAGTCACCATGAATGAATACACAGTCGACTTCTAAACCTTTATTCATATTTCATATAATTATTAAAACCTTTATAATGCATATATATAACCTCATGGATTCTAAAACACTACCAGATAGCTAAGTCATCATGAGACATCAAAATAACATCAGAACAAGCACAAATATCCTTATTAAGTTCTTAAACAAACAAGCACGAACACATAATCAATTTTGTACCTCAATATCTTTGACTTTACACACTTTTAGATCTTAAAAACTATATTTCCAAAGGTGCCTTGGAGTCCTCTACCAATTTTAATTTTACATCATGATTCAATTTATCTTGGATCAAGAGTTATGGACAAAATAGAGAACTAATTTTTCCCTTTTCAAAATTCAAATATTCAAATGCCAACGGTCATAGTTAAACCTTAGACACTCTACTATCATCTCGTGTACTCACTTATTTATATAGAACACATGCCATTGATCTTGTTTTAAATTTAACTCATAGTTCACAACTCCCCAAATTTTAAACTTGGAACACTCTGCCTCATCTCATGTAATCTTGCAATCTTTATCACATATGCTCCATTGATCTATTCGATATTGTCCTTGTTTTAACAATTCTAGACAATCATCACTTTGACCACTTGAATTTGATATACACCATTGATATCAATTAGTATGAAAACTTGATCATTGTTGATACTTGAAAGAAGTTTGATATTTATCTCTACTCAATGTTAAATAATGAACACTTGTCCTCATCTCATTGCTTCCTTACATCTTGGAACAAACACACTCTGTTGATCCTTTTGTAAGGAAATAAATATTTAGCTTCATTAACCAATGAATAATTTGACCCATTTGACTTAATGTGATCATATATATAGAAGTATCAACTCCCATGAATTTTTATATCTCCATCTAGTCTTGATCTTTAATATTGTGAAAAAATGATTATGGGGACCATTGCTTATCTACTTGGAAGGCCAACTTTGGACCATAATAACTTTTATTGAGCTTAGATAGATGATCTAAATTTTGGATCATATGATCTCCTCACATAGGAGAATTAAAACATGTGTAAAAATTATCTTCAAACCTTCACATATGTGAGATATAATTCCATTAATTTGCTCACTCATATTTCTTTTGCCATAGAGCCAACTATGTCAAAAACTACATGGAAGGCCAAATTTGAACATGCATATCTTTTGTTGTGCTTCATTACATAACCTAAAATTTGGTGAAAATAAGCTAAGAAAAAAATAAACAAAACCATATGATAAAATTCTCTTGAAACATCAACACATGTGAAACATTCCACCATCAAAATGCCTACTTGGTTATTTTTTGCCATATGCAAATTTGTCTAAGTATGGGAAAACACTATCAAACTACCTAGGAACCCAGCTTTACACTTGCATATATTATGTTGTGATTAGTTTCATGACATAAAATTTATTGCATAGTAACTAGGAAAAAATGTTATCAAAACCATATGACCAACTCCCCCTAACTCATCCATGCATGGTAATAGTGATGTCAGCAAACTGCTTACTCATTTTTTGCCACTAGACCCAAAATGTCTAAATGAAAATAATGATCAACTAGATGAAATACACTCATGAAAAAAAATCACTCAAAGCATAAAAAAATATTATAGGACCTCTTTCACATGCTCAAATCACCATACTCATTCTTAAACATCTCTAACCATGCCAAAACTGAAGATCAACCAAGCCACCTTCAAACATACTAAGACAAGCACATTGCACACTTTATCATTATCACTTAGACTATAAAGGCACTTCATCCACTCACTTAAACACTTTCATGACATAAATATAACATCATTGATAACTCTCCAACAATATCCCCCTTTGTCATTGATATTAATACACATCATATAGTTCACCTTCCTTTTCTCTCTTCAAGCACGTTCACAATAAGAACTTTATCCCCATTTGAAATAATGACAAAGTGGGCACCAAATGATCTTGAGGACCTAAAAATACCATAAATAGGAAAGGAACATCTTATAAATATGATATAAACTCCCCCTTACATTGAGCATACCTTTTCTTTGCCTTGTCAACTTCCTATTGCTACATGCTAACACTCTCTTCAACCAAGCATAACAACCCATGAAGAAAGAACACACAAAAATAATGAAATCTAATGGAACTAATAGGAAACATTTGAGAGGAAATCCCCCTAATCTCTCTAAGCCATTTCATCTATTGAGTATGTTCAGATCTCCACGCGTCATGAAAAACCACCACACATGCTTACTAGCCTTCTCTCTCAAGCTATCTCAAGGACTATCAATAAAAATTCATGCCACTCACCAAATAGGAAATATGCACTAAAACATCCTAAGAAATCACCTTTAAATACTCATGCCTTTCTATTTTGGAAAAGCTAAATAAAAGGCACTCTTCTTCTTATTAGACCTATCAAGTCTCCTTGTAGCCCTACCTAGAACTTGTAAAGCCCACAAATTTTAGTAGACACACCACCAAGACCTAAAAATTCATATCTGGATACTCTTATATGCCCACTCAATCACACCTATATCAACCTCTGAAACATACTTCCTTCACAAACCAACTTGCTAATTAGGCCTCCATCTTAAAAAATACTTGAAAATTTTGAAAACTACAAACCTTCAAATCTATGTGAAACATGATTCAACAACCCATTTGGTCCATTCAATATATTAAGAAGCCTTAGACCTCAATTCATAAGGAAAAACACTTTTATATCATAGTTCAACACCCTAGAACATCAAAATAAACAAGGTCAACAAACCTCCTTTTGATTAGCATCCACCTCTGATATGTCTTCGCACCTGTAAACACTCATCACACACTTCTAGACCAAGAATTGAGATTCCACATATTTGGGAACCCACACATCTTATAACCCATTTTAGGACTTACATACTCTTAAGCACAAACTAGGAAACCTAAGAGGAAACAAAAAATTATCCAATTATACACAAAAGTTATTCAAAGCTTAAAACCCTATAACACATCAAAAAGAAGTACACATACCTTTCTAAGCATAAAAATCTTCTTTACATTGCACCAATCTCATTAGGCCACCTAGAAACACCCATTTTAACCTTGTAGACACTACATACATAGCTATGACATCACTCTAACATCACCACAACATATCTTCCACATGGACATACCTATTCCAACTAAAACTATTAAGCACATGATATACTGAGAGGGGGAGTGAATCAATACATAATATATCTTATAAAAAATTTGATTAATCAAACTACACTTAACCATACATTTAAGATATGAAATAAAATTGAAATAATAACATGCACCACACAAGAGAGAGAGAGAGAGAGAGAGAGAGAGAGAGAGAGAGAGAGAGAGAGAGAGAGAGAGAGAGAGAGAGACCATATTTCTACATGAAAATCCAATGTGAGAAAAAACACAAAAAATAATCTCAAGTATATGAATGAGCACCAACTCAAATTACAAAGTTTTCAATCACCAAATTATAGGAGCACCAACCCCTTTGTTGAATACCAACTCAATAATGATTCGTGAGCACCAACCCATAAGAGCATTAACCCTTTTTGTGTATAAAATATAACTATCTCTCAATGTTGCTTTCTTAACAAATGATAGAACTTTACTATATCTCTTTCTCTTCTCTCCTCTTTTATTATATAAAATAATTAAAAACCATGCATTCTCTTTAATATTACAAATGGATTCCCAAGCCTCCTTTTATAACTTTCTAAAAGACCTTTGGCATTCACTGAATCCTTTCATTTAAAAAGTCATATAGTGACCCTTCATGAGCAAATGCATCCTTTCCCCTTTTATCTTTATTTGGTGACTCTTCAAATTCCTCAAGGTGACCCTCTAGGGGAAAGTATGTCCTTTCCCTCTTTTGTCTTTATCTCATGACTCTTTGACTTCCTCATGGGCCCTCTTTTGACTTTATGCAACCAAAAATATATTTGTTAATAATTAATAAATATTAACACACTTTAGCCAAAATATGAACATAAAAAAACATATTAAGACATTAAATGCTATGGGGCCTTTTCCACCAACAATGTTAGACCTTTGATATCAATGACAATATTTATAATAATCTCCCCCTTTGTCATTGATGGAAACCTCAAAATAAAACTACCACATCATAAAACCTATACTTCTAACCTACCCATACTGCCAACAAAAAATCATACAGTAACTCCCCCTTATTGTATCATCCTATACCTATTCCTTGTACCTATTCCTAAACCTATTCCTATACTTCTCCCCCTTTGACATCAATGGCAAATGGTCTATCCTGGAGCTAACACTTAGCTCCCCCTCAACTGATGTTGATCTTTAATGGTAGCAAGTAAAAGAAATTACTCTCAACTTCTCTTCTAGATACTCGAATGTGTCATTTGGTAGTGCCTTTATTAAAATATCTACAATATGTTATATAGTACTGATATATTCTAACTTAACCTACTGACCTAAAACTTGTTCTCTAAAAAATTAATATTCTATAGGAATATGTTTTGTTCTTGAATGCATCACTAGTTTTTTAGAAATATTAATAACACTTGTGTTATCACAAAAAATAGAGATAAGTTCATCATATTTTACCTTGATGTATTCTAAATTTTGCTTCATCTAAAGCACTTGAGTAAAACATAAAACTACTACAATATATTCTTCTTCAGCTATAGAAAGTGATACTAAGTTTTGCTTCTTGCTTAGCCATGATACTAAGATATCATTGAGGAAGAAAGCTCCTCCACTTGTACTCTTTCTGTATTTTAAACAACCTGATCAATATGAATTTGTATAAGCAACCAAAGTGAAATCTATGCCTGTGGGATACCACAAACTATAATCCAATATTCTCTTAACATATCTGAATATTCTCTTCACCAACTGAACATGACTCTCTTTTGGGGTTGCTTGATATCTCACAACCATGCCTACTACATGCATGATGTCTAGCCTTGATGGTCTAAAATATAAAAGACTACCGATCATATATCTATAAAAATATTGATCTATAATAGGTGAATCTTCATTTTTACTCACCTTATTCCCTATACCCATTGGTGTGCCAACTGGTGCACAATCCTCAAAACCAATTTTTTTCAAAATTTCCTTGGCATATTTATTTTGAGATATGAAAATTCTTTTATCTGACTAAAATATTTGTAACCCTAAGAAAAATGACAATTTTCCAAGCATAGACATCTCAAATTATTTTTGCATATTATCAAAAATTCTTTTGTCATCATTTTAAAATTTCCTCCAAATATTTTGTCATCAACATATACCACAAAAATTAACTGATGCTCACCTTCTATTTTGATGTAGAGATTAATATGAGTAAAACCTCTCTTGAAACCTTGATCCTTCAGGTAATTATCAAGCCTTGCATACCAAGCTTTGAGAGCTTGTTTTAATCCATACAGTGCTTTCTTCAATCTGCATACATGGATACTATCATTTTAGAGAAGAAATCCCTAAGGTTGCTTAATGTAGACCTTTTCTTCTAGATTTTTATTCAAAAAAATTAGACTTGACATCCATCTGAAACACTTTGAAATTATTAAACACTGCATATGCAAGAAATATTTTAATAACCTCTAGCCTTTCCACTGGTGCAAAAGTTTCTTCAAAATCTATACCCTCAATTTAAGCACATCCTTTACATACTAACTTTTCTTTATTCTTGGTAACTTCACCATCTTCAATCAACTTATTTCTATATAACCATTTTGTTCCTATCACATTTTGATCTTTTGGTATAGGCACTAATTCCCAAGTATCATTCTTTTATATCTAATTTAATTTTTCATCTATTGCTTTAATCCAATGCTCATCATGTCTAGCTTCTAAAAAAGTTTTAGGTTGAATTTTGGATAACAAAGAAAAATCAACTTGCTCAGATTTACTTACCATCATCCTTTTGATATGAACTCCTTCATTTATGTTGCTGATGATGTCACTCTCATTATGATTTCTCTAGACATATTTAGATGGGGTCTTGGTGACCTTTTGATCCTTCTTCTCATCTTCATTTAATTATTCAAAATCTTCTTTAATAATTTTAGTAGTGTCTATTAGATCACTGGCTCTTTGTGCTACATCTTCATCTATCCTAACACTTGCACTTTCAACTATCTTCTTGGTTCTTTTTTTATAACATTTATAAGCTTTAATTTTGAAAGAATATCGAAGAAATATACCTTCATATATTTTAGATTCAAACTTACCCAATTTTTCATCAATTCTCTTTATGAAGCATATGCTACTAAAAACTCTAAAATAATCAATAGTAGCTGGTTTGTCTTTCCATAACTCATAGGGAGTCTTGTCACTATTGACTCTCAACAATGCTCAATTCTAGATATGCACTATTGTGCCTATTTACTCTTTCCAATATTTATCTAGTATATTGGATTTATTTAGCATCATCCTCATCATCTCCTAAACTATTTTATTTTTCTACTCAAATACTCCATTTTGTTGTGGAGTTCTAGTTGCTAAATAATGTCTCTTTATTCCATGGTCTTCAAAAAACTCAATAACCTTATCTAGAATTATCCTCCTTGATATGATCTCAAGCACTTAATATTTAAACTAGTTTTATTCTCAACTAAAGCCTTGAATGCTTTAAAGTGGCTGAAATCTTTTGATTTTTTCTTCAAAAACATCACCTAGGTCATACATGTAAAATCATCAATAAGCAACATGAAGTATTTCTCACCTTGAGTACTTTGAGTTATGGTAGGTCTACACAGATCAATGTGAACAAGCTCTAACATCTGAGTGGTCGAGTATTCTTTTGTCTTAAACCATCTTTTGACTTGCTTCCCATGTTGGCATGGTTCACAAAGCATGCTGGAGGGATTTGTAATCTTTGGAAGATATCTAATTGCTTACTTCTTGCTGATGTTGACAAGATTGTCAAAATTTATGTCCCATTCTCCTTTGTCACAACCAATTTCCTCAACCTGATTCAAACAACATTTTTGACCTTTGATATTTGATAACATATATAAACTGTTGCCTATCCTTGAGCATTTGAAATCAACACATTTGGATCTTTTCTCGTAATTTCATAACCTTTTACAAAAAAATTTAATGTGTGTCCTTGATCACACATTTGACTTACACTCAATAGATTATGCTTAAGACCTTTTACATATATAATATTTTTAGTCTTAGTTCTACCATTATCCAAACTTAATGTACCTTTTATGGCTATTTTGGTAGTGGTATTATCTTTAAATTTCATTGTTCCACCATTGATTTTATTTAGAGTTATTAACTTGATCTTGTCTCTTATTATGTGCCTCAAACATCCACTATCAATGAACCATAGCTTTTCTTCATTTCTTTCATGTAAAGCTATATGGACTAACATGGACTTTTTAGGTTGTTTATTTTGCCATGAACCTATCTAAACTTTTTTCTTGATGAATGAAGCCTCGAAACTTTGGTCCATGACTAACTCAAACATGCTTCTACAATGCTGAGCTATGTTTCCAAAATTATTGCACTTGTAACATATTATGGCCTCTTTATCAAAGCTTGGTAGAAGAGAAAAAGAGTTATGGCTTTTGCTTGACTCTACATGAGTTTCCTTCTCCTTGTTTCTAAAATTATTAACTCTTTTCTAATAGTCTATTTTCTTATGACCATAACCATTATAATAAAAATAATAACCATGAAAATAGAACCTATTCTGATTTGTGTATCTTTGACCTTATTGTCTTTTATAGCTCTGTTTCTTCCAACATTCTTTGTTTGAGTTTTCCTCTGCATTCTTAACTTTTTTCTTTTTTATTTTCTTTTTTGTAAGGGCTTCAACATAGCTATTTTTATTTTCAAATCCAATACCTATCTTATCTAATATTTATTTTTTACTTTCTAATATCTTATTCAACATGTTAGTGCTATTCTCAAATTTTGAATCATTGACTACTTTATTTATTTTCTTGATATCTTCTTTTAAAGAGGAAATTCCAAAAACATACTTTTTACATTCTTCACTTAATTTTTGTAATTGATTTGTTAGATCTTCTTCAGTCTTTTTGGCTTTTTCAATGTGTGCTTGTAGATCTTCAATTATTTCCTTTGACTCCTTTTCATTTTTCTCAATTTGAAGCTTCAATATTTGATTCTTCTTCTCAATAGATTTTAATTATTCTAAGGTAAAAATGAGTTATCATTCTAGATTCACCTTAGATTTATCATGTTCTTCTTCTTGATCATCTATACTTTTACTTGCGGAGGCATCCTCATGTATGATCATGAATAAAATCTCTTCTTCATCTAAGTCACTAACTCTACTATCTTCGACTAAGCTAGGATCTTTAGAATATAAAAACTTCTTCTCAAATCCCTTCTTGAATTTGCCTTTGAATTTATTCTTGTATGTAGGATTTACTTCTTCATTATCACCATCATTCTTATCTAGGTACTTAGCTAAGAAATGTCCAATCTTACCACATTTAAAGCATTTAAATGGTAACTTTACTTGATATTTACTTATGCCCTTTTTAGTCTAGCAGATGAATAGGGATCCATTATCATCTTTCTCATCATAGAGCTGTCATTTGATTCTTGAATCTTAGCCTTTCCTTGTCTTTCTTTGATGTCTTGAAAGTAGCTTCCCTCTTTGAGGGTTTCTCTTATCTGGTCTGCATCTCATATGTTGTAAGAATACCATATAGTTCATCCATATTTAGCTTATCTAGATCCTTCATCTCCTCAATTATCAATACCTTTGCATCATATCTCAATGGTAGAGATCTCAAAACCTTTTGTATCACTATTGACTCTTTCAATGTTTCTCTAAGGCCTTGCATTTGATTAACTATTTGATCAACCCATAAAAGATAAATTTATATATTTTCTTCCTCTTCCATCTTCAAACTTTCAAACCATCTTCTAAAACTCTGGAGCTTAGCTCACTAAACCTTTTCATCACCTTTTTAAATATTCTCAAGCTTTACCCAAGTCTTATGAGTATATTTGAATTGTATAACTTTAATAAATTATAATTCACATAAACCACATAAAATAATATTTAAAGCTTTATCATTATTTTCACTTCCCTTATTTTTTGTAAGAGTAGTTACAAGTGTTTATTGCTCTTTGTATTTCTCCATCACTACTTGCCAAATGTCAAATCCAAGGGCCATAAAGTAAGTCCTCATCCTTATACTCTAAAAAGCATAATTTTTCCCATCAAATAAAAGTGCCTTGTTTTTAGAAATACCTTTATGTGATATAGCCATCATGCTTTCCCCAATCTACCTTTAAGCTGTTAAATTCTTTCCAAAAGAACCTACTCTGATACCAATTATTAAGCATGGGGCATACTAAGAGGTGGGGGGTGAATCAGTATATCATATATCTTATAAAAATTTTACTTAATCAAACTCCACTTAACCAGACATTCAAAATATTTAATAAAACTGAAACAATAACATGCACCACATAAGAGAGAGAGACACCAAAATTTTACATGAAAACCCAATGTGGGAAAAACCATGAAGAACAATCTCAAGTATATGAATCAACACCAACTCAAATTACAAATTTCAAAAACACCAACTTGAAGGATCACCAACCCCTTTGCTGAGCACCATCTCAATAATGATTTGTGAGAACCAACCCCTTTTGTGTATAAAAGACAACTATCTCTCAATGTTCTTTTCTCAACAAATGATAGAACTCTACTATATCTCTTTCTCTTCTCTCTTCTTTTCTTATATTAAATAATTACAGACCATGCACTCTCTTGTATATTATAAATAGCTTTCTAAGCCTCCTTTTGTAGCTTTCTAAAAGACCTTTGGCATTCACCCTTTGTGACCATTCAATCCACATGGAAAATGGTGCCAAACTTGCATGACCCTTCAAATCATTTCATTTGAAAAGTCACATGGTGACCCTTCATGAGCAAATGCACCTTTTCCCCTTTTGTCTTTATTTGGTGACTCTTTAAATTCCTCAAGGTGACCCTTCATGGGAAAATGTGTCCTTTCCCTCTTTTGTCTTTATCTCATGACTCTTTGACTTCTTCATGGGTCCTCTTTAACTTTATGTAACCAAAAATATATTCATTAATATTTAATAAATATTAACACACTTTAGCTAAAATATGAACATTAAAAACACCTTAAGACATTAATTGCTATGGGGCCTTTGTCACCAAAAATGTTAGATATTTGACATCAATGAAAATATTTTCAACAAAAACACTCATATCTAGTCCTACAATACCATTTGAAGAACACCACATCAACACTTGCTTCTCCACTGAAAGGAGTCTCTCAACAATGCTCTAAAACAAAGTGAAGCTTGGAGTGGCCCACATCTCCTCAGTAACCATTGAAATCCTCTTATAACTATAAGACTTCTTGCTCTTGTTCTTCTTCTTATTAGTTTAAACTATGACAACTAGTTCCTTTTCTATATCACTATCCTTCTCTTCTAATATAGAATTGACAACACATGGAGAAACTATGGAATCTTGACATACCTTTTCATTTGAAGAATCAACCTTGCAGCTTGGAACCTCATCACTAGGTACTGACAATTGACATTATTTGAATGATAATTTCTTAGCAATAGTAGGATGTTTAATTGGATCCATACACATCTCAAAACTTACCTTAAATAGCACCTTGGTCTTCTCCTTGAGCTTGGTCTCTTCATTCTCAACATGAGCAAATAATGATAGACCTTGGCACTCTTCAACTTTTATAACATTCTCTACCATAGAAAATGGATAATTTGGATCTGTAGTCTCATCATGACTCATACTTAACACCTTTGGTCTCCATGAGTTAACTTATCTTCTACCTTATACTTTAGGATCCTGATAAAACCTATTCTATCCTGTAGGCCTTTACTTACATAATCTAGCAATGTGACCAATCTTTTCATATTTGTATCAAACAATACTCTTTGATGTAAACTTAAATTTTCTTACCTTTTTTGGATAGAAACTATCAATGTGTCCAATTTCATGACAAATGAGACAAACTACTCTTTTTAAAGAAGATAACCTTGCCTTACCTTATTTGGATAATGCTTAGAAAAGTGTCCCTTATCAAGACATTTGAGACACTCAACCTTGCTCACACATTTTGAATGATGATCCCCATCATAGTCCCATGTAAACTCATTTCTAATAGGTCTATTGCATTCTCTAGCTCTATGCCCAAACTAATTACAAGTATAATAGTGACCATTTAAATTTGTATACCACATGGCATTTGGTTGTCTAATCTGATTTGTCTTCATTATACTAGCACCTTCATTCCTTATCTGATGATTTGTCTTCAAATGTTGATCCACCTTTATCTCATTGACATTCATGTCAACTTGAGAAATAACTTTGGTCTCTTCATTAAAAATCAATCTAAATCTATCACTATCTAACTTTTGACTCTTTAGAAGATCATCTAAATCATTAAAACTTTTATCAAATTTGACAAATGATTTCATCTTGCTTGTAGATTTCTCTAAATCATCTTTCAAAGACACAATATCAAAAGCAACCTTGAGCATGCTTCTTCTTTGGCTCTTAGACTTTCAAACATATATTCCAACTTAGAATTAAGAAACATGATAACACCTTCATGCTCTCTAGAGTCTTCAACCAATATTGCCTTAAACACATTGAATTACTCCTCATAATCCTTAAGTTTAGATTTCATCTTCTTATTGATATTCTTCTCAATATTCATGTATTCAAGAGAATTTGTCAATACAGTCTCATAGTCCATCTCATCTTCATCATCATTTGAATCACTTCAAATAGACTCTTTTTGATGTGAGCAACTACCTTCCTCAGTAATGAAAAGGGCTCTATCTTCAATAGGACCATCATATTCATGATCATAATCTGAGTCACTATCTTTACTCTCATCTAATGAGTTGAAATCTTCTTTGGTGTAGAGACTCTTCTTGTCTTTGAAGTACTCCTTATTGTTAAACCTTATGAATCCCTTTTTGCTTTGATTAGACTTGAATGATATCTTATCATCATCATGACCTTGATCATGCTCTTCATCATCATCCTTCTTATACTTACGAGGACACTTATTAGAAAAATGGCATACCTCTCTACACTTGAAGCATTTGAGGGATAGTTTACCCTTATACTTTCCTAAACTTGTTATCAATTTATTTGAAATCAAAGAAATTAGTTCATCCTCATCTATATCATAAATGCCATCCTCCTTGGGTTTCTTATCTTGGAACTTCTTATTTGGATTTATTTTAGTCTTGAAAGCTACTTCCTTCTTTGGTGGAATATCATCATTATTTCTTGTCTCATAGGTAGTAAGGATGCCATGTAGTTCATCCAACTTTCGCTAAGAATATCATGACTTTCTTCTACAATAGATACTTTAGGATCAAACTTGAGGGATAGTGACCTTAATAAATTTTGAACTACAATAGTTTCTTCAGAGTTTTCTCCAAGACTTCTGATGATGTTCAAAATATCATCAATTCTCTATATAAATGATGCCATAGAATATTCTTCCTTCATCTTGAGACTTTCAAATTGCCTTCTATGATTTTGTAAATTAACAAGCTTGACCTTTGAATCTCCTTCATAAATGATCTAAATTTTGTCTCATTTCTCTTTAACATATTTACAATGGATTACCTTGGTGTATTTAGTATCTGAAAGACCACAACTGATAGCATTCATTACCTTGAAATTATTCTCAAATAACTTCTTATCTACAACACTAGATGGAGAAGTAGTAGGAGCAACATATCCATCTACAACAGATTTCCATACATCAAACCCTAGGGACATAATGTATGCCCTCATCCTAGCACTCTAAAATGCATAATTGGATCCATTGAACATTGGTGCTTTCTTAGTAGATAAATATCCTTGATGACTACCCATATTATACCTTGGATCACCTTCAATCTATCAATCCTTTACTAAATGACCTACTCTAATACCAATTGTTATAGGTACAATCACTGAGTGCCGGGGGGGGTGAATTAATGAGCCTAGATATTTCAATTATAATTCCAATCCTTTAAAAACATTAAACACTTAGCATATATCAACTTGATTAAGTAAAATTAATAAGAGAGATCATTCATTCAATGCATACACAAGATCAAACACATAACACATAGTTCTTATGGGAAACTCTCATGGTGAATAAAACCCACTCTCAAGCTTATAACACAAGGATTACTTGTCCTATAAGGAATTACAAACAAGACACTAGTCAAATCCTTTAGATCAAAAAACCATGATCAAATCCTCTTGGTCAAAGGACTTTAGTGTATTTCTAGGCCTCTGAGTTATCAATATTGTACTACATGGCATCATCTTTCTACTTTGTGGTTTGGGGTAGTTCATATAGTTTTAGGTGTTTAGGTTAGTAGGATTTCATCACATGGCATCATCCCACTAGCCTATGGCCAACAGAGTGAGGAGAAAAGAGCCTGATAAGAACAAATGGATGTCATGTGGTAAAATAAGGCTTGGGGAAGCCTAAGAATAGAGAGGACGGTTGAGAATTGGTACACATGAATGAAAAATTTGTCTAGGAGACTACATATGAGTGTCAAGTAGAAAAGAGAGCCTGAAGACATAAACTAAAGGTGGATATGAAGCACATCAATAATATGAGTCATTAAAAGGCAAAATCCTAAATTTTGTCTTGTCAAAATGTTAAAAAATATTTAATTGAGGAAGGTAGTATAAATATCAATTAAGCTAGATTTTAAGGGATTTGATTGATCAAGGGAGATACATGGAGTGATCTAGTGACTTCTTGACCCAAATATTCTCCCAAGTAAGCCTAATAGAATAAGCATTCAAAATACTTTGGTCTAAAGGGAGAAGTGTGTAATCCTTTTAATTAAATAGGTGTCACAACCATGAAGAAAATATAAATAGAATTTGGCATCTTGTGAGAGTGGAGGCAATATTATAATAGATTACAGTTGCAATGGCCTAAGGAGATAATCATGAAAAATGATGGGAACCTTGTGCTGAGTGGGTCAATTCCTAATCCCATTATATATAAGGTGTTCTATATTATTACTTTGGGGTGGAAATTATTAGGCATTAAAACTCTATAGAAATTATGATAGGTTTAGACCTCTCTTTTTCTTGTCTTGTCTTCTCTTGTGATTGTTTAAGTAGGGAACAATTAAATGATTTATAATAACATTGCAATAGATACCAATATTGTTCAAAATCCATGTTTTTATTTGGTAATATATTCATTTATTTGACTAAGGAAGGTTAATTAATGTAAGGAATAAATTATGGTTCCTATTTATCTGATGAATATGTAGTTAGATTGTGTTATAGCTAGTCTAACTGGTTTTGGATTTTTGTTTTGTTTAATTTGATTATGTTAAGAGACATTGTGTGAAATAGCTACAATTATTTCACATGATTTAATTTGACAGGAATTTAGAATATATATTTAATTAATCTCTCATTCTCTTTCCTATTGAGTTGCTTCAATTTGTGTTATAGCTAGACTTGGTACATAATGGTATAACTTGTGATCATGCATGATTTTAACTTTTAGCATTAATAATTTTGTTCTAGTCAAGGAACCACTTAATTTATTTACATAATATTCTCCAATTTTATCCCTTTTTATGATGAATATTCTATCCATTTTATTATAGTGTGATACCAATGTGAATGAAGAAGAAAAAGACTTAAGTAAACATCAGTAAGAATACTCAGACAATACCAAGTGGATTAACTTTCGGTGGTTAATATAAATTGATCACCTAGATAAATTATTATAAATTTATCAACCCTTGGATTTAACCAATTGAATCCTAAAAATAAGGGGACATTGTATCCCATGTGTTATTATCTCCCTTTATCCCATTAGACTAGTTAACCCCAATAACTATTTCTACTATGGGTCACAAATTGAGACCAATAATGTTCTCCTTAGTTTACATTTTGTATTGCTTATTCCATTTTTATTACTTCCTAATTTCATGATTATAGTTATATATATATATATATATATATATATATATATATATATATATATATATATATATATGAAGCCAAAATTTCTTGTAGGTTTTACTTTGACTTTATTCTTGCAGTTAACATTCACTTATTTACACACCTTTGGCTTTCTCTTACACATTAGCCCTAAAACCTATCTTAGGTCCTTATGTATTTTGTCTTTACATACAATACTTGGTTTTTCAATTTTTTAGTTTCATTGTAACACCTTGGATAGGATTAGGAATTCATCATAAACACACAATCATACTCTTTTTCATTTAACCATTGTTTCCTCTCTTTTGGTTCTTTGGTATTTCTATCATTCTATATACCATTTGGGTCATTTTACTTATGCTTCTTGGATTTTAAGTTTGCAAGTTACACAATAAGACCTTAATCAAGACGTCCTTACAAACATCCATCATTTTACCTCATAGATTTATTTTTCTCCCAACCTTATCTTGGTGTCTTTCTAGAAATATAAGATTGGATGTGAGTAGTTTTTTCCCTTGCTAATAATCAATTATATTCTTTCATGGTAAAACTACAAAAAACTACCATCATGTCCTCATTTCATTTATTCCTATTTCTTATGATGATGATTCATACCTACCTATCATTATATAATTTTCATTTACATATTTTTTGTGATTGGGGAAACCCAATTATTCTATGATCATTTCCAATATTACCTTTTTTTCACATCCTCTTAAGCTTACCAATTTCATCTTCGAGATTTCACTCCTCTCTAATGTGCAATCATAGGAGTATTTTGTCACCATGGTATTTAGGTTTTCCTCTCTAGCCACCATGTGTATGATATATTATGATAGTCATCTTTCACACCCATATTTGGTTTTCCAAATCTGTATGGAAGAGGAATAGAAAAAGATAACAAAGTTGAAATACATATCATAAAAAAGGAAAATGGTAAAAGTCTATTACATCTTAAAAGTAAGAACACCCCAAAATACATGATTTTGGCACATATCCTATCTTATTCAAAGTTAAAACTACATAGTTGGCCTCATGATATATCTAAGGTCCATTGGGGTGTGGTAGGCTAGTAGATTGGGGTAGGATGTCTCATTTTATCATTATACATTATATCTTCCTACATTTTTAGTGAAACCTATCTTCTCACACTAGCACTCAATATTCATAGTAGGATGAAGGCTCTATAAAAGGCCTTGAGGAGTAGGTAAAATGTTTTGGGAAGGTAAGATCATTTTAATTTTTATTCATTCAAGCCTTCATGGGATGATATACTTCACTAGTTATCCAAAGCTTACGTTGCTAGGTAGGGTTCTCTAGGGCCATTGATGTTGAAAAATCCTAGTCTTATAAAATTTATTTTAATGTCTTATTTTTGGTAAAGATCATGTTTTCACCTTGGTACTAACATCTTTACCCCACCACCCATTTCATTTCCCCCTTGATAGGCATGTTTGTCTCTAAATCTTTTCTAGTTTTTGTACTTTCTATTCTCCATCTCTTTTGGCATTGTAGTAATATGGTAGTTTTAGTTTATCAATTTTAGAATAAAAGACATTTCTTTGAGTTTTCATGAAATGATCTCTCAATTATTGACTTATATTTATAGGAGTCCTCTTATTTAGGTTTTAGGACCTTGAGTTTTCTATTCACCTTTTTGTGGACCATTTGGTCCCATTTTTTCCTTTCACTTATTTTTCCATATTTGTTTGAGTAAGGTTTGTTAATTATATTACAATGATGTTATGACCATTAATAATTTTTATGTGTCCTTAGTTTGATTTAAATTGTTATTTATCTTACTATTGGATGCATTTTTGGGTCTTTCGATCATAAGTAGCCTTGTCTTTTAGGATTACCAAATTTACCTTATTTTTTTCAATTTCCTTGGTATTTTTGTTCTAACCTAGCCTTTTAAATCTTGGATTACCAATTTTCTAAGTGATTTAATAAATTTTAAAATCTTTCCATTTACTTTGGCCTTCTTTCATTTGCTTGCCTTGCTATTATCCATTTTTAGCCTTGTATCCCTAAGGTTTCTCAAAATCAGTTATTAAGTCTTCTATAATCGAGATTATGGTATTCACATATAACCATTCAATGGTAAGGGTAAGTCAAGGTATATATATGGTACTTTAATTTATTCATTTACAAGCATTTATTTTAGTTATTTCATTTTAATTATATCAGTTATTGTGTTGCTATGTTCTTTCCCAAACCACCATCCCATGTTACACTAATGTGATATGATGAGCTTTGGGTGGGGTATATGTATATGGATAATATTTTTCACTTTATCATTTACAAACACTTTCACTTGTAATAACTTGTTGAGCATCAATATCGTTAAGTGCACACCTTAAAGGGTGCATTGGGAAAGGGGTGGATAGTCTCATTATAATTTTTGAGAGATGTTTATACCTATATCATGATCATATCATTCCTAATACTAGTTAACACTATTAAAAATTGTCTTACCTCTTATCTCCTTCCATCTTATCTCATTCAACTATGTCATGTTCCACATATCCTAATGCATCAAATAGGTTGGAACCGTCTATTTTATGCCTTTTCCCTTCTTATAGTATATCATCCAGCTCGATTCAGTTCTGAGCTTATTTTATGAAATTCATACTATATCATCCTGGTTGATACCATTTAGTGCTAGCTAACATCTTTCAACTATATTGACCTAGTTGATAATGTCAAATTAGAATTTAGGGTTGGTTTTAAGTATTAGCCAATGATATATAGGGGTCATATTTCATTTGAAACATATCATATACACTCGATTCTATTTAATTTGATTCACACTTATGACCTAAGTAATATTTGGAGGAGTTAGGTCTAGAATATTATATTAAATAATCTTGTCTTACAGAAGTTGTAGAGATTCACAGGAGGAACTTTGTTGATCTAGAGCCTTGTGTTTATTATTTGAGGTCCTCATAACCATAACATCATTTACAAATCTCCACTTGAGCCAAGGGAGAGATTGATGGTCAATGGCTCCACTTCAAGGTAAGTATTTATAACCTTATACTCTTTCCTTTATTTACTTAGTAGTTAGATGTTGTTTGTTGCTTAGTGAATGCATGTGTGTGTATCCTTATCTAGGTTATCTCTACACTAAATAAGATAGTGTAGATGTAGGATTTCTTAGAATTTCAATATTCCATTTTAGGTTTCCTATACCCCCATTTTTTGACCATGATGCCTTCCCCATTTTTATCATTCTAACCCTTTTCCCTTTAATTTACTTGCATAACTACTTACATTTATTTTTATCAATCATTTACTTTCAAATAGGTTTAGTTAGAGATATTTACTTGTACCATAGGCTTACACTTCAAACCACTTTCTTCTTTGTATTTTTAACATAGGAATTCATCTTATAGATATACAAATCTATTGGTTATTACCTAAAAATTGAGTATCACATGATTTATTTTATTAACCTTCTCTGAGTTTGGATCTATTATGATAGGATAGTTGTATGCTAGTCTTAGCCCATGAATACACTATGGAGGGTGATTTTGGGCTAGCTTATAAGAATTGGTTGTCACATTCAAAGGCTCTAAATGTAAATTTTAATGTTATAGGATTATAAGATAGCTATTCAGTTGGGTTTTATATTAGAATTACTTTGGAGAAAACTATAAACTTGCTAAATCAATCTAGTTTTTGTTCAAAAGTATTTATTTAATTTTTAAGAGAAAATTTAAATGAAATAAGACCAAAAAATAACTTGGGAGGATCATAAATATAATTGAATTTTGCTTTGATTAAATACATAGAAGATGTTAGTAACCAATTTTATAATGTAAATAGGTAATTGGAAAATGAAAAGGCACCTTGAAACATGATGACTTATTACTATATTAAACATTTAAGGAAGAAAATTAAACCATCAAGTTAATTTAGATTTAAACTCATGGACTTGGTGAATCATTTTTGTAAACCACCCCTGATGAACTATGTGATGTGTTTGAGAAAATGAAGTCAAGAATAAATATTTGATTAGTTATTTCATGTCTTTTGAACATATGTGGATATTCAAGTTTGATTAATTAATATCCCAAATAGAGGGAATGATCCCTTATTTGCATGGATATCTTTTTATCATCAAGTTTTCACCTTTTTACATTGACTCTAGGTTTCTTCTAGGATTTTAGTGAAATATGTTATGGAATAAGATGATCTAATACTATTGGTATGCTCTAAATTGGTATCTAAAATTGTAATTGGACATAAATATTAATTGAAAATTAAAAAACATGTTTCTATTTTTCTTAATATTGAAAACAATTTTTTTTAAAGAGATCAACAATATCTAAATAAAAAAGGAAAAGAAAAACAATTTTGGCAAGGAACTTAAGTATGACTTCATTGTATTCCAAAAGATATATATTTAAGAATGTATAAAGTTGATAAAGTTTATATTGAAGGCATGGGCATCAACTCATGTGTAAAACATCAAAGTTGGTATTGGTATTGCACTTGGTCAAGAAAAATAATATTTTGAGTAATAAATATTTTAATAATAACTATTTTGATGTCCCTCAAGGGATTTACACCATGTAGTGGGATTTTAGACCATATTTATTAGTGTGGTCTAGAAGGATATATGGACTTATCTTTTGGCTAAGGATTGAAATTTCCCCTAAAGGAGTGAGTGGGTTGGTCAAATTTTCCATTTGGGTGGAGCATGAGGTTATTGGAATCCTCTTTGAAGCCCTTAGATCTCTTGTCTATCCTAAGGTGAGTTTGTTTGATGTATGGCGTGTTTATTTTTCTCTCATTGTAGTTGAAGATTTGAAACTAGGAAAGCTTGGTTTGATCAAGGTATTTCAACTTTTGGATATAGGTTGGAGATGTTTAATAAAAAAATTATGAATTTTTTTTGGATATTAGTTTAGTCCTTGTGTAGGTGTCTATATTAGGTTATGTATCTCTTTATCCCATGGTTGTATCTTTTTTTTTATTATGGGATTTGATCAAAATCCATTTTTGGTTGGAGTGACCCATTTTTTTGATTATGTAGTGAGTCAATGTGTTATTAGTTGGTTGTTCTAATTATTGGTTGGAAGTCAAGTTATCATTTGGGCTACTTTGCCATACTGGTTATTGTTAAATATATTTAAATATATTATTACATGTGTAAAAGGTTGAGGGGTCTACCAAAAACATTCATCTGGTTTAGAGCCTTAGCTTTAAAAGCATTATTCTGATTCATATCTCCAACTTCAAAAGTGTTTACTCGTAATCAATAGTTTTTTAAAACAATAGTTGTGGCATAGCTAATGCTGCTATTTGGAGAAGATTTTTTTAATGTTTTAGAAAAGGTTAAAAAAATTTATAATATTTAATTTAAATAAGTTAAGATACTATTTTAAAAGAAGATAATATTTTGAAATAAGTTATTTTTGGACTCTATCCCAACCATTCAAATACAGTGTAAGGAGTCTTGTGGATTATAATATGATACATGGCCAGATATTTTCTATTCTTTAAATGTATTCTTAAAACATATGGTCATGATGATGTTTTATGAAGATAATACTACCATATTGTATATTTCCCTTCTTAATCATCTACATGAAACTTGAAATGAAAATGGGATTTATTTCTTAACACTCACTTCGAATTTTGTGACTTATTGAAGTGTTGATTATTATTTACTCTTTGTATTTCCTAAAAATTTTGAATACAAAGCTTGATCGATTATTTAATTTTTTTTAATATCTAATTAGAGAAATGGTTTTTTTTGTGAAAATTCAAATGAATGATTTTCATTCTTATAGTCATGGGTTCCTTTGTAGTGTATGTGGTTGTTCTTGGGGATAAGTAATTTCTATAAATATTCTTATGATCTACATCCAACTACTTTGATATTTCATTGTAAACTTATATATA
The DNA here is from genome assembly GCA_037957365.1 of Torreya grandis. NCBI lineage: Eukaryota > Viridiplantae > Streptophyta > Pinopsida > Cupressales > Taxaceae > Torreya > Torreya grandis. Next base: position 1,660,179 of record JARHVA010000930.1, on the reverse strand, counting down.
TATATATATATATATATATATATATATATATATATATATATATATATATATATATATATATATATATATATATATATATATTCCAAAGATTGATGTTATTTTCTACATTCCTTCTAGGAAGATCGCAAAGCCCTACAATTTGTAATTTTTTTTTACAATTTCATTCTTAATCCCATTTTTTAAATAATTGAATTCCATTGGCTATTTGAAGTAGTTTTTTGACAAGAAGGTTAGGTGTAACTAATTTTTGGTGTTATTTGATACATTTTAACCTTATGTTACTATAGAAACCCTCGTCTAGCTTGATAAATTTGGAATATAGTGGTTCATAAGAACCCATCTCTCATGAGCACAAATTATTTACTTATCACTTATTACATATAGGTGATGATATTTATTACATTTAATTTTTATCAATATGCAAAAATTTAAGACAATGTGTGCTTCTATTTATATCCTACACCACAAAACAAATATGTCTTTGTTTGTAATCTTGCATACCAATCTTCAAAAATGATTTTTATTCAATATCATTACACATGCCTTTCCACTAAGTAATTGTTTTCCATTTTATTTCACTTTGATTTGCATAGATTTTATTTATATTCTAATTACCTTATACTAAAACTCTTACCACTATCAAACTTACCATTATACCTTCACGGTGCAATTTTTAGTTAGGAATTCATCACTCAACCTTTTGGGAATAGTCATATGTGATGGTAAATCCCTAACATTATGACTATTCTACTAAATAAAATTTATTTATGCTTAGTTTTTTTAGGTTACTTTCATTTCTAGATAAGTGTTATTATTTTTGCATCAATTTGAAATATAAAATTCAAGTTTTAGTTAGTTTTATTCATATTTTCATCATTATATCTTGATTTGAATATTACATTTCATTTACCAAATAATTATAAGTTATTTTTAAATATCCAATAAAATAGCTAAATTATTTACATCTATGTGGTAATTTTTCCAAATATTAGCCAATGGAATTATGCCTAAACTCTATAATTCACTAAGATATTATAGAAACTTTTAGGGTTCCATTCTTAAAATTATCCCTACTAAATAAGATAAAACTTGTGTTTATTGCTAAATAAGATAAAACTTGTGTTTATTCATATTATATAAGATAACATATGAAATATGTAGATATAAATTTAAAAATAAGATTGATGTTGAGCTTATTATTTATAGAAAAGATAAGAGTATGGGGCAATTATCTTGCTCATTATTATTTTTTGATCACTATTTGTCTAAAACATCTAAAATGAGCTAAAATGGATATATTATTTCTTAATTTAGGATATTAACTATTAAAATTTGTTAAGACACCTCTGGTAGAGTATAGATGCAAGTAGATACTGAACATGTCTACCATATATGATAACTATCTCTATGTAAAATGATGGCATATTTTACCATAGGTCATTGGGCTTACCTATCAATATGATTTATGTGCAATTTTATATATTTAGTCCTATGCCAAATTCAAAATTTTTTCCTTCACCTTAAAACCCTAAATCTACTTTGTTTGGAATGTAAATATGGGTTTAAAAAAATGGATTGGATAGCCCTAGTCATACTCTAATTTTTTTTGCATTTCTTATATTCTAGCACTCTAAAAAGGGCTCAAATCATATGCATCTCTCCCATCTATGTCTATGTGTGATCAATAGTGATATGATATAATGTATGTAACCTATTTGTCTATTGACACTTGAAATATATAAATTTGACATTAATTTAGGTGTTTAGACTAATCTTAGTGACTATTCCTATAAGGAGTTTTCATATTTGTATGCTTATGGGTAGTGCCTTAAGGATGTGAAAATGTAATCCTCAATTTGCAAGTTATTTTTTCAAGTGAGCTATATATAGGAATAACCTTAGGCTTTATGTGTTTATATGTATGAATCTTTAGATAATTTCCTTTTTTAAATGACACACAAAATGTGTGAAATGACCCAAAAGAAGGGTTTGAATTTAAAAAATATACATTTGGATAACCTGGGATGCTTCCTTTGAAGGAATATGATCTCAATAACTAGTATTATTTGAATATTGCCAAAATGGTCAGGATGGAGGAAATAGTGATATCGAGAATGGTGATAATCTACTTAAGATAATTGAACATTTAGGTATAAACTAGAGAGATCCTATATATGTGTAATGAAAAATTGGGAATGACAATCCCACATATAGATGAATGATTTACAGAGAATGTGAGCAAGAGTAAATTGTGTATTCAAAAGTCATGTATGTTTAGGCTTGGTTAAAACAGACATTATCAAGTGTCTAATACCAATTTTATGTGTATACAAATATATAAAAACACCTTCTATGTCAATATATTCATCTTTAACATCTTAATTTGATTATGGATATTCCAATAATTCCCAATAAATATTTTGTATTCTAGAAACAACAAGACCTAGAAAAATAATGTAGAATCCATCTCCATTTGTGCTATTCTTACACATATTCATAAAAAAGTGCTTGAACAAGAAAACAATGTGTGAATATAGTATATATATGGGGCACATGTGGATTAATAAAATATATAAATATAAATTAAACATGGTAATAATATTGAGGCAACACATAAGGATTTTTGCTATTTGGTAGTTTGTAGGTGTAGTTAATGTCATATATATCACTATCTTTACATATTTTTATAGATATAGTTCCATCAAAAACCTTGTAATAGCTATATTTAAACAACATAATTTTTAGGTTCTTATAATTTAACTAATTTTTTTATTGGATCAACACAATTTAATTTAATTTAATCTTAATTAATTTTGTCTTTGGAGCTTACATGACTAGCCTTATAAAACATAATATTTGCACAATTATAATCACCTCTCTTATTATCCACACTTCCTATACAAAATTAATGTCTATCAACCCAAAATTTTCATCATATGTCTTGACATGATGATAATAAACAAGAAAATAAAAATAAAAATAATATTTATAATGAAAATTTGTATTTTTTAAATCCAAATTAGAAATATGAAATTTAAGACATATGGTTTTATAAATAAAATTCATATTTTATTATTCAAATAAAAAAGGGAAATTGAAAATTCAAGAAGATATATTTATAATAAAAAATAAAAAATAATAGAGATTATTCTTTTAAATACAAATTTATATTACAAGGAAAGGGTATGCCAATAAAAGACAACTGCTCAAAAAAATATTATAAAATATAAAAGAGTTCTAACTATTTTTGCACATAATGAAGGTGGAACACTTTTTTTATTTTCATATTTTTTAGGGTAAATGAAATTTATATGGAAAATAGTGATATAGTTTTAAGAATACATATAATTTATTCACATCCTTCCATAATATCCAAATGCTCTTCATCTACATTAGGGTTACCAAGTTATTGTAAAAATTGTAAATAATTATAAATATATTTAATTGTGCACTTCTATGTCCATTTTTGATATTACAAATCATTAATTTACACCCATAGATTATTTTGAATTCTTCCTTTAAATTCCTTATAAAATCATATTTATCTAATGTTGCACTAGTCTATAAGTAACCAAAATGTTGGATCTATAGTCCATTTAATCCCAAGTGTTATGGTCTGGCAATAATATGGAACATTTAACTTATCAACTCCTACACTAGCATATCATGTAAGGGTGGCCTTGCGTGATCACCTAAGGTGTAGAGAGGAGAAACCAAGCTAGGTCAAGGTTAGTTATGTGTAATAGAAGTGGATGGGAGCAAAATATTTCATGATTTTATGCACACATGTGATTCACTATGTCATGCTTAACCTTAGCCTAAATGCATTCCAACCATATGAATCCATTAATGATCAACAAAACATGATTCAATATGTAACCAATAATCCTAAGTATGGTAACAATGTCATTCATTCAAGGACCTAGGTGATCATTTTATAATTAATAACACATATGTATTAATAATAATCTTAATAATTATAGTTTTTCATTCTTTACCAAGCACTCATGGTGCTCATAACATCTTAACTACCTCTATCAATCTTATCTCTATCCTAAGGTATTACTATACCTCTAGATATAATCTGGTAGGGTATCTTCTTTAATTATTAAATGGAACTAACATCATCATCATTTTGACAACTCATTTATTTTTCTCATCCTCTACCTTTTATATGCTCTTAAGAGACTTTTATCCACCAATTACAACCAACTTGCAGTTAATTCATCATTCTACCCACCTAAAAGTTAATTCATAATGGCATTTGATGACATTTATTATTTTATTCCACCATCAATTCATAATAGTCTGTCAAAATATACAATTAGACTCAAATTTCACCATTTATCACCTATTATCTCTTCTATGGTTTTTGGGTCTAAGTGGTTGCATGTTTAGGTCTTGTTATTTTATTATTTAGTGCATGTGGATACAATTTTAATAACTTACACTTGTCTTACCATAAGTTCATTTTAGGTGCATGTGAAAGTTATTTTTTTAAATTGTGCGTGCCATCTTCAACTAGTGGAGCTAGTCTCTCTTTTCTTGTAGCATGCTTGTTCCTTTAGTATTTGAAGACTTAGCTAATTTATTGAGGTCAACATCACCCCACACTAAACCAATTATCCATCCCTACACAACCAATCCATATCTTTATTGATTTTCTTATAAAATCCATTTATTTATGAATATACACCATAAGTAATTGATTATTTTGGATTTACACTTTTTTGAAAAGCCTAGATATGTATTCATTATAAGACACTATTCATTCTTTTTGTGGTAAGTAAAAACTTGTGATTTACCTCAACTTTCCTACCCCTAACTTTGACTAGTTGAACTCACACCACACTACATGGAAAAACTTGTGTTTAAATGTAAGATTTACTTTGCATTATAGATTAAATTATCCCTCCTATATTTCTTTATGAGTCTCCTCTAATACAATGATAACCATTTCTTGATAGGGTGCATGCATCTCATCCTGTCGTTGGAGGTCCTAGTTTCTTACCATAACCTTTCTTTACACATATTTCATGCTTCTTTCATAAAATATATTACCTCCTCCAATCCTCTTTCTTAGAACACATCAAATATTGTATAAGAGCCTCTAAAACCTAATAGGTTCCTCAAAACCCTTGGGTTCATGTTCCTCAAACTTGAATTTTTTATTTTAACACAACTATTTCTTAATGCTGGGTTACTTCCTTCCTAGATGTTACACCTAGATTTCCATCTAAATAGGGGAAAAATAAATTGATGGCCCCACTCATATAATTAAGTACAACTATTGAGCACCCCTTTTGGGATTCTTGACCTCTACCCTTAACCTATTAGGTTAATAAATTATTATTTCCTTCTAACTTGTTTAGACAAACACTACTAGGGATAATAATACATAGTCCTTTTGTCTTTTCTCTTTTCCTTGCCATATAGTTTTTTCCTTGAAGTCATGCCATCCTCTAGGTAAAAAAATACATTTCATGTTCTCTTTCCTTGTGGTGTTACCAATTTTATCTATCATAAAATTACACTTGGAGCCTCTGATCTGGATCCTCTCCTCCTTCAAATCAAATTCATGCATAGGTCTTCCTTGAGATCCTCACATCTTATCCTATGATTTCCACCCTCTACCCAATTTTTCTTGATGAAGGTATATAAATCCTTCATGATTCATCTCCTTCACAATTATTCCATTCAATTGTTAGTCTTCTTAGCATCTTCCGTACTAATTTTAAGCCCTTAAAATTCTAGTGATCTATTGAAAAGGGTGAGAGTAAAAAATTTGTAGTCTCGATATAAATGACCCACACAAAAGTAGAAAATGTGTGTGTCCTCTAAGTTCTTAACTTTTTAGCTATAAGAGGACTTATTTGACTTATTCATAGCCCTAGGACTTCTTGCCCATATTTTTTAGATATTTTTCAATCTATAAAACTTATCCCTTACGACTTTATCTTCCTCCTCTTTGAGTCTTATTACTTATCCACATAGTGGATATCTCTTAGTCTCTTCTAATATAAATATTGATAGCACTTCTCTCTCTAAGAATCAGCCTCCTTCAATAATATCTCTATTTGGTAGAATTTCCTATGGTGTATGGGTCACCATCTGGTCTAGTCCACATGTTAATAGCTATCCTTCCATCTGATAGTCTACTTATCCCAACTACCTATGCTAGGGTAGCTGAGTCATGTCTCAAGCCCCTGAATTATAACAAACACTATCATTAGTCATGCCTTGATATTTTAAACTCATATCCTTTAAGGTTGAATCATACTTTGAGATTCTTAGTTCTAATAGTAATTAACTTAGATCAAACTTTTAGGCATGCTATCCTCTCCTATCCTCCAGTCCAATCACTACCAGACATTACTTCGTAAAGATGGATAATTGATAATTTTTTAATTCCTATCCTCAATCTTCATGCCTATCACTTTGACCTATACCCTAGCTTGTTATGCAGGTCAACTCTTCCTTTTTTGCTTTCTCCTTTCTTCACACATCTTATATGTGTTATCCTCTTTCTACATGTGCTTTCTCTCTAGATCTCTCCTATGCACCATACTTATATATTTATTTAATAAATATATTCTACCCTAAATTAAATTTTATGATTGGTATTATAACATAAAAAACCTTATCTTATCTATCTAGGGAATACATACATAAGCATTACTATTTTTGGGTGGCATAAAGCTCATTTTTTGTGTTAAAGCACAATGATATTCACCAAATATACTTATATTTTTGGAAGTTATGACCTTTGAATAAGGCCCCTACTTGACTTTCCTGGGTAGATATGAAGAGGGGTGCACATATTATTACAATTTGTATGCATATACTATGTGCATGATGTAGAATACTTTATTATAATCAAATTAAAAGTGTAGAAATTAAAATGGCTAAGGAAGCCTTAGTATAACTTGGCATGATCACCTTATCACATAACCAACCTAAGTTGATAATTATTGAAATTCCACCTAGGCATCTCACCATTGCGAGTCCATTATCCATATCCAAACAGTCCTTTGTGCTCACTATTTTGATCAACCCTAGTACACATGTCACTTTATTATTTTGATTATAAAGGAAATCTCACTTTGTTGATCCAAGTTACCTTTCTTCCTTTAAGAGTAATAAGTGCATACAACACCCACACCCTATTTTTAGTTAAATGATGTTATGCCTTTGTATTCTTTATAATGCATTTTAAAATGCACATAACTCATAATAATGGTATGAATAATTTACTGGGCCATTATATTGGTGTAGTGCACAACCTCCAAATTCTCTCTTTAAGGGAAGGACCACCTTAGGTAGGTGGGAACTTCCTCATGTTTTGAGGCTAGGGTAACAACCATATCATGCCACATCTTCAGTAAAATATGTGATAGGAAGATGAGTTCTTGGCATGCATCACTTCATTATTAGGTTCAAACATGGGGTGTGAGTGTATTTCCCCACACTTTCATCTGGTGGCCTCATATGTATCTTGCACCTAGTGATCACCAATAATAATTGTTATTTTAGATTCAATTTATGTATCATTCCATCCTAGGGTGATTTATTTACTTAGCCCCAAACTCTCTTGATGATGTGTGATAATTTTGTATACTTTTTTTAATGAGTCATCAGGATCCACATGTTTAAATACGTGACACCTTGGTTATAAGTTAGAAAAATCACCACACACTCACTCCCATTCTTAAAGTTAATGTAACACTATTTAAAGTGCATGTCCATATTGTTAACATACCACTATGGCCTTCCTAGAAACATGGACTGATTATATTACTCAACTAGATCTATCAATTTAAAATAAATGTTTAAATTAACATCCATGGTATCAATGTCAACATCATATAAAACCTATATGGGTTATGTTTTGGTCTTGTTCACCATGAGAAAAATGTGAGGTGAAGGTTGAAGCACAGGGCTTCCAATTTTCTACCATGTATATATTGTGATAAAATTCACCTTAGTTCCTGTGTCCATCATAATGTCATAGCTTGACCATAAATTGATGTCATCATCCATAATCAACTCCTGATCATATCTTATGTCTTAGACAATATTTACTTCACACCCTCATGCTAGGTTTGGTATTAAGACATGAACTAGCTAATTTTCATCACATTTAGACAAGAGGTTCTTCAACATGGGAATCATACACTTACATTATAGGAGAGATAAAAGGTTAATAAACTCATTTAATTACACTTCATGGGCTTAAATTTATTTTGAGCTTTCTCCTCTAGCTCTTGGGTGAAATTAAGTTATTCCTATGGGATCTATATTACATTTAAGGTTATAATTAGCACCTTTATCTATCATAATCCTATTAGGAAGATAAAAAGGGTAGGTTATAGGTGTGTTACTCGAGCTCCTTATCACTTAAGTTCACATCTAGGCTTGGCCACTTCTACAATATCCACTATTGGCTGTGGAGCCATTCCATTTTGTGTCATCACCCAGGCCTTAGCTCTAACATTATTTTTATTTTGTGCCCTTTTATTATTGGGATAATGTATAATCCCACCACCTTTCTCAAGTTTTCCCTTCTATGTGATCTTGGCATAGAAGTTTTGGCATTCTTCAACATTTTTTTCACCATGACAATATAAAAAAGTGGGATAATAGGGATAGTCATGCTAAAAGTGGTTCAACAATCCACCCATGTAAAAAGAGTGTTGTGGAAACATATCACATCCTTATCCTCTAACATAACCTATATTTACTTTTTGCTTCCCATAGTTACCATAATTGAGTTTTTCTAGCCTATACCTCGAGGGTCTAACATGAGCTTGTAATATGCTTTATTATTGTACCTTATGGAATTAATCAATCACTCATTAATAATAAATATTATGGGTGAATGCATGATATATATTACAACATATAGACACCTTGGTATTACTCACATTCTATAGAAGAGGGAAATAACATGTGTCATGGCCCTCATGATAAATCTCATAGGAAGTTATCAAGGTGCACACATTATGCCTAGGGAAATTATTCTAGTTGTGCCCCTCCACCTTTAGTCAAAAAACCATAATATAGAACATGTGTCATGAAATTATTTGACTAATATTTTCTTTAATAGTGACTAAATTGACATACATTGCACCTTCATCTCTGGGATAACTCTAGTATTAACTATTCTAATAGCCTCATCCCTTAAAGCCACTTCTAGTGCTTCTCTTAGTTATGAAAACATCCTCATAAAGAGGGCACATCAAATTAATAAAATTTATTGGACAAAAAACATTGGGAATATTGCATTGGGTGAAGTGCATATGATATTTTATACAGTAGGGTTTAAAAAAAGCACCATATGCATGGACACTCTCCTTAGGTTTCTTCTTAATCTCTTTGAGTGAATAGATGCTCTACTATTCAAATTATAGGATATCAAATTCCTTAAAAAATAGATCCTTCAATAAATCATAGTCCATAATGGTCTAGGTGGGCTGAAACTTCCTATACCATGTATGCATGTGATCTTCTATAGTGGTGACAAACTAGGTTTCCCTTTGTTCGGGTATCGTTACACTTTTTACATGCTAGATGATCTCACACTTGCAAGAATGATCTATAGCTTTATCAACCCCATGATATTCAATTAATTTCAAGGTCATCCCATAATATATTTTAGGGGTATGCATAAATTTAAATGGTGCCTTTATAAGTTTTATCATTGATGCACTTCTTGAGGTTCACCTATGCTCCTCAATGTGGTGGTATAGCCCCACTAGTGAATGTGATCAATTTTACAACCACTTGAAGAAATTTATGGGTATCTAATGGTATTATAGATCCTACCACTCCACTCTAGGTTAAATTAATTAGCTGGGGGGTATGTATCCACTCTTATAGGTGGCATAACATAATGTATGGTATCTATTCAATGTGCTAGTTATGTGTCCATTAGGTCAAGTGGTGAGTATGGGAATAATTGATATAAAAAAATCCCTTATGTCATATGTTTTATGAATCCACCTACATTTTCTACCTCCATCGTGTATTAAAACTCTACCTATGATTCAGAGTGAGGTGCTTGAGTATGCTCATCAGGTCATGGGGAATTGGGCACTTTATGATATTGTTATCAGTATTAAACTATGTAGTTTTCAAGTAAAACTAATTATCCCATGTTTCAAGTGTAATGTTTCAAATTAACCCATATTTCATGATAATGAATGATCCACTTAGCACTCATTACATCTAGATTGAGTTGGATTAGTACTGGGATGGGTGACCTCCCGAGAAGGCCCAATGATTCACCCCTATGATCATCACCTAGATGAAATGAGTTCTAATTAGACCATTAATTATCATGATATATGGGTTAATGTGAACTACTACTCATGAAACATGGGTCAATGAGTTTGACTCAAAAACTACACAGTTAAATCTTGATAGCAATATCATAATTTGACTCGCTATGGAAAATACCTCCTACTTATAAATTGGATACTTCTTTGGTAGCTTCCATATATTGATTCCCATCTTAATATCCTTAAAATTATTATTCTAAGTCCCACTCATGATCACTATAAATAATTTCATAATCATTAGAGCATAAATCCTCTACATGAGATTCCTCCCCATGCCCTTTCCATTCTCCATGGGTCCTTGTAGAATCTCTTGAGTCAAGCTCCCCCTTTCCCTAAGGTTCATTTTGAAATCATATTTTGATTATTATGACTATATATATGACTACTGGTCTCACAATCACTTAGTCCTTACATGTTGAACTTATCCATACTACTTTCCAAAGTTCATGCCATGTCTCAGCCTTCTTTGTAATTCATAGATGTAAAAACGTATCCAACCATATCCATGATTTATAGGTTAAATCCACTCACCATCACAAAAAAATAATGAAATAGATGCTAATAATGAAACCAAAATGTTGTCTCTATGGTCTATCAAAACCCAAGAATATTGGTCTAGCCACACTATAAAATATTTAACCAATTGAATCCTATACTAGCATATCATGGAAGGAGGCCTTTCATGCTCAATTAAGGTGTAGAGAGGAGAAACCAATATAGGTTAGGGTTATTTGTGTGTAATATAAGTGGATGGTAACATGGTATTTCATGCATATTTGTGATTCACTATGTCATGCTTAAACTTAGCCTAGATACATTCCAAACATATGAATTACATTAATGATCAACAAAACATGATTCAACATGTAACAAATAATCTTAAGGAAGACATAAATACCATTCATTTAGGTATGTAAGTGATCATTATATATTTAATAAAATATATTTATTAATAATCATCTTAACAGTTACAACTATTCATGTTTTACTAAGCACTCATGCTGCTCACACCATCTTAACTACCTTTATCAATCATATCTCTATCCTAAGGTATTTCTTGAATTTTAAATAGAATTTAGAAAGGTATTTTATTTAATTATTTTAAGGAACTAAAAACATCATCCTTTTACAAAATCCTTTATTTTCTCATCCTCTACATTTTGTAAGCTCCTAGGATACTTTTTTTCCACCAAATGTAATCATCTTGCAGTTATCATGTCATTTTGTTATTAGTAGAGGTTCTAAAAAATACTCTAAAACATGTTAATTATAGGGATATATTTTTCTAAGGATATTAAAATAAGACACATAATATACTATGGTATTACATATCATCTATGATATACAAATATGTACCTAAAGAGCAAGATAAATTAGTTGCTATCAAAAGGTAGAACATAACTGACATAGCATTCAATAAACATATTAAAGTAAAATAGAGTACTCACTATGCATTAACCATACATAAAATAAGATTAGGAAAAACCATATCAAAATTATTATATTAATATGTATAAAACACCATAACCATATCTTATTATAATAAAGTTATATATATAATTTTACAACCCATTATCTCTTCACATTATAGATTTTCAAGATAAAAAAGGAAAGACTCTTCACATTATTCTATTGTTTGATTAGGCTTACAAGGCCGAATACATAAAATAGTTATACAAGAGACAAAATATTATACTTTTCACATGTGTCCTATTATAATTTGTGATTTTACCATGCTCCATTCTACATCCAACACTTTCCCAGACTTAAACAATTATCTCATCTTGAGATAAAGTCACAACCTAATCTGAACTGAGTTGAAAAGATGAGCCATAAAAAAAGTCACATTTATCACTCTAAGAACTACTAACTAGTTTTTACCAATTTTACACTACTTAGCTACCCTTTCAATTTTTTAACTAACATGTTATCCTACCACCCTTACAAGTTTATAATAGGATAGCATAACTAGGTGGCTACTCTTTATAGGTTTTCAGCCAATCTGGATCCTCTCCTAGTGTTTAGGCTATCTTACAAAAAAACTACAATATTTATAAATTCTCAAGAAGGAAATTCACATTTCTTAATGCTATGATAGAAGAGTTTATCTAGGTTGTTGTAGATGTTGTTGTGTTTGCCCATCTACTAGCCTAATGGCTTCTAAAGCACCCAATGGTGGAGGTGGTTATTGAGATAATGCCTTGGTATCCATTTTTTTTTTTGTATGATTCATTATAGTTATTACATAGGAATGAATTGAGGCTCATCTATTAACTGGGCAATAGCTGGATCGATTTGAGATAGATACAACATGAATGTTTTCCAATATATGAGTACTTTGCATACCATGGTAAGTAGAATACATAATGGTACCTAGATCATCATCATTTTTCATAGATCATCTTTTGTAATCATGATCAATTCCTTGGAATTATATAACTTGAAATAAATATCTAAGATGATCTCATCTAATCTATTAGCTATATTTTGGGATTGGATGGCTGAAAAAGTGTTGTGCCTTATTTTATTATGCCATACTTGTATCTTCTATATGATAGCATCCCTAAAATCCAAAATTTGTTTGAGTGCACTGCTCATCTTTTTTAAAATTTTTATTTGATCCTCTAATATGGATTTAGCTTTATTTTCAATGGCAAATTCAAGTTTCACAGTAGTCAAGGATTGATTAAGATATTGTCTCCAATTTAGCATATCTTAGGTTATCTGCTTGGCCTACCATGAAAAAATGTTTATGACCTACTCATACTCTTATATTAGTTCACATATGACCTATATTTCATTCCTAAGAGCTTTCCCTTATACACATAATACGATCACTTTCTCTGTGAACCCCTAATTATTTGTAAGCTCTAGCAATAGAGTAGTGAATTAATTATCCTCTAACATGACTTGATCACCCAATTCTTGTGTAACTAAGTTGGGACAAGAATTATTTATTAGTTTCCATGGATTTTATAGTTGATATTATACTTTATCCTTTTCCTCATGCATCCTAATAACTTCCTACTCCAAATCTAGGGCTTTCTATATAGTCAAATCTTGATATAAAACTACTCCTTAAATATATTTTGATAGTGGAAATTGGGTCACATCTAAATATGTTTCCATCTTAGTGATATTAAGTGTCATGGAGATGGTCATAGGTATTATAGTAATAGGTTTGAATTGATCCAATGGAAGTAGGAAAGTAGTTCACTATGTTGATATAATAGGGACATCCAATAGACATTAGCTAGAGATATATGATGCTTCTTTTATGGCCTTTAATTTGAGCTGTGCTTTCTTATTCTACCTATTCTTTGGCATCTTTATGCTTCTTGTCCTATGTTTTTCTTCAACCTTGGCCTTAGCATTGACTTCAATTTTTTCTTTAGCTTCCTCTTCGGCCTTATCCTTATCATTAACTTGAGCTTTGGTTTTATCATCTACCTCAACCTTAACTTTGGATTTAGATTTAGCCTTATTTATGTCTTGGGATACTTGTGTTTTTGTTGCATGTCTAAGATATTATTTAGCATCTTGGCTTGAGCTTATTATTCCCTCTATTTTTTTAAATATATCTTGCACCTCTTGTTATCATTATTAGGCTTCATCCTGCTCTTTTTTCTTTGCCTTTGCTTCTTTAGCCTACTTCTACATAGCTTTTACTTTCTCAACTTTATTTATTTTTATAGATTTAGCTTCTTCAACTTACACTTGTGCATCCTCTACTTCCTTATATTTATTTTTTGTTTCATTACCTATGTCTTAATACTTTTATTTTTGACATTGTAAAAATTCTTCTTAAGTGTGTTTTGTCTCTTGCATCACTACTTATTGTGATAGTTCTTATTCTTTCTTCCTCCTTTGACTCCTCAGTGTTTGGTGTGTCTTTCATAGTTTGTTGTTCATCTAATATCTTGGGCATAGTTTTATCCATGGGTTCCTCATTTAATTTGAGGTCTAAAAACTTAGTGTCTACCTAAGTATGACCAGGTAACTCTAATTCTCCAAGCTAGCCTTTGTGTACCAATTTATTTTTCCTATATTTAGTTGGAGGAGTGAGAGTCTATTTTTACTTCTTTAGATCCTAGATTTGGGGATATTATTGTGCTACTTAAGACTGTTATGCACCACTTTATTCTATAAGTTCACTAGTAAACACCATCCTTTCCTGAATAGTTTGTGATGGTTTGATAGAGGGGGTATGTGTGGTCATCAAAATAAAACTAATGTAGGACTACCTTCTTTAATTAAATCTACCATATACATAGTTGATGATCTTATGATTGAATTTATTTAAAATATCTTAGCCTCTAACTTATACCAAATTGATTTTTGTCCTATAGTATTAATAAGAATAGAAAGAGGTAGCTGAGTAATATCAACCCAAAGGTATTTTATTACCTAATTTCACACTTGGAAATTGTGCATTGATTTCTAAAAAATAACTTCTCTTCCTCTTTATCATAAACCTCTTTTCTGATGTCTTCCAACATTGATCATAACACTTCCTCTTCTTCTACACCCAACTCTAGTAGATCGCACTCAACATCTATCTTTGGAACCATGGGGTTATCCATCCAAGGATGTTATCGATGTGTTATTTTATTTGGTGGTAGAAGTGAGGACCTAAACACATGTTCTTTCTTCTTTCTTTTATCTTGTTGTGGTGGATATTTTGGTTACACTAGTTATGGTAGTGGATCATGTGGTTGTGTTATTTATTATGGTGGTGCTTTCTCTACTTATGCTTATTCTGCCTCTAAAGGAATAGCTTGTAAAGGTGGAACTAACCTCATAGATAAGGCTTTTTTCCTATATACTTGAACCTTCATTTTGACCATGGAAATGAAAAATGGCATTAGGGTCACAATTGGAGTGGCCAACTCATGGACCTTGATTTGAATACCATTATGCAATTTGGTGATTGAAGCATGCTATTCCAAATAGTATATTACATCTTATAGGATCCTAGGGTGTGTTAGAATAAAATCTAGGACTTTGAGACACCTTGTGTTAAATGACCTAAATTACTCATAATACTACCCTATTTTGGACCATGTGATATTTGTGAGGGCATTAATAGGCCAAAAGTTTGCAGTTATATTGACTAGCCCAATTGGAGATTTCTACTACGTGAAACATAATAAAAGAACCAAAAACTCATACTAAAATGTTTGTGTGTTTATTAAAATTACCTTTTCTATGTTATTGGTGAGTTTAGTTGCCAAAAAATCAAGCCAATTAAAGTCTTCCCACAATCTTATCATAGGATAGGCAATACAAATTATGCCTTTTGTCTTTTGTTTCTCTTATTTGGTGGTTTTCCAAAATATTTTGTGATGCATTATAACAAAATTCATAGTGAATCATCCTCAATTGAGTCAATGGGTGTTCCTTTCCTTACCTTTGAGGTACATTTTTCCCTCACATCTAGATGGATTGGTGGTATTGTAGACTTATAAGGGAGGAGATATTTGTCATGATTGGGAAGGCTGGTGGCTAATGCCATGGTGTGAATAGTGATCCAAATTCTAACATATTGAGCCAAATGGATAGTACCTTGATTATATCAGCTTAATAGAGTCATCATGACCTCATCTAGCTACCTAATTATAGACAACTTGATCAAATTTTTTATGTCAGAGCATTGCAGTGGATGTTGAAGTGTGATGTCTCCTGACTGTATTACTCTTTTAGTATCTTATGAAAAAAGAGTATATTATACTGTGTATATAAATTTGAATGGATCTAGATCATTGTAATTTTTTTGATGAAGACCTAACCCAATCCCCATTTCCTCTTTTTACACATATGATAGTAGAATCAATAATTAACCTCTCCATGACTCGATCAGTGGTATGGAATGAGTGATTACTTTGATTAGTCATGCTTTGGTTTAAAATACTTTAAAAAGTAGGTATTATGAAAGTATATCATAGAATAATCTTATCAGTCTGAGTCTGTAATGTTTTGGTATTGTCCATACCCTACTCTTACATAACTGTTGGCACTCAATTTCATCTCACTAACTATTTTGAATGCATTGACTGCTTGTGCATGAGTGTTCCTTTTTTAATTAATGTGAATTACTAGAAATTCATTTTATAGGGATGTTTTATTCTTATAATCATTGATTTGATTATTTAGTAGTTATTATATGTGATTAGTTATCCTTTCATTTAATCAATTTGTCTTATGAATCCACTTGTCCATTTACTACTAAATCTGCTTAAAAAATGTAATCTTTTTGAAACATTGCATCATTAAAATATGGCATGATCATTTGCCTTTCATTATTTGAAATTATATTTTTTCCACATTCCTAGACTTAGTTAATATGCTTAATATAGCTTCATCTAGCTATCTTATATGAGTTGTCTCCAGAATGTGATTCTACCTTGTAATGATAACTACTTTCTGGTGGATACGATGTGTTGCATTATAACAAACACACTATAAAAACATCCTAATTTAATAAAATAAATATAAGAAAACAACATTAAATAAAATACTAACTAAATGGTGTTACTTATCACCCACTCAAAGTTTTATTTGAATGATAGAGATTAAAGACAATATGGCTTAAGCCTATAACCATTGATACATCTTGGTAATATGGTTCCTTAAAAATATTTCAAAACTATGGTACCTTGTGGTGATACTTCATGAATAATATAGAGTCCTTTCCATCTAATTCATATATTTACTGGGAATGCTTTAAATCTACTATCATAAAGTAATACCATTTGTTCCAGGTGAAATTACTTAGATCATAAGTTATGATCATGCCATCTTTTCTGACTCTATTTGTTAATCTATTACATCCACTATGCCCTTTATATATTTTATTACATATTTTTGAATTCCATTATTCATTCCTTTAATTAATCATGATCCCCTAATCTCATAACCATCGTAATGTGTAGACTAGGAATAATATACTCCATAGGCATTACTACATCAAGGCCATATACCAATTTAATTAGAGCGAACCATGTATCTCTCTTGTAATGTGATATATAATCCCATATAATCATATGAATTTTATCTTCCCAGTCATCCCTTTGAACATTACAATTTTTTTTAAACATTTTCCCTAATACTTTATTGGATGCTTATGCCTATCCTTTTGCCTGTAGATGGTAAGTCATGCTTTTATGGTGAGATATCATGAAATATTTAGTGAGAGTCTTGATAGTAATATTTAGAAAATGTGTACCTCTACCACTTACTAGCTTAAATGGACATCTAAACCTTGTAATTATGTTTTCATATAAAAATTTGGCAACATCTTTTAGACTACAGCTTGGAGTAGCAATAGCTTCCACCCATTTAGTGAATAATCTATCATAGGAATAATATATCAGGCATTACTACACTTAATTATAGGAGTTATAAGTCCAATGAAGTCAATTACCCACTATTTAAATGGTTGTCCTACAATCATGGGTATCAAATTTATTTCATTGTGCTTGTTTGGCTTACTTATTTATTGACATATATCATAGTGCTTAACAACTCTAGACACATTTTGAAATAATGTAGGCCACCAAAGACCACTTTATAATATTTTATTTGTAGTGTATTATAATAAATAATTACCCCATAAAATTCCTTGATGAGCCTCTTGAAGAAGTGCTGGTCACTCATGCTCTATATCTACCTTGTGTAGTACATCATATTTGCCAAAATTGTATAAAAATCCATTGATAAGGCTATACGGTATAACTTAGGTGACCATTTTATTTTTATCTTGCTCAGTGTAGTGTGTAGTAAAATTTCCTTGATCCAATAAATTTGAAATATATTCCTTGTTATCAATAACTTTATAAGTTCTAAATAAATGTGCATCTTGGGATTCATCTTCAAGTTCTTTTGGTTTCTTCTGATTGTGAAGTCTATTAAGGTGATTTGGTCCCATATTCTCTCATCCTAGATTAACATTAATCTATAATTGAAATTCCTCAAAGAGCATTAACCACCTTTATATAAGTCCTCCCATCATTGGATTATTAACTAGGTATTGCAATGCCTGGTGATCTGTGAAGAACTAAAATGATGTAGCCAATAAGTAATGCTAAAACTTTTATGGTGTGAACATCATGGCTAGTGATTCTCTCTATGGTCATGTAGTTCATTTTTACAATTGATAGTTTCTTACTAGCAACATATATCATGTGGTCCAACCCACCTTCTCTTGGATACACTAAAACAACTCCTACTGTAGTGTCAAAAGCATCCACATGTACATAGAATGTCTTCTTCTAGTTAGGAAACACTAAGATTGATGTTGTTACCAATATTTTATTTAACTCAATGAGTTTTGTTTGAAATTCTAGTTTTAATTCAAATTTGGTATCCTTGCACAATAATTTCTCTGTGGATGTAGCTATAGCTATGTACCCTTTGATAAACTTCTTATAATATCTTGCATGACCAAGGAATGTGTGCACTTCAACTAAGTTAGTGGGAGGTGTAATCCCTACTATAATAAAAATTTTAGTTAGGTCAACCAAAATACCATCACTACATATAAAATATCCCAACAAGATATTGAAAGGTTCAAAGAATAGACACTTATTTAAATTCAAAGTGATGCATAAAGCATGATATTACTCTAGCATCAATCTTGGTTTTGACAAGTGATATTTAATTAGAGAGAAGACAACCCAATCATCCAAATATAATTCCAAGAAATCATGAATGAAATATTTGAATGAGTTAACCCCAACTCTAGAAAATACAACATGTGCATTCTTTAAACCATAAGGCATTACCTTATATGTGAGTTATCCCCATTCAGTAGCGAAGGTGATCTTAGCAAGATCCTCCTTTGTAAATTATAATATGGTGATATCCACTGAATCCATCCATAAATGAATATAATTTATGACCTATAATGGATTCAAGGATATCATTTGTAAATGTAACTGGAAATGGATCATTAACATAAGAATCATTAAGTGCATGGTAGTCCCCACACACCTAACTTTCTCATATTATCTTAGGTTGAATAACCATGGGACTCACCCACTCTACCTTTTCAATTAGATAAATGATTTCAAATTCTTGCATTCAATTGAGTTTAGCCTTTACTTTGATTTTCATATTAGGATTGAGCCTATAATGTCACTTTTTGATAGGGCACACATACTATTTTAGTTCTATATAAATTTATCCTAAATATGGATTTACACCTTTTACCTCTAAGCATTTGCTTTGATACACATCTTGATAGTCCCTTATCATCTGTAAGGCCTCATAAATTTGCTCTTATCCATAATAAATTCCCATTGTTGTAAGCTTAGGAGCTAATTCTAACCCAATATTCCCTTATATATTTTGCAAGGGTTTTTGATATATCTTCCCTGGTCTACTAAGTATAACATCTTGTAGAATTCACTTGCCTTCAAGCTGTGAAATGTTGATTTTTCATAGTTTTAATTCTTCTACTTGATTTACACTTTGCACTAGTTTGGGTTCATCTTCATGTTGTGGCTCAAATAAACCTTATAGATTGAGATATTCATCATTATCAATATCAATTGATTCTATTAGATCATTGATTATTTCATTACATGGATGAATAAGTACTTGGTATTTTTGGTTGGCTTTGTAATTTCATAATTCAAGATCCAAGTCTCACGTAGCCTCTTGATGAGATGATGATTTAGCTACAGTTTCTAATTCTTTTGCTCATCCATGACATATGATTTTTTTAATTTTATTTAAGGAATTATGTACTAATGAATTATCATCTTCAAACATAAAGGTTTGAATGAAATATTATTGAAGTTTTGACTAATGTTTAGTTTTCATTCTACACTCTTGATGCATAGACCAAGCTATTGGTAGAGGTGATAGGTGCAACTAGATATGTGCACCCAATATCATAGTTCTACTCCTTGTGCATTCCATATATCCACACATTTATGGATGTGTAGTTCTAAACATTGACCTTCTTGGAAGAAAGACATTCTTATTTGACACTAAATAGTAGATGAAACCTTACATGCCAGACTTCACATTCTTCCTCCTACTATATTTCCAAGTTTATGTGTACTACCCACCATGTCTCAATAGTTCCTTTTAGTGCATAGATGAGTGGACTAAATTATTGATCCAACTATGATACATGGTGTTAAATCCTCAATATAAATGGATTGATATCCTCTATCTTAAATTATTGAGGTATCTAGAATTTTACAATGAACACCATTCACATAAATTTCAACTCATGATCTTTGTGATCCCATTTCAAGATGTGTGCATTTGAGTCACCACTTATGGATGATACAGATTCCCAAGGTAGAATACCTTTTGGGGTTGGTTCAATATAGTACATCATATGTTCACTATTATTATATAGGAAGTATATTTCAAATCTTATCAGAGAGCACACTGAAGGAGAAACACATTCTTTGATGTGAACCTACCTAATTAGAGACTTTATTATAATATGTTTAAATGCTAGTTTTTGTTCTTATTGCATAGTATGTGGTTTCTAATCTTGACACTCTATAGACTACACCCCATTTTACCTTTCATATATCCCCACTTTAAACTAACTATTGTCCCCATAGTCATAAGGAGACTCTGGCTCTTTTGGGATAATATATGGCTTTTAAGCAAACTTATTTAGGGGTATGCCCACTATTTTATCTTTTTAATGCACTTCTAACTAATTGTGCATAGTATTCATTATCATTTGGCCATCGTAATCCCACTTATTGCGTATTAAGGTAGGGAAATGAGTCTTTATTGTCTTTATGTCAATGACCTCAAATTCCCCTCATAGGCTTACCTCAACCACTTTAATTTTAACATATTCTAACTTTCCAATGGGTTCAGCTCTGCCATAATCCACCATACTCAACATTATTAGACTATAGCTCAGAATTGGTTAACCAATGGCTTCCCAAGTTGATCGGGGAATCATATTGACTATGATTCCAAGATCAAATACTACATTTAGAATTTCATACCCATCCAATTCAATATCCATTCATGAATCCACATCCCAAGGCTTCTTGGTCTTGACATACCAAACTACTTTATCGACCCTTGTTTGTCTTCATTACACACACTCTAGGAGATTATGTAGGAGATTAGTGATGGTTTGAGATATATCATCATTGCATAGTGTGTTGATTAGTTTCATCAGATCTATTAAAGTAGTCACAACACCCTCTTACCTCATAATAATAATAATTTTCCCATACATTTGAGCATCAATAGCTTTGTTATCATCCTTAGAAACTAGTTTATGTTGTATTTCCCATAATATATGTGCAACTTGATATATTAAATTATTTTCTGTAGTAGGATCAAGATATTTATCTTGCTAAAATTTTCTAATTTCATGATCTTGAGGCATTTCTAAAGGTGGTAATCCTTGTTCAGCTCTATGTTACCTTGTGGTAGCTTACACAGATGCATTTTCCTTTGGATTAACATTGATCATATTTACATTACACACTGACTTCTCCTTTCTTTATTTATCCAAAACTAGGAAATCTTCTATTTTATGTTGACCTTTGACCTTAAAGTATACATAATGGACTTATCTCTGAGGGTTGGTGGGGTAGTTTCTCACATAATTATTATATATGCCACATAGATATCATTACATAGGGTTCAAGCTTATTGATTATCATTGTTGTGACCTCCTTGATATCCTCTAGATATCCTCCATTATATCCCCCTCTATATCCACCTCTATTTTGTTATTATTCCCACCCTTGTGATTATTGTCTAGCATATCCTCTTTGTTGATTCATTTTTTCATCATATCCCCCTTATTAGTGTTGAGGGGAACTTAGAGTCTAGTTTTCCTAATGTTGCTGAAGATTTGTATTATTTTAGGGTTGTGCATATTGAATAAAATATTGGTATGAGGGAGATGACATATTATTCCAGCTTGCTAGGCCCTATGGCTAATACTATGATGATAGAGGAGTTTGTTATTTAGGTGATTAAGGAATCCATCCTAGACTACCTTGAGTCATATTTATCATCTCCATGTCTGGTCCTAGAATTTTTTTCTTCATAGTTGGTATTTGTTGAGTCAAAACTACAAAGACGTTCTTCATTATATCTTATTTTAATTATTGTAGAGCTCAAAAACTTATCTCACCATGATTTGTTGATTTTCAAAAATTATAGTACATGTGATATTTTTGGACATATTGCTGAAGAATATGGAACTTAGATGTAGGATGTCCATATACCCTATAAACTTCACAAAATTTTATTTTAATTTTTGTATAGTCATTTCTATTATGTCCTTATCAACCACATTCTATGCACCATAATCCTAACTTAGGCTTATCATTTTCATGCATATCCTCCATCTTCCTTATAAAAGCATCTAACTTAGGTTCTACTTTCAATCATGCTAATGAAATATCTGCATAATCTTCTACGTCCTCTACCCATATGGTAATAGATTGAGCATCCACCTTGGTGGAGAATTAGGATTGGACAATAACAAACCTTATTCATAGTCATAAACCCTCTACGAACCAAGCAACCTTATCATTGTCTTCTAAAATAAAATAAATTTTATTTATCACATTAAAAAACCTACGATCATATTCTCCATCTATTTCTATGTATTTTTTCTAAATTTCCTTTAGGTCTTGAATAATTTGACTAAAACAGTTTTTACCTTAAATTATGCTACTATAAAATATTTAACTTATGTGAGCTTGAAATCATTTATTTTTTTTCGAAAATGAACTCCAAGTCATGTCCTATCAAATCCCTTATGAGTTCATACTTATTCACGTCATCTGATGTTACCCCTTTTACAATCCATTTCATTTTGCATGTTACCAAGTATTGTTCAGGGTTTGTAGACCCATAATATAAAATTAAAGGCACAAACATACCTAAATTAAGTACCATATATGGTAATCTAGTAGTTATTAATATATATGACTAAATACTAACAATTGTGACTAGTGGTAAATGTGCACTTGTTATTGAGATATTAGGTGACTACATAGTGTTTATTATGACTACAAGATGTGCACTAATATTTTAAAGAGTAAAAAATAAATCTTACTTCTTTTAATTTATTCATTTCTAATTCCTACTTGGCTTTTGTACTATACTTTCCAAACTTATTAGTAAAAGAATCAAACCAACTTGAATCTGCTTCTCTTTCTATACTTTTTCTTCCTTCAATGAATAAAGTGGGCTTGGGGGATGTTTACCCTTGAAATGAATGAATTTTATCTCTAAATTATTCTAACATTAAATTTGAAATATGATATTAGTACCTTCAAATTTAATGTTTTTATAAGAACTTTCCTTCCCAATTCCAGATATAAACCCTTCCCTTAACTATGATCTACCTATACTTCCTAACTGTTCTACATCTACATCACTACTTCCAACATCTTCTTACTCATTAGGCCCTTTTTCATATTTCACATACCCTTTTCTTCTAGTAATTTCCACATCTTATCTCAACAACCTCTCTTCTCTACAATATTTTTATTACATTTATCCATCTCTAGCACTTTCTTCTCTACTCCTAGTCCTATTCATAGCTACTTCTAGGTCTTTTGTATTATTCCACCTTTTTTTCTATCATAGTTCATTTTATAGTTATATAATTTTATTCTCACTCTAAGTCTTTTCACCTTCCATTTTATGAGATCAAGTTCAATTTCCTTTTACTTATCTCTTTGTCATTCAATTCCTCTCGCATCCCCATGGTGCCCGAAGTGGCCACTCCATGTTGGTTGGACTAGGCACCATAGCCTTTTACACAACCAAAATATTTATCAATAAAGGTAGTCATTGCAAAAATTTCCCTCTAATTTTATAGATAAATCAATCTTGTACCTTATCAAAAGCTACATATCCTTGTACTATGATTTTGGTAATATAGTCATCAATTGTAGCCTTCATCCAATAATATACTATTTAGGACCAATTGGTGTCTAGGTTATGTAGCCTTCATAATTTTTCCTTGGTCTAGACTATAAATTCTATTCTCTTTAGAATAAGGCAATAGTTTAATAATCTATCTATCCACACAAATAACCATCGAGGCAACTCACACTAGAAAATTTCATAAATTTTTCCATAGATGTGCACTTGGATGATCCTCTCTACAATTTTTATGACTCTTCATGCTTCTTCTACAAAGTTATATATTCTCTCATCTAACCATATTTATATGTCTTTCTACCTTGGCAATCATCTCAACATATTTCATCAAAATGGGTTCCATGCTCACTTCACCATTATTAGTATAGGTTCTTGGAAATACTCCAAGACATGCTAATTATAGGGATAACTTACACCAATGAGATTAAAATAAAACACATAATATAATACAATATTACATACCATCTACATTATATAAATATGCACCTAAAGAGAAATAATAACTCAACTACTATTAAAAGGTGAAACATAACTTGTATAACATTTAATAAATAGATTAAAGTAGAATAGAGTACTCACTGCGCATTAACCATATATACAATAAGATTAGGAAAAACCATATCATAATGATTATATTAATATCTATCAACACATCAGAACCATATTCTACTATAACAAATTGATATTCATATCCTTTTACAACCCACTGTCTCTTCACATTATAGCCTTTTGAGATACAAAAGGAAAGACACTTCATATTCTTCTATTGCCCAATTAGGCTTACAAGGATGAATACATACAAAATTTATACAAGAGACAAAATCATATACTTCACACATGTGTCCTATTATACTTTTCAATTTTACCATGATCCATTTTATGTCCAGCATCTACCTACTTTGAAGTTACTACATTGTGCTATTTAATGCCATCTACCATAGTATTCCATCATCACTTCATAATAGTTTATAAGGATCCATTACTAGACTTAAATTACACTATTTTATCCCCCATGGTCTCTACTATGATTTTTGGGTCTAGGAAGTTACGTGTTTTGGTCCTATTTTATTGTTTAGTACACATGGATATAGTTTTTGGTGGCTCACACCTATCTTGATAGTAGTTCAGTTTGGGTGCACACATAAGTTATTGGTTTGGATTGCACACACCATCTTGAGCTAGTGGAAATGTTTTGTCTTCACCTATAACATGATTGCAAAATTTATTCTTTAGAGAATTAGCCTATTTTTTGGGGTCAACATCTCAAATACTTCAAGCTTAAAGCTCATTTATTCTCTATTATAAATAATAAATTAATATATTATTATTTTCTTATCAATTGATGCAAAAGATACAATAAATAATTTATATAGGTAAAATAAAAAAATATATGTATAGATAAAAAATACTAAAATCAAAAGATAAACATCCACACATAATCATCTTATTACTTGCACCCTTCCAAATAATGACTCTTCCAACTTGTCATATCCACAATCCTCATCTGATATTCATGGTGTAACAATGGATTGGTTTACCTTGGAAAGTTACTCTATAGAAAATAAATAGTGATAAATAAAATACTCCTCAACCACAAAATTTATTAATAAGTTCTTTCAATGTTTCCATTTAATTTTCTAGGAAAAACATTTGCTTTATGATTACAACCCCAAATAGTTCTACATCATCCACTAGATGGATTATAATATACACCATTATGATCATGTAAATTATGGGTATCTATTTTAAAAATAGAGGAAAACACATTCAATTATTATTTTTCACCATGATATTATCTTGCCTTCATATATTTCCTTTAAAGAGAGTCCCTATGAAAAACCAAAGAAGACTATTTATAGTAAATTTTTAAATCAAAATATTTTTATAACATTAATGATTTAAAAATACATCATAAAGTGTGATAGTTGATAGATATATTTTTTTAATTATTTGGTGAGGAAATCCCACCCTTAAAGTAACAAGGAAAATATATTATTAAAGAGATAAAATACTGTCAATATTTATGTATATATGCCAATATAATTCATAACCCATAATTTTTTAAAACCTAATAATTAAATTAGATTAAGCACTAACCTGTATAAATATAACATGTTGTGTCAATATTTATTTTTGAGGAATTTTATACTCATGAATGCCTTTCAAAGAGATAAACCATAGTTTTTTTATGTCAATAGTGGAAGAGTTCTATAGAGTTGGTAATATTCTCAAGGAGCTTAATAACACCTTTCTTATTCTTTTACCCAAGAAATTAGGATCCAATCTATTGAAAAACTTCAAGATGATAAGTTTTTGTAACATAGTGTACAATATTTGTGCCAAAACATTGGTCCTTAGGCTGTACTCTTTAAAACCCAAAATTATATTAGAGTAGCAAAGAACTTTTGTCTTTAGGAGGAATATCACTAATGGGATTATCCTAGCTCATAAATTAATTCAATCCATTGAACACTCTTAAAGAGTGAGAATGTTTCTTAAACATGACCTAAATAAGGCTTATGATATATTTTCATGGCAATTTTTTGGGTAAAATCCTTAACAAGGTGGGATTGAATCAAAAAATTATCAACATTACTAGTGAATGCATCTCTTCATCCAAATTCTTGGTGATGGTTAATGGGTACCATAAAGGTTTTTATATTAATTGAAAAAGGTCTCAGTAAAGGTGATTCCCTCTCTCTTTACCTCTTTATTATCCTAGTAGAAGCTATATATAAGGGAAAGTGAAGCTGATCTATAAATCAATCCTAGCTCAGAGAAGATAAATCAAACTAACCCTTTTGCTTGTTGGTATATTTAGACAATTAGAATCATGACCAATATACATCTGATAAACCTAATCAAAGGATATCTTACCACCTAATATCACTATAGAGGGATCCAAAGACTCTAGTTGAGAAATACCAATCAATAACCCTATATAGGTCCTATGGTTTCTAACAAAGTAAAGTATATCTAATCTAGTGCTCACCAAAGCTTATGGCACAAATAAGGGATAATAAACATAAAAGTAAAAATTTAAAGAAGAACACTACTTAAGTTAATATATAGGTAATCCTAATTATGGAGAGATAAATACATTTGTAAGCCAATACATGTAAATCTATTTACTAATAAAAGAGGAGTGAGAGTTAGGAATACTTACCTTGAAGAGGAACTCATCAAGCCTAAATATATCCCTTGGAAAATGGTGATTTTCAAGAGGTTTTTGTGGTTCATAAGGATAATAAATATAGGTTAGATCTAGGATACAAGACTTATCTTATGCATCCAAAATATTTTTACCACAAGACAAGATTCTTCTATTCAAAAGAAGTTTGAAACCTTAATAAATGAATCCTCATGTAGAATGGTGGATAAAAAGATAAAGATACATAAATTAAATTATTCTATCTATCTTTAATTGAAAATGGGGTAAAGGATGTGTATATATAGACAAATCTAACTCTAATCTCTTCAGGGATTTTAATCAACATAGTTGACCTAGTCAATTTAGTTGTTTAAGAAATAAAGCAGTTAGGTCTTAGATTAATTTGGCTAGGTTGAATTAGTACTATAATGTGCTCAATTAAAAAAATAGGGTCAACCCATTTGACTATGTTTGGAGGATAAAAAAGAGGTTTTGTCTTAGGTAAGGTCTATTTGAGATGGTGAATTACTTGGATGAGTGTGTAAGGGATTGTCAAAGCTTAGATAAACATATAGGATGGACTTGTGTTAGTTTTAAGTGGTAGTATAAGGAACAATATTCTTGTGAAGTACCAATGGTATACCCACCCATTTCTTAGTGCACCCTTTAAGGTGTGCACTCAGAGAGATCAAGACTTGACATGTTCCTATAAGATAGAAAACATCAATAATTGATAAAGTTTAAAAATGTTGTGTATACATATGACACATGTAAAGCTCATCACATATCACATAGTTGTAACATGGGATGATGCTTCTAAAAAAGAACATAGTAACACACAATGTTGAGTTAAGTAAAAACTACACTAAGAAGTGAATAATATAAATGAAAGGACATAATTGAAAAATACATACCTTTACTTACCATAGTGTTATAAATTAGAATTGAAGTGAGAGAAGTGTAGAGGTTTCCAATGTAGGGAACATTAGGTGAACCTATAAAATAAGTGAAAATTTGAAGTTTTTACAAAATATAATTGTAATAAATGGAGAAATTCTCTATGATGTCAAGGTTTTAGAACACATTTTGGTTCATAAAAAGAGCTAGTAGAAACAAAGTTATGAGTGAAAAATGGAATTTGGTGGTAAATAATTTGGAATAGTAAATATAAATAAGGTGAAAATTAATTCATTTGTAAATTTTACTATTATGAGAAAATAGAGATCTAAGTGACCTAGTTAAGCACAGATAGCAACTATGGTGAGGAGAGATAAATATGGTGTAGAGGATGCCTAATGGACGTAAATAGTGTAGCTTAGGTAGGTGGTGCATTAATTTCAATATATTTGGTAGATTTTATTGAAATAAATATAGGTATAAAAAATAGTTGTTAGTTGAAATGTAGGTAGTGAAAATTTCCCTAAGAATTTTTTAGGTAAACTAGGAACAAAGCGAGAAAATGGGGAGGAAAGAGTCAGACTAATAAATACCTAAGGCATTTATGGTAAATGGTTGAAAATTCAACACTAATTTCAAATAGAGTCAGCCCTATTGACTTATTTGAAAAAGGTGAGAGGTAATAAAGTGGTTGACTATGTTGCATAAGATTAACATAGTATTATTGGGGGTGGTTGACTACATAGTAGAGGACTGACTCAGTTAGAAAAATGGATAGGGGTAAAGTATTGCATTTTAGCCAATGCAATATGTAGTAGGGGGCTGATATAGTTTTTAAAATGGGGATGAATGCATAGAAGAGGGCTGATCTAGTATGCAAAATATGGTAAAGGGTTTATTTAGTATAAAATGATTGACTGTATTTGCAAGAATGGGCTAACTATGTAGTAGATGACTGACATAGTTGTTAAAGAGGGGTGATGGGGATGATTTAGTATCAAAAGGGATGACTATGTAGGAAAGGGTGAAAAATAGAAAAATAATAAGAATAAGTTGATGAAGTAGTTAATTTTTATCATTTTAAGAATGTATTTTATCATTTTTATATTAAGATCTAATACACTCTATGTTGTTTAACATTTTTTAGAGATGATAAAGATTTTGGTGCTTGGTAGATGCATCTTGGCTACCAAATTTACTAGAGTGACTATTAGATGAGGATTGAGAATGGATAGCTTCCATGGGGTTTAGATCATTATGGAGATGCGTAGGATCCCTCTCAGTGTTGATCTAGTTGTTATGTTCCTAGGAGCATGAGAGTGACTAACCAAGACTTTCTAATGGGAGGTGGATGGGGATAACATAGTGTTTATAATTGTATTTTAATTGATGTCAAATAGGATGTATAGAAGCCATTCTTAATGATCTGATGAGGTGTTGTTTATCATTGTTGAGAGAGAAAGATGTTTGATCTTAGAAAGTCTTAAAACCCTGTCAAGGAGTAGAGTTTGTCATAGGGTTTTGATTGATATTTTCAAGGATGATACCTTTATAAAATTCATAGGAATTTGGTTGATCATGTTGACATTATGAGGGAACATTCACAGGGCCTTTAATTCATCCGTATATACACAGGTCCTTCATTCAAAGGCTACACCCAAAGCACTCCAAAATCCTGTTTACCCCTATCTAGGTCTCATGACCATTTTTCAAGGTGAATGATCTCATGTAAGCATGAATAGAACTTAATCAAGATAAGATACAATTTCTCACAAATTTTGAGGTCATGTTTTGAAATAAAAGTGCATGAATTACTATTTTAGGCCTTCTCAAGCTCACAAAATGAGGTACTCAAACTTGAGAAGCACTTTCAGGCATTTATTGGCATGTAAATACATTAAATGGTGCCCTAAGTCTTTTATGGGAGATGGAAAAGGGTCATAGATAAAATATATGTTCATTAGTTTTGAATTTTGTTGGTAGTTCGCTATGAACAATCACTAACACCGCAAATTGTCATAAACCTCCCTAAAGCAATAATAAAGAATAGATGAGAAAGATTTGCTTAAAAAAAATAGAATGGATTAAATTGATAAAAATACCTATTAAAATAGGTATATGACTCTCTTAAGTACCTCATGGTGGTAATAGATTTTTAGAAGAGAGAGAAGACCATATAGAAAAGGGCTTATTTATTAGAGTTTTGAAGTTTTTCTCAGAAATTGGATTGATCAAGGAATGAAAATAGATTAGATATGATGATATATACTTTAGTCATATGTACATGATGTTTTATAATTCAATTCTATCCATATAATTTTTAAAAAAGTTCATTCAAGTTAGCTATTCATAGGCATATTTGAGCATAAGGAATGGAGTCAAGAAATTGGTCTACAAGACTAATATTGGTCATTAAGTCATATTATTATATGTGATTGAGGATGAATTTAGGGTTATATATTTATTTTAAAAATAATTTTTATGCCTTTATTACATGACATGAAGGTGATAAATCATGAGATATATTAGACGGTTAGTGAGTGTTCACAAGCCTAATATTACAATGAACTACAACGAGTGTTTTCATGAAGTGGTTGGATCTAAAATGTATTGTATAGATTAAAGGATGTTAGATGGGGTATATTTTAATTGTATTTGAAAATATATTTTTTTCTATGGAGGTGAAAGGTATTCTAATCATTTATGGTATACACGTTACTAAACAGACCTAATACAATTAGGTTTCCATGAGTCCTAATGGATAAATAAGGATATAAGGTGATGTGGCCCACCAATATGTGATTGAAATATGGATGAAAAATATCTGAATAAGGTATTAAATCTAATTTTATGACTAAGATTAAAGGAATAAGGTGAATGGCTAATTGTATTTTCATATGATCATTAGGCTTGTATATAAGCAAATTGATATTTTTGATGTGTGAGTGAAATAGAAGATGTATGCATATGAAAATGTTGTGAAACATATTGTAAACCATTATAGGATAACATATACATATTCATGATAAGTTTATAATTTTTCTACATATGAATATCAGAGATACATGTGTGATCTAGGAATTTAACTCAAGAGAGGATGGTTAGTATGGGGTTAGTTTCAAAATGAAAATAAAATGAAAGAAACACACTAACTAGAATAAAATTTCTAGGCCTAGACACTAGGGAGAGCTTAGTTAAACAAAATTAATAAAACACAAAACTAAAATGCAAAAGAAACCTTCTTTTACCTTCCCTGGATGCTCCAAAATGCTTGTTGTAGTGGCTTGCTTGGCTTGTGCTCATGAAGTCTTCATCAAAGGAGGCTTGGATATCTCCTTGGCACCTTTGTCTTATCACTTGGCTTGGATTAGAATAAATTTGTCATGATAACACTTATTTAAATGGCTTTTGGAATCATTTATTCATTATAATTTTTCATTATCAAGATTTTTGAGAATGTCTAGAATCAAGCTAAACCATCCATCCTAAGATTGAGATGTGTGGTTGAGAATTAATTTAATTTTTGGAATCAATTTTATAATTATCCTCACCATGAAATTGGAAGAAGGTGAAATTAATAGGCATGGTTGGCATCATGAAAGGCATTGATGAGGCATGGAGAGCATGAATCCTAATATTTGTGGCATGTATGGCCTAGGGATGTCTTTCCAAGAAATGAGGTCAATCTGATGATGCAGATATTCAATATTCATTTCCAAAACAAATTATTCAACAAGTTTTCATAGAATTATTAATTAGGCTCTTATT
The DNA here is from genome assembly GCA_037957365.1 of Torreya grandis. Classification (NCBI taxonomy): domain Eukaryota; kingdom Viridiplantae; phylum Streptophyta; class Pinopsida; order Cupressales; family Taxaceae; genus Torreya; species Torreya grandis. The sequence goes on along the minus strand of JARHVA010000930.1, from coordinate 1,628,112 downwards.
TAGGTTAACTATCTCTTAAGCATGTTTACGCACTTTGTGCACAAATTACTTAGATTGATTAGAATGCCTTGTTATTAGTCCAAAATTTGACTGCATTGGAATTGGAAGGCAATGTCAGATGAATTAGAACCATATTCCCATTTAGGATGTTACCAATAGAAAATAACAAAGGCATGTGTCTTGTGCAAGATATTTGATAGGAAAGAACAATCTAGAGCACCCAAGTGCAAAATTAACATTTTGACTTGAAATAATATAATCAAAGTTAGCTGAACCATAAATTTCATTGTCCCATTTAGGGATACCCTAGCCAAAATCAACACTTGAATATGCCAATTTCATAGCTTTTAATTTTCTTTAATGTTTTTAGGCCAAATTATGCTTTTTGGGTGGAAATTGGCCAAAACCCTTATTGGGGGTTATCAGTGGCCAGAATTAGGTGTCTATAGTTTTCCCATATTTAGGAAGATGTTAAAAAATGTAGGCAAAGAAATGTATTTTCAAATAATGAGAGATGACCTGTATGCCAAAAAGAAGATGATGGTTAAAGAACAAAGCTCTAAATGGTTTTGAGAAGCCTATGATGATGTCCCCTTGAGGGAGTGGCCATCATGTTATTTGATGGAAGGTCCCTCAAAAATAAACAAGAAGAAGGTGGAATTAACATGTGGTTGAGATTAATCCAAATTAAAAAAATGCTTGCATGCATTGATGTAAAAATAATACTAATTTTCCCAAAGGTAGTTATAACTAGGAATAAAATTCAAAATAATGATTTGCCCATAGGTGATTATAATCATTAAGTAGACCTAGATTGGCTAAAAATGATGGTGCCCCAGTTAGGGATGATTAAAAAACACAACTCAAGGATATAACTTGGAATATAGATTAAAGGTGAGTGGGTGAAAAGTGATGAAAGAGAAGGATATAAGAATAAGATTGATCATTATAAATGATTTAGTTGTACCTACCAATGAGGAGATACTCATCCTTATTAGTAACAATAAAACTAGAATGGCCAATGGGTTAATTTGATTAAGGGTGGGATAGAAGGATTTGCCAAGGTGTCAAGGAGAAACTTATACAGCTCCATTGATTGTAGACCTTTTTAAAGCTAATTTTTACTATAGAATGTGATGGTAGGCATCATGATAGAACACCATGAATACTTGGACAAAAAATGCATAAGGACTGACTCCCAATCTAATAAACACACGATAAAAATTCACCAATGATAAAAACCATGATGATAATGTTAATGGATGAATATGGATGGACTCAAGAATAATGTGTTCAAGGAATAACCCAATGAACATATATAGACTGGGTCAAGGCAACAATGTTATAAACAAATAAATAGGCAAGTGAACAAAATAAATAAACAAATAAATAGAGAGCCTAAAAATAAAAGCAAAAGAAATCATCCTAAGAATGATAATGCCCTAATATGGTGGATTGAGAATAATTAACTATGCTTAGATAGGTAAATATTTTTGGATTTTAAAATATTATGAATGCTTTTAGAATTTTGAGGTATCTTAACTTGTTAGAGATTGACAAGATACCTACCAATAAAATGGTAAGAGTGTTTGGATTAGGTTACTCACAAAATGGTGAGAGCATATGGAAAAGGGGATTGAGGTGACCTCAACATGAATTGAGCATGATCTACATAGTCCTAGAAATACCTCAATTCATATTAATTCCATCCACACAAAAGGTAGGGAAAAACCAACTAGGTCCCAACAAGTTCTCAAATCCAACAAATGGCCAATCAAATGAAAATAGTGATGGTAAGGTGATGTGATAATGCATGATAAATAAATGTTACCCCTAGTTTTCCCATAGGCAGTTATAACTAGGATATAATGGCATAGGTCAATGATACTAATTTGCCCATAGGTAGTTATAATTAGTAGCAAAATTGGTGAAACACTGATTTGCCCATAGCCAATTATAATCAAGCTCACATAAACAAACTTGATAGGATGAAAGATGGAAGATACCTTGCCAGATCAACTATCACACTACTTTCAGAGATTTTCATTGAAACATGGATTGGATTTATTGTTTAAAATTGATTGGAATCCCCCCAAAAGGTGTGGAAAGAACCAAAGTAACCAAGATCAAAACAAGATTGGGTAGGATGAGTAAAATCATGCTTTGGTCTAGATAGGAATATAATGATAGGATGTATAAAATGGTAAGAGGGTTTATCCTCAAGTGATGGGGTGAATGGTAGGATACGTGACAATGGAAAATGGATATGTAACAATGGAAATGGCATGGAAATGTGAAATGGTATGGTACATGTTTTTGGCTTGGGTGTGGTTTTTGATTTTTTTGTTCTTGTCGATGGAGAGATGCATGTCCTAATCAACAAATGATACAAATATAATACTTGATCATGTTAATTGCTATCCTAGACCTCATCTAAATAGATACTCTATCAAAAATGACCTATATATTTGGTTGTCAAGAATGATTTTGTGATCTTTGTTGGTCATTGATATTTATTCCTTCAAACATTGAGATAGGGTATCTTTGTAGCCTCTACAAAGGAAAGTGTGGTCATGGATGTAAACAAGGACAAATAATGGATGGTAGGTTTGATTTTGAAATGGAATGGAAAATGATAATGTAAAGGGTAATGGTGGGGAAACAAATGAAGATAAAGACTTTTAGTCACACATAATGTTGTTGATGATGGATTCAACATAACTTTGGTTGTGGTGGGCTCAATGACTTGTTCTCTCGATAGGACCACTAGATTTTTTTTTGTTTGATCTTGAGAGTAGTTACCATCTAATTAGGCTATAGAGAGGATGCTATTTTGATTTGATCTTTGATTTTATATTCATCAAGTAGTGAAAAACTTTTGTGCCCAATTATTGGTGCCTCAAAGAAGATTTCACCAATGAAGTTATCTTGATTGTCCCATAGCACCTCCAAGAAGGTTTCAGTAATGAACATTGGATTATGACTTTGATTTTATTCTAGTGATTCTAAAAAAGTTTCAGTTGAAGATGCTAAGTTTTGACTTTGATTGTCCCCTAGTTTCTCTGAAAAGGTTTCACTAGGAGAGTGCTCTTCTACTACATGAATGTGGTCTTGGCCTCCTTACTCTTCTTCAACTGCTATGTCACCATGGATGTAATATAACAAAGTGTGATTTTTTTGATCCCAATCGACACTTATGAGAGATGGAATGTCAATGATATAGCTATTTTGGTTAATGATAATGGCTTATGGAATAATAATGGAATGGGGAAAGGTTGCATAATCCTCATAGAAGATACTAGGATGACTCATGTCTAAGCTAAAGTACTCATCCTCAAAAACTAAGAAGGATCACATATGTATTCAAATTGATTTGTGAGGAATGCATAACCAATGTTTAAATAGCCATGAACATATTCTTCTTCTAAATCTAATTCTAACTCAAGGGACTCTAAATTTGATGTTGAGACTAATGTTGATTTAGATTTTGATGGTAGATGCAATGTTGGTTCAAGAATAAAACCTGACTCTAACTTTGAATCTTCATCTGACGGGTACTCTATTACAATTATGTCTTGTTGAATATTTGGTTTTGGACAAATAATGGCCTGTGATGGCATAATGAGCTCCACAAAAACTAGTTTTTTAAAGTGGGACTCCTATAGGATGGGAAAAAGGTCAAGAGATAACTCCTCAGAGATTGGCTTATCAATAGGAGGCTCTTGAAAAATAGGCACATAGTCAAGGTAATGATTTTCCCAAAGGAAATTATAATCATTAAGAAGTGACTTAGAAAAGACTAGCTCATTAGTGTGAGACTCCTTGACAACTAGTATAGGATCAATAGGTGAGTCATCATAGGTTGACTTATCGCAAATGGTTGATTCAATAGAAAAATCTCAAATTGGTTGGTTCTCTTGGCCTTGGTTTCTAATGAGTTGGAAAATACTGGTTGTGAACATATTTGGTCTTCAAATTATTGGATGGGTTGAGGTTTGGATGGGATTGGTACTGGATGAGGAATGATTTGTGGTTAGATAATGGTAGGGCATTGTGGAGTATGATTGCTCACACAAGCCAAAGGACTAGTTCTTGGTATGATGAAGGGGTATTGTGGTCCTAGAATAGAAATGGTATGATGTGGTGTAGCCTGATTACTCACATAAGCCAAAGCATCCAAGTCTTCCTCATAAACCATATCATCCCAGTTATGAATTGGCTCATAAGCTAGTTCTTGACTATGTTCCATGTACTAATTATTGAAAAGAGGGCGTGGATTCATATCCCAAAAAACATTATCTATAGTTAGGTCTTCAAAGTCCTCCTCACAAGCCTCTTCATGCCAATCAGGGTCTTGATTTGGATTTTGTGGATTTTGACTATGTTCCCCATATGGAGTATTGTAGGGAGAATAATAAAATTCCTTAGAAAATCTTCCTCTATAGGGGTTCCTAGTGGGATTTTGTGTGACCATTCTATCATAAATTGGATTGTACATGACTCCACCATAAGTGTAGCTAGAAATATCCACATAAATGATGAAAGCTCTGAAACAAAAAGGATTAAATTTTTACAAACTCTATAAAACTATTTCCAAAAGGATAAATGGTTCAAACTTGGTCTAACTTAGTCAAAGGAGTAGAGATATATCTCTAATATGGTCTAAAAGTGGAGTTGTATCTCTAAAATGATTCATGCTAAGACTAGGCATACAATAGTCTAACATTAAATGTCAAATGTCATATGCACAAAAGGTCAAGCATCTAAATAAAAATTAGCATGGCAAAGGTCTAAGTCAAAGTGTTCCAAACAAGGTCTAAACTAGGAAAGGGAAAAGTTGAGTTGTTAGGTATTTTGTCCAAATGTGGAGTCAAAATCTAGGGTCAAACAAATAGGCATATGCTAGGACTCTTGGCCAAATGGCATCAAAATATAGATGTTTAAATAGATGAAAGTTTTAATCTAACATATTTTGAACACTTCTAACAAACACTAGGCATTTGATTTTTGGTCATGAACTTGATCAACTAGGTATAAGGTATGAAACAAAAGGCACTTTTAGAGAGTTTATTTTCTCATAAATAATGGTATAAAACTTGGTTATTTTGACAAACAAGCTAGACAAAAGTGAATGGTATAATTGTGCTTTAGATAAAGGCTTACAAAAGTACACTTGAATTGGTCTGAAAATGTAGGAACAAATTTGAATTCTATGCAAGAGGGTCTATGAAACAATATTTAAAATTTTTTGAGCAACGTAACGACACTACACTACCTAAAAGGTGTGACAAAAAAGTTTGTTTCAAAAAATATCTAAAGTAGAGACATTTTCCCATAATTTTGATAGCATAACACTACTTTTCTTGACTGAAAATGTTGTGGTGCATAGACTCAAAGTGCAATTTTGTAGCAAGAAATGGCTTAAGTATATCAATTGATGAAAATGATTATGAGTCTTGAATGGCCTTTAACCCAAATTGGAAATTAAACATAAATTCTCTCAATTTTAGTGAAAATGGAAAACCCACTTAACACATCAACCCTATGGACTTATAAAGGTGAAATTCTAAATCTAGATTATAAGTAAAGGACTTAAAACAACTTTGGTAAAGGTCTAGACTCAATTGGGTAGTATAATTACACCAAAGGAGGTGATATGACTCTTAAGCTTTTGATGAACTTTGAACAAGCCAAATTGATGATCGTATGTAGGCAATATAACACCTCTTTATTCAAAGGAAAATTAGGATTATGTGTTTGGTTTGAATTATTTGTTTACACCAAGTTTTGACTTTAAACAAGACTTTAATCTAGGACAAGACCAACTAATTAAGCACTCTTAGATCCTAAACTAACAAGGTTGCTTGGTATTTTTGGAATCCATCAATATACATCATTTGAGAGGATTTTGAGTGTTCATCCAAAAGTAAATACACATTATATAGTAGGGTTTTTACACCCCCCCCTTTTCTCAAATGATAGTACTATGATATGGACCTTGAGGTGCACCTTACACTAAAAATACTTCCATGGCAAGTGGGGATTTGTCTAAGATCTAGCAAGTTTCTAAATGTTCTATGGGAATCAATTAAAAAATGATTTTCATGACAAATAACATAAAATAAAAGCATGGATTTTGGGTCTGTATCACTTGGATTGTTGCAAAAAGGTCTAGTCATTTTTATAACCACTACATCTTGATGTTTGCTCAGTGTATTGTGATGCCCAAAGTGCCACTACATCCTATGTGTAACTCTAATTGGGAGCCAAATGAATTTAATGTTGAGAGGTGAAATCCCAGGTTAAGGCTTCCCTAAAGAAATCACAAGAGGTGATGAAGTCCCCCTCGTAAGCCAAATTTGCATAAAAATAAAGAAATTATAAAATAGAAAGACTTTAAGGTCATTTTCAAGGTCACCCAAAATTTGATGAGTTTTTTGGGAGTGTTTTAGACAAATTTATTTCTAAGCCTTGGACTAGGCTACTTGCAATAGGAATGGTGCTTTTGATTCCAAGGGTTTCCTAAAAGGGATAAATGAAATAGCATACACACAACATATCTTTTTTTCCAAACAAAAATTTAATCCAAACAATTAAGTAAACACAAAAAGCTTTGAAAAGGTGAGTTCATTTTTAAGCCCAAATGGAAAATGAGGTTGTGTTCATTTGACCCCTTGGTCTTAGTTGCAAACTTTGAAAACATTTACCATAAACATCTATTTTTTTAATTAAACACTAAAACAAGGTTCCTAATTGATTGTTAATCATGTAAAAGGTGATATAAACATGTTTTTAGAAAATGCCAAGCTTAGTCTTGCAACAAAAATGTTAGCATGTCCTTTAGATTTGAATCTCTTTTAGTTTTGAATTAATGAACTTTAATAAAAGAGCTCTCAAGTCTATGTTTTAAGAAAAACATAGTGACTGACGTCAGTTATATAACCAATAGTGGTTACATTTTCTAACCGATATCGGTCATACCAATGTGATCGATGATAAGTATCTAATTGATGTTAATTTTACTAATCGACATCGATTAATCTATCCAACCAATGTTGGTATTACTAGCTGATGTTGGTTATTGTGTAAACTTATAGCAAACAAAAAATGGCAAAATAAAGTTATAAAATTAATTTGTAAGAGTTTTAATGGTCTAAATGAACATTTTAAATCTACAAAATGATCTTCTTCATGTGTGGGATGCATCTAGTCCCACCAGACATTCCATTATGTGATCTAGGAATTTGACTCAAGAGAGGATGGTTAGTATGGGGTTAGTTTCAAAATGAAAACAAAAAGAAAGAAACAAACTAACTAGCATAAAATATCTAGGCCTAGACACTAAGGAGAGATTATTTAACAAAAATTAATAAAACACATATCTAAAATGCAAAAGAAACCTTCTTTTACCTTCCCTGGATGCTCCAAAATGCTTGTTGTAGTGGCTTGCTTAGCTTGTGCTCATGAAGTATTCATCAAAGGAGGCTTGAATATCTCCTCTTCTCCTTGGCACCTTTGGCTTGTCACTTGGCTTGGATTGGAATCAATTTGGCATGGTAACACTAATTTTGATGTCTTTTGTAATCATTTGTTCATTATAACTTTGCATTATCAAGACTTAGAAAACATGTGGTGAGGCCTCCTATTTACAAATTTTTTAGAATGTCTAGAATCAAGTTGAACCATCCATCATAAGATTGAGATGTGTGGTTAAGAATTAATTCAATTTTTGGAATTAAGTTTATAATTATCCTCATCATGAAATTGTAAGAAGGGGAAATTAATAGGTATGGATGGAATCATGGAAGGCATTGATGAGGCATGGAGGGCATGAATCCTGATTTTTGTGGCATTTATGGCCTAGGGACGTCTTCCCAAGAAATGAGGTCACCTAATGATATAGTTATTCAATATTCATTTCCAAAACAAATTATTAAACAAGTTTCCATGGAATTATGAATTAGGCTCTAATTTTGGTTGATTAGCTCTTAATCATGTTTAAGCACTTTGTGCACAAATTACTCGGATTGATTAGAATGCCTTGTTATTGGTCCAAAATTTGACTACATAAGAATTAGAAGGCAATGTTAGATGCATTAGAACCATATTCCAATTTAGGATGTTATAAATATAAAATAACAAAGGCATGTGTCTTATTCAAGAGATTTGATAGGAAAGAACAATCTAGAGCACCCAAGTGTAAAATTGACATTTTGACTCAAAATTATCTGATCAAAGTTAGCTAGCCCATAAATTTCAATGCCCTATTTAGGGATACCCTGGCCAAAATCAATACTTGAATATGTCAATTTCATAACTTTTAATTTTCTTTAATGTTTTTAGGCAAAATTGTGCTTTTTGGGTGGAAATTGGCCAAAAGCCTGATTGGAGGTTATCAATGGCCAGAATTAGGTGTCTACAACATGACCTAATCATACTTTATGGTTAAATAAGTGAATAAGAGTGTGCATTGATATTAAAGAGTATAAAAGGAAGAAGTGATCATCATATATTGATTGAGAAACAAATTAATTATATCATTTTCATAAATCATAGTTGAATTATTTGGTGCTTAGACACAAAGGGATTTGTAGCTTCCTAGCAAGTGGGTGCTTGCTAGAATATTGGTCAAATGGGTACTTGATAGTTTGGTGTTGGTGCTCCAATTTGAGTTGGTGCTCAATATAATTTGATCTTTTGTAAAAATTTATAATACTTTAGTCTAATTTCATAGATCATAGAGATTTTTCTTCCCTTTAAGGGTTTCTTACTCATATTTTGTTATGTTCATTGTTTCATGTTTGTGTGATTGGTTCTTGATGCATTGATTGATCACTCCATTAATTTGATGGTTAATGAATGGTAATGTATAGTTGTGAAAGTTTTATAATGTCACTAACTCACCCCCCCACCCCTATTAGTGAATTATGTTTCTAATAATTGGTATCAAAGTTTGGTCATTTGAAGTAGACCTAACAACTTAAAGGAGATCTAAGAAACAAAAGTGTGTCTAGTCATCAAGTACAAGGAGATTTCTCAACCAATAAGGCCCCTCTCTTCAATGGGACTAACTATGAAATTTGGATCATTAAAATTAAGGCCTATATAGTTTCCTTAGGCTATCACATATGACAGTCAGTTGTTGATGGATTCACTCTAGATCCTACACTACCAATTGAAGTAGCAGACAAAAAGGTAAGTGAAAATAACTCTAATGAATGAATGCCATACTATGTGGTCTTTCAGAGGTAGAATTTATAAAGGTCATGTATTATGATTTAGCCAAATAAATTTGGAAAATTTTGAAAACCATTTATGAAGGAGTTACCAAAGTCAATTTGGCAAAATTATAGACCCACCTAAGGCAGTTTGAAAGTCTGAGAGTGAAGGAGGATGAAAACATTACATCTTATTTTTTAAGAGTAGATGAAGTGGTAAATATTATTAGAGGTCTAGGAATTTTTTTGGAAGAATAAACAATAGTATAAAAGGTATTAAGATACCTAACATCCATGTTTGATTTAAAAGTCTCTATTGTGGAGGAGATCAAAGATCTTAAAAAACTATATATGTATGAGTTTCATGGTATCTTGTCTACCTATGAAATGAGAATAAGTGATGGAATATCTTCCAAGAAGGAATTTGTATTCAAAGCGAAGAAAAAGTCACAAGGTAAAAAGGTCAAGGATGATTTTGATACAAACATTGATGTTGATAAGAGAGAATCCATGTTTGTTAAAAAACTAAGGAAAGGTTTTGGTCAGTATAAGGGAAAGTTGCCATTTAAGTGATTTAATTGTGGTAAGATTGGTCACTTTGCATCCAATTTCCCTAACAAGGATAATAATGAGCATGATGGAGAGAATGATAAACATCATGGTGAGGATAAGAATTTCTATAAGCTTAACAAGAGAAAAAGGAGCTTTATGAAGTATGAAGGCAAGAAAGGGTCATTCAATAATAAGAGAAGTTTTATACCAAAGAATATAATAATTACTCTAATGTAAGTGAGACAAGTATATCTGATAGTAATGATGATAGTACTGATCATGATAGCAATGAAATTATATGTATGGCCATATAAATAAATAATTAAGTTTATTCAATAGGGAAAAGTATTATGGAAGATGAATAATCAAACTAAGAAGAGGTTGAAGTGAACCTTAAGGCAGACTTGGTGAGTGCTCTAGAGGAGTTGAAGTTCCAAAGGAAGAATCAAAAACTGAGATCATTAGTTAAGGGTTATAAGGAACAAATAAATATATATGAATAAATAATAAGTAAAAACACCAATGACCATGAAGAGATCATTAAATAGTTGGGAACTCAGATTGAGATTATCACTACAAGTCTTGAGACCAAGGAGGAATAATGTACCAAGTTTAGAATAGAAATGGAGTCCTTGAAAGTAGAATTATATTGGATAATAATAAAATTAAAGGCATATCATAAATTTTAAAAGAGCATTGAAATTATCAATGATATTTTAAATAGTTATAAGTCTTTACATGATAAGATAGTTCTTGGGTTCAAATAAGACCAAAAGGAAAATAAGGAAAATCAAACCTCAAAGGACAATGAATAATCAAGAAGTGATGGTACTAACATAATGAATACCTATGCATAAACTCTCAAATCAAAGATCAAAATTAACCATCAACAAGTCAAGAAGAATATAAATCCTTCAAGAGACAAAGGTAGAGGTGCATCATTCAATAGTCATAAAAATACAATTCCTATCAGAGAGACAAGGTATGTGAATTCTTTTAATGGTTAATTTTTATCATGAAATCAATATGGATATAGAGCTATGGATTGTAGACATCATTCTAGAATAAATTCCTCATGGAGGAATAGTGTGAGTGCTCATTTCAATAGTAGAAGAAAAATTTTGTGTTGTAGTTGTGATCAAAGAGGATATATTGCAAGGGATTGTAAGATGTGGCATATGAGAAAGATCAATTAAGAAAAAAATGTATATATTCATACCACTAAGAAGTGGGTCAAGAAGTCAGGCCCTATGGATAAGGTGAAAGAGGAGAAGAATACCAAAGGAGAAGAATCTATGATAGCTCAGATTAGATTTCACATTCAAAATGAAGACATGAAGTGGTATATATATAGTGTTTCTCAAGCCACATGACAATATACAAGAGCAAGTTCACTTCATTGAAGAAGAGTTCTATAAGAACAATGAGATTTGGAGACAACACAACTGCCAATATTGCTGTCAAGGGTATCTTCATTTTGGACAATGGAAAGCCCAAGAAAGATAATATGCTATATATAGATGGCTTAAAACATAACTTGTTTAGTGTAAGTCAAATGTGCAACCAAGGACACACACTAACCTTTCATGATAAAGGGTGTGATATAAGGAGAGACAAATCAATAAGGTTGATTGCCAATGCTAAGAGGAATGAGAACAATCTGTATGTATTGAATGAGATCAATAAGGAGAGATGCTTTATGATCAAGGTGTATGAATTTTGGAAATGAGATAGAGGTTGGGCCACCTAAACTTTGATAATTTGGTCAATATCATCTCTAATAAGTTTGTGAAGAATATGCCTAAAATCACCAAACTAACAATTACACTTTACAAGGCATATCAACATGGTAAGCAAATGGAAGGAGGTTCAAGTAAAAGGAGTATTATAATACAAGGCATTTAGAGTTAATAAACACTAATATTTTTGGACTAAAATAATCCAAATCATTCAAGGAGATAGCTATTTCATGTTACTCATAGATGACTACATAAGAATGACCTAGGTAGCATTCTTGAAATAAAAGTTAGAAGCTCTTGATAAGTTCAAGTAATTTAAGGCTCTAGTTGAGAATGAAATGAATGTAAATATAAAATTCCTAATATATGATATAGGATAAGAGTTTTGTTCTAATGAATTTTATGATTTTTTTGAGGTTCATGGGATTAAGAGACAATTCTCAGTAGCTAGGACACTTCAACCGAATGGGGTAGTATAAAGAAAGAATAAAATAGTTCAAGAAATGGCAAAGACTATGCTAAATGAATTAATATTATCTGATGGATACTAGATAGAATTGGTAAGCACTATATTCTACATTTTGAATAGAGGGAATATAAAGATTAATAGAAATAAAACCCCCTATGAACTGTGGAAAGGCAAACTTGCTAATTTGGAACACTTTACAATGTTTGAAAGCAAATTCTTCATCAAGAGATATGAATAATATTTATGTAAGTTTGATTTAAGGTTTGATGAAGGAATATTCTTAGGATACTCATCAATAAGCACTGCCTATATATTCTATAATAAGAGATTACATAAGATAGTGGAAAGTACCCATGTGAAGATTGATGAGATTGTTTCTAAAATGTCACACTCTCTATCAAAGGATGCATCAAACAATTTAAACTTCAAGAATGAAGAAGTAATAGATTCATATGAGGAAGAAGAAGTTGAGGAAAGACAAGATTATAAAGTCCCCTCAAGGCAAATTCATAAATACCATCCTGAATCATAAATCATTAGAAACAAGGATGCATGTATACAAACAAGGAAAAAGATGGTAAGTGACCTAAATCAAGATAATATTAATCTATTGTCTAATATTGAGCCTAATAACCTTGTAGAATCAAGAAAAGACAATTTTTGGATAGGTGTTATGAATGAGGAGTCAGACCAAATAGAAAAGAATGAGACTTGGGAACTAGTTCCTAGGCTTAAAGACGAGAATGTCATTGACACAAAATGAGTGTTTAGGAATAAGTTGGAAGAAAATGGATAAGTCATTAGGAACAAGGCTATATTGGTATGCAAGGGGTATGCACAAGTATAATGGGTATATTTTGAGGAGACCTTTTCCCCAGTAGCAAAATTGGAGGCTATTAGATTATTCTTAGCATAATAAGGCTTCAAAGGGTTCAAGGTGTATCAAATGGATGTCAAATCAGATATTTTGAATGAAAAATTGGAAGAGGTGGTATACATAGAGAAGCTTGAGGGTTTCTCATTATTAATTAATAAGGACTATGTATGTAGATTTAAAAATGCACTTTATGGCCTAAATCAAGCTCTTAGATCTTGGTATGCTAGATTAGATAAGTACCTATTGGACCAAGGATTCAAGAGAGGAGTTGAAAATAGTAATATATACATAAATATAGAAAGTGGTCATCAATTGATAGTGGTTGTCTATGTATATGACATCATATTTGGTGGAAATAGTGAGAGTATGACTAAAGCCTTTGTAGAAGTGATGAAGAAAGATTTTGAGATGTCCATGATGGGAGAAATATCATTCCTTCTTGGGTTACAAATCATTAAATCAATAAAAGGTGTTGGCCTTTGAAACACTAGAGGAATAATGTCATAAAAATTTATATGTGTGATTCTTCATTATTTTATTTTTTTACAAGAGTAAGCTTAAAAATCTTACGAAAGAAGTAGTTGGTCAAGGAAAACCAACTCACAGGTATAACCAACCTGTAAAATGACAATAAAAAAAACATAAACAAACTAGAATTAATTTGGATCATAAATGATCCCAATCCCAACAAACTCCCCCTTGATCCAAAGGGGTATAGAAATACTGAAGCAATGAACTATGAGTCATCCAAGTAGACTGTTATAATGACAATTGGTACACTATGTATCTTGGATTGATCAACACCCTGATCATCCCCACACTAAAGTAGAATAAGATCACACCCTATCCAACTACATTGATCCTCACATAGAATCCATTGAACAAGTGATTTACCCCATACTGTGTATGACACATCTCAAACTGATGCCCAATAATTTTATAACATCTCCCATTTGCCTTTACTTAGCACTAATAATGCTAGCAATTTAATGCTAACTCATACCATAACCACTGATGACTGATCAAAAAACAATATGCAATATCATCTCCCCCTACCAGGTGAGAGGTGAGAAGTCATGCAATAAATAAACCAAGTAAAAACCATTTAAATGCTCCACATAAAATATCATATCAACACTAGATCTATGAAATCAAAGTACACAAGACAAAAAATGTTGCTACATAAAATCCTAATATTGAGCCTAGTATCTCATACAAGATGGGTGTGTTACCATCTCAAAATATATATTCAATATATATGAAGTAAGAAACTTCACATTCATCCCATCCATTAGAAGAATATGCCAAATAATAACTAGAATAGGAACTAAAAAAGTGGTGAGAATGGCTGGAGTGACCAATAAAGTGTGCTTCTACCTTCTTTTGATGTCAAGAGGACCTCCTTTTGGAGGGGAAATATGTATATAGGTGTCCTGTGCCACCATAATTATAGTATGTTATCTCACATCCACTAGAACTAGAGGAAGACTATCCATACGAATAAGAATGCCTATGCTTATGCTTGTGTCCATATGAATTTTTGTGGTGATTCTCATTCTTCTAAGAAATAGAGTGATGTTTATGCTTCAAAGAACTAGAATGATGTCTAGGCTTCATAAAACCAAAATGATCCCTCTATCTAAAATGATGCTTATGTTTGGAATCATGGCTTAGAGAGTGTTTCTATCTCTTAAAGTGATCATATAATGGATTACCTATTTTGGTATAGTGGGCCTCAGTAGTTTTTTTTTTCTTCTTTGAAAATTATCACTCATGTTGAGTGAGAAACTCACAAATGGAATCAAAAGTAGATTTGTTAATCTTATCACTAATTTGTGTATAACCAACTCGTCAATCGATAATAAACAAAAACATAAACAAAATAAAATTACTTTAGATCATAAATGATCCCAATCCCAACAAAAGGTATATTCATTTCAAAATCTAAGTACATAAGAGAGATGTTGAAGAAATATGAGATGTAAGACTATAAGGTAGTTAGCACACCTATGATAATAGGGTGTAAGTTAAGCAAGGAGGATAAATCTGTAAAGGTCAATAAAAAATCATATAGGTCAATGATTGGAAGTTTATTGTACATTACTGCCTCTAGACCTGATATCATGCAAGCAATAGGTCTTATGGGAAGACTTGAAGTAGATCCATAGGAAAATCATTTGAAAGTAGTCAAGAGGATACTTAGGTATCTCAAGGGTTCTATGGAGTTTGGTTTGAATTATCAAAGGAGTCAGGAATTTGATTTATAAGCCTATACAGATGTAAATTGGGTAGAGTCTAAATATTAGGAAGAACATTAGTGGAGGAAATTTCTTCTTAAGAGAGTGCTTAGTGTCATGGATATGTAAGAAGAAATCATCAGTGTCATTGCCTACTATTTAGGTTGAGTACATTTTAGTAGCTTCATGTTTCACTCAATTCTTATAGATGAGATAGACCTTAAAATACTACAAGGTGGAGTATGATAGTCCTAGTCCTATCTATTGTGATAATACAAGTGCCATAAACATCTCAAAGAATCCAATCATGAATTAAAGAACTAGGCACATTCCCATCAAGTATCATTTCCTAAGAGATCAGGTAAGTGAACAAAATGCTAAACTTGAATATCTTTCTACAAAGGATCATATTACAAACATTCTAACCATGCCACTTCCAAAGACAACATTTGAGCATCTAAGACATGAATTGGGAGTAATTCTTGTCCCTACTAGCCATTGATTAGGTCAAGGGTAATGGGATATAATCAAGGTGGTTAATTATCTCCAAAAATAGGTGATGAATGCCAAGAAACTTTTTGAAGTCATGACAGGCATATAAGCAAATTGAGAGGTAAACAAAAATCTAATTGTGATTCTAACTAGTGTGATCTAATAAAAAGGTTCTTATATGCATGTTGAGAATGATTTGTGAGGACTCATATGATGAGCACAAGCTATGAGGATAAATGAGGAGTCCCTAATTCTTTAGTAAGAAATTTTATGTTGGATAAGAACATATGTGGTAGCTCAGTGAGTGATCAAGGGTTTGATCTAAAACTCTATATCAAACATGTCAAGGACAATGAGATTGGGCTATGCATGAAGATAGGGGAGCATGTTTGTGTGATTATTTATAGACTCTATTGTCCTATTTGTTGATATTTTGTTAGAAAATGTGTGATCTAAGAAGTTATAGGTACCTCTTTGCCATTGATGTCAAAGGGGGAGAAAAAGGCTAGTTTGAAAAGATCTAGTTCTAGGAGAAAAGGCTAGATAGAAAACTAGAGGAATGAGGTGAGATAAGTAAAAGTGTTGATAGTACATTTTAATTATTCAAATGGTATGATTTTCATTGATAGAGGGATTTAGTGATGAAGAGATCTATTTTCAAAGTGATTTCAAGAAGAAGGTTAGAAGAGTGTTTTCCATCAATGATAAAGGGTGAGTTTGTTGAGAATTTGATTATCATTGATGTCAAAGAGGATGAATCTATAATCCATTATAGATGATCTGATGAAGTTTTATTTGTCATTGATGAGAGAGAAAGATGCTTGATCTTGAAAAACCTTAAAACCCTATCAAGGAGTAGAGTCTATCTTAGGGTTTTAATTGATATTTTCAAGGAGGAAACCCTCCTAAAGTTCATATGAAGTAGGTTGAACATGTTGAGAGTATGAGGGAACCTTCATAGGGCCTTCAAACCATCCCTACATACACAGGGCCTTCATTCAAGGCTGTACCCAAAGCACTCCAAAACCTTGTTTACCCCTATCAAGGTCTCATGACCATTTTTCAAGGTAAATGATCTCATGTAAGCATGAACAGAGCTTAAGTAGTTTGATATACAATTGTTCACAAATTTTGAGGTCAAGTTTTGAAATAAAATCGAATGAATCATTATTTTAGGCTTTCTCAAGCTCACAGAATGAGGTATTAAAACCCAAGAAGCACTTTCTAGTTTTTTTGGCATGAAAATCCATTGGATGGTGCCCTGATTATTTAATGGGAGATGGAGAAGGGTCCTAGATAAAATATATGTTCATTAGTATTGAATTTTGTGGGTAGTTCATTATGAACAATCACTAATACCACAAACTATCTTAAACCTCCCTAAAACTCTAATAAAGACATAATGAGAAATATTTGATTAAAAAAATAATTTATTTGATTAAATTTATCATAAAAGATATTTTAGTAGGTAGAGGACTATCCCACATACCTCATAGTGGTACTAGCTTGTCAGAAGAGAGAGAACCATACATAAAAGGGTTTATTTATCAAAGTTTTGTAATTTCTCTTAGAAATTGGATTGATCAAGGAATGAAAATAGATTGGATAGGATGATAAAGACTTAAAAAATATTTCCATGATGTTTTCTAATGCATTTATAACCTTATAATTTTTTGAATCATTCATTCAAGTTAGCTAGTCACATGCAGATTTGAGCATAAGGAATGAAGTCAAAAAATTGGTCTGCAAGACCAATGTTGGTCATTAAGTTATATTTTTCTATGTGATTGAAGATGAACTTAGGTTCATATATTTATTGTAAACATGATTTTTATTCCCTGATTGCATGACATGAAGGTGATCAAGCATGAGAGAGATTAGATAGTTAGTGAGTATTCACAGGCCTAATATGACAGTGAACTATAAGGAATGTTTTCATGAAGTAATTGGATATAAAATGTCTTGTATAGATTAGAGTATGTTATATGTGGTACATTTGAATTGTATTTGAAATTATTTTAACATATATTGAGGTGATATGTGTTCCAATGGAACATGGTATACACATTACTAGACAAACATAATATAGTTAGGTCTCCATGAGTCCTAATGGAGAAATAAGGCTATAAGGCATTATGACGGACCAATATGTGATTTAAATATGGAAAATAAATAAGTTAATAATGTCTTAAAACTAATTTTATTACTAATATTAAAGGAATAAGGTTAATGTCTGATTGGATTGTCATATGATCATTAGGCTTGTATATAAGCAAATTGATCTTTTTGATTTGCGTGAGTGAAATAGAAGATGTATGCATAGAAAAGTGTTGTGAAACATATTATAAACACTCAGAGGAAAGAATATAATTATTCATGAGAAGTTTTCAGGTTTTCTACATATGAATAGTAGGTATACATGACCTAATAATACTTGATGAGGGTTAGACAAGCAAAGAAGAGTGTGCATTGAGATTAAATAGTAGAGAAGGAAGAAGTGATCATCATATGTTAATTGAGAAAAAATGAATCAGATGATTATCATAAATCAGAGTTGACTAAGTTATTTCTTAGTCATAAATAGATTTGTAGCTTCTTAGTAAGTGGGTGCTTTCTAAAACATTAGTTAAGTGGGTACTTGACAGTTTGGGATTGGTACTCCAAGTTGAGTTGGTGCTCAATAGAATTTGATATTTTGTATACATTTATAGAACTATAGTCTAATTGTAGATGTCATAATGATTTTTCATCCCTTCAAAGGTTTCTCACTCATTTTGTGTTGTGGTCGTTATTTCATGTTTGTGTGATTAGTTCTTGATGCATTAATTGATCACTCCATTGCTTTGATAGTTAATGAAAGGTAATACACAGTTGTAAAAGTTTTATAAGGTCATTGATTCACCCCCAGTGAATTGTGATTATAACACATAGATGTGGCCATCACCTTGTAGGATGTCCATGATTTTCTTAAACTACCCATTATTAGGACTCTTATCATTTTTGATACACTGGAGGCTGAGAAAGAGAGGTGAGATCTAGCCTATTGGGTGAATATATTAGATAGGATTTACCATAGATTATAGATGAGATTATTTGATGTACATATATTAACCATTATGGATATTATAAAGTTCATGATAGGACTTATGATAGCACATGTGTTGTGCCACTATTTAGATGGGAAGGTATCATTGTATGTGGGATCCTTATGTTAATAAATCCTAGAGCATGGTGATCTATATGATTTGGGTTCTATCATTTGGGTTCATATCAAACATGACATGTATGGTATGTTGACCTGGGGGCAAAAGACCATGGTACCTATGATTTTGTTGAGTGCCTAGATATATGACATATTTATTATGTGTTGACTAGCTGGGTTGCCCCATGTAGTGGATGATAGGCTACCTTAGGTGGTGAGATGGAAACATGATCATTTATTAGGTGTCATGCCTCATGCACTAGCCTTACAAACCATTAATTTTGGGTAGATTGTATGGACTCCTTATAATAATATTTTGGCCAATTAGACAACTTGGGATATTAGATTGGCATGTGTTGGAATTACTGGACATTATACCTCATAGGTGGAGCCACATCCTATAGATTGTGTAACCATATAGCTAAGATTACCATATCAAATGGCTCCCCTAGTAGTGCATGTTTATTTTGCATGACATGATAAAGAGCCTAGAGGTAGAAAGGGTGTAGGAATACATATAGAGATAGAAATCATTAATCCTTACTGAGAGAGACCTTGGGCATGTTAGGTATAATAATAAAGGGTGGCTAGGACTGAGACAAAGGGTGTGATAGTTTTAGATGTAGAGGGTGAGGATGTAGGTGAGGCTACTTTGGAGTCATAAGAGGAATTGTAATGGCCACCATGAGCACAAAAGATACAGAGGCACCATCTTAGAGAGTACACAAGAGCTAACAGTTTCACATGGAGATCCCATGACAAAGGCTAAACATAGTTTGACCATAGAGGCAAATTAGGAGAGGACCACAATGTGCACAGGTGGTGTCTCCAAGTTTTATAGTTGCATATAGGTAGCCTAAAGTGGAAGTGCTTAGTGGTTGGGATGAATGGGAGACAGCGGTTAGTGATACCGGTGTTGGTAAGAAATGATTTAAGTTTTTGGATAGATTACTAGTTACATAGTTGTTTATGTACTTGGTATAAATATATGGCTTTGGAGATATATACATATGATCTAATGTGTATTTGTTTTTTGTATTTTGTAGATATGTTCAAAGAGGATTTTAGATGGGGTGCCATAGTTTGAGGTGCCCTTCAAGATATTTTGGACGGGATACTAGGGCATCCTAATACTACTACTTGGATGACCCTATGGTACTATATGCCCAAACATATACTTGTTGGGTTAAATTGGTGTGAGAGGCATAAATTCATCTAGAGACACATAGGGAGGGCTTTAAATTATCTACAGGAGTTGGAGATGGGGAGACACGAGCCTAGAAGACATTAGCCTAGGAACAAGCTAACCATATGGCTATGACTATAGAGATTGGTCATGTGTAGGCCTAGGTGGCCAATCTACATAGATAGGTTGATGGTTTAAGATCCTAGACTACCTTGTTACAACATACTATTTAGAGGGGTTAGTTGTAGGCATCTATGGGTAGTAAATCTCGACCACATAATAGACATGATGGATCATAGCCTTAGAGCTTTAGCTATTGTATATTTTGTATTTGTATTATGATGTATCAAACTCATGTTATAAAGTATTGATATGTACATTTCTTGATCTATGAGCTGTATTGATGTTATTGATGGATGTATGGATGTATTTCCTTTTTAGCACATGAATTTTACTTTTTTGTATATTCTATTAGAAATGTGTTATGTATGTTTTCTTTTCTTTTCTAGAATTATGTGACACACATGCATGGTTAAAAAGAAAAGCATATCATTTGAAAAAGTATAAATAATCATAAAATTTAATACACACTATATCATGATGGGAAATGTGTAAAACTAAAAGATGAATAAATATAATAAACCAAAATGGTAAAATAAAGATAACAAAAAAATATTTCCAACCATGAATAATTAAAATTAAACAAAATAAAAATAAATAAAATTCATACTATATCAAGTTGGGAAGTATGAAAAATGTTATAATAAAGTGGAAAATATGTTATAACAAATGGTATGAAAAACAAACATACAATAAAGTTAATTAATCATACTAAATCAAGATGGGAAGTATGAAAAGAAAAAATAAATGTAAGTATCAATAAAATTAATCATACTAAATCAAGATGGTAAGTATGATAAATTTAATAAAATGGGTTGTAAAAATTCACACAATTAGAAAATAAGAAGATAAAGTGAAATGCTTATGAAGTAAGCATATAACATACTAAATCAAGATGAGAAGTACATAAATGATGTTTAAATCATAATGTAACACAAATTATCTCAAATTTTAAGCATGTAATATTATTGTGATTTGGTCATAGTATGAATTTTATGGGAATATTTTGTGAGGAATGTCTAGTCCTATCCAAAGTCTTGCATTGTAACTCACAAATGGAACACCAATGAGGTGGATAATTTTTATGGAATAAATTAATGGTATTTTAATTCACTAATTTGTGAGGAATTCTTGGTCCTAGCCAAGGTGTTATACTACAACTCACAAGGTGAACACCAATGAGGTGAATGGTAATAAGGTGAAACATAAGAAAATATTTTGTGATGAATGTTTAGTCCTAACCAAGGTATTATATTACAACTCACAAAGGGAAACCCTAGGGGTATGATAAGTTAACAAGACAATATTCATTAAGGGGAAATAGTGGGATTGTTTTAATGAAATAAGGAGTGCAAAAAGAAAGACATAAGCATTTAAAATAAAACCATAGTAAGCATGAGGCATACTAGGTAAGAAGAAAAACACTAAGAGGCTAGTGACCATCAAAATATAAAGGATACCTACTCACAATACACACAAAGATATATAGAAAAATATTTGGAATACTAAGATAAACTCATGAAGGTTATATAAACAAGAAAAGTAAAATGGACCTACCATCTCACAATATGTTCTGTATTCCTTAGGACCCCTTACATAGTTGTCGATCTACTGTGAAGATTAGTTAATTTTGTGATAAAGTAGGTATCACTATATTTTTTGTCAAGATCCTACTCCTTAAGAGTACACTTGATTACCTTTGTATAAGCAACTAAACACATAATTAAACCAGAAGTAATATGTAACTAGAATTCAGAGACATCACATAATATGAGAAATAATACAATCTATATTAACACTCTTTCAGAAGGAAATACAATGAAGAAATCACACTCTTCCCACACCTCTTGGGTGTACAATAATTCTCCCTCAAGATTTCTCTCTCTCAATTACAACCAACTCAAACATAGAGTTGTTCCCTCCACCAGTAAGTGACAATCAACTCAATCATTGTTGCCTACTTCCAATCCACCAAGTACCACTGAGTGCTCCAAGTAGATCTCCTTGATCTTGCTCCTTATTGTGTTGCAGATCTCCTTGATCTTGCTATCCCATAGATCTAATTGACCTTGCACACACACACCCACAAATCTAACTGATCTTACTTACCATGTAGATCTCCCTGATCTTGCTACCTATAGATCAACTGATCTTACACTCAGAAGGATCTCTTCCTTGTCCTTGATCCTTAATTACAATTAAGCCCCATGGGTCTCTTAAATAGATCTCATACAAACAATAATTAGACTTACCAATTACAATAATTAGAAATGCAGACTCAAGATTAAAATTAGTCTTTACATGTAAACTGACTGTCCATCTAAAATTAGACTAGTTTTGGAAACACACAGGTGACCAACGTTGGTTCTTGTTTGATCGATGCCGGCTGATCCCTAAATGATGTCAATTGCTTTGTACACTGAATATGACCGACTTTGGTTGGCATGACCAATGTTGATTATTGTAACACTCAGCAACCTCCACATTTGCATAATAGTGAAGCTTTTAGCTCCACAACCTAACAATCTCCCACTTGGAGATAAATAGCTGCACCTGTACCTATACCTGTACATCCTCTAATTTTGTTTCTGGCTTGTATTGTATCCCATCTTCAAGTTTAGTCTTGAAGACCAATAGAATTTGAATGAAGATTTAACTTCTCCTTTATTACCAGCTTTGTTAACATATCTATAGGGTTCTTATCTGTATGGATCTTTTCCAGCTTCAACTCACCATCCTCCAATACATGTCTAATGAAGTGGTACCTAAGCTATCTATCCTTGGTTCTTGAATGAAAGGCTAAATCCTTTGCAAAATGAATTGCTCTTTGACTATCACTGTACAATTTACAACTCTCTTGCTCCTTTCCCAACTCTTCCATGAACCAAGTCATCCATATCATTTCCTTGCTAGCCACCATGACTACAACAACCTTCTGCAACTCTGAAATCTAGCTAACCACCATTTTACCAATAGTGAACACATATCCTGTGGTGCTTCTCCTATCATCTAAGTAACCTGCCATATCTGAATATACATACCCATGTAGAGAAGTGCTTGACCCTGCATATCATGAATACCTGTTGCTGGTCCCTCTCAAATACTTGAGAATCTACTAAACTACTTTTTAGTGCTCCTTTCCTGGATTGGCCATAAACTTGTTGACAACTCCCACTACTTGGGTAATATCAGGTCTAGTACTCATGTACTCAACCTCATCATGTGATTTAGGACACTGTTCTGTGAATTGTCCAACCATAGGCGTGTTAACCGGTTCTACATCCTGCATATTGAACCTGTCCACTACCTTATTAACATAATCCTCTAGAGACAAAATCAACCTGTGATTTTCCCTATCTCTAAAAATACTCATGCCAAGGATTTTTTCTCCTGAATCCTTCTTGGCACATGTCTGAGCTACTTTTACCTTTAGCTCAATAAATCCCTGCATGTGTGACCCTACAACAAGCATATACACTACATACAGTAACAAGATAATGTAGCTATCATTATCCAACTTGATAAAATAAACACAGTGATTACATTGACATTGACTAAAGCCATGCTTTGTCATAAACCTGTCAAACCTATACCACTGTCCTGGAGCTTGCTCAAGACCATATAACCTAGCCTTATGTCTCAACTATCTATTCTCTCCTTTCTTTAACCTATAAATCCATTCATCTTTCAGTGCTTTCATCCCGGCTAGAAACTCTACCAAATCCCATGTTTGGTTCTCTTCCAAGGAATCAATTTCCTCATTCATGCCATGCTCCCACTATTTCCTAGATTCTACCTACATTGCCTCTTCAAAACTTCCTAGTTTTCCACCATTAGTGAGCAACAAGTAGTATAAAGAAGGGGAATAATGAATTTGAGGCTTACTTACCCTTTTAGACCTCCTCATGGGCATTTGAGACTCCTTGATAGCTTGTTGTCTGCCCAAATTTCATTCTAACAGTGATCGATCTTGGTCATCTCTCAATCTACACCTGACTGATGTTGATTCCATGTGACTGACCTGACTTACATCAGTTTCCACCTACTTGACATCACCAACTTTAGTTTCCACTAGACTGACATCGGTTCCTACCTATTCGATGTTGGTCACTACCTGATCGATGTCGGTAATTGTGTTTTCCCATGAGTGATGATTTTTACCCACGAGCTCATTTTGGATCATAACCTTATCCAAATCAACATTGCCCTGCTCAAAATTATTCAGCTCTTTGAGCTGATCTCTATCCATCATCTTCTCCTTGAAAACCAAGGCTTTCCATGTCTTGAAAGTATCAAGAACATCCATTCCCTTCTCACTCATATGACCAAGCCTAAAGAGACACATCTTTGCATCTACATCTGAAGTAGATAAAACAGAAGGAGAATTAGTAATACAAGTAGATAGATAAAGTGTACCAACTTTCTTACCTCTTGCTAAAAAAAGTGCACCCTTGAAAACTTTCCAAGATTCCACTGTGAGAGTTACTATGCAACCCTCATCACCCAACTTTCCTACAGAAATCAAATTCCACTTCAGGACTGGGACATGCATGACATCCTTCAACACCCATATGTTGCTAGTCTACAATTTTAGCTGCACTTTTTCTTTGCCAACCATTTGACAAGGCTTACCATCCCCTAAATAAACTTTTCCAAAGTCTCCATGGACATAATCATGAAAAAATTCTCTATTTGGGGTTGCATGGAAAGAGGCACCAAAATCTAAAACCCAAGATTCTACTTTATCCAAGGAACATATAAGAGCATCCCATGTAACAATACCTACATCATTTACTTCTTTATTTCCTTCATGTTGATCTTCTACCAACCATCTTTCTTTACATGCCCTTTCTTTCCACAATTCCAGCAAGTTATACTACCATACCTGGATTTGGATCCACTGCCT
This sequence comes from Torreya grandis, assembly GCA_037957365.1. NCBI lineage: Eukaryota > Viridiplantae > Streptophyta > Pinopsida > Cupressales > Taxaceae > Torreya > Torreya grandis. The sequence continues at coordinate 1,603,114 of JARHVA010000930.1, read as the reverse complement.
ATCTTTGACCTTGATTTCCCTTGCTCAACCTTCTCTCCTTGCTTTCCCCTGCTTTCAACACTTAAAGCATTATCTGATGATTCCCCTGTGCTTTTATTGCAATTTTTTTCATTCAAGATTACACTAACAACATCATCAACTTTCAAGATATTTGAAGTAGATGTAGCATTACTTACTGCCATTACCAGGCTATCCCAACTTTTAGGTAAAGAGCATAAGATTAAGAGAGCCTTAATTTCATCATCAAAAACTATTTTGACTAAATTTAACTAGTTTACCAAACCATGGAAATCACTAAGATGACTATATACCAATCCACCTTCTAGCATTTGCAAATTAAATAATTACTTCATAAGAAATACCTTATTTGAAGCTGAGAGTTTTTCATATAAATTTGCCAAAGATTCCATTAACTCTACCATTTTCCTTGCCTGAGATAAGTTGGAAACCATAGAAGCTGCCAAGGTAAGCCTTATAGCTCCTAGAGCCTTTCTGTCAAGAACCTTCCATTCTTCATCTTGCATACATGTGGGCTTACATGAAACCCCACCCAACGGTAAGTACATATCTTTTTGATATAGATAATCCTCTATCTACATCCTCCATAATTGATAATTCTTGCCATTGAATTTCTCTATTCTTAGCATACTTTCTTCTGCCATTGCTATACTCCCACTCAAATAGAAACCCCTGTGAGTGACCTGTAATCAATAAAAACTTAACACACTCTGAAACCAAGGTGTTAGTGAACCAAGCTCTAATGAACCTATAGCTCTGACACCATTTTTTAGGATCCTACTCCTTAAGAGTACACTTACTTACCTTTGTATAAGCAACTAAACACATAATTAAACCAGAAGTAATATGTAACTAGAATTCAGAGACAGAATAGAATATGAGAAACAATACATCTGTATTAACACTCTTCTAGAAGGAAATACAATGAAGAAATCACATTCTTCCCACACCTCTTGGGTGTACAATAATTCTCCCTCAAGAATTCTCTCTCTCAATTATAACCAACTCAAACACAGAGTTGTTCCCTCCACCAGTAAGTGACAATCAACTCAACCGTTGTTGCCTACTTCCAGTCCACCAAGTACCACTGAGTACTCCAAGTAGATCTCCTTGATCTTGCTCCTTGTTGTGTTTTAGATCTCCTTGATCTTAATACCCCATAGATCTAACTGACCTTGCACACACACACCCATAGATCTAATTGATCTTACTTACCATGTAGATCTCCCTGATCTTACTACCTGCAGATCAACTGATCTTACACTCAAAAGGATCTCTTCCTTGTCCTTGATCCTTAATTACAATACAGCCCCATCAGTCTGTTAAATAGATCCCATATAAATAATAATTAGACTTCCCAATTACAATAATTAGAAATGCAGACTCAAGACTAAAATTAGTCTTTACATGCAAACTGACTGTCTGTCTAAAATTAACTAGTTCTAGAAACACACAGGTGACCGACGTTGGTTCCTATCTGATCGATGCCACCGATCCCTAATCGATGTTGGTTGCTCTATACACTAAATATGATCGACGTCGGTTGGCCTGACCGACGTCAGTTACTATAACACTTAGCAACCTCCATATTTGCATAACAGTGAAGCTTTTATCTCCACAACCTAACATTTTTTTTTGTTATCCTATCCCAATCTACTAACATAATTCATCCCAATGGACATCTGCTCTATCATGAGGTTAACTATGGAGTTTTATCTTCAATTAAGAATAGGAGATGTGTTATAAATCATGTCTTTTGGTGTGATTAGACATTTGTAATTTATATTTGCCTTTTATATCATTTCCTTTTGTTTAAATGATTTAAATTTTAATCTTTTTATGGATTTTGTGACTCTTCCTCCATATAGATTTGAAATTACCAACATGAGTGATAAAAGTGATACAAATGAATGAGATTTAGACTTTGGTTAAAGGAGATGAACCAATGATATGACTGACTAAACAACTTAGGCTTACCTATGAACCAATATGTAATATCAAGTTTCACCATATGTATACTTAGTATGTGAAAATAAATAAGAGAAGAAAGGAGAACAAATAGATCAGTGTATATAAGTAGTACAATGAGAAGTCATGTTTTCTAACTAATCATATGGTAAACATAAAATACTAAGGGAATAAGGGTTTTATAACCAAGTCACAATAATAATTATCTTTATTTGAGTTTGAAATTAGCAAACAATCATCAAAGAGAAAATAAAGGAATCCATGTGAAAGAATTGAAACCATAAGCATAAGTTTGAATCCATGAAAAGAATGAGAATAAGACATAAGAGAAAGCTAAAGAGAATAAAACCATGTAAAATACATAAAGCATAATATATGTTGGTGTAGTGATTTTTCTCATTGAGTTTTGCCTACATAGTCTTATGGCCATTCTATGTCAATTAAGCTTCCTTAGGTTAGCTATAAAAGGGTCACATAGGCTAATTATATTTTAATGCAATTATTTAATTAGGAAAATTAGAAGCTTCCTCATGTTTCCCTAATTTTCCTTATATGTACACCACTTTTATTTTTTGGAAGGTTAGATAGGTTAATGTGATTTCATGCAAGCAGGTCATTTTTACAATATTGTTGTGTGAAGACAGGCTTCTTCCTCCTTTGCAATTTATCTATGATTTCATTGATCAATACATATATTTTCTCAATTTTAGATGCAAGAATCCAAAATTGTGGTCAATTCAACATGGTATCAGAGCCATTTTTATGAGTATTTCAGCAATCTTTGTGGCGAAATCTTGTTATATTCATTATTCTAGCATAAAGAAGGGTTTGGTGGGATTCCCTAGAGAATTCATGCAAAAATTTCTACTAGAGATTTAGATCTTAAAACTAATTATGCCATTGGTTTTAAAGGTGCCAAAACCCTTAGATTGACTGTAAACTTGACTTAGTTCTAGAACAATTAATTTTTTCCTCTCTGTTTGGCATCTTAAGGCCCCATTTTTCATTTTTGAAAAAATCCATACTTCAAGTGTTTTTTTCTGAAAATTCCTTCTAGTTTTTCTTCCTTAGGTCAAAATCTCGAATGGGTTTCTCATAAAATTTTCATTGCTAAAATATTTTGGATGTTTGTGGCTTACCTTGATTTATGTGCCAATAAACCCCTATATTACTCAAATCTACCGGTGGTCATTAATTTGGCTCAAAAATTGATCTAATTTGAGTTACATGCATTGGAGAGTCCACTGACCAATCCAAACTTTTAGAGGGCTACTACTTAGCCAATAGACCAAATCAGAATTTCAATAATGAGTAACTTCACTTTTTTAAGTTGAGTTATTTGTTAAGTCTATTTACTTTCTTGTAGACCAATTTGGACTTATGGAGTTGCTTTACTTGAAAATCCATGAAGTTAAGTAAAGTAGGCCTAAAAACCTAGTTTAGTCTACTAAAGACCAACTCAGACTTGTGGAGTTGCTTTACTTGAAAATCTTTGAAGTTAAGTAAAGTAGGTTTGAAAACCTAGTTTACACTACTGTAGACCAACTCAGGTTCTCTAAGTGTCATTATTATGACTCAGGTTTTAGAAGGGTGATTATTGTTAGGAGTTGGAATTAAAGCAGTCCTAGAGACCCAATTTACTCTTTTGAGACCGAATCGAGTTTTATAAGGGTGACTACTACTTGGGGTTGGAAGCAAAATAGTGTGGAAAACTTAGAGTGCATTGTGAAGACAAACTCAAAGTTGTGGGGAACTTCTACTCAGGTTTTCAAAGGTTGATTACTTGCATCAATGAAGTAGTCTCAAAACTTTGGATTACTCTTCCTAGACTGACTTGGACCTTTGAAGGGTTTGTGGGGTACCATTACTTTGGAAAGTATCCAGGAATGTGGAGAAGTAATAACTTGTAAGTGTCATAACTTTCAATTTGTAGCGTTGTTTTGGGTGCTATTTTTTTTTAAAGTGCATATTTTTTCAAGATTTACACATTGGTGATATTGTTTTAGGCCCTTTATAACATGAATTTTATTCATGGTGTAATGGCTTAAAACTCATTTTACCTTTTTTATATGTATTATCGATTGTGCCTGATGTCCCTCCTACTCTCTCACACTAATTTCTCATAGACATATTCTTGGTGGTGCCCAACGACTAATATTGAGCATGTGTTGCATTGTAATTTAAGGGGGGATCCTATTGATATTTCAAAGGGATACTTTTAATATGTGAAATCTATTCTTTGCTTTCATATCAATTATATAAATTATATCAATTTAATTTGCATTAATGTATATAAAAATTAAACCACTCACACCATTTAACTATCTCAAGTGGAAGTCTAAAATGTAGCTCACCTTGAGAGGTAAAGGACTATCAAATGAATATAGGTGAGGAAATTGAGCTATCTATAGATGGAAAAAAGGTTAAGTGGTACAATATATGTGATGAGGCCTATGGGTTCTTATGCCTATCAATGTCTCCCAACCTCTTGTTTCATGTTAAATCTATAAAAACTCCCAAAAAAGTCTAGACCATCCTAGATAAGCTTTTTGGAGTGCAAAACATCACAAAGGATCATGAGCTAGAGAAGTATCTCATCACATTGAGTTTAGGTGACTATGAAACCCTAAAAGACTTATTTACAAAGTTTAAATAATTGAGACTGCAGTTGAATCAATAAGGCATTGAGAAAATAGATGACCAGTTGATTCTATTCATGCTTGCAAAATTAGTTCATGACTATTCAATTTTTATCTCTACATTTCATGCTACCAAAGGTGCATTTGGATCCACTTGGAAAATGCCATTATTTAATTAGTTTATTATCAATTTGACTTAGAGGAAAGATAAATTGGTTTAAATGGGTGCACTGAAGTCTTCAAAATCACATGTCTTGATTATCAATCAGGATAAGAAGAAGCCTTTTATCAGTGGAAAAAAGGAGAAGAAATAGTCTAAACCAAATCATAAGCACAAGAAGAATCATAAATCTGATTTCAATCCTAAGGAATCATCCAATGAGTCTTTATCAAATGAGAAACCTAAGGATAAAATCAAATGCAATTTTTGAAAGAAACTTGGGCATGATGAATCTCAATGCATAAAAAAGAAGATTGACACCTTGACTAAGATTCTTGAGAAGAATGACATCAATGTTCTTGAATCCTCAACTTAGAACACATCTGCACAAGATTCTAAAAAGGCTAAAGACAATAAAAAAGGTAAAAATGAGGGTAAGGCACTTATTGCAGTAGCTTCTCAACCTTTGAATTTGGTTATTGACTCTAGTGCTTCCTATCACATGGCTTCCTTAGAGGATCTATTTTTAGAAAAAGAGCCATGTTTTATGCCTTCAATTCTCATGGGTGATGACACTTTAGTATAATTCAGTGGTAAAGTATCAGTTGAAGTAAGTGATGGGATCTTTAATGATGTTTTATGTGTTCCTTCACTATCCACCAATCTTCTATCAGTGTACCAAATCACTCACACAGGTGTAGGGAAGTGATTTGAGTTCACACCTAATTTAGTGGTTATCAAGAAGCTATACAGTGACACCACAATGGCTTATAATATGCCCAATTATCAGTCTAGGCTATATACCTTCTCACAATTTTCCCTAGATCAACCCTCAACTACACTACTTACTCATGCAAATGTAGTAAGCAAACTATGCCATAAATGGTTTCACCATTTAAACTACCATGACCTAGAGTAATTTAATCATTAGGACATGGTTTCAAGGTTGCCTAAATTCAAATTCTTATATGGCCTATGTAATGGCTACATTCTTTATAAGCATCTAGAAGATAAATATGATAAGGGCAAAGCAAGGAGAGATGAACAAAAGCTTGAAATTGTCCATAGTGACATAGCAGGTCCATTTCCAAAACCTTCATTAAATAGGACTAGATACATGCTCACATTCATCGATGGCTTTTTGAGGTATACTTGGGTGTTTTTTCTCAAAAATAAGTCTAAGGTTTTTTTATCATTTTAAGGACTTCAAGGAACTTATAGAGTAGTAGTTAGATTATTCCATCAAAATCTTAAGGCTTGACAATGGTTGGGAGTATGTCAATAATAGGTTTGAGATTTTTTTTACATCAGAGGGGATTCAAATGCAACACACAGCTCCATATAGTCCTTAGTAGAATGGTGTATCCAAACGTAAGAACCGTACCTTGAAGGAAATGACCAATTACATGCTTTAATTAAAGTCTCTTGTTCCTCAATTTTGGGCCAAAGTAATAAAATATACATGATACATTCAAAACCATGTTCCACATAAAGCCTTGAAAATAATCACTCATTTTGAAGATAATTTGTGTTTAGATCACTAGTAATGGCTCATATTCCTAGGAAAAAATGCAAAGCAATGGACCATCAAAGTTATTCTTGTATCTTTGTGGGGTATGTAGAGGGTATTAATGGATATAGGATCCTACATCCAAAAAATCATGAGTTGTTCATTGAAAGGAGTCTCAAGTTTTGTGAGGGCCCACTTGAATTCACTACCAACACTACAAAATCTTCAAAAGTCTCACAAGACATTGATTAAACCTTAGATAGTGACTTGGATTCACCTCAAAATCCTCTTAATGATCAGGATGACTATTTTTATTCTTCAAGTTTAAGTGATGAGAGCAGTAATGAGGATTATTCTCCACCATATCATACTCACACTTTAGATGATGATGACTCACCTTTTGATTCTCCAATCTCATATAATTCTAGTCCCACTTGGGCTAGATAGACACTTCAAAGTGCTAGGAAATGGGTTGAAAATCCATTAGATATAAGGCAAACAAGTTCACAATTTTAGGGGACTTCACATGCTGACCTAGCTATTGCCTCAGATCTACAAACCTTTCATGAAGCATCTAGCATTCTAGAATGGGATTCTACTATGTAGGACTATAGTTCCCTAATCAAGAACAAAGCATGGGACTTGGTCCCTCTTCCTAAAGGAATAAAATTGGTTCATTATAAATAGGTTTATTAGAATAAGTATGGTACAGATGGGTTTATTAATAAGTATAAAACTCATTTGGTTGTAAAGGGGTTTTCTCATGTGGTTGGCATAGACTACACTAAGACATTTGCTTGTGTATCCAAGATGACATCTATCAAATTCAATCTAGCCATTGCAACCACACATCAATGGGATGTTCATCAAATGGATGTCAAGAGTGATTTTCTACATGGTGAACTCAAAGAAGAGATCTACATGGAGCAATCAAAAGGCTTTGTGGAAGATTCCTCTTTGGTCTGCAGACGTAGAAAATCTATCTATGGACTCAAACATGCCCCTTGAGAATGGTATGTTAAGATGTACTCCTTTCTCCTTAATGTTGGGTTCACCAAATGCCAATAAAATCTAAATGTATACATATTATGGTAGGATTATTCTCTATTGATCCTAGTTCTCTATGTTGATGACTTGTTGATTATAGGGAGCTCACAATCATCTATCTCAATAGTGAAAACTACACTTTTAGATAGATTTTCAATGACAAACATGGGATTTCTACATTAATTTCTTAATATTTAAATCATTTAGTTAGATTCCAAGATAAATTTATCATAATACAAGTATTCTCTTGATTTACTTGTAAGGTTTAACATGGTTGAGTGTAAGCCAACACCTACTCCCTTCTTGTCTAGTGTGAAGCTTGAGGTTGATTGTCCTACACCATTGGTTGATGCAACTCCATATTAGAAACTTGTGGGTAGTCTTGTCTATATCACACACACTAGACCTGACATATCCTATGTAGTTGGCATGGTCTCTTGGTTTATGTAGGAGCAACATGAATTACATTGAAAAATAACCAAGCAGATTCTGCGCTACATTAAGGGTTCACACAACTATGGGATACACTATGGAGAAAGAATAGAGGTTGATTTGATCAAATACATATATTTAGATTGGGTTGGAGATATTTAGATTTAAAATTCCACTTTAAACTATAGTTTCTCACTTGGTTTAGGTCTAATAAATTGGTCAAGTAAGAAGTAACATGTAATTGCTTTGTCTTCTATAGAGATAGAATATACAGGGGCTATTAATACCACTACTAAGGTAATTTGGCTTCAAGGGATTCTTATTGAGTTTGGTATCTAGTTTCATAAGCCAATAATTATCTCCTATGATAACCAAAGAACTATCTAGATTTGTAGGAATCCAATTCTCCATCAAAGGAACAAACACATAGAGATTAACATGCACTTAATTAGTGAGATTATCAACAAACAAGTCATTGATATTCAGTACCATCTAACATCAGAGAAAATTTTAAATATTCTGACCAAACCCTTCATAGAGAGTAAATTTTATCATCTATAAACTCTCATTAGGGTTAAGGCTGCTCCACCTTATTCCCCCTTTTATGGAGGTTGTTCAGTATGTACTTAGGTACCTCATCAAGATTTCAATATTGGTACCCAATTCTCATCTCACCTAAGCTACACTTAAGGGGGGGGTGTTGGTGTAGTGTTTTTTCCCATTGGGTTTTGCCTACATGGCCTTATGGACATTCTATGTCAATTAAGCTTCCTTAGGTTAGTTATAAAAGGGTCACATAGGATAATTATATTTTAATGTAATTATCTAATTAAGAAAATTAGAGGCTTCCTCATGTTTCCCTAATTTTCCATATATGTACCCCACTTTTCCTTTTTGTAAGGTTAGACAAGTTAATGCAATTTTTTGCAAGCAGGTCATTTTTGTAATATTATTGTGTGAAGATAAGCTTCTTCCTCCTTTGTAATTTATCTATGATATCTTTCCTCCATACATATATTTTCTCAATTTTCTATGCAAGGATCCAAGATTGTGGCCACTTTGACAATATAATGGTTTGTGACAAAGAGATAAGGGTAATCATGTTTGACAAATAGTAAAAAATAGATGTATAAATGAATTATAAATTAGATCCAAATCATGCAATAAAATGATAAATAATGTGAGATAAAACCATATTGTGTTCATAAAAATGATATATCTAACCACAAATATCATCCATAACATCTAACACATTCCTATGTAGTTGAATTATGATGTTAGTCAAAGTCTCATCAATCTTTGTGATACTTCATGAAAAGACTTCCTTCTGTATCATCTCTACCAAAAAATTAGGTGTAGTAGAGTGATGCTCATATTTTACCTATTGTGTTGGATATTCAATATGAGGAACAAATATCTCAATATGAATGGTATCTGTGGATCTATAAGGAGGTGAAAGAAGTGAAGAAAGATGAACCTTCATTTGTAAGTGACCTATAGTAAGAGGAATAATTGTTGTTAGTGTAAATTGTGGAAAATATCAAAGATACTTTTGAAGCACTTGACATATTTTATTATGATGGTTAGGACACTTATGCAAAATACAATATACTTCCCCATACTTAGAGATTTACTCTATAAGTAGCTTGAGAGCTTGTACAGTCTTGTCTTTGGGCTATGTAATGACTAGATGAAATGTATCAATGAAATACCTAAGCTTAAAGGAATGGTTATTTATTCTATGGAAGTAAAAAAATATGTCTATTAGTTTATGGTGGAGGTCTACTAGCTGAAGTGGTAGAGGAAAAATCATGTGGCTACTAATGTAGATGACAATCCTTGGTCCAATGACCAATAACTCTATGAATATCACAATAAGTCTCATCTACCCATTGTACAAGTAAGGGATCAATCTTAGGTAATTGGTAGAATACCATCACCAAGGAAGGGAGAAGATGGAGTGTAAATTTGACTAGGCTTATCCATAGGTATGGCTGGTTATGTAATAGGTCTAAGAAGAGTGGCTAACATTTGTCAAGGAAGCAAATTGGAAGGATCATGATATCTAAAAAAATGGTAAGGTCCTGTCATGGCATAGTCTATGAGTATACTTTTGAGAGGTTTTTATGTGACTAGATGTATAATACATGTGTGATCCATCTCTAACCTATAAATAGTAGAGGAAAAACTAACATTGGGTACTATAAGAAAGGGAAAAATAGAAAGAGAATTGAAAGATTGAAATTAAAAAGAATGATATCTAAAAACCTCGGCATTTTTAACTTAGATGAATCCAGATAAGAATGGGTAATGTAAATAATAAAATCATCATAATTAGGTGTCTGCAATTTGACAATACATGCATGGACTCTTTTATTGGTCAAGAAAGCACGATGAATTGAATGTTTAGTTTTGGATAAAATAACCAGTATTTCATCAAAGGGTTGTTAACAAGATCAAGGTTGAAGAGAAGGTGGAAGTTAAGAGATGATGTTTGGGGATAGATTATAATATTTTATCCTTAATCTTATCTCATCCAGTTCATCATCATCAAAATCTAAGAGGTTAGGTGGAATATTTTTGATTAATTATAGATGACCAATATAACCTCTAGTAGAGTTGATAGGATAGTAGAAGTGTTGGGATTCTCTAAATGGAATGCTAGGTAAGGGTTCAAGGGTGTGTATTTTGAAAACACATCATTCTTGGAATTGTTTAAAATTTTAAGGATTTCTGTCCCCTTGAATCTTGTATATAGAACCATTGTGATGGAATTTGACACATTGGCAAGTGGATAAAGTAATTACTCTCATCCAATGTGTCCAAGGTCAGATTAGTAAGATATTTTAGGAAAGTGTAAATTTAAATATCATGAATTTCAAATAAAAAGTGATAGGAGGAATGGTGATGGGAATCCAAACACAACCTAGAGTATGCATTTATTTTCTGTCATAGCCTTGGCATGTATTGCATGTGGATTTAAGGTTACATTTGAAATATCCAAGTGTTTTAATGAAGTCAAGGTATGTAATACAAGTTCCTGAGACTTCATCAATTAAATCACACTTAACTTAGATATCACCTATTTGAATTTTAATGAATAAAGGATGATCATCCACATAAAGAAATATATAATAAAAAATCATATAAGAAATATGAAACTTTAGTGAGAGAGAGGTGTCCACTATTTTTTCAACATGGATGAGCATCTCTTCACATTCTTGAATAATTATAAATTTAGATCTATATAAGGTAGATTATTACCCTACAGGTGGAGGATGAGGGAGGTTCATTTCAAATAATAATTGCATTTGGTGATTATGATGGTAGGGATAAGTTTACATAATCTCTAAGAAGGAATTTTGTTATGGGATATGGGAAAGTTCCATGATAGAATCCAATTCATCATAACATGTGAGAGGATTATTGGATGAAGGTGCATAGTGTTGTAATAGATCCATTGAAGGGGGGTTGGATGTGTATTTAAAACTATGTTGATAAGGTATGGTTTGTTGAAATTAGGTTTATCTTAGGTGGTGTGGATGTTTGTTTAAGTATTTTGTGTGGTTGGGTAGAAGAAATATTGTTTGAAGTTTGAGGGATGTTTTCTTGAGGTATGGAAGTTGGGGAAAGAGTAGAAGTAATATTAATGGTGTGACAGGTATGGTTGGTTTGTGATGTTGGAGGTGATGATTGTATGGTTTTTTATTCCTAATTCCCCAAATCTATGAGATGGGATGGGGAAGTGTCTTGAATAATGCAAAATGTTGAAGAGGTTTGATGGTTAGGTGTTGGGGTTGAATCTATATAATCAAATACTAGCCTCATATTAGTCATGTTAACCACATTTTTATCATTGGTGTTGAGATCAATAATACATTCAATGTTATTATTAGTAGGGGTATGTTGATCAATGTTATCTTGGTGATTAGGAAGGGGATCTTTGTAAATAGTTAAATGAGAATTATCTTGGTTTAAATATTAATTTTTAGTTTGATTTTCATTAGATTCAAGTGATATGTCATAAGCTTATTGATGTTTGCATATGAGGGATTCCTGGTCAAAGTTGGGACTAAGGAAAAAGTCCATAGTAAGATTTCTTAATCATCTACAAGTTTCATGAGTAGATTAGAGTGGCCCTAGCTTGCAATAAACCAACAAATTTTATTTGGATCATACCATGTTTTCATAGGATTATTGGGGTCAAGATCTTGTGTTAAAGGTCTTGGAAGACATTTTTGAATTTTTACTAATGACATAGGTTTGTGCACATGGGTGTGATTATTTTGAGAAAATGTGGGATTATGCTAAGAATTTTTTTTAGGAGGAGGGACATGATCCATGGTATTGTTTGGATCAATTACTTGGATGGTGTATATGGTGTCATAAATGTTTGTAACACCATCATTGGTAGTAGGTAGTTTTTGGAATTAATAAGCATTTGAGTTCCTATTGCAAGTTGGGGAGGTTCAAATTGATGTATGAGAAAATCTTGACATTTGGATTGGTCAAGAACTTCTTCCAAAGTTTTTGGATAAAGATTATATTGATGCTTAATTTTTCAACCAATCACCAAAGTTATGGGAAGTTTAAAAGATGTAGGACTTGACCCTTGAAATGACCTCTAGATTTTAAAGATGTTAGCTCTTCTCTTTGGGGTTTGATGTAAATGGAAAAGAAACAATGCTACCTTTGGGTCCTAGAGGGTCAAAATTATATGATGTTGAAAGAATTAGGTATTTTGATACAAAATGAGATGAAATAGATATGAGGAATACCTAAAAGTAGATGTACCCTAAAATTCACTAGCTATTGTCACAAAGAGTAGGCGATGTGCTCCATGAAATCAAAATTGTACACTTGTGTTCTAGATATAGTCCTTATTTAGAAAAGAGATACCAGATACCAATCATGTACCATCCTATCATTATACTCCCTAAAGATGAAGGCAAGCATTAAACATGCCTCCTATGAATCCTGAATCAACATGCCCAATGGGAAGGGTAGGGGTTGAGGTCTAGTATTATCATCTCCAAGATGAAGCTCTTTATTTAATAATGCTTGTTTCTAATTTAATTGAGACCAGACATGCCCCAGTTGATCCATGTCATAAAAACTAGCTAAAATATCAGGTTGTAAACCTAGCATGCCATGGATAGCTTGTAGATTGATCACTACCCTGATCAGTGCCTTATAAATTATTTTATTAGTAGGGTCATAATTTTGGCCACATAGGTCCACTAATTTTGGGCATGGGTGTACTATTGGCACCATGTATTGGGCTAACCCTAAGGTCTAAACCCTCATACCAAAAGTTTTAGGCTTGGTCTGATTTAGTATTCTTGCATGAGTTGCCTCCCTTAGGGTATTATTATTTTTCATCAAAATAGGATCAAAAAATCATATATGTAATCAAGAATGAGGGAAGAATCTCTAAAAATACATTTCATCACTTCCTTGGTTCTTGGGTATGTAGACTTGGGATGTGTAGGAGCTAAGGCATATGACTTCAATGATGCTGATGGAACAACCTTTTTTGACTAAGACTCTTGGATGTGAGGATACTCTTCATTGTTCTTTGGCTCAATTTCTTTGCTCGATAAGACTCAAATGCTAGTTCTTCACTCGGATCTAAGTAAACTCTATGCTCGATGGTAAGAAAAAAAGAGACTAAAAATTTATTTTAAAACCATTGATTCCATGAACTCAAATTAATGACCCTCCTTGATGAATTAGTCATGTTTCATAAAAATACTCTTAATTCCATACTCTAAGGCACCAATTATCAAATCTTCAAGATCCTTAATTCAAATTTTAAAATTCAACTTAATGACCCTAGTAAAATCATTAAATTGGTATGTTTTGAGGTGGTCATAGGTGAAAAGATTCATATGAGAGTCTAGAGAGCCTTCATGATTGACACGTGTTTAAATAACACTTATTTAAAAAGAGGTAGGTAAATAATCTCAAAACAAGAAAACAGAAAGGGAAACTAATTTAACTACATATAGGGTCAAAATTTCTTATGTGAAGAGCTTCAAAAAGATTCCATTAATAGGAACCTCTAATGCCTCTCCATCTTGAGACTCTAGCTCATAAGAATTGCACTGCTTACATGTAATTATTTTGAAAAGACCCATCCATAAAGAGTCTAACTTACCATGATTCATGGGATTTGCAACCCTTGCATCCCATTTTAAGACTCAACTCCCAACCTTAAACTTAGGTTTATATGTATTTTGATCAAACCAACACTTGATCACTTGCTGATGATTCATCATTGACTCATGAGTTGATTCTCTCTTTTCCCAAAGTCCAAATTCTACAAATCTAGCTTGTATTGGATAATTTTCTTCCATTTTCAACTGTTTTATTAACTATAAGGATGGGATTTCAATTTAGATGGGCATTAATGCACTCATTCCATATACTAGCTCATATGGTGAAGTTTTAATCACCTATTTAGGTGTATTTTGGTCTACCCATAAGGTTACCTTTAGATGTTCATGCCGTCCTCTCTTATGGTCATTACCCATTCTCTTGATGAGTTTGATTAGATTATTATTAGTTAATTCTACTAGACCATTTCCTTGTGGATAATAATTTGAAGAAGCCTTCAAATATATACCATTCTTTAACACAAAATAAAATACCTTTTCCCCAAGAAATGCTTTAGCATTATTGAATATGATAGTGCAAGGAGGTCCAAATATAGTGGTAATCTCTTCTAGGAGACCTTAGATCACATTTTTTGTAGCTTCTTTCAAAGGAATTACCTCAGTCTAACTTTTAAATTAATTAGTGGTAGTAAGAATCCATTTGTACCCAACACTTGAGATTGGACTAATCATCCTAATGAAATCTAGGCCCCATTGATCAAAAGGTTATTAAAAAATTATTAGACTAAGTGGCAAGGCTATATTTCTCCTCTTACCCATGTAAAATTGGTAAGACTGACACTTACTGACCATGTCATGGTAATTAGAAAACATTGTAGGCCCGAAGTACCTTGCTTGGAGTATTTTGATAGTAGTAGTTCTCACTAAAAATTGTCCTCCAGATGTTCCACAGTGAAACTCATGCAAGATCCTCTTAATTTATTCACTTTTAATACACATGAGAAAGATTCCATCAAAATTCCTTTTAAAAATGAAATTGTATATCAGAATAAAACTTGATCCTTGTTGTGGGTAGTATCTTCCTTTTTATGAGATAACTATCTTAGCTACTAACCAAACTTCATAAAATGAATTATGTTAGTGACCCAAGAGTCTACTTCATTCTCTTATATCCATAACATGGATTTTGTAACATGTTCTTCTTCTGGTAAGGCTATGGAATCTTAGGCAATGTATTGACAAAGACCCCTTCCTCTTATCATATTGGTAGTCATAACCTCAATATCATACTCTAATATTTTGGTTATCTAATTGAATCTTTTCTCAGTTATTTCCCCTTCCATAATATATTCTCTGACACTTAAGTGAACCACCAATACTACAGTCTTATTACTTGTTACTAAGTGCTTGAATTTATTTAGACCTTTTATAATAACGTAAGCTTGTTTTTCAACAAAATTATACTTGGATTAATAATCTTATAGGGTCCTTGAGAATAAGGCAATTGGATGCTCTCCTTGTTCCATGTCCTTTTATGTTAGCACTGTTACCATGCTATGCTCTCCTCATAAAAATACATTATGAAATCCTTAGATAAATCTAGATTACACACTATTGGGGTGGATATAATAGCCCTTTTAATATTTTTAAAAGGTTGTCGTCCTTTGCTTGTCTATTTTAAATTTAGATCCTTTTTTAACATCAAAGTAATGGGTCTAACCATTCCAATAAAATCTGAGATGAATCTACTTACAAAACTAATATTCCTAAGGAAATATTATACTTCTTTCTTATTTACTGGTAGTGATAAGTTTGATATTGCCTTAACTCTGTTTGGGTCTATGGAGATCCCTTGTTTTGCAATAATATGTTCGAGTATCTTACCTTGAGGTACTCTAAGTAGACATTTTTAAAGATTTAGAGAGATCCTAAATTCTTGGCATATCTAAAAGATGGCCTATAATTGATCAAAATGATCTTCAATAGACTTGGTGAAGATAGTGAGATCATCTAGGTAAATCAAAATCATTTTATTTATTATCTCTTCAAAATCAATGTCCATTGCTCATTGAAATATAGCCCCAATGTTAAAGAGTTTGAATGGCATTTTTACAGAAGAAAAACTCCCCCACTTTGTTGTGAAAGTGGTCTTGTGTTGATCCTCTTCTATTCAACCATATTTTATTATATCTTGAGAAGCCATCCAATAAGGAGAATATCTCTACTCCAGCTATTATCTATAGAATTTGTTCCATTAAAGCTAGGGTGTAATGATCTTTAAGGAAGCTTTATTTAGATCCATGAAGTCTACACATAGTCTAATTTATCCATTTTTCTTCCTTACTAGGACCAAGTTAGAGACCCATGTGGAATGTTTGATGGGAAAGATAATCTTGTAATCCAATAATTTCTTGAGATTTTCTACCATGAGAGACTTGATTCTTAGATTCACTGGCCTTTGATTTTAGAGGATGGGCTTTGATCTTTATATCAAGTTGATAGTATGTTGGATAATTTCTTTTTTTATAACCATAAAGATCCTCATGTGTCCATGTTATCACCTTATTATACTTATTTCACAAAGATACCAATTTATATTTTTATTTTTGAGTGCTAACCTTACTCACGCTAGCTTTCTCCCCTCTGATATCTCAAGTTCTAAATAATATTTTTTTCTTGCTATGAAATTTCTTTTGTCTAAGTTTGCATTATTAGGTTTGAATAAATTCTCAAGGGTTATCAATCCCCTTGGAATCGTATTGGACCTTAGTTGAATTATTTGGTCACCATATGCTTCTTCAATCTTAGGCTATAGTTGGTTAGCAAATTCTCTTAATTGCTATAGAAATAGAATGATATGAAGATCACTCTCAAACACTTGCCAATTATCTATGTTGTTGAGAATGGTGGGATGTATGACCATTTTAACTAGTTCTTTGTTAACCAATAGATCTTTGGTTAGATCGAACTAGGATCCAATTTAAGCCATAAATTTGCCTCAGCATTTTGAGACCTTGGGATAACTTAAATATTGAAGTCATCAAAACCTTTAACCAAGTCCCAAACCCTATGACCATCAGACCTCATTCTTGTATTCCTTGTTGTTGCAATCTCCTTGATTTTCTTGACCACTAATTCTGAGTCACCAAAGACTCTCAAATTATTTATTCCTTAATTTTAGGCAAGGATTAAGCCATGTACTAGAGATTCATACTCAACTTCATTGTTAGTGTAGATAAACTAAAAACATAGTGCCTTAAGGATATTTTTACCTTTTGAAGAGATAAGGCATATGCCTAATCCTAAGCCATTCATGCTTCTTTCCCAATCAAAATTCAAGGTCCATATCAAAGAATCATCTATGGGACTCTCCTTTTCATTTCTCACCTCTATCATAATCTTAGGTATCTCAAGATTCTCATCATAAATCACATAATTTCCCAAACCAGTGGAGTCAAAATTACCAAAAGGGTCTCCAAGTGTCATATCTGAGAGATAATTTTCACCCTTTTGATTATCATCATCTTCAATGCATTCCTCAATATAGACTCTTTACTCTCTAGTGATAATTTCATGAGATGCTTCAAAACTTGATATTGCTTGATTAGTAATATGCTTTTTCATAAGAGGTTCTGATAATACCTTCATCTTTGAACCATACTTGGTTCTTAGAATAAGACGTGACCAATCAAGAGACATGTACCCTCCAATTTTAGCTATAATGTCCATTGATAAGTATAAAACAAATATGGGAGGGATATATATGATTATTATATCCTACAAAAAAATTACATTTGGGTAAGAATACAGTTACAATGGAAGCCCTCTAATTATCCCTATAGTTTTTATTAATTTCCCATCAAGATGCATGACTCCTTTAGTTAGTGGTTCATACTTAATATTCAGGTTGTCAGCTATTAACTTAGGCATGACCATAGTACTTTCACTTGAGTCTATCATAGAATTGTGAAGAAATTTCTTACCCACTATAAGAGTCATATATAAAGGGATACATTTATATTTCTCTACCTCTTCTTTGGCATTCACCAGGGCTGATGGTTGTTATGGATGAGATGTTTTTAGTTAATATTTGCATTTATTTGATGGAGTTTCCTTTATGGCACTATACTTTGGCTCATTTTGATCCTTTAGTGCTTCTTTCAATTTTTTTTTAGGAATGGTCAACATATCCCATAATGAGACATTAGCAGGAGCTTTCTTTAGTTGTTCTACCAAATTGATTGGTCTGAGTGACTGTACTTTGGAGTACCGTGGATACCTTGTCCTTTCAACTATTATGTTGGAGATTCCTTGAATATGTGTATTCATTGAAACTTCTTGTCTTGTCATAGGGACCTAAGGAACTAGGGTTAATGGCACATTTCTTGATTCAGTATTAATAGTAAGAATAACATTTATAGACTCTACCATTCTCCTTTTTGACTGTGTAAAATAATCAAACTAAACTAGGCTTTTAGAGGTAGATGCCTCATTAATGAACATAGATTATTCATCTTCAATCCATGAGAACAAATCATGTTTAGGGGAAATATCTCCTTCTTATTCCAATGGCATGCCTTGCATCTGAGCCACCATGGCTATATTTTGAACTTTGGGTGATTGATATGGCCTTGATGAGGTAGTTTCTTGGTTTCCCATTATTCTTTGTTTAGTTACTATTTGTTGTAAATTTACCATAGGGTAATCTCTTGGCATGTGAGAGTCTTTATAAGGAAGACACCATGTATTTTTATCTTTCACCACATTATTTTGGCTAGGGACTAGTTCTCTTCCTAAGCTTGGTAGAACTTCTTGAAATGGTGTGGGTATAGGGACAATTTGGATATATGGTTATGATAGAACTGGTCTATGAGTCCCTTGATAAGTATTTGGATAATATGGGGGTCTATTCCCTTAGAATCCCTAATAAGGAGGTCATGGATATGAAGCTTGGTTCCTCTTAAGATTGATAATTTCATTAGAAAAGGTTTTAAGGATTTCCTTTACATCATTCACCTTTGATGAGGAAGAAGATATAACTGTGGCTGATGTTCCTTGAGATGAAGGAAATTTATATAGAGAAGTATTATCTTGAGATGTGATAGGAACACCTTATTGAATAGAGATAATTTGAGAAACATAGCCATAAGAGGCCTTGGGGGTAATTTCCCAACATCTATCAAATTATTTTTTGCTCTTACAACAAGATCATAAGCATCAAGAAGGGTCTACCCTCCTAGTGATTGGATCATTATTGGGATATCAAAATTCAAAGCCTCGAGATAGAAAAAATTAACATACCTACAGGTGGTCAAGATGAGATTGGGATTATTATCCATGTCTTTTGAAATATAGTTTTGAAATTGGTCATTGCTTCTTGGGGATCTCTCTTAATAGTTATTAATTACTATAGGAGGGATAATCTATTCCCCTTTTCATTGAATCTATCATATAATGCAATTCCTAATTGGTCCCAATTTCCAATAGAATTTGGCACTAAATATCTATACCAATTAAGATCCCTTCATTTTAAAGAGGTAGCGAGTAGTCTCAAGGCTACATTCTATTATGTGATAAAGTGGATAGTACATGCATCAGCCACATCTTGAAGATGCTCTGCTAGAGTCTTAAAGTCTTCTCTAATAAATTTAGGTAATGATTTTAGAAAATTATATGGAATAGGGTCCCATGTATCAGGAGATGTTGGTAGGATAAGTGGACTTCCACCATTCAAATTAAAAAAGTTCCTAGGTGGAGCCTGAATAGCCATTTGAATTCCTAGTATATTTTGTTGAGTTGGCCTTCTTCTTGAAGTAGTTACTAATGGTAGTATTAAGAGTCTTAGATTTAAATTAGATTGAGATCTTGTATTTGGTCCATAATTATCTCTTCTTTAAGGATGTCCACTCATGCACTTTTATTTAAACTTCATCCCATCGAGTGTGTTAGGAAAACTTTTGATGCTTAATTTTGTAACTAATCACCAAAGCCATAGGAAGTTTCAAATATGTAGGACTTGACCCTTGAAATGACCTATGGGTTTTAAAGAAGTTGGATCTTCTCTTTGGGGTTTGATGTAAAGTGAAAATAAAAAATGCATAAAATAAGTACTTAAACTACTAAGGTGATACACCAAGATTTTATTCCTCTACCAAACAACATAGTAACTAGTACTAAAAGAATTCACTAAAAAAATTAAAGAGCATAAATCATGATCAATAATTCTAGCATAGACTATAGACTAATAAAAGGCTCATAAAATAAAATATAACCTAATTCATCATCTATCCCAACAACATAATATTAGATTTAACAACATTCAATGAAAGAATTAAAGAGCATATAACATGATTAATAATCTCAGTGTTTATGCAAAGCTAACAAAAGGCTCATAATAGAAAATGAGAAGAAATAATTATAAATAGAATTAAATTGCATATAACACCACTCTCTTCATATTTTGATAGGAGAATAAAGTACATAAGGTAAAATGCATAGAGTAAAATATTTGATCCCTTAGGAGAGGCACCTGTTAAGGTAGTAAAATGCTTCAAAAACTAGCTCCTAAACTCTCTATTGATCTAGATGAATCCCTATTGATCTCTTCCTCTTGTTTTGATCCTTTGATCTGATACTTATAGCCCAAAATATCCATCATGGGTCACTACCACTCACTCAGATTCTAACCTCATGTCTACAAATTCTAGATCTGAAACTTGCATGTCATTGTAACTAAATAACTTGGAGCTTAATTCAATCATTTTTGCTAGCTGTCCCTTTCATTTTATTTCAATTATTTATCCTATTTGTCTTTATCTTGCAATATCTTGAATCATGGAGATGTGGAGTTTTCTACGGCTATCAACTACTTGACTCTTCCTTCCCCTTAATTTTATAAATTCTTTAGCTTTCTTAGCTCTTTTGGGATTTAGGACCCACTGTGCTGACATGTGGTAGATTCATGCTTAATGAAGGATTTTTGATATTCACTTTCCCTTGAAAGAGCACTGAAGTGATAAGTGGCATCATTTATGTTCATTTAAGCCTTGAATCTTTTCTTCAAAGTTTTAATAAAAGGAGACTACTTCAAGGCTTAGCACTCACAGTTAGATTTGTCATTATGGTCTACACCATTGATTCACCGCTAACCCTTTGACTTCAAAAATAACCATTATTTATCCATGTGGTAGCCTCACACTTAATGGAGGATTTTTGATACCTCCTTCTCTTTGAAAGAGTGCCAAAGTGACACATGGATACCTTCCACTGGCATTAGAGTCTTAAATATTTTCCAAGGATTTAACAAAATGAGATTTCATTAACCCCATTAATTAATATGACCCAAAATGTTATTTATCCAACTATATACTTAGCCAAATAATATATATGTGTGTCCTAAAGTATAAAATAAAATGTGGATTTTTAACTCTATAGATTCCTAACATGATATTGCAATTTAAGGTGGAGAGAATTAGTAAATAAGTGTAAGAGGTTCTCATTTTCCATATTATGCTCATCTTTGTTAGACAAATCTTTCCATCGTTCGATGAAAACTTTTGCCATTTTAGTTTCTAGTTGTTTATAATTGATGAAATGAGCTAAGCTATTTTTAAGAAGATCACTATTTTAGAATTCTTGAAGCAATGAATTGAACAAGTCTTCTAAGCTAGTAATGGAGTGGGTTTTTAGTTTATTATACCAATCTAAAGCATCTCTTGAAAGTGTTTTAGCTAATATTTTAGTGGCAGTATAAGTATTAAGCTTTACCCAATCTTTTTAAGGGTTTCAAAATGTTTTTAAATGTAGGGTAGGATCTAAAGATCTATTATAATTGATGGTGGGAGTAATATATCCTTTGTCTATGTTGGCAATTTGAGGTACTAGAAGTTCATTTTATAAATGTTTGATAGTTTTATCGATAAGTGGGGTTGCAGTATGAGGTTACCATGTGAATCTATTGGTGGGTGGGGGGAATTAGGATTTTGTGCTCCCCATTGAGCATGTTAGGGTTGGTTTTAGAGATTTAATAGGTGATTTTGAATTTACATCAATTGATTTACATTATTAGTTTGAAATGTATGTCTTTGGTTAAGCATTTGTAATAAAAGTTGATTTTTTTGAGCATTATTTTAGCTAGTTAAAGAAAAATTTGATGCATTAGTGTTATATGAGGTATTAAGAGCTTGGGATGCACTATGAGTGTGAGATACGGTAGTGGCATGCATTGCACTAATGGCATGAGAAGCACTAGTATCATGAGATTCACTAGTAGCATGAGATGCACTAATAACATAAGAAGCATTAGTAGCATGAGATGCACTAGTAACATAAGAAACATTAGTAGTATGAGATGCAATAGTATCATGGATATGCATGTGTGTATTTCAAATATCCCCACTGAAGGTTAAACCTATCATATTTGTGGAAATACTTGGAATGGAGGTAGAAGAAGATATAGAGGATGATGTCATAGTGTGAGAAGTAGACATGATAGAGGGGAAAGCTGTAGATGAAAAGAAATGGATTGCCCCAAATCTTTGGGAAAATCTAAGTGAAGGTGAATGGGGTTATCCTACATGAGGTCCCATCATGAGGTTATAAATGACTATAGGATATTTACCTCTATGTTGAGGGTTTATTGTAATGAAAAATATCATTTCAGCTATGTAATCAAGGTCACATTCATATTCTAGAGAAAATAAGGGGTTAACCTCCATGGAAGAATGAGGAGTCCCATAGCTAGTAGTGTGGGTGGTAACATATACATTACTTTTATTCATTTTAGGTTCCACAAAATGTGTTTTAGGAAACTTATTGGGATTAGTAAAACTCATCATGTTGTTTTGATTCAATTTTGTATTATCATCAAACAAAAAAATTGTGATGGGGGAGGGAAGCTAATTTTTTTATAGAAATGATGATAAATTGGTATGGTATTGGGTCAAACTAGTCATAAATATTCTATAATAAAATAAACAAGACATGCTACAAAATACATGGTCAAACAAGTTGATCATTTTTTGCAACTGGTTAAACTAAGAAAGCATGTAAGACACACAATTAGATGGGTCAACTTTATGTTGAAGGTAAATGTTATCACCTTGAGTTACAACATTGAAGAGGCTTGTTTAAAAACCTCTTCACCAAATTGACATAATTGGAACTCTCTAAGGTTTTGGGTGGCCTATGACTAGAAAGAACCTCCAGAGAGGGTTAGAGCCCTTGATATAACACATAAAACTAACACTAACCTACTCAATTTGAAATGAAGAAGGACATATAAATTTACAAAAAAATAGAACAACGGTGATGAACTATATTGTAGGTTTCCTACTATAATCTATTAACTGATTATAAAGCTAAACAAGGCTGATCACAATCACACAACACACAAGTTTTTTAGTATGGAGGTTGAAGCTAATACATTGATTAAGAAGGACAATCAATAGGTCTATAATGAGGCATTAATGAAGGTTTTATATATTTAATAATTGCATAACCACATAATAAAAACCATATGACCTATAAGAGAGTAAATTAACTCATAAATAGGAAATAATGAAGAAGACAAATGCATGGATATTGAGTATCAACACTAACATTCATCAATAATTCACCATGAACACACTAGATATGACATGAAGAAGGAAAAATTAGTTTACATTCACTTAAAAAGAAACATGAAATAAAAATTTTAGTAGGGATTCACCATACTAACATACAAGATGGCTAAAATTCCAAAAAAGGCCAAATTTATAGAAGAAAGATGGAGAAATAGAGAGGTAGGTCTTGGGAGTAGTCCATCATGGTTGTTACATGCAAAAAACTAGATAGAAAATAGAAGTTTTTTACCACCAAGTCTATAAATAATGTGTTTTAATCTTGTTCTCAATAATCTAGGGCAATTATTGATGTATTTATTCTTGATGGATGGTTTATAAGTGGCTATTCATCTTCTATGACTCATCTTTCTTCATTTAAAACTATCTTTTTCTTGTAGCAAGAGTTACAAGTTGTTGGTTTGACATTTTCCCTATTTGGAATTCTTGGAATATTTCCATGCCAATATTTACTCTTTAAATTAATATTATATCTTGGGGAGAGTAATATTCAAGTTATAAACCTCTCTCATACCATATTCTTTGACATCAAGGTTTGCATTTCATGTCAAAGTTGTTCTATCCAAAGAAAGTGATATAGACCGACCTATCTCTCATACTAGGCCTCATATTTTCTTGAAGGTTATCATGAAATTTTTTTAAAAACAATTTATACCTTGGATAGGACCACATAATCTATATTTAAACTTATCAACCATCCTTAATGTAGTGTTCACAGCCTACTAGCAAGAGACTTGGAAAAGCTCATGAATTCCTATGACAAGAGTATCAAGTAGGCTTGAGGACTATCTTAATACCTCATTAATGTTTATTAATATAAAAAAATAATATTAAAGGTGTTCCAAGTCTTCTTAATATCTTTTAAGATAATTTCCAATCTGATAAAGACTTGACAAGTTGATAAGAACTTGTACTTGTCTTGAAGGTTCTTGACATCAAGAAGCTGCTTGTGTATAACCTATTCGATTCTACTTGAAATCAATATAATTGAGATTTTATATGGATTTTAAAGGGTCTCAATAATCATTTTAGATATTCAAAATTATGTTTTCAAGGTCTTTGCATTTATTGATTACCTTTAAGAGGTCTGTAGACTCACCTTTCTATGTAAACTAGAAAATATTCCCCACAAAGTTTAGTCTAATTATTTGAAAAATTGATATTGTCACCTTTAAATTATATGGGATGGATTATTTATGACAATTTTACCTTTTCCTAGGATTTATAATCCTTCTTATTGATTATTAAGTTCAAACATCTTCAAATCCTTGTAATTCAATTAAAATAGGTAATTTTAGACTTCTTTCTTATGCCATTTCCTTTCCCACGTGCTAAATAATGGATCCAATAGGTGATATTGATAACTATAAATTTTTTCTATGTGTTTTAAATAATAATCATATGCATTAGGATCACTTAAACTAGCATTCTATTCTATCAAGCTCTTTGAGGGCTTGTAAGGCAATTTCCAGGTCTTCAACTTTATAGCAATCATTCGTAAAGCACAAGATTCTAATGGATTAAAAAATGTCATTAATTTAGATTGTATATTAATCATTAACATTACATAATGGATTTTTACCCATGCATCTCCTCAACAAGATTCCCATGTAAGTAAGATGACCTCTTAGGCTTGCAAGCCCGTGAATGTGTGGTCTAGAAGACTGTTTAGGCAAAAAGAAGATTCTGATGCTTTTTTTGTTTGAAAACCTAATTTAGGTTTGATTTATGTCCCATAAATTATTACATATGATATATAATTAATATGACTCTTTAAACGTTATATTCCCTGCATTAACCCATAACTGGGGTTTTATGATAGTCTAGGAGTTTTGATCCTAGTTGTCCTAATTTTGTGATTTATCCTCATTGTAAGGAATTAAATCACTATGGAATACTTAATTAAATGTATATTATACACTATATTATATTTAAAACCTAATTTATCCCCAACTCTCACTTTCCTTTCACTTACTCATAATCTTGTTATAGTCAAGTTAAGCCTATATATTCATACTGCTCTTTTAGGTTTTTGACCTGTACATGAATTATTGTGAGTTATATGGTTTTAATTAACTCAGGGGGAGGAAATTTATTCCATTTAATATAATTTTTTTTATTTTTCCTTTTCCTCAATATTCTTTTCATTATCCACTTGCATACGAAAGTGCTCTAAAACTCTTGCTTCTCAAACATGCCTATATAGTTGTATACATTTCCTCATATAAGTATTCATTTATGTATTAAAAAACTTGTTTTAATATTTCCTAAGTTTTAAGTAGATAAATTTCATCAATAATAAACTAATTATTCTATTGGTTTCTTAATATTTTGAACTCAAATGCATAAAATTATAATTCTATGTCTTTAAAGGCCTACTTGGCCTTCTCTCAAGTGGCCTTGGCCATTAAGATGTTCTATTCTCTTAATAAAAAATAAAAACACTTTCAAAAACTTATAACATGGTCTATTAATGTTTTAATGACCTCTCAAAACTTTATTTTCAAATCAAAACCTTATATCTTCTCATTTTTTTATAGGTAGGCCTATAGGTGCCTCTCTCTCAAGCCTACATCCTCTTCAAGTTTTTTCTTTGATAGGTATTAAATAGTCTAATATGATCTTAAAACTATATATAATAAATATGAGTTTCATTTTATTCATTTGAAAACCTTTTCCCATTAATACAACACATAGAGCTTGTCAACAGTCTCTCAAACCCTTATTTAGACCTACACAGTCAATACTGAGCATATGATTGTAGATGCATGATTGCCTTCTTATTTGTAATATTGATCATAATTTATTATGTGTATGGTTTGGTGGATTAATGTAAGTTTATTACTAATATGGTTATTTCAAGAGTGCATTTAAGATTCTTGACAATAATCATAGGTCTATCATTCACTTTCCCATGCTTGAAACTCTATTTAAGCACATTAGACTAATGATCGTGAAACCTAAAAAATTCATCCAAGATAATTTTATAGGATTTTACACATATTTAATAATTTAATTTTATAAATAAATAATTTTAGGTTCCTCCAACCTTATTTCATGTGGATTAGTCCTTAATCATGAAAAATTGCCTGGCACAAGACTATGTCTTCTTAGCTTGTAGTGTGTATGCTTGGATCAGTGTAAGAAAGGAACTTTAGGGATGAAAATAACTAATGAAACATGGGATAGATACTTAGGGACAAATAAAAATATTATAAATATTATTTGGCTTGTTTCACAACCCCAAAAACCTTCAAATATATCAAATAGGATCACCTTCATGTTCTCTCAACCTTATAGACTATTCATGCATATTCCACTCTTTTTTGCATTGAATATTTGATGGAGATGTTGTAATATAGATTGATAATTTTATATGGGGTTGGAAAAACTATGTATATTTTCCTTGAAGTACCTTTAAGTTGGAAAACTTTGAAACCTGTAGAAACCTTAACTGTCATACCCAAAATAATAGAAACACGACCTTTCTTGATAGTATCACCATGGACATTAAATAATTTTGTTGAATTTGATATTTTAGAGGTTAATTGAATCTATAGAGACCCTCATAAATAAGTTTCATGTATTCACTAAGCATATTCCTATCCTTGTAAGGAAAAAACGATGGTAGTGGTGTTTAGGAGGGTTTTAGAGAGGCTTAACTTCTTAAAAATTGTTCATAAATATCTACTTCCTAATGTTATAACTAATGCCATGTATTTTGAGGTCATAGGGTTGGGAAACATCCCATAATGGAATTTTGTCTAAAATTTCTCCTCCTTTATGAACCATGCTTATCTAAATGACCTTATGGGCTTGCTAAGGACCTAGTGGAGATACCAAGTCAATTTTTGTTCTTTTTATGATTGAAAATTCTTCCCGTGCATGGTTTTGAGTCTGAGGGGACTCAAGGAAGCCTTGGAGAAGATTAGAAGTTTATCTTCAATGGAAACCTCTTACAATGATACTTCCACAAACCTTCTCTTAATAAAATTGTATCTTACCTTCTTACCCTGTTGGAGCTATAAATCAGGTGGCTATGGAGTTATTCTTGGCCTATATGGTGATGGAGTAATGAACAAGAGCATCAATAACTTTCATTTCCCTAAAATTTATCCATTTTTTACCTATTAGATGTTATAATGATGAGTGGGTAGTTTCAAATGTACTTTAACATTGGAAAAGGAGTTTTATAACATATTAGATAAAATGTATGGGTAAGGTACATATAATATGATATTCAAAAAGTGTAAAATAACTCAAAAAAACATTTTTTCATCTCTAGACATGATATAATAATTTCATATTTGATAATTACTCAGAGTTATATCACAACATTACAATAAGAAATACAATATATAACAATGGAAACCTTAAACTTTCCAAAAGTACCTTAGTTTCTCCAAATTTCTTGAAATTACAATGTCTTTAACTTACCAACTTGATCCTAGAACCACTTATCTATCATAGAGCATCTTGACTTCTTAGATGGTCATCACATTCTTGTCTTCACCATGGATCAAATTTACATTGAATTCCACAAACAAACCCTAATATTTCTAAAGTTACCTTAAACTTTACTAACTGCATTGCAAAATACTTCTTCAAAGATCATGATATGAAATTGATTGGATAAGACACACACATAGACTTTATCATCCTAACATGACCCTACTTAGACCTTGAGATGATATATAAAATCAAGAAATTATTTAGAATTAGAACATTTCAAGGTTAGATTACTTGGTTACCTAGTTTTGAACAATGCTTGGTCATGGGTGACTAATTATCCAACATTTTTGGTGATATCTAGGGGTATTTTTCCTACTACACATCTAAACTAGCAGCCTTAGACAATCCATTAGGCATGGGGTTACTAAAAAATGCTTCTTTATGAGACCAAATCTGAACTTGAACATAAAAATATCTCTTGAAACAAACTAAAAATTGAAAGTACCCTCTAAACACCAGCAAAACAAGACACACAATAAAGAAAAAAACATACACAATAAGACAAAGATTTGCTAAAAAGCACTTGTAAGAAAAAAAAAATTCTACTATGTACAAGAGGAGAAAAAATGACCTCACTAGAAATTGTTTAGGTGTATCCCATTAACTGGGATAGGTAATTCTTCTCCATTCAGATTTGAGAGTTGAAAAGCATTGTGTTACTTATAATGAGTGATGACTTAGGGCCCACTCCATAAAGTGTTAAACTTGGTATATTTTTTAGGTTTGGCTCTATCTTCATCCCATTTAAGCATAAGGTCACCTTATTTCAATGTTATTAGGACAACTCTCTAGTCAAAGTATCTCTTAGTTTGAGCTTGATGCAACTCCATGGTATGCATGGCATGATTTTTTATTTCCTCTAGCTCCATAAACTCAACTAATCTACTTTACATTGTATTATTCTCCATTATTTCAAGTTGATGTGTAAGATATAGAGTTGTTTACTCAATAAAAATGGGTATCTTATCTTCCTTTCCATAAAAAAGCATGTATGGTTAGTTTCCAATGGCTCTTTTTGGAGTGATTATATTTTCCCATAAGGTTATCTTTAACTTTGTGTAACAAGTCCTCTGATTTTACTAGATAATTATCTTGATAACTCTAATGAGATTTTTATTGTGGACTCTACTAGTATATTTCCTTGAGGATAGTAGTTAGAGGATGTACTTAGATAAATCCCATGTTTCACAACACACTCATTTATTCTTGTACCAAGGAAAGCCATTACATTATCTAAAACAATTATGGAAGGTACCCCAAATCTATCTACTATACATTAATATAAGTCTAGCAAATTGGTTTCATTAAATTCATTTATGGATACAACCTCTATCCACCTATTAAAATAATTAGTTGAAGTCAATACCTATTTATGACTAAAACTTGAAGGAAGACTGATCATACCTATGAAATCTAATCCCCATTGCATTTAAAAATGGTTCACTTGAATGGGATGAAGAGGGAGGGATACAATATTTTGTGTCCCTATGAATAAGGCACACTTTTGGCACCTTATCACCCATGCATATTGTTGTCTCCCAAAAATAACAATCATTTTTGGAACAACATTTGAATTATTTTGGTTCTACAAACCAAAATAATATCTTCCATTTTAAAAATTTGTCTTAGATATTCAGATTTCTCATTTTCAAAGCTTCTCAGAAAATCTACGAACTCTGCAAGGTTAAATCTATGGACTCAACAGGAAGAAGAATCTACGGACTATGCAGGAAAAGGAAAATCTATAGACTTTTACATGCGATTCTCATTCAAAAGAATTGATTTTTGACATTTTTTCATTTTCTGGGATTGGTTCAAAGTTTTGGTTCAATTGAAAATCTTCATCGGCAAGCATCTGAATACAAAAGGAGACCTGAATCATTGAACCATTGAACCAATTTGGTTCAAGGGTTCAACAGGTTCAAAGTTCAACAAGTTCAATGTCATTGGCAAAAGTTAAGTGCTTCATAAAGGTTCAAAGTTCATTCACTTCAACAGGTTCATCGGCTTCCAAACATTTGGTCAAATCAAAATGACTTGAATCGTTGAACCATTGAACCAATTGGGTTCAAAGGTTCAACGAGTTTAAAGGTTCAACAGTCGGTTCAACAAAAGGAACAGTTCAATCACTCACTTTAGCCAAGCAATTCAATGCTTTATTTCACTCAGATGGTTCATTTCCTTTGTTTCAGTGTCTTTTGGTTCAATCATTTGGTTTGTCAGTCGGTTCAAGGCTTTCATTGAATCGTTGAACCAAATTTTTGGTTCAACGTCTTGGTTCAACAGAAAGGTTCAACATCAAGTTTATCGCTTTTTGTTTCAAAAGGCACTTGGAATGCTTCGTTGAACTGTTGAACTAGTTCAACAGATAGGTTCAATTAGATGGTTCAACTCTCGATTCAAAGGCAAGTACAAATATTTGGTTCAATGCTTAGTTTATAGGCCTATTTTATTCGTTGAACCATTGGCTTGAACCATTTTGGTTCAAAGCCTTGGTTTAACCAATTAGTTCAATGTATTGGTTTAATGGCAAAAAGTGCATTCAATGGTTCATCGACTATTTGCTTCAAAGGCTTGGTGTGCTTCATTGAACCTTTGAACCGGTTCAACAAATGGTTCATCGACTAAGTTCAAAGAGACAGTTCAATGCTAAAGAACTTGTCCGAAGGACAAGTGCCCTTGCGGAGGACACTTCATCGACCAAAGCACCCTTCAGCTTGTTCAAAGACTTGTTTAAAGCCCAAGGAAAATGTCCACGGGAAACGTTCAAAGGGAATGGCCCGAGGAAAAACCCAAGGGAAATTTATAAAGGGCCAATGAAGGACCCTGAAGGGCAGATGCCCTTGCGGGGAACTCTTGACCATTATTTTGAGGATACTTCTCGAAGCTGAAGGATCATTTCTCAGGGCCCAAAAAGGCAAAGTCCAATCTGGAAAAGTGCCAAGTGGAAAGCCAAAAGAAGACCAAGGGGTGATGCACCCGAACATGTCAAATTTAACACAGTCAACTAGCCGTTAGAAACACAGTGATAGGTGTGTGAATGTCAAATTGAAGACAAAAAAATAACTATTGATCCTTTGAACATGCATAATAGAATACATTCACAATTTTCAAGGCCAAGACCAGCAAAAAGTGGGGAAGGAACAGAATAACAAGCTAAATCCAGGACCCGATTCAATTAATCAAAAATGGAGGAATGATGAAGATAAGATCAGACCGCCAGGCAGACATTGAAAGTTGTAAAACTTTCAATTACATGACTTATCTATATACATTGAGAAGATCAAATGGGTAAAAGGCCCCAAAGTTCCATCTTGTCTTCCTAACATTTCCCAATGCATCATGATGTATTACTGTTCCTGAGTCCTTCTTGAAAGTGGCTATATAAGGGGCTTCCTATCATTGTAAAATCATCTTCTTTTTGACAATCTAAATGAAACTCTACCAAAATTGAGAGGCATCATTGAGACTTTGTGCTCAGTCTGTTTATCATATTTTGTTAATGGAAACAAGGGACTTTTTCAGACTTTGTGCTATGATATCTTATTTGTTTCATTGATCTAATAAGCAGGATTAGTAAATTTGTTAAGAAGGTGTCCTAAAGAATTAAATGTGGAGAGACTTTATGCCCCCATAACTACCTTTAGTGTGTTTGTTTTTTCATTGATATGTAAAGAACTTTGAAAAGACTTTGAGCTTTCATTGTTCTTCGTATATCACTCTTGAGTATTTCATGTGCATACTTTGTGATGTGTCTTAATTTGATGGTTACCATACTTTAGTCATATTCTGATTTTATTTCCAGGAGTATTCTTGTGGTTGGTTGAACAGTTCTTTTAAAAGAAGAGGAGTGTTGTCTGTCATTCTCTTGAGTGCTTCCTTTGTTTTGTATACATCATCTCTGAAGAAAGAGAGATGGATGTTTGGTCCTACCCTTGAGTATTATTTTTTGTTCATATATATACATAGCATATCCATAGGGAACCTCCCCTTGATGAGAGGAGAGAGAAGTCTCCTTCTGATGTGATAAACTTACACATTATGATGACTAATCTTCTTGCTTTGGTTGATAAGACCTATTTTATTTACCAGTACGCTTATAGACAAAATATTCATCCAACAATTTTTGGTGACTCCACTAGGGATATACCCATTATCCATTTATCATCTATCCATTCCATTCACCTCTACACCAATAGGAAAATAATGCACAGTTCAAAGCCTCAAGCTTTAACTGAAGTAAAGTTAATTCTTTTCAAATTTTGTTTTACAAATTTGGCAGATTCAAGGTATACACGAAGCCAAAGGGCTAAAGGTGTCATTGATCCTATGTTCGAGCTGGTATAGCAAAGTGATTTTGATTTATTTCCTTCACCATCTCATCTACAATGAACCAAGAGCTTCCCTCCTACTAAAGCTAGATCTCCATTACCAGGTGAAATATCAACTTCTGCTGTTGATAAATTTGTGCCTATAATTACCCCTTTGAGATTTGTTATCCCTCCTTTTTAGTACCCTATAATGGCAATTCAATGCCCTTAGGGTAATTATTTTGGCCCTCTCAATCTTACTCCTCTACATGAACTTCCATGCAATTCTAGGAAGAATTTCTCAAAATTCCACGGTGATGGGAAAGTTCATCCTGATGAACATATTATAGCATTCAGTATAGCTTGTGGAGTAATCAGAGTAGAGTTTGAAGATGTAGCAGTTAGAATTTTTGTTGAAACACTACAAGGTCCTGCTATAGATTGGTTTTACCATTTACAGGCTCGATCTGTGACTGATTGGAATACTTTGAAAGCTAAGTTTGAAGCCAGATTCAAACCTGTAGAAGATGCACATACACTTCTGGCTCAACTTACACAAATGAAAAAAGAGCCACATGAGCCTATGAGAGACTTCATAGCTAAATTTGACAAGTTGAGAAATAGAATTCCTATGATTTCCAGACCTACAACTGAGATCTCAAGTGCTTTTTCATTAATTCTCAACTACCTAAAGTCAGTTTCCTCTTGAGACGTGCTGGCCAAATAGATCTAGCTATAACTCAACTTTTGGCCACTGAAATAGAAGATGATCTCATCTTAGTAGGGAAAATAAGAAGAGATCCCAATATAAATAGAGCTTCATCATCATCTGAATTTGCATCTACAAGCACCACAGATCCAATGGTGCAAAAATTAGAAAATGAGCTCTTTGCCCTCAAAAAACAAATGGCTCAAGGAATGTCTTCTGCTCCTACATACAAAAGAACATTCTCAAATTAGTCATATCAAGTTAATGTTACCAAAAACCAAGGACAACAAAATCGCCTTCCTCCTCCACAAGGAAAGCTTGCCTTGGAAGCTCCTCCAACTAATTTAGCAATGGGATATCTTGAGACAGAATCAGATTTTTCTTATCAACCTAAATTAAATTAAGAAAATGATGCTGATATCATTGAAGACAGTCAAGAAGAATCAGCTGGTGACTCCCACATTGGTTTCTTAAATTATCAAGATGAACTCAGAAGCAAAGGAGAAGCTTCAGATGGATCATATGTAGTGTTTATCAGGTCCAAAAACCAATCAGTCTAGCAGGCTGATAAAGGAAAGATAGAAGAGCAATCATAGCTAGCAGTCACAATTGCCAAGCATAGGACAGTTCTGCCCTTTCAACCAAAAGATTTGGTAATCACTCAAAAGGTAAATACATTTGGTGTGCCTTCCCATTCTACTTCTAATTTGCAAACCAGTATACCTCCCATCCCTTCTAAAACTCAGAAAGCTAAAGACCTTTCTCTGTACGTAGTTTGATTCAGCCATTTGACATAATTGATTATGTCAAAAAGACAAAAATACAAATGTCTAAATTTGAGTACTTGCAGTCCAATCTAGATCAACTGAATAAGCTGGTCCAATATGTTAAAAATCAGACCATCCTTGTAGTACAAAAGTCCAAAAAAGTGACTTTTGATTCCCCAATAAATATGCCTAGTTTAAATAATCTGATTATTACTCCTCCAGCTATTTCTAGAAAAATAGAACCCTTCTATGTTTCCTTATTAATCAATGGCCACAAGTTGAGTAATTGTATGATAGACTTAGGTGCATCTGACAATGTTATGCCTACCAAAGTCACTGAGTCTCTTGGTCTCACATTGACCAAGATGTTTGGCAGATGTTTCTCCATGGAGAACAAACAAGTGCCATTGCTAGGGCAGATCAAAGATGCCCAATTTGTATTTACAACCTTTCCAGACAAGAGGATTAAAATGACTGTATTAGTGGCTAAAGTCCCAACATCTTATGGTATTTTACTTAGACAAAATTTCTGTAAGGACGTGGGAGAAGAGCTGAACATGGATCTATCTGAGGCAAGGATCCCTGTACAAGGTGTGATGAAGAGATTACTTCCTGAAAAGGAAGCAAAGTATGTAGTCACCAATATGTCAGCTCCTGAAGCTCAAATCCTTTTTGAATTTTCAGGTATGGGTAATTACTTTTTATACATAGATCATGAAGAAAGACCCTTCATCTCTGATGAAGGAAAGTCTAAAGTAAAGCCAGTGTCTGATGAGATTTGGACTCTAGAATTTGATGGTAGTTGTTCCTCTTCTGGTTCTGGAGCTGAAATTGTTTTGATATCTCCTCAAGGAGATATGTTCCCTTCATCATATAAGTTACAGTTTAGCAACACAAATAATATAGCTAAATATGAATCATTGTTGCTGGGCATGAAGGCTGCTCAAGAAAGAGGCATCAAGTGTCTTCATGCTAAAGGGGATGCCGAATTAGTGGTCTACCAAGTGAGAAATTCATATCAGACCAAGAATGAAAGGCTACACCATTATCATAATCTTGTTTGGGATCAAATTGAAAGCTTTGATGCTTTCAACATTTCTTCCATTCCAAGAGAATCCAATGATAGAGATGATGCACTTGCTATTTCAGGAACTCTTTTAGTTCCACATTCTGATTTTAAAGAAGCCAAATATACCATTGAGTTGATCTATAGGCCGAGTGTTCCTGATAATGCTGATCATTGGCAAATTTTCAATGATGATAATTAAATCATTGCCTTTTTGGAAAGAAAAGACAATTTTGAACAGCTATATTTTGAAGGCAACGAATCTCAGAAGTTTGAATTAATTTTTGAATCTAGTTCAGATGTAAATGAAGAGTTTATATAGCTAAAAGAAATAAAATTCCTAAAGTTCTAGTTTCTCTCGAAAAGCTATTTAACAAGCATGATAGATTCATCAAGCAACATCAGATAGATTCAAATTTCTCTCAGGGATTTGACCAAGTGAATCTGACCAATGAAGAAAATCCAAAAATGGTCAACATTGGTAAGTGTTGTACACCTAAAGAAAAATTCAAATTTACTTCTTTGCTTCGTCAATACATTGATGTCTTGGCATATTCATACAAAGATCTGAAGTCTCTTAGTCCTAATGAAATCCATCATCATATTCCTCTCAAGGCTGATTCAACGCCTTACAAGTAGAAATCCAGATAATACAATTCCAAGATTTTAGGTACAATTATGTCTAAGATTCAGAAAATGTTAAATGCTAGAATTATTTTTCCAATCCATCATTCTACATGGATTACAAATATAGTTCCTGTAAGGAAGAAAAATGGTGAAATCCACATTTGTGTTGATTTATGGAATCTAAATCAGTCTTCTTTGAAAGACAATTACCCTTTGCCAATCATGGACCAAGTGCTCCAAACAATAACAGGATCAAAAATGTTATCAATGTTGGATGGCTTCTCAGGCTATAATCAAGTTGAAGTTGTTGAACCTGATTAACACAAGACTGCATTCATCATGCCTTGGGGTACTTTTTCATACAAAAGAATGCCTTTTAGATTAATAAATGCTGGCACTACCTTTCAGAGAGCTATGGATATGGCTTTTAAAGATAAAATTGGCAAATTCATAGTTATATATCTTGATGATTTAACTATCTTTTCAAAGTGCTGATCTAATCATATGTGCCACTTGCAACAAGTGTTGTAGTGCTACCAGAAAAATGGTATTTCTTTGAATCCTAAAAAGTATGTTTTTGGAGTGACAGAAGGAAAACTCTTTGGACACATTATGTACAAAGAAGGCATACAAATTGACTCAGATAGAGTCAAGTCTATTCAAGAACTGAATTTGCCTGCAAGTAAGAATGTTGTTCACTCTTTCTTCAGAAAAGTGAATTTCTTACAGAGATTCATCCCCGTATTTGCTGAGAAGACAAGACACATTGTAAATATGATGAAAGGAAAGACTACCTTCAGCTGGACCAAAGAAGGCAAAGCAACATTTCAAGATATCAAAGTCGCTATTGCTCACACCCCTACCTTAGTCTGCCCAGATTACCACAAAGATTTTACTATATACAGCTATGCATCTGAGCATATTCTTTTAGCTATTCTTGTCTAACAAGACAAAGAAGGTATGGAATCTCCCATCTCTTTCATTAGTTGCCCTATGAAAACTCATGAATTGAAGTATTCGAACATAGATAAACACGTCTATGCCTTGGTAAAAGTAGGCAAACACTTTCAATTCTATATTTTGAATTCACATAATACTACCTTAGTTCCTGATAGTACAGTCAAGTCTATTTTAGCTCAGTAGGAGTTTGGCAAAAAGAGAGGTAATTGGATTGCAAAGATCTAAGAATTTGATCTGGATATCAAGCCAACAAAGCTGTTCAGAGGTAAAGGTCTTTGTCAATTAATGGTTGATAATAAGCCAAAAGATACACAACTTGAAGAAGCTAAAGTAGACAATATGCCAACAGTCCTTTTTGTTTCTACTACCAATGAATGGTATTCAGATATTGCCTATTTTCTGACTTATGGAGAATGTCCTGCTCATTTGTCTTACAAAGAGAGGAGAACCATTAGATTGAAAGCTGCCATGTTTGTCCTTTGGGACAATGGCCTGTATAAAAGAAACATAGATGGAGTTTTTCTTTGTTGTGTAGACAAAGAACAACAGACCCAGCTCTTAAAATCTTTTCATAATCTAGCTTGTGGAGGACATTTTTTTCTCCTATGACTGCTTACAAAATTCTGAGAGCCAGGTATTATTGGCTTACTCTTTTCCAAGATGCACATAAATGGGTAAGGAAATGTGAACTTTGCCAGCAATTTGTTGGAAGACCCAAGTTGGCTACTTTGCCTCTTAAGCCAGTAATCATAGAGGAACCTTTCCAGTAGTGGGGACTCAATTTTATTGGGATAATAAATCCATCATCAAGCGTTGGACATGATTATGTCCTTACAGTGACTGATTATTTCACTAAGTGGGTAGAAGCAATCCCAACAAAGCATGCTACCTCAGAAGTTGTATGCAACTTCCTGAAAGAGAACATCATTTCCAGATTTGGAGTCCAACTCAAAATTGTTACTGATAATGCAGCTTGTTTCACCTCTCAAGAAATCACGTAATTCTATTTTTATTATGGAATTACGCTCTCTCATTCTTCTGATTATTTTCTGTAAGGGAATGGATAAGTTGAGTCCAGCAATAAAAAATTGGTATCTGTTATCAAGACACTTGCAGATGATAATCAAAGGACATGGCACAAAGCATTGTTAGATTCTCTATGGGTTGATAGGATCATGCCAAAAAGGGCAATTGGTATGTCTCCTTTTCAAATTCTCTACGGTATTAATGCTGAGATACCAATCACTTTAGAATTACCAGCCTTGAAATTGGTGAAGGCTATTGAAGATTAGACATATGAGAGTTATCTTGACAAAATAATCATGTGCCTGACTCATCTGGAAGAACAAAGAACCATGGTGGTGAATATAATTGTTGTTCATCAAAATTTGATAAAGAAACTTTTTGATCAAAAAGCCAAAAATTGTGATTTTTAGATTGGGGATAAAGTCCTGCTGTGGGACAAAAGAAGAGAGCCAAAAGGGATGCATGGAAAGTTTGACTCCCTTTGGAGAGGCCCATTCACAATTCATCAG
Source organism: Torreya grandis (assembly GCA_037957365.1). NCBI lineage: Eukaryota > Viridiplantae > Streptophyta > Pinopsida > Cupressales > Taxaceae > Torreya > Torreya grandis. Next base: position 1,565,115 of record JARHVA010000930.1, on the reverse strand, counting down.
CACATGGGTGAAAATAGCTTTTTGTTGAAATACCAAGATGGCACGCTCTTTCTCTGCCCCATAATGGGTAGCTTCTGAAACACTTCAATTCTTGAAGTGTCTGATCATTGCCTCTGTATATATGTATACTTGTATAGTTTTAATTTCTATTTTGTTTTGTTTGTTTTCATTCTTGTTGCCTTTCATTTTTGGAAAGCATGAATCTGAAGCCCAATGGTACACTTGAAGACACTGGAGTTTCTGAATTCTACTCCTTCTAATTCATTTTGCAATTGACAGAAGTTCCCCAACCGGACCCATGCATATTGTTGTCTCCCAAAAATAACAGTCATTTTTAGAACAACATTTGATTTATTTTGGTTCTACAAACCAAATTAATATCTTCCATTTTAAAAATTTGTCTTAGATATTCATATTTCTCATTTTCAGAGATTCTCAAAAAATCTACGGACTCTGCAAGGTTAAATCTATGGACTCAGCAAGAAGAAGAATCTATGGACTGTGCAGGAAAAGGAAAATCTACAAACTTCTGCAGGTGGTTTTCAGTCAAAAGAATTGATTTTCAACATTTGTTCATTTTTTGAGATTGGTTCAAAGTTTTGGTTCAATTGAAAATCTTCATCGGCAAGCATCTAAATACAAAAGGAGACCTGAATCATTGAACCGTTGAACTATTAAACCAATTTGGTTCAAAGGTTCAATGGGTTCAAAGTTCAACATGTTCAATGTCATTGGCAAAAGTTAAGTGCTTCATAAAGGTTCAAAGTTTAGTCACTTCAATAGGTTCATCATCTTCCAAGCATTTGGTCAAATCAAAATGACTTGAACCATTGAACCATTGAACCAATTGGGTTCAAAGGTTCAACGGGTTTAAAGGTTCAATACTCAGTTCAACCAAAGGAATAGTTTAATCACTCAGTTCAACCAAGTAGTTCAATGCTTTATTTCACTCAGATGGTTCATTTCCTTTGTTTCAATGTCTTTTGGTTCAATCATTTGGTTTGTCAGTCGGGTCAAGGCTTTCGTTGAACTGTTGAACAAAATTTTTGGTTCAACGTCTTGGTTCAACGGAAAGGTTCAACAGCAGGTTTTTCGCTTTTTGGTTCAAAAGGCACTTGGCATGCTTCATTGAACCATTGAACTAGTTCAATGGATAGGTTCAATTAGATGGTTCAACTCTCGATTCAAAGGCAAGTACAAATATTTGGTTCAATGCTTAGTTTATAGGCCTGTTTTATTCATTGAACCATCGGCTTGAACCATTGGCTTGAACCATTTTGGTTCAAAGCCTTGGTTCAACCGATTAGTTCAATGGCAAAAAGTGCATTCAATGGTTCATTGACTGTTTGCTTGAAAGGCTTGGTGCACTTCATTAAACCTTTAAACTGGTTCAACAAATGGTTCATCAACTAAGTTCAAAGGGACAGTTCAATGCTAAAGAACTTGTCCAAAGGGCAAGTGCCCTTGCAGAGGACACTTCATCGACCAAAGAACCCTTCAGCTTGTTCAAAGACTTGTTGAAAGCCTAGGGAAAATGTCCACGGGAAACGTTCAAAGGGAATGGCCCGAGAAAAAACCCAGGGGAAATTTGCAAAGGGCCAATGAAGGACCCCAAAGGGCAGATGCCCTTGCAGGGAACTCTTGACCATTATTTTGAGGATACTTCTCGAAGCTGAAGGATCATTTCTCAGGGCCCAAAAGGGCAAAGTCCAATCTAGAAAAGTGCCAAGTGAAAAGCCAAAAGAAGACCAAGGGGTGACGCGCCCAAACATGTCAAATTTAACACAGTCAACTAGCCGTTGGAAACACAGTGACAGGCACGTGAATGTCAAATTGAAGACAAAAAAAAACTATTGATCCTTTGAACATGCATAATAGAATACATTCACAATTTTCAAGGCCAAGACCAAAAAAAAGTGGGGAAGGAACAGAATAGCAAGCTGAATCCAGGACCTGATTCTATTAATCAGAAATGGAGGAATGATGAAGATAAGATCAGACCGCCAGGCAGACATTGAAAGTTGTAAAACTTTCAATTGCACGACTTATCTATATACATTGAGAAGATCAAATGGGTAAAAGGCCCCAAAGTTCCATCTTGTCTTCCTAACATTTCCCAACACATCATGATGTATTACTGTTCCCAAATACTTCTTGAAAGTGGCTATATAAGGGACTTCCTATCATTGTAAAATCATCTTCTTTTTGACAATTTGAACAAAACTCTACCGAAATTGAGAGGCATCATTGAGACTTTGTGCTCAGTCTGTTTATCATATTTTTTTAATGAAAATAAGGGACTTTTTCAGACTTTGTTTAGTGATATCTTGTTTGTTTCATTGATCTAATAAGCAAGATTAGTAAATTTGTCAAGAAGGTGTCCTGAAGAATCAATTATGGAGAGACTTTGTGCCCCCATAGCTGCCTTCAGTGTGTTTGTTTTTTCATTGCTGTGTAAATAACTTTGAAAAGACTTTGAGCTTTCATTGTTCTTCGTATATCACTCTTGAGTATTTCATGTGCAGACTTTGTGTTGTGTCTTGATTTGCTGGTTACCATACTTTAGTCATATTCTACTTTTATTTCTAGGAGTATTGTTGTGGTTGGTTGAATAGTTCTTCTGAGAGAAGAGGAGTGTTGTCTATCATTCTCTTGAGTGCTTCCTTTGTTTTGTATACATCATCTCTAAAGAAAGAGAGATGGATGTCTGGTCCTACCCTTGAGTATTATTTTATGTTCATATATATACATAGCATATCCACAGGGAACCTCCCCTTGATGAGAGGAGAGAGAAGTCTCCTTCTGATGTGATAAACATACACATTAGGATGACTAATCTTCTTGCTTTGGCTGATAAGACCTATTTTGTTTACCAGTATGCTAATAGACAAAATATTCAACCAACACATATGAATTCTTGAATAATCTAGGATAACAATATCCAACTCTCATCACTTTTACTATTATGGTTCTTAGTGCAAAGTAAACATCTAGTGGTCCATCATGAAATTATATCAATATATTTTCAACCTAATCAGCCTCTACACATCTTTGGAGTACTCTATTAAGGTATTTTATAAAGAGTATTCCATCTACCAAAACATATGGAATGGACTATAACTTGAAGTGTCTCTTTTTAGCCTTGTCTAAGCCTAATGGACACTTACCTATTTGGATAATTTTGACAATGTCTTGTGTCTAACTTATGGTAGATGAATATGCAGTTATTTGAGGACCATATTAGAGTTCTAATAAAACTTTCTTTTGCTCTTTCAAGTCTTAATCTACGTTATCAAATAGCTCCTTATCTCTCACCAACTTGAAAACCTTAATATCAACATCATTCTCCTTGACTTTAGTGATCTGACCAACCCTTTTTCCATTTAAATCCATACTCAAGAGGAAATATTTAATGTTTGGATGAAACACCATCACATGTAATTTGTTTTTTGAGAGCACATGCCTAAATTTTTAAGGATTTTTATGACAATAAGGACTTTCTTCTCTACAAAAGTATATCTCACCTCATAGTCTTCTAACCCTTGGCTGAATAAAGAAATGGGTTATTCAAGACCTTCCTCATTTGATTATTTCAACATAGATAAAATTAATTATTCATTGCCCAAATCATACAAAGTGAAGTCTCTCTTGAAAGCAGTATTTTTAGGTGTTGGAGCTTGAGCTATGGCTTGCTTGATGGCACCAAAACTATATCTTCCTTCTCTAATCTAACTAAAGGTCTTATTTTTATTCAACATATATGGTATAGGCTTGATAAGATTAGAAAAATTAGGAATAAATATCCTAATGAAGTTGATCTTCCCAAATAAACTTTGTATCCCTTTCTTGTGCTTAGGCAATGACAAAACTAAGATATCACTTACCCTTTCAGGATTTATAGAGACCTTTCTTGGAGACAATGTGGCCCAAGAGTTTGCCTTCATAGACTAAAAATACACATTTTTTAGTATTAAGAGATATTCCAGATTGTCTACATCTCTAACAAATATGCCTAAGATAAATCAAGTGATCACTTGTACCCTTAGAGAACATAGTGATGTCATCAAGATAAATCAACACTATATCATTCATCAAACCTTGGAATCCCTTGTCCATGGATCTTTGGAAAGTAGTTATAGTATTGAAAAACACAAAATGTATTTTTTTATAGGTATATGTGCTATATTTTTTTATGAAGGTTGTCTTATACTAGTCTTCTTCTTGCACCAAAATATAATTATACCTTGAATAGCCATCAAGGAGAGAGAAGCATTCAGAACCTACTACCACTTACAAGATTTGCTCCATAGAAGATAAAAGATAATGGTGTTTTAATGAAACTCTATTAAAGTCCTTAAATTTTACACACAATCTTATCTCTTCATTATTTTTCCTTATAGGGACTATATTGGTAACCCAAGATGAGTGTTTGATAGGAAAAACAATGTTAAATTATATCAACTTAGTCATTTATTTACTCATTAGGGGCTCAATTTTTGGATTGATAGGCCTTTATCTTTGTATGAATGGTTTAGCAAATACATATATCTCTATAGTGTGTTGAGATAGGCTATGGTCAAAGCATTTTATATCACCATATTCCTAAGAAAACACTTCAACATATTCTTTACATAACTCAATGAATGCAAGTTTCTCTTCCTTACTACATAACTTTCTAAGTGAAAGGATTTTATCTTTGAACATGGTGTCCCTATCATATTTATCTTGTTTATTAGATATGATTACCTTTTCTTTCCTCATTTGGTCATCATGATTGAAGATACTCTCAAGTGTCAGTAGGCCTTTAAGAAGCTTATTTGTCTTTAATTGCACAATTTGACCACCATATTATTGCTATAATTTGGACTGATTTCTTAAAGAGAACTCAACATCTTATTGAATAAAGCATGTTATTTATTTTTCACTATCCAAGACTTTCTAATTATCATAATTATCTGGGATAGAATGTCTTACCAATATCTTGACATGTGGTTGGCATCATGAGTTCTTAACATCATTTGGGATATCAAATTAAGATCCAACTATAACCAACCTATCAACACGCTTATTTTCCTCCTTTAGAATGGATTATATGTTTAAGGCTTAAAAATATTCCATGAGATACCATACCATATGTTTTTAGGACTTTAGCAATGAGTTATTAGTCACATGTTGACCTTTTACTTGATGAAAAATCAACTCACTATCACAAAATACTTGTAAACACTTCACTCCTCTTTTTCTTTTCCATTTGAAGGCCATGCACAATTGCCTCATATGTTGATGAATTACAAGTAAATCTTAATTTAAATATAAAAATTGTACAATACCTTTATTTGGATGGAAAAACCAACATTTCACCACCTCCTACACCCATCTTACTCCTTGATCCATAAAAGAATAGCTGCCATAGACCATCTATAGGTTCATTTGGTTTGACCAATTAAGGAATGAAATCCTAGGTCTTCATCTTCTATGAACTTATATGGATCATGTTCATGATGCTTAGTTACCCACTGATCAATAAAAATATCAAGTATGCCTTCAATAGAAACAATTAGTTCTTGATCAACATGGAAATATCCTTCTTCAATGATAATACAATTAATGTTAGAGACTTTAAGCATATAGAGTTCTATGTGGTTATTATCAATTGGTTTAGATTCTAATTTTACTTAGTACCATACATGGTTATAAAAACCATGTAAGACCAATAAAATGACAAATACCCCCTAATTTTAGTTATGAACCCCTAGATAGACATAGAGAAAAGTAGGGTGGCAGGTCTATCACAACAACATATTGAGAGATAGAAAAAGTGGATCAAGAGTGAAAAGTCAAATTTAAAACTTTGATAATACCTACAGTCTTGGTGGTCATCCCATCTAATTTTAATACTCCTTTGGTGATTGGTTCATACTTTAGGCCTAGCTTATCATCCACTTATTTAGGTATTATTGAGGTACTAGCACCACTATAAATCATGAAATTATGGACCAAAGACTCACCTATTATGAGAGAGAGATAAAAGGGAGGAGGATTATCATTATTGACTTGTTTTCCCCCTTGGTTTGAGTGGCATTCATGAAGACTATTATTTCTTTCATTGTTGATCCAACTACAAGGTTGAGATTAGATAGCTCATCTTGAGAAGATCTTTTGGTCCAGGAATGGATAATGTATCCCACATTTGAATGTTAACACGTGATTTTATGATTTATTAAAATGCTTAAATTTTTTGATATAAGAGATACCAATCTTTGTTTATCCTCTCAGATCAACCACATTATCTTTAACTTGTGATTATTGAGGTAAGGGATCAGTTCTTACATTATGATTTTTCTAGACTTCTTACACTTTAGGGGATGCATTATACATATTAACTACTTGAGAAGCTTGAGAAGGTAGAATAGGTGTTTTAATTACTTCTTGATTACCTTCCATGTCTCTTTTCTTAGCTCTTGTATTGGCTACCACTAAAGTCAAAACTACTCATACCTCCAAACTAATATATAGCACAATAGTCTCCTTCTTGCCAATTAACAAATTTGGAATCATGTTGTAATTATAATTTATTAGTCTCTCCTTGTGGTGGCATATCAAATTGTGGAGTTTGAGAAATTTTCATACCTTGAGAAACTTGAACATGTTGAGAAGTTTGAACACCTTGAATCATTAAAACTTGATTTGACACACCATTGGAGTATAAAATATGATTTTGTATTTGATCATAAGGAGGAAACCATGAATAATCTTGTACTATGTTATTTTAATATGAAAAAAGAGCATTTGAATAGCTAGCAACATTTGAATTGTAGCTATTATAAGGCCTAACATTGGTGGTTTGTCCTTGAAATTGATAGTTACCTTGAAAAGGAAGTTTATTGACCTAATTAAACTTATTATATGGATACAAAGGTTTGTAATATTGATATTTTTTCCTCTTGATGTTTAAAATTTCGTTACAAAAACTTTGAAGAAGAGTCTTGAATTCATTCAAGTCATTAGGAGGAATAGGGCAGCTTTGTCTTGAGTAATAAGTTAAGGAATAAGATCCAATATGGGCAATACAAGTGGGGTAGAAGAAGTAAAAGGTTGAAATTATAGAAACAAAGGCATATGAGGCATTGGATATATCTTACCATCTTGGATAAGATAATTTTCAGCCCTTATTGCTATTCATATGCATCAGGGAATGTGTTTCCTCTCATTAATTTAATCATTACCACTATATCATTCTTTAAGGATCTCAAATAGTAAAAGAAATAATAATTTACAATAGGTTTGACAATGGTTGGGATCCTATCCCAATTATTTTGTAATTTATAATTGAAATCAATCATAAATTATTAATGGGCTCTTTTTATGGTAGTCAATTGCTCTACCAATGACAAATGATCACTTTCATCTTCAAAGTGATTGCATAGTTGTTCTCCTAAATCATCCCAAGTGGTAATAGAATTAGGAATTAAACCTATATACCATTGAAGAGACACCACTTTTAATGAAGAGGGTAACAATCTGATTTCTACATTTTTTTGTATCACATGATGCATGAAACAAATGTTAGAAACATCTCTTATGTGTTCAATGGAAGTAGTAGAATATTATTCTATGAAGTGTGGGATACTTTTGAGGGTATAAAAAAATATATCACCATATTGAGATAGAATTATAGGACCACCACCATTTAATGAGAAAAAAGGCTAATTTATTTCTACCATATTGAAATTTAGAATCAAACAAAAAATTTCAATAGATACATTTGCAGTAACAATAAAAGACCTCTTTGGATAAGGATATATGGTAGAAAATATCCTTTTCTTATCTAAATTATAAGGCATTATACAAACTAAAAATGAGTAGCTTTAGTATAAGATCTTGTAGTTACCTTTGGCATGCAAAATAGACACTAGTCTTACAACCAAAATGCTTGAAAACTTGTTGGAGTTTCTAGATGTTGAATATATATGTTATTATAATTGCAATTATGTCAAGACCAACACTAATATTGATAAATTTTATTGAATTTGGGTCCCATCAAGCATGTAAAAACCTATTGTTAATTAGAGTTGTACCCTTGAAGAGGCTTATTTTAGGACCTCTTTACTCAATTGATTTAATGAGAAATCTGTAAGGCTGTGCGTGGCTTAAGACTAGAGAGAACCTACAGAGAGGGTTGGATCCCTTGATATAACACCTAAAACTAACACTAACCTACTTAATTTTCAATGAAAAGGGACATAGAAAGATACAAACAAATACAAAAAAGTGATGCACTAGATTTTAGGTCTCTTACTATGATGTATGAGTTGATTATAAAGATAAACAAGGTTAATCACAATCACAGAACTTCAATTAGTTGTATAACAAAAGTTTTTTAGTATGGAGTTCATAGCTAATACATTGATTAAGAAGGACAATCAATAGTCCTAAAATGAGGCACTAATGAAGGTTTTTTACACTTAATATTTTCTTAACCACATAATACACACCATATGAAATATAAGAGAATAAGTTAACCCATAAGTTGGTAAGAATGAAGAGGATAAATGCAAGGAGATTAGGTATCAACACTAACATTCATAAATAAATCACCATGAGCACACTATATATGAGATGAAGAAGTCAAAATCAGTTTGCATTCACTTCAAAAGAAACAACAAATACAAATTTTAGTCAAGATTTTCCAGACTAACATATAGGATGCCTAAAATTCCATACAAGGCCAAATTTATAGAAGAAATAAGGAGAAAGAGAGAGGTAGGACGTATAAGTAGTCCATCATGGCTATTACTTACACAAAACCAGTTACAAAATAGAAGTTTGTTGCCACCAAGTCTACAAAGAATGTGTTATCCCCTTATTATGAACACTATAGTCGAAGTTATGATGTATTTATTCTTGATGGATAGTGTATACTTGGATCTTCATATTTCCTCATTTGAAACTACCTTTTTCTTGGAGGAAGAGTTATAAGTTATTGGTTTGACACTTGGCCTACTTGGCCTTCTTGGAATATTTAAACTCAAACCCTGACTCTTCAAATGCATATTAAATCTTTGGGGAGAGTGATATTAAAGTTATAAACCTCTCTCATACCATACTCTTTTCCATTAGGGTCTGTGTTTCATGTCAAAGTTGCTATATCCAAAGAAAGTGATATAAACTAGCCTAGATCTCATATTAGGCCTCATATTTGCTTAAAGTTTGTCATGAATATGTTTCCAAAGCCATGTATAATTAGGGAGGACCAAATCATATTTTTCTAAACTTATCAACCATCCTCAATGGAATGTTCACAACCTACTAGCAAGAGACTTGGACAAGATTATGAATTCTTGTAACAAGAGTCTCAAGTAGGCTTGAGGACTATCCAAAGACCTCATCCATGTTTCATGATCTCAAAGATAATATGGAAAGTGTTCCAAGTGATATTATGAGTTGTTAAGATAATTTCTATCTGAGAAATACTTGACAAGTTGATAAGAACCTCTACTTGTCTTGAAAGTTCTTGACATCAAGAAGTTGCCTGTGTATAACCTCCTCAATTCCAATTGAAATAAGTATAATTTAGATTTTATATGGCCTATATAGGGTCTCAATAATAATTATATATATTCACAAGGATTTTTTTAAGGTCTTTATATTTCTTGATGACCTTGAAAAGGTTTGTAGACTCACCTTTCTATGCAAACTAGCAAACAATTCCCATAAGGATTAGTCTAATTATTTGAAAAATTGATCTTGACATCTTAAAAGTATATGGGATGGATAATTTATGACCATTATACCTTTTACTAGGATTTAGAATCCTCTTTGACTGATTAGGAAGTTTAGACATCTTCAAATCCTTATAATTTAGTCAAATTAAGCAGTTTCAAACTTCTTTCTTTTGTTATTTCCATTCACACACTCCATATAATGGATCCAAAAGGTACTCTTGAGACATATAAATGTAATCCATGTCTTTTAAATACCAATTAGATTCATTATGATCACTTAAACCAACATTATATTATATCAAGCTCCTCAAAGGCTTGTAAGGTAATTTTTAGGTCTTCAAATTCTTAGCAATCATTCATAAAGAATAGGCTTCTGATGGATTAAACAATGTCATGAATTTGGAGTTCATATACATAATTAAAATTCCATAATGTATTTTTCTGCATGCATCTCCTCAACAAAATTTCCATGTAAGCAAGATGACCTCTCAAGCTTGCAACCCTATAAATGTGTGTTATAGAATATTGTTTAGGAAAAAATAAGTTTATGATGCTTATTTTTTTGGTTTGAAAACCTCATTTAGTTTGGGTTTATGTACCCTAATATATTATACAATATATATAATGAATTTACCCTTTAAACCTTTTATGCCTTACATTAACCCATAACTAAGGTTTTATGATAGTATAGGGGTTTTGACCCTAGATATCCTAATTTTATGCTTTCTCCTCATTGTAAGGCATTAAATAAGTATATAAAATTTCATTAAATGTCTATTAGACCATTTATGATACTTAAAACCTCAATTTATCTCCAAACCCACACTTTCCTTTCACTTACTCACAGTCCTAACAAAATCAAGTTAGGCCTATATGTTCATACTGCTCTTTTAATCTCTTTACATGTATATGATTTATTGAGTTATAGGGTTTTACCCAACTTAGGGGGAATAAATTGAGTCCCTTTAATAAACCCTATTTTATTTTCCTTTTTTTCAATGTTATTTTCAATCTCACCTACATACGAAAGTGCTCTAAAACTCCTACTTCTCAAACATGCCTTTACAACTGTATACATTTCCTCATCTAGGTGTTTATGTATGTCTTAAAAAACTTGTTTGAATTTATCTTGAATTTAAATAAGATAATTTTAATTACTAATAAAACCATTATCCTATTGGTTTCTTGAGATTTTTAACTCAAATGCACAAAATTATCATTTTATGTCTTTACAAGCCTACTTGGCCTTCTCTCAAGTGATCTTGGCCATTCTGATGTTATATTCTCTTCAAACATAATAAAAACACCTTTAAACACTTATTACATGGTATATTTATGTTTTAATGACCTTTCAAAACTTCATGTTCAACTCAAAACCTTGTATCTTTTTTTTTTCTATAGGTAGGCCTATATGTACCTCTTTCTTAAGCCTACATCCTCTTCAATTTTGTTATTTGACAAGTCTTAACTAGTTCAAGATGATCTAAAAATTTTATATAAACAAAATTATTTCATTTTATTTGTTTTATAAACTTTTCACATTAAAAAAACACATAGAACGTGTCAAGAGTCTCTCAAACCCTTATTTAAACTTACACAGTCAATACTAAGCATATGACTGTAGATACATGACTAACTTTTTATTTGTCATATTGATCATAATTAATTGTGTAAAAGGTTTTGCGTATTGATGGAATTTTATTATTTATATGTTTATTTCAATAGTGCGTTGAATATTCTTGACAATGATCACAAGTCTATCATTTACTTTCCCATGCTTGAAGCTTTATTTAAGCACACTACACTAATGATAATGCCACCTAAAAATTTCATTCAAGATGATTTTGGAGGATTGTACACATATTTAATGCTTTAAATGTTTGATAAAATATTCATTTTATGTTCCTGTATCCTTATTTCATGTGGATTAGTTTGTAATCATCAAAAATTATCTGGCACAGGATTGTCTTCTTGGCTTGTAGTCTATATGTTTGGATCAATGCAAGAAAGGCACTTTATGGATGAAAATAATTGATCAAACATGGGATAGAGAGTGAGGGATAACTAAAAACATGATTCATATGATTTTTATTCTTTCACAAACCTAAAAACCTTCAAATGTATCAAATAGACTCACCTTCACACTCTCTCAACCCTACAGAGCTATTCATGCATATTCCACTCTTATTTGCATTGAATTTTTGATGGAGATGTTATAGGATATATTGGTAGGTTTTTATGGGTTCAAAAACACCATATATATTTTACTTCAAGTACTTTCAAGTTGGAAAACTTAGAAACCTATAGAAACATGACCTTTCTTGCTAGTATCACCATGAAAACTTGGGTGGAGTTTAATATTTTAGAGATAAATAGACATTGAATAGACCCTAATCAATAATTTTCATACATTCACCAAGAAAAAACTTTCCATTTCAATGATAAAACCATGGAAGTGGGGTTTAGGAGGGTTTTAAAAAACTTAACTTCTTAACAATTATTCATAAATCTCTACTTCCTAATCCCATAACTAATGCCATGAATTTTAAGGCCATATGGGTTTTCAACATCCACTATTGGATATTGGTTTTAATCCTCTCCTCCTTGACAAACCAAGCATATCAAAATGACCTTCTTGGGCTTGCCAAGACCCTGTTGGAGAAACCAAATCAGTTTTTATTTTTATTAGGCCTAAAAATTATTTTAGATCATGGTTTTGAGTTTGAGGGGACTGGAAAAAGCCTTGGAGAAGCTTAGAAGTTATTATTCAATGGAAACCTCTTGTAATGATACTTTCACAAACCTTTTTCTTAAGAAAACTATATATCTTGCCTTATTACCCTACTTGAGCTATGAAATAAGTGGCTATGGAGTTCTTCTTGGCCTATATGATGGTGGATTAACATATAAGAGCATCTCTCACTTTCCTTTCCATACAATTTCTTCATTATTTCTCTATTTAGACATTAAAATGATGAGTGGGCAGTTTCAAATGTACCTCAATATTAGACAAGGAGTTTTATAACATCTTGGATAAGATGTATGGGAAAGGCACATATAATACATATGATATTAAACAAGTGTTAAATCGATCAAAAAACCCCTTTTTCATCTCTATACATGATATTAAACCTTCATATTTGATTTTCCTTAAAGATTTATATCACAACATTGGAAAAACCAATATAAGAAATAATAATGGAAACCTTAAAATTTCTAAAATTACCTTAGTTTCTCCAAAGTGCCTAAATTTACAATGTCTCCAACTTACCAAATTGCTTCTAGATCCACTTATCTATCATGGAGAATATTGCCTTCTTATATGGTCATCACCTTCTTGTCTTCACCATGGATTAGATTTACTTTGACTTTCACAAAAAAACCTTAATCTTTCCAAAGTTACCTTAAACTTTGCTAAATTTCATTGTAAAATACCTCTTCAAAGATCATGATATGAAACTAATTAGATAAGACACACACACACACACATGTATTTTATCATCCTAACAAGACCCTACTTAGACCTTGAGATGACATCTAACACCAAGACATGACATCAAGAAATGAATCTAAATTAGACCATTTCAAGGTCATATGACTTAATTACCTAATTTTAAAAAATCCTTGTTTATGGGTGACTGATTAGCTAACAATAAACAAAATAGGTATTATGTGAGAGATTGGGCTAAGTAGGATGATTGTTTCCTGTATAAGGGTAGAAAGACTATCTTGTGATAGATTGGGTAGGATAGAATGACTATGTTTTGTAGAAAGGAAAACTAACCTATGAGAGATTGGGTCGAATAGAATGACTTTGATTTGTGGAAAGGAAAACTATAGGAGATATAGTCAAGTGGATTGACTATGTTCTAAGGGTAAAGATAGGTCTTGATAGTTATGACTCTATATGATATAGTGTTAATTATAAGAGAAATTAAAATAAACACATATTTAACTAGGTTGAATCAATCAATCTAGTTGTGGCACATAACACAAACCTTGTACCAACATTTGCCAATATAAGATTTGCAATATAACATATAATTTATAAAGAAATAATAATAATGTTGAAGATATAAATACAAATCTATGTGGTCATTCCTAAATGTCTTAAATTATAAATTTGGAAATAGATGTGATAGGGCATTTGGATTTAGAAAGGAACTAGAAAGGTAAGTTAAAGATGGTTTCAGGTTGTTAAGGTTGAAAGGGATCTATATTGGTGATGGTACTAGCTTTTTATTGAGGCCTACTTCCTTACTTCACAATCCCATAATGATATAGGTGTCGGGTGCTTTAAAAATATATACCATCAACCACATATTTATACTTAGCTAGAAAATTCAGTCAGCTTCCCCCTTGGTGATGAAATACAAGTAGGTAGACCTTCGGTAAAATTATTTAATGTTTTTTGATATTTTTTTTGGGAAGTGTGTGAATAAAAGAAAAGCAATTTGACTAAAAATCAATGTGACTAAATCGATAAATTAAACTTTTATAATTAGACTATGTGTGAAACTCTAAACAATCAAGAAAGTAACAAAATGAATATGAATTAATTACTAAACATGTGAGTTAATTCCTTTTTATTGAAGATTATAAGGTCTATTAGATCGATTGAGTATGCAAACAATAGAATACAATTGACTAGGTTGATTCTGTCTATTGAAGAAAAGGCCAAAGAAACATAGTCAAATGAGTTCATTGAGTCTCCTAAGAAATAAGCAACTACATAACTAAGTCAATCTAGTCAACTTATTTTACTGTAGGGTTACATTTTTATAGACTAAAAACTATGAAAAATTAGACTAAAATGAAGGAAATAAATGAATGAGTTGGTGAGAATGAACTTTATGATCTTAATGATGTTGAATTTATTGTTTTTATATTATGTCATCCAAATGAATATTTTTAACCTACTAACAAAGTTGATTAGGTTGACTAAGTCTAAAAACATGTATGTAAATAATTAAATTGAGTTGATCAAATCAATCTAGTTACCTATAGTTGAAGATGACCTACACAAATCCAAATAGAGTCGATCAGATCGACTATGTGTTAAACTTGCACACAAAATGTTAGACCGAGTCGATAAATTTGATCCAATTATGTAAAAATGAAATAGATAATAAATGAAATCATGAAATAAAACCTACAAGGTTTAGATTAATTTTGGGTTCACCAAAATGTATAAAAGGGAAAATAAAGTTGGTTTATAAATCAATCCTAGCTCAGAGAAGATAAATCAAACTATCATATTAAATTGTTAGTACATTTAGACAATTGGGGTCATGACCAATATGGATCCGCTATACCTAACCAAGGGATATCTTACCACAAAATATCACTAGAGAGGGTTCTAAAGCCTCTAGTCGAGCAATACCACACAATAACCCTAGCTAGGTCTTATGGTTTCTAATGAAGTAAATTAAATCTAATCTAGTGCTCACCAAAGATTACAACATAAATGCAAGATAATAAACATAAAAGTAAACATGAAAATAACTCTACTCAAGTAAATATAGAGGTGATCCTAAGCATGGAGAGATAAATACATTCATAAGAAAATGCATGCAAATTTATCTACTAATAAAAGAGGAGTAAGAATTAGGAATACATACCTTGAAGACAAACCCATCAAGCCACAATATTTACCTTAGATAATGGTGATTTGTAAGAGGTTTTTATGGTTCATAAGAATAACAAAGATAGTTTATGTCTAGGCTAGAAGAATTCTCCTATGCATCCAAAAGACTTTTCCCACAAGACAAAATTCTTCTCTCTAAAGGAAGTATGAAACCCTAATTAATGACTCCTCAAGTAGAATGGTGGATAAGTAAATAAGTTTTCATAAATAAAATAGTTTTATCTATATCTCATTAGAATTGGGGTAAAGGATTTGTATATCTATTGAGATCCAAGCCTAAACCCTTTTGAAATTTTAGTCAACATAGTCAGCCTAGTTGACTTAGTTATCTAGGAAATAAATTAGCTAGGTTCTAGATTAAGTCGATTAGGTTGACTCAGTCTCATAACATGATCAATTCCCAAAATAGGGTTGACCCATTTGAATTTGTTTGGATAATGTAAAAAAGATGTTTTGGCTTAAGTAGGGGCTATTTGAGGTGGTGACTTAATTGGAAGATTGTGTAAGGGAGGTGTCAAAGCTTAAGGAAATGTGTATGAAGGACTTGTGTTGGTTTTAATTGGTGGTATAGGGAACAAATTTTTTATGAAGCATAAATTATCTTCCCACCCCTTTCGCAATGCACCTTTTTTAAGGCATGAAATCAAAGAGATTAATACTTGATAGGTTCTAACAATAGAGAAAGCATCAGTAATTGATAAAGTTTAAAAATGTTGTGTATAAAAAATATCGTAGTAGTAAATTGGCAGATTCCATAGTGGTTGAGACACTAAAAATTCTTTAAATAGACCCTCGGTTAGATCCCCTCATTCATGAATAGTTTTTAAAAGATATTTTTTTCATGGGAGAATCCTCTGTTGATGAATATAAGGCCATCAAATAGGTGCTAAACAAATATGAGTTAGTGTTTGGGTAGTGTGTGAATTTATCTAAAATCTCTCCTTTATTCCTCCACACCTTAGCTAGGTTGAAAATTAAGATCTCTAGAATTCTAGGATATCAATTTCAGGAACTACCAACTTCATACTTGAGGATGCCTCTCTACAATAGGAGGCTAGCGGTAAATAAATGGAACCCTCTACTAGATAGATTAAAAAATAAATTGGTCAGATAAAAGGGGTTTCTTTTTCTCTCAAGTCAATAAAGTTCAATTGGTCAAAAGATCTCTTCAAAGTATTCCCATTTATTAGATGTCCATTTTGAGAATACCATAAAAGATAATAGAAACAATAGAGTGGATCTAAATAAGGTTATTTCAGTCAGGTAACAAAGAGAATAATCAATTTCCTTTAGTTTCCTAGAATAAGGTGTGTAGACTAAAATCTTAGGGAGTACTGGGTCTTAGGAAAATTAAAATCATGAACAAGGTTTGTATTGATAAATAGGGTTAGAAGATTATAACAGAAAAGTATATATGGAAAAACACCATAAGGGCCAAATACCTTATTTGGAGTGAAGAAGATAGACTTTTGATGGATGAAGTCTTAACCCAAGGCTCTTTATTTTGGAAAGGGGTTGTTAAATGCAAAGACTTACTTTACAAGGGTAGTAAATGGATTGTTGGAAATGGTACAAAGGTCAGTTTATAGGATGATCTAGGGATGTTTAACTTACCCTTAAGTTTTTTGGACCATTGGAGAGCTATCAATGATCACTTCATATCCTCCATAGGTGAAAAATTCTATGACTATTGGGCCCATGCTAAGGATGGACTGTTTTGGAAAGAGATAGAGTGGAATGTTTCTTTAAGGATTCCCATCTAAGACCTAGTTATCCGTAATAAAAAAACTCAAAGAGATTCACATTTTCATTCACCCCAAAGAAGACATGATGATTTGGAACAAAGAGGATACTAGTGAATATTAATAAATTTAGGCTACATCTTCAACTTGGAGTTTAGTGGGGATGGGGACTAATCACTCAAAATTTGGGATAGATTCTTGATACCTAAATTCAACATCTTATTTTAGCTTGTCAACCAAAATAAGAACTTAAAATTGAAAATATCAATAAAAGAGGTTGTAAATACCTAATAGATGCTACCTTTATATAAATTAAGAATAAATAATCAAGCATCTATTCCTTTTAAATGTTGTTTTGGGGCCAATATTTTCAAATTTTTTGAGGAGAAATTTAATTTAGACTAGGTCTATCCCAACTCAGTTTGGGATCTTTTTTTGCAGTGGAATCCTCCTTGGAAATTTCCAATTTTGGAATTGTTAAAGAGGCTCATGTTACCTCATATTTTTCAAGGTATTTGGAAAGAGAGAAATAATGCATTAGAAATAAATGTGGCAATCTCAAATTGATGAAGCTTAGAATCTAGGGGACTCTCAAGGAAAATTGGTTGTCTTTCTCTTCCAAAAATAAGGTGGTATCGGGGGAGTTGGCTAGCACATTATTTCTCTCTAGAACCTTGATCTCCCTATTTCTCAAGACCATCCCATTATCAATAAGGATAAGATCTTTGTCAAGTGGTCCAAATCCCCAAAGGGTTTGTGTATGCTCAATTTTATGGTGCAACAAAGGGGAACCCATGTATTCATATAGGGGTGGGGTTAGAGACTAAAATAGACATCTTCTGGCTACCTTCATAGGAGGTATGGTTTTTTAGACCAATCATGTGGCTAAATCTAGAGTGACAGCATGGGGAATTCGATTGGTTATTGAACTCAAGTTGTAAAAGTTGGTCATTAAAGGTGTCTCATTGAACATTATCAGATGTCTTCTTGGGTAGTTGCCCTATCTTGGACCATTCTTAATGAAATGAAATATGATAAAACCCTCCTTAACTCTTTTAATAAAGCTAACATTAAACATGAGTATAGGGAAGGTAACGAATGTGCTAATCTCATGACCAACTTAGGAGTGGAGGAATTTTAATTCAAAATAAGGATATCTAGGAAGAACGTTCCACCATAACTTATTCATAATTTGGAGGCTGAGCTCAATGTTAAATCCACAAGATTGTTTTATTGATCATCACATTGATTTATAAATTTGGTCCATCATTAATTTTTATGGTAAGAGGGATAACCCTATTATAATGTGTAATATAGCTATATACACACATGAAAAGAGTCATTCCAATTTCATTCTAGATTTAACTCAGTGTGACAATGTTGATTTATCTACAAATTCTAAAACATCTTACAGGGATAAAAATATGGGTGGAAAACTAGAAATAAATGATCCCATATCTTGTGAGGATGTCAAGAATAACTCAATATGGTAAATCTTGCATGTAGAAGGTCTCATCATATACATGGAATGTGTCACTAGCCATGACCCCAAACTATCTATGGACTTTTTTAACTATTAAAACAATAGTTGGTTTGCATGAGAGGTGTAGAAATACATGTTTTAGAGGAGATTAACACAACTATCACTAGTATGTCTCTAGATGAAATGACATCAAATCCTATAAGGATAAACATTGTAGGGTACAACTTATTAAAACCTTATTCAAGGATAAGGATTTATCTAAGAAGGTGAAAAAGTAATTTTTGGGAGAAGTTATCCCTTACCCATGGCTGGATGTCTATTTATAAATAATGAGGTATCTGACATTAGAAGTGGAAAAATAGGTGGTACATTCTTACCATTTTCAGCTTCTCAACCATTTTAAAAAATTCTTTCTTAGCTTGCCATTTTCTCTATTAAGATCTCTAGAATACATGTGGAGGATTACCAAGGTGACACCTTTGATGTCTTTATCCACCAAGCACTACATATGTTGTTGGTAAAGGGGGATAAGCCTCTGATTGACAATTAGGTAGAGATTAAGAAGGAGGTGTGTCTTAAGGGCTTAGTTAAGGAAGCGCTGACTAACACTGAGAGACCTCTAAAATAGAGTCCAGAGATTCTAAGAAAATATTAGCCCAAATTTTGAGGAACATGAAGAGTAAGGAATAAAAGAGGGACAAAAAGAAGCTTATTTTGTCTGATGATGAAGAGGAACCTACCTCAACTAATTTATAAGTAAAATATCTTTGAACTTTATAATGAGGCTCTGGACTTAACATGGGAGGATTGTGAGGCTGAAGACTTGAATGCTCTTCAAAAGTTTGAAGGAAGGAATGGATGTGTAATGGTGAAAGATTCAATAGGAGGAGGTGGTTAGTGGAACATCAAATAAAATATGAAGGCACTAGAGGGGAGATTGAAAAGTTAGGTGAAAGACTTGAGAAAATAAGAAAGAACATCAAAACCATCGTAGAATTCATCTCAAGCAGAAACAATGTGGGAAATAGGGGAGGAGAGGTATGGAAAAAACATTAAATATGCTTAATCCTGATTTATAAAGGATACTCAAATAGGATCATGAGTTTCATAAATAATAAGAATAATCTTGACCTAAACATAAGGGGAAGAATAGGAAAAAGGCTAAGATGGTCAAGCCTAAGGTGGTCCTTGAAAATGAAGAAGGGGAAACATGAGGAAGGAGGGTGGAAAAAAGGAGGACTTAGTGGGCATTCTAAGGACTAATAAGACTAAATTCATGGGATCTTGACCTACTATTTGGTTGGTTTGCCTTCTCTAGTTTTTTGTTGTTCTGTGTCTTTTGATTATTTTTGTTAGTTTACTAGTGGGTTTTGTGTGGGTTTTGGGTGGTTTTTTATTGGATCCCTGATGGGATGATAGTTATGGTTGGCCCTTTCTAGGTGTCTTTCATTTTTTTTGGTTTATTATGTAAAGGTTATGGGACTATTTAAAACCCATTTATTTACATATATCTAAAACAAATAAATTATGTCTTTATTTTCTTCATCAAAATCCTTATCTTATATTTATTGGCTACTAAAAGTACCCATATAATTTTTTCATAGCTCATTTAGTAATTTATACCCTTATGTGACCATATTTATATGTTTTATACCCTAAGTTACATCCTCCAATTTTATTTTTCCTTTTCTTTCAAGGTTACATGTTTCTGAAAAGATACAATATGCTTTTTCAAAATGTGCATTGGGTCATTCATAATTTCAATGAGAATGTCTTTCCAATATGTGATATCATGAAATTAGATAATATCTTCATCTCATTAGGAATTATGAGATTTTATTCATCACATACTCATTGTAAAACCTCTTCATAGTGCTTATACTAGTCACTTGGAGACATATTTTTCTCACACCCCACTTTTCTACACTTCAATAATATTAAACAAATGATAACAAATTAAGTATTCTTATGTAGTAATATTAAACTATGGATTATCATAGAGTCCCCATGCTAATATTTAACCCATAATAAAAAATAGAATAATTAACTCTTGAATTAGCATATTCAATTACACACTTGTTCATAGAGGTCTCACCCAAAGTGAAAATGAGAGATCACCCAAAACATCATGATGAGAAAGTGACATTATGAAAAAAAATTATAAATGAAAAAAATTAAACTAAACCCTACCTCCATAAGATATGCACACAACCAAACTTCTATTATACTAATCAAATTAAAATTACAATAATATATATCCCTGCATCTTGTGCTATAGAAACATGAATAATACAAAGATAAATTTACTCATGTGCTGAACTATTATGTGAAGTCTAACACTTTATGAAACTTCACAAAATGCTCTAAATCCTTTGCTCTCTTATCTAAGTTCCCAAATAAGGATCCAAAGGGAGGTATTTATAGGTTTTCTATAACTCCTTGGCCTTTCCAAGTTGTAAAAGCATATTTATGGGTACCTTTCAAATACCCTGAGGATGTCTAGTTATAATTAATTTTTCATTCACTCTAGGCATCTATAAGCTTCCCCATATAGACACATAAAATTAATCATTAAGTTATTGACAATGTTTAATCTTGACATCTTTACCTTTCTTAGCCTATTTACCATTTTGATAACTTATAATATTTATGAGATAATACACTACTCTAAAAAATGTCTTGAATATACTCAATCTATGTTCAAGTCCTTGTTAAAACTTTTTTAATAGTCTCTATCTTTCTAGGAAAATTATACACTACACCTTTTTCGACTAGTGCTACCTTGTCTCCCACACTCCAATGGTAAACTTTTAAATTTAAAACGGTCTATTTTCACCCTATTAAAATTTTTACAATGCCAATTAGTAAAAAAATTAAAAATATTCCTCTATATAATCGCATCAAGGTTTGTCTAAATACATCTAGTAATCACATGGAAATTATACTACACACCAAGTAAAATAACATTATTTCTTCCAATTTCAATTTTACTACATTCTAACAAACATAAGCTAAGTTTGAATATATTTTATTATAGGTCAAGGGAATCCATTATCAAGCATTTAAATCAGTATTATAGATGCATTCATATAGTTTCACAATCACAAATCACACACTCACCCTATAATGGAGAACTACATCAACCTAAGGCCCATTTTTGTTATGTAGGCGACACTTAAATTACATAGGTTTTTTTAGGGTAGTTTGAATATTATCCTAACCATATTCCCCCATTTTAGCATTGGATATATTTTGTGTTTCTTCTATAGGAATTGGGGTTTATGTTTTATAATATTTCCATGTCACATATTAGCAAACAAAATTAATTAGTAAACCATCACAAATGATCGTACATACCTAGATGAAAAAGTTAGATATAATTCAAACAAGATGAGGTTATTGTCAATAGAAAAGGCCAAAATAAACTCTTATCCTTCTACTGCATACTTATCCCAACATAGTTTAAATTCTTGAATTTGATCATGACACATTCAATAGGTATTCTCAAGTAATTTTTAGTCATGGTTAGTATTCAAAGTCAAACTAAAATATATTTTAGGGATGGGTGCATATTTTTAATCCCATTTACTATTTTTAGATAATTTTCCATTGTGTAAATTTTATATTTCAATTTTAGATCTTTTTATTTCTTGTATATCAATTTAATTTCAATAGTTTCAATCTATTAGTTTGATTCATTTCAATTAAAAATAGATTAAACATTTTGTTGAACCCACTATTTCTTAAGAATTTTTTTTGTTATTTACTTGATTTTTGTTAGGATTTCATTCAAATTTAAATAAATTATTGACAATGAAAGAACACAACCTTCATTATTAGATGTAAATATGACACATAATAATTCAATCTTCTTCGACTTAGATTTAATTCAACATTGAAGAAATTTTATTTTCAACTCCAATAAAATATTGCCTAAAATATTTTTCCTTTTACTTTGGAGGAAAATCTTGTGATATCTATGCACAAAAATATTTGACTTTTATTTTTATCCTTTTTTTAAATTTTTTTGTGATTATTTTTATAAACTATGTTCGAGTAATTTTGAAACTACACAGTGAATTTTATGAAGAGCTACAAGATAATCTATTTTATAGACATCATGGTATCTATAAATTATTGACAATGAAAGAAAACAACCTTTAATATTGGATGTAAATATGACACAATAATTCAATCTACTTTTACTTAGATTTAATGCAACATTGAAGATCTTTTATTTTCAACTTAGATAAAATATAACATAGAATATTTTTATTTTTACTTTGGAGGAAAATCTATTGATATCTATGCACAAAAATATTGCACTTATTTTTATCCTTTTTAAAATTTTCTTGTGCTTATTTCTATAAACTATGTTCAAGTAATTTTAAAACTACATAGTGAATTTTATGAAGAGCTACATGATAATCTATTTTATAGACATCATGGTATCTATAAATTATTGACAATGAAAGAAAAAAACCTTCAATCTTGGATGTAAATATGACACATAATAATTCAATCTTCTTTGACTTAGATTTAATGCAACATTGAAGAAATTTTATTTTCAACTTAGATAAAATATGACATAGAATATTTTTATTTTTACTTTGAAGGAAAATCCGTTGATATCTATGCTAAAAGATATTGCACTTTTATTTTTATCCTTTTTTAAAATTTTTTTGTGCTTATTTTTATAAACTATGTTCAAGTAATTTTAAAACTACAAAGTGAATGTTATGAAGAGCTACATGATAATCTATTTAATTTCCATTGTGGTATGAGGGGTCGACCCCAATACTCATAGCCATTATAAAACACTAAACTAGACTTTAGTTTCCACATACCTCATGGAATATCGTAAATACCTAGGATCCCTTGCTTATACCATACAAAGTCTATTTTAGCTATTTGATTTATGGTACATATAAGAGGAGCATATCACCTAGGGAAGTTACTCACACCATACCCTTAAAAATAGGGTTATTGGGATACATGCATGGTTTTACCTCTATAGTTAGTGATTTGAAACATTGGGCCAACACTAATAAAAAAACAAGCAAGTATATTTGAGAGCCCACACAATTATCCAAACCCTTGCCTATATCACCCTTATTTCTTGGTTTTTGATTGTTTTGTATTCATAGTCATTAGCATTGATTGATTCATATTGTATTACATTTATAATAAATCAATAAATGCATATTTATTCATATGCTACATAGTTATGTAATTTCTTGTAAAATATTCTCTTACTTTATAAGATGATATTAGTTACATTTTTACATGGTTAAGATTCAATAATGTTCAAAAAATTACCTTAGAGAAATATCAATTATATTGTACTTCATATTGTTATAACATTCAATCCAAATTTCTTCCCACAACTAATAAATTCAAAAGAGAATGTATGCAATCCTTTGTTATTAATAAGCCTCAAAATGTTCATGTTGTTAATACACGATAGAGAAAAGTCCTTCATGTTCCCCCCTCCATCAAGGGAAATCCCTCAATTTAAAGGATTTGAAATCATGGATCAATTAAAGAATATTAATGCCAATATTTCAATATTATATCTCTTGTAAATAATGCCAATATACAAAGATATATTATATTAGGCATTATATAATACACTTTTACCTAAAAATGTTGAACATCCTTATGCAGCTTTTATTATTAATACTATCAGATGGATAGAAGAAACTATTTATTTTGAAAAAGAAGACCTTACCCAAAATCTTATTAGTGATCAATATTTACCCTTGTATATTCATGTTTTTGTATAAAATAAGGTGGTCAAAAGATTAATTATAGATAATGGATCTAGATTAAACATTTGTAACATCTCTTTCCTAAAGTTACTTGGCATAATGACAAAGGACATAACTCATTCAAACATGAACATTCATATATTTGACAAAATTTTGTGTTCCAAGTTCTTTGGAAAATTACATTGAATATCTCTTTGGACCCATACACTCTTGCCATGGTTTGTCAAGCTATGCATAATAATCTTAATTATAATCTCTTACTAGGTTGACTTTGGATTCATGATATGAATTATATTACTTTTACATTGCATGCATGTCTTAAGTTTAGTCATAAAAGTTATATATACATATCCTTTGGATCAGGAACCTTTCAAATATTATGTAATGGTTCATCCTATAGATACTTATGTCCCATATATGTAGATTCATTCCATTGAGGTCTCACCATCAACTTCATATATTGATTTACCATTATTTATATCAAATTTAAATGACTCAACCATCAACTTCAATAAATATGGTTCTAGATTTAAATACTTATAAAAATATAAGTATACCATTAGATAAGAGTTGGGAAAACCTACTCAAGGTATTGTTTATCTTATCATTACTTATGTCAATTAAGGGCAATCAGGCCTTAGTTTTAATGATTATTCAACTTCTCATGGACTTCATCAATTTAATAAACCTCACAAGTTCATACCTATTACACATATGTGATTTGAGCATAATAATCAAGTTAATCACATTTTTCAATTATCATTAATGTATCCTAAGCTCATTGACAACATGATCTCACCTAAAATTTTGACATTGGATGAATTTTAAAATGATGAATATCTTTTGGAATATTTATGTGCATATGAGGATATTCCTTCCTTCCATCACAATAAAATATTTCCTTATGAAAAAAAATATACCTAAATATTTTTGTGAAAGCAATGATTCTATTCCTTAAATGGAATTATATGGTCCGATACTATTCCTAAAATTCATATGTGGAAGATTAATCAATGTTAATTAATGAATAAATAATTAAATTTAATCTTAGCATGGATAAAATCCTTGGCTAGTCCTCTTAGTAGCTATGCTAAAAATGATGAAGGCAATTCTCTTCAACAATCTTTAGATTATTATATCACCTTATTTGCATGGGCATATAAATATTTTCCTATAATTGACCAGTGGTAGACATGCACAATATTGTGTTACATCAAGATGCCCAAATAGTTAAGCAAATTGAAGTTAAAAGGATTTTGGATGTCAACTTTATTCGTGCTATTGATGATCCTGAATAGGTCTATAATATTGTAAAAATAAAACAACCTAATAAAGATATTTGATATTACATAAATTATTATGATTTAAATAAATATTGTCATAAAGATGATTTTTTATTACTAAATATAGACATGATGGTGGATTCCACTAAAATATATGAAATGTTACTCTTCATGGATGGTTTCTTAGGATATAACTAGATTAAAATTAATATGTTAGATCAAGAAAAGATATTGTTTATAACACCATGGGGGAGTTATTGTTATACAATCATGACTTTTGGGTTAAATAATGTAAGAGAAAATTATTAACAATGCATGACACATATTTTTCATGATTGCATACACACAAAAATGAATATTGTGTTTATTATTTATTAACCAAATCCAAGCATCACCAAGACCATGCTATCGACTTATGAAATAATTTGAAATAATGAGCAAGTTTAACTTACATTAAATATGAAAAAATGTATTTTTGGAGTATCTTCAGGAAAATTATTGAGTTTTATCATTTCTCAAAGAGGCATTGAATTTGACCCTAAGAAAGTAAAATTTATACTTGATATTCCAACATAAACTAAGTTAAAATAACTAAGATGTTAAAAAAAATCACTTTCAAGATATGTGATGTTTAGTGGCCCAATTAGTATATAAAACACAATATTTTACAATATTACTTAATAAAAATACCAAATTTGAATGGGATGACTCTTGTTAAAAAAAAATTTATGCACTTGAGAATATATAATAAACCTCTATGTACTTGTGCCTCCCATTCTAGATTGACCCCTCTTAGTATATATATTTTCCACCAACCATAGTTTGGGTGCCTTGCTCACATAGTATAATGATGATCATTGTGAATGTGCCATTAAGTACATTAGTCACACATTTATTATGAGAAAAATTATACTACTATTGAAAATTTATGCTTGGATCTTATTTTTACCACACAAAAATTAAAACATTATTTAATTCATAATGAAATTCATGTCATCACAAAATTTGACCCACTCAAATATATTATGTCAAAACCCCATCAATCAGGTTATACAAAAAAATGGGTAATGATTATTACCGAGTTAGATTTACATTTTATCTCATAGAAATATTTTAAATGGAAAGTTATCATAGATAAACTAGTTTTTTCCCAATTACTTGAACCATTACCAATTACTATTGTATTTTGAGATGAATTTACTTCTTATAATATTGACATTGATATGTGGCTCGTGAATTTTTATGGATCTAAATGTGTTACAAATGATAATGTTTGGATTGTGTTTATTACCCCACAATGTGAACACATGAATTTCACTTTTTTTTTGGTATTTTCATGCACATCAAATATATTGGAATATGAATATATAAAACTCAACTTGTTATTAAGTATGATGATTTATAACTTGTCATTAATTAAGCGCTAAATGTATATCAAACTAAGGAATACAATCTCATCTTGTAAAAAGTCACAATATAATGTCTCATATTACACTTCTTTTCTTTCTCCATTGAGAGCATCCCACACAAATATAATCAAAATTTCAATGCCATAGATTGTGACACATTTAATCCATTACCATGAAATATTTACTATCCAAAAATTACATGATCCTTTAGTTGATACTGATATTATCAATGCAATAAATTTTTTGGCAATCACATGAAGTGAAAATAATCCTAAGAGGTACATTGATATTAATTACCTAAATAAGTCTAATTTTATAGAAAATGATACATGAAAGGATAAAAATTGGTTACAACACTAATCCATACATTATTTTCATTAATGGATCCCTTTTTACACACTCTTTTGATTGACAGTTTTTACAATGTTTAAATTAGGTTGAAGCTCAAACTGCTATATAAGAATTTCATGATAATTAATTTTAAGGCCACTTTAATGGTAAACACATGTATTCCAATATCTTACATAAAGGATATTATTGGCCAAAAATGGAACAAGAATGTTATGAATATCATAAATTATCCTACCAATGTCAAAGGCATAATAATTTCCATCAAATGCATTACAACCTGTCTCTTCATGGCCTTTCTCTCTTTGGGGCTTTGATTTAATTGTAAAAATAAATCCATAATATTCATACATAAATTTTTTATTATTAAATTTACTAAATATTTTTAAAATTGGAAGCAATACCCATACTATTTAAAACATGTGAGGATATTGAAATTTCTTGCTAACACATATTATCAAATGATTTGGACTACCTTTTGTAATCGTAATAGATAATGGTTCATCTTTAAATTACACACACACACACACACACACACACACACACACACACACACACACACATACACATATACATATACATACACACACACACACACACACACACACACACACACACACACACACACACACACACACACACACACACACACACATATACATATACATATACATATACATATACATATACATATACATATACAAATACATATACATATACATATACATATACATATACATATACATATACATATACATATATATATATATATATATATATACATATATATATATATATATACATATATATATATATATATACATACATACATACATACATATATATATTAAAGTTTAAAATCCATCATAATTTTCCACCTCTTACTATCCATAATGAAATGGTCAAGTAGAAGAACCTAATAAAACAATCAATAAAATCTTAAGCAAGACAATTTCAAAATAGGACACAAATTGGCATAATCAAATTATCTATGGTATTTTGGAATATTTCACAAGTGTATACATATAAATGAAGGCTACACCCTATTATCTTGTTTATGGAACAAAATCTATACTTCGTATTTATATATAAACACCCTATTTATGGGTCTCATTAAAAGACTTTATAAATGAAAATGAATATCAAGAAAAATGCCTTCAAAAATTATAAATGCTTGATAATAAACACATATCAACTCTTTAAAATTTAAAAGTTTATCAAACACAAATCAAGAAAGCATATAAAAAGAAAATTTGAGATCATGAATTCAAAATTGGTGATCTTGTTCTTAAATAAAATCAAAATAATATTAATGCTAACAAAGAGAATAAAAGAAAATTTAAACCCAATTGGTTTGGTCCATTCGTGATCACTGAAAGACTTGGTACATGTGATTAATACCTAGACATTATCAAAGGAAAATATGTAAAAAAATCCCCACAAATATCATGCATTTACATTATTATAATACCTAGAGAGATATTTTCTCTGATATTTAAAAAATTCTATAATCAAGAACTAACAGACATTTTCAATTGTTTCTAGCTTACTTCTTTCCATATGTTATTTAAATGATGTTAGATAGATAGTATATTTAAATTTTTCAATACACACTAATTTTCATGAGATATATCAGTCTGATACATGACATAATTTTACATGGTTTCGATGTTGGGCTTCCCTTATTATCTAATAACCTTGCTAAGTTAGGGGTATCTCTTTTTTATCTGTGAACAATTTAACAAGTTCTATTTATCCAGAACCTTTCTACCATGTTAGCCTACATATCATACAATTTTTTTGGATAATCACTCATACTATACATGTTACATGAATATGCTACTTGATAACAATGACATGATACATATGATTGATCTAGACTAGTTTCATTTTCTCTGTGTTTCTTTCTTACCTTATGTCCATGATAAGTTATAACTTACTTGCTTATTGTGTGTGGCCCTTGGAATTATATGTGAAAATTATTATTTATATGGACTCATTATGTCATTTTTGTGTGTCCCTTAGCCTTATGTGTTTATGCAACATTTACGTATCCCTTGTATGTGGATTTTGGGCCTTATGTGTGACACTATATGAAAATTGTGTGAAATTATATGACATTGCTTGTCACTATTATTCCATGATTCAAATCATGCATTAATTATACTCTCTACTCTTAATTTTGTTCCATGATATATCATACACATGATACTTATGTGATTCAATGTTATATCTCTATAACACATGATCCACATAAAAATCAATGTTCTATTCAATATTATGATGCAATCCACTTCAATTATTCAAAGTGTTACTACATTATTATATATTTATTCTATTTCACAAATTATCATTTGAGATAAGTGACTTGTAGGATACATATATCATCTCAAAAGGAGGTAATATAATAGGAAGAGCTAACCACCCTATCTATATCTAATGATAGATATGATTTAATCCTCAATTGCTAAGAATATATGGCACCTACACTGACTTTAGAGTCCTTTTGGGGGGTATCACTATGGGATTATCTTTAAAATTTAACTTATAATGAGAAAATTTCAGAATTATGGCACTATACAATTTCAAAAACTACAACATGATTTAGAATTTTCTAATTATAGGAGCATGTGACTTGAATGTGTACTCATTCCTATATCTACAAGTGGAAAGTTTCAAATAGATTTAATTTTAAATAGTTGTAAATTTCAAATGGCATTAAAAATCAATTTAGTACAATATAGGGGGCATGATACTCATTCATGTTCAAGTTACTACATGAAAATTTTAAAATTTTCAAGTTCAAAAGACTCAAAATTTCAAAGTTTAAAAGTTTAAAATAGAATATAGATTGGTATACAATGGTGTGATTTGTCTTCATGTTACAAGTGGGCCATGTTAGAATCTAGTGACACCCAACATCTATGATTTCACCTTTTTTATGTAGTAAGCCACATTTGGTTGTTCCACACATTTAATTATTTGACAAAGTAATCTACATAGTCAAATAAGAGTTCAATCATATAATATTTCTAACTCAAGAGTATTCAAAGGTTTTCAAATTGAAACTTGATCAATCTCAATTCACCATAGGTTAAACATGTATCCAATGCCTCAACAAAGGGTAAATCACTTCTTCACTTCAAGTTAGAGGTAACTTAAGTTACATAATATCTCAAGTGTATATTTTCCTTGCTCTTTTTTAAAAATTCAAATTTTAAGTTTCAAATTTTGAACTACAAACATGGACAATAACTACTTTCAATGGCATTTTTGTAGGTTTTACATTAAGGTTTCTGGAGGATCATGTTTTTCATCAAAATATAAAGTGTGTATACACAATTAGGTTTGCCTATACTTTACTATATTAATTTTAATTCATTACATCAAAAATATAAATTAGAGGTAAATGTAGACACAAAATTTATCATTAAGTGACTTGGAAATATTTAATCTTGACATCCTTACCTCGATTGACCTATTTTCCATTTCTATAACTTATAGTCTCTATGAAAGCATACACTACTCTAAAAACTATCTTGTAGATACTCAAAACATCATTCAAACATCTCTAATCTACTTACATGCTCATGAATAAACTTTTTCAATAGTCTTTGATTGTCTAGGATAGGTCTTCACTAGGTTAGATAGGGTAATACTATGACTTTGTCCACTAGTGTGGCCTTATCCCCTATACTCCAATGGTAATTTTTTAAATTTAAAATGGTCTATATCCCCCTATAGTACTATTATCAAGGTCAATTAGTGAAAACATTAAAAATATTCATCTATATAAGCACATCAATACTTCTCAAAATACATCTACCAATCACTTAGTGATTATACTTTACACTAGGTAAATTTTTTTTTCTAATTTCAATTATCCTACATTCTAATAGTCATAGGACAAGTCTAAATATATTTTATTATAGGTCAAGGGAATCCATTGTAAAAAAATTCAATCAATCTTATAAATAAATTAATATAGTTACACAATCATAGATCACACACTCACATATAGTTACACAATTATAGATCACACACTCACCCTAGAAGGGAGAACTACCTTGGATTGAGTCCCATTTGGGATATGTAGGTAACACTCAGATTAGACAAGGTTTTTTAAAGGTATCTAAACTATTTACCTAACCCTATTTCCCCATTTTAGAGTTTTATATTTATTATGTTTTTTAAGAAATAGATAGGGTTTTGCATTTCTTATGAGAAACATATCAACATAAAAAATTAATTAGTAAACCCTAAAAGATAGTCACACAAACCTTTATAAAAAAATCAAGTACATAATCATTGAGGATATGGTTTTAGTCATCATATAAGGCCACACTACACTACTATCCTTTTATTACAGATGTGTCCCAACATAGTTTAAATTATTGCTTTCAGTCATGACATAGTCAATAGGTCTTTTCAAATATTTTCAATCACAGTCAACATGCATAGTCAACATAATATTTATTTTAGGGAGGTATGCACATTTTTAGGCATGTTTACTATTTTTAATCAATTTCTAATTTTATAAATTATGTATTTAACTTATAGATTATTATATTTACTAAAAATCAATTTCAATAGTTTAGATCTATTAGTTTAGTGATTAAACACACCCATATGCTTGCTTACTCACCTCAACCCTTTGCCATTCATAACATTTCACTAGTTAGGGAAACATATCTAATAGTGTGATTTTGATTTATAAACCTTGGCCATGGGAATTTACCTTAAAATACATAACCACAACCCTTTTCCCTTAATCTTACTTTATCCTTGTGGATATATTATGCTTGTGTCTTTTTATATGCATGACCAAGTTTTTATGTCTTACACTTCTCACTTCTATGACATATACTATTCAAGTCATTGTGTGAGAAAGGACTTGGTGCATTTTCATAATGTGAATATTTTACCATACTAAAATTGTTGATTTTCCTTAGATAAGGGTTCATTTCACATTTGTGACATCCTGTAATTAATCTCCTTAATATATCATCTACCTTTTCTTGTATCTCAATCTTTTAAGGACTCCTGTTGATGTTGTGATGTGTTTGAAAAACCTTCAACTCTTGCATATTCTTACTTAGTCCCTATATGCATTTGATATCCTTCATATTAAAGGTTTTATTTGATAATATCTCACTTCCTCCAAGTCATATTTATTATAATTTTCCTAAGCAACTATTTCTTCTAGTACATCATTATCATGGAATCCATCAAATAACTCCTTTAGTTCAACATAATTTTTTTCTATTGTATCCTTCATTTACCATGACTCACACATCAACTAAATATTAATATATTCCATCTATCTCCTTATTAATGCATATATTTAATTCCTATAACACATCTCCTTTAGCATTCATAAGTTTTTTTATGAACTCATACATCCACCATAAGTGTTTGTGAACTTATATGGCCTCATAGTATTTTATTTAAAAGGAGTCAAGCTCTATTACAACATTATACACTATAATTTTACAAGTCTCACTTGCCTCTACTAGCTTTATCTCTTGTAGGTTTTATTCATTTTGTCTATCTATGAAATTTTCTTCTAGTACATGTGTTATAAACATATCTAGTTTATCTATTGTTTTTAACTCTTATGCATCTACATCCTCCCATGCTTTGGGCATTTTCCAATTTATATTCCACACTATTTCCATAATATTTATTTCTAAAGTGATAGGTTGTGACTTGTATTATCCTAACTCAATATCCTTCTTGATGCATTTTATCCATTTTTTAGTTTCCATCCTATCAATTTATATGTAGCTTGTTAAAATTTTGAGTGCTCCCTTCACTGTCATGGTTGTCAACTAGTATTTAGGAATTCCCCTTGGATCTTCCATCCAAATATATTAGGTAACATATCTTATATATACCATATCCCACTCTTTTAGATTTAAATTGGCTATGATTCATCCAAAAAGTTCAAATTTCATATCATATATGTAATCAAATAACATTTTTAATCGATGTCTATTTTTTAGCTCTTCATGGGCCATTTATTAAAAATATTCAGAGGTCCTTCTTATCTCCACTCTCACTCTCTTATATTCTCAAAAGTTTACCTCCAAGATTTATATTGATTTATTCATTTTCTTTATCAACTCTTTTGTGACCTCATATCATCATTGATAGGCTCCTTATCACGTATGGAAACCTTTACTTATTTTGACACATATCTATGTGGGCCTATTCAATCATGATTATCTCATTATCCTCTAAGTTATCTTATTCAATTTTTACAATTATGTCTATTGTAACCTTTTGTGTACCATATTCATTCTCTATGGTTGATACATCATTTTGCATGCCATCCTAAAATTATTCCCATGGAGTCTTTTGATACAAAATATGGATCTAGTTTACTAGACATATTATCTAGTTAATTTCCACTATGTTCAATTATATAATTTATGTATGAAAAACACTATATATGGTACTTTTTCATGTTTTTTAATGTAAATATAATGATTCAATTAAGTTGTAGTGTCATAATTAGTGTTGGGATGGTTCAGGAATTCTTGTATTGATGATGTCAACAACTTGCATCCCTTGAAATTAAGTGTTTTATTAAATATGATGAAACCATAAATAAAAGAAATAAATAGTTACATAACCACCCCAAAACTTTCATAACTGCTAGTTTGCTTAAAGTGGTGGATTCACCACCAATTAAAAGATAAAAAGAGGTGTGGTTATAACATTTCCTATTCCTGGTGACAATTTGTTTAAAGTCTTTGATGGGTTCTAAATTGGAAAGAATTAAATAAAATAGCTTAGAAAGTCAAATTACATCAAAAAACTCAATGAGAAGTCTTGAATTTGGGTTCATATTGTAGTTTACAAGTTTGATTCCTTTTTCATGTTGTCTCATTACTTCCTAGGTATGAATGGTTGTTCTATTTATGTTAAACTTATATGAAGTGTCTAAGAAGTGTAAATTAATCTTATGTGTAATCTTTAGATAGTTTAATAGTGAAAATCTATCTATAAAGACCATGTTCTAGTAGTAACTTATAAATTACATAGTGGAATGAGAGTGAAATTGTCTCACCCATTGGATTTTTACCCACATCAGTTTTCTTTTGGTCATATTTGTGTTTATATTATGTTTTGTCTTATATTTTTATTCATAATTAAGTTTAGTATGTTTTACATTTCATTTCTAACACTTTTATTCTCTCTTTTAGCATTGAAATTAGTCTATAATAATCATATATCAATCATATGTTGAGCTAGGAGTATAGGATCCATGTTGGTGAAATTTAATGTAGAATATCAACTAGTTTACAAATCATATTGGTATCAAAGCTATGTTTAGTATCAATTTTAATTCTTTTGGGTGGTTTTGTGACTACATTAAAGTATATACTTGTCACTAGTGTAAGTGATGTTAGCAGTAAAGATATGCTAGTTCCCTTTAAAGAGGACACTTAAAAAATTAAGTGGAAGAAATATATTATAAGTATGGTTCATTCTAATGAATAAGATGCCTGGATAGCATAAGAGTGATTTCAAATTATTAAATAATGAGTGGTTATCATATCTCTTTCTATAAGCAATATTGATTGGTTGGAGTCCATGATGGGGATTATCATGGATAAGCTTGGTGTTCATATGGAGGCATTGAAAATAAATGAGGACACTTATTATCATGATAATATGGAATAACAACTCCATACCAACCAAGCTCCACCTCTATTTAAGGTTGAGGAGAAGATAGATATTTATCCATATGATAGATATGTGAACGTGGAGAGGTTAGACCATTAGCTATACCAAATAGAGGTATATTTTAGTTTGCATAAAATTAATGAGAACCAAAAAAAACAATTTTTAAAGTTAAATTTAACAAACCATGCTTTAACTTGGTTTGAAATTTATATTCACACTTTGGTTGTTAATTATCTTCCACTTATTACTAAGTGGGATTATTTTAATCTAAAAATAAAGAAGTAGTTTAATCCTATTTGCTATTAGTAAGAGAGGTCCATGCATTAGAAATATTTTAGGAAAACGTAAGGCCAAAGCATGTAGGAGTACACAAGTGAGATATGAAAGAATGTTATCCTAATGGGAAAATATATAGCATAGCATGACATCTTGATGAAGTATGTTGATGTAATCCATATCCATTTAAGGAGACCCATCCTCTCAAACAAGCCTATAATTATAGATGCGGCTTGTTATCTAGCTTACTATTTAGAGATGAACAAGAAGAATAAGGCTTCATCTACCTCTCAAAATAATTCAAAGTAATAAAGTGGTTTAAAGTATAAGAGTAAATTAAAAATTAATCATAAAGTTAGTTTTATTTCTAATAAGGATAATAAAAGGAATTGTGGGAAATGTGACATTGATAGTACTTTTGAGGAAAATTGTTGGAACTTACATCTAGAATTCCATCCATTCAAAAATAATAATAATAAAAAAAGGCTGTGTCATCTCTCAAAGGTGAAGCCATTAGTTGAAGCTCTAATGTGGATGAGAATTTGTTTTATACCTATATTAATAGAGAGGTATGTTTGGGTAGTAGTAGTGCTCAAGAGAGTAAAATTTGTAAGATTTTAAATATTAAATACTATATGAAGAAATAAAAGTGGATGCTCTTTTTGATAAGCAAGGTGTTAGTAGACAAATTAGTGATGGAGACTTAAAATAATCCAAGGCCATATGTTTTGGTTTGGGTGAATAAATTTATAGATTCAAAGGTAACCAAGTAATGCAAAATTAAGTTTGGTATTGATGCACATTTCACTGATGAAGTTATTATGGATGTTGATCCTCTTGATATGTGTGATGTAGTGTTTGAAAACCTTTATTTATATATCCAAGATGATATATATTCATGAGGAGATAAAATAAATACCATTTAGTCAAGGATGGAAATATATATATATATATATATATATATATATAATTTTAGCCTTCAAATTTGATTCTAAAATATCTTTGGCAAGTGCCTCTCAATCTAAAAGGATGACTAATGCAATAAGGAAGTTCAATTTACTTATTTTGAGAGATATTCAAGACAAATAAGTGGTTGTAAATAAAATTTATTACAACATGTTTAATAAAAAAGAGTAGAAGCATATGGGAGAGTTGGTGCAATAGATCAAGAAATTATTTCATGAGCCCATAGGTTGCCATTGGTGAGACCAATTTAGTATGAAATTTAGTTACTAATTTATAATCTGCTTCCTAATCTTAGGTTGTATAGGTAGTTCTTGAAGGATACCAATGAGGTAAAATAAAAGTTAAAATATTTAATTAATCAAGGTGTAATCCATCTTAGTAATTATCCATGTGGTTCCCTTATTATTTTATTAACTAAGAAAGATGGTTCATGGATAATGTGTGTTGATTATAGAGAACTTAAAAAAATAACCATCAAGAATAGGTACCCTCATCCATCTATTGATGATTTTATAGATCAAATTCAACATGCCAAATATTTTACTAAGTTGGATTTAAAATCCAGTTATTACCAAGTGAGGATTAAAAAAGAGGACATTTAAAAGATAATATTTAAGACAAGACAATGGTTTTATGAATGGTTGGTTCTACTTTTGGGATATGTAATGAAATTGAAACCTTCATGTATTTTATTAACTAGGTAATAATACCATTTATTGATTCCTTTGTCATTGTGTATTTGGATGATATTCTCATTTTTAGCAAAATTTTTGATGAGCATATTGATCATTTAAAATAAGTTTTGCACGTTTTGAAGGAGAAAATGTTAGTGTTGAATGAAGATAAATATGAGTTTTCTCAATAATCACTTGTCTACTTGGGGCATGTAATTGGATATGTGGAATGAAAGATTGATTCAGAAAGATATAGGCCATCATAAATTGGCCAAATCCTTCCAATGTGATTGAAACAAGGATTTTCATTGGAATAGTTCAATATTTGAGTAATTTCATCAAGGATTTATATTCCATAGCCATAAATTTTCATGCCATTATAATTAGTGATAAAACTTTTATTTGGGGTAAGAATCAAAACTATGCATGTGATATTAAAAAAAAAACAAGATTATCCATGCTCTAGCATTATTTTTTCTTAAATTGAAGCTACTATTTTGGGTAGAAACAAATGCTAGTAACTATGTTGTGGGGTTTGTATTATTACATGGAGGTAAGACCATATATTACCATTAAAATTTATTTCATTGGTAAATTATAAATCATTTTACATATGATTAAATAATATATGCTCTTGTTTAACTGGTTAAAAAATAGAAACTCTATCTTATGGGTTAGAAATCCATTTTCCACATACACTACCAACCTCTCTAATATTTTCAAGCATATACCAAAATTTAGAAATCTAGAAAATATAGATGGATAGGGTTTTTGAAAAAAATCATTTAAGTTTCATATATATGAAATGTTTGATGAAAAAATAGCTAATATGTTATCTTGACCTCCTTTTCTTTCATCCATGGTCACCATAACCCTTCCTAATCCTTTTATGTGTGTCTTATGTACAAGGATATGAATTTAATGCAGATTTTAAGTGCCCATTTATTCAATAATATAGGCCCCAAGGTGCAGGATTTGAGCCCAATGGGATTTTTACCTATAAGTTGGGTAAAATTTATGTGCCTAAGGAGGGAAGATTTCAACTAAAGAGGGAATCACATATGTCAAACATTGGAGGATATTTTTTAGTGTTACAAAAATTGTT
This sequence comes from Torreya grandis, assembly GCA_037957365.1. Lineage (NCBI taxonomy): Eukaryota > Viridiplantae > Streptophyta > Pinopsida > Cupressales > Taxaceae > Torreya > Torreya grandis. The sequence continues at coordinate 1,526,991 of JARHVA010000930.1, read as the reverse complement.
GCACATTTATAGAGGTATCTTTAAATGCTTAATATGCAATTTGATATTTCTAATTTCATAAGGAGATGTGTGTTATGTAGTACAAGTAATCTTAGTAACATGAGGTTAGGTTTTTATATGTCATTATTGATTCCTTATAGATCATAGGAAAGCCTTTCCATATATTTTATAGATAGGTTACCTGTGTCAAGGAAGGGGCATGGTTGTCTCTTTATTGTTGTTGTTGTGGACTAGTTTAATAAGATGTGTATTATTATTCCATGTAATAAGACCCTCAAAGTTAGTGATGTATCTAAATTATCATTCATTAATGTGTGGGTTAATTTTGGTTTACCTAGTTCTATTATTTAAAATTGGGACTCAATATTTTTGGGTATGTTTTGGGCTAATTTATGGGAGAAGATGGAACTGTAGATGATATTTGGTGATTATGTAGCACCTCAATCTTGTACACTTGTAAAACTCAAATGTTGGTTGTTCCTCTTATTTATAAAATATCCTTACATAAGCCTCAACTATTCTATATTTTATGCCCCTTGGCCTATCTCTTAGTAAAACTAGTCTTATATTGATGATACAAACATTCTATCTTGCCCAGAATGCTTAAAACATACTTATCTTATACCTCTGCAAGTTTTGATCCTCTACTTATTTTGATACTCCCTAGAAACTAATGTCTAAGACAAATAATAGCATTGACATTACTATCTTTCCCTAACACAAGTGTCCAGTGCCCTAAAGCCATCTAATTTGTAATTTAAATGTATCCTAATGGTTGGCCTAAGTGTTCTAATATGAGTTATTACTCCAAGGGAGTTTGTATAAATATAATATCAACCCTCATTCATTCTTCACCTATAGGTCATCTATGAATACCTAACAAAAGACAAAAGAGCATTCAAATAACATTTAATTGAGAATCTTCCCTAGTTATTCATATTTCCAAACTAGTCATAGGAACTGAACATATACATGTTTGACGTATTAAAGGAGCAACCTAAGAGCCCAATTTACCAAGTTACAAGCTAGGTCATTATTATACTTTTTTTACACACATTTTCATGATTCACCCAAAAATTAACACATAGGAAATAAATACATTAATTTGAGGTCCTCTTTGGAGTATTGGCTATGTAGGAAATGCCTTTTGATATGGGGTTATTGGGGTCAACTCGACACTATATGCCCACTAACCCATTTTTACCCAAGGTCAAATTGAAGATAAAAATATAGGATTTTGCCATTTCATAAGGAGTGACTATCCATGACCTAGATATGAATACACCAGAGCGAAGTTAAAACATGATTCAAAATAATCTAGGTGGTCACATCCTATTTCACCAAATATTTTATATAGGACATTATCATCGGGCTCAGATTATAACATCAATATAATCATATAGGGTTGATGCAACTATTCTGGTAGCCAGAGACACTAAATATAGAATATGACAACTATTTTAGAACTATTTTCCCACCTATTTTCAACATGTTCTAGATCTATAACTAAATTATCATTCGAACAAGCTAAGTACTTCTATTCTTTGTCATTTCTATATCTAGCGTAGTTGTAATTTCCATATTTAGACTATATCAACATAAAATATTTAGTGTATATTTATATCTAAATTCAAAATTTAATTGACATGATATAGTTTTGATTATCACCATTTTTCCATTTCATTTATATATTATTAACCCTAAGCTCAAAGTGAAATACATACCCACAACATTTCATTTTAGGGTTAAATAGATACCAAGATGAAACAATCTACCAATGTTTTCCCATATATCGATGGGTGGGAAAATTTATGAACATAAAAATTGTAAATCTCTTGAGAGGTTAAAATAAGAAGCATACTAATACTTGGGATGGAAAATTTGTGTATATTCAACATTTCCATAATATAATATTATATTATTCTACTATCAAAACTCTTTTTAATTTTTTTTGGTTACATACCTCCATGTGCATTTGATTTTTTTTGGATAGCCATACAAAGGAAAAGGGAAATTAGATCCACAGGTACACAAAGTTTAAAGGTTCATATAATATTAATGTAATTCACCCCCAATTCCAAGAGAATTTGAAAGAGTCATAATCCAAATACAAATCAAGGCATGATTAGTATAAGATTGATCATAGTTTCCTTGTTAGAGATAAGGTATAGTTGTACTTGAGTTGTTAGAGTATCCAAGGAAAAAATAAGATGCTTAATATTATTAGGTATGGTCCATTTAAAATTTTGGAACAAGTGGGAAAGAATGTATTCTAACTTATTTTACTTCCCTTAAATGAAGATCTATTCCATTTTGAATGTTGATAACTTACATCTCTTTGAAACTTTTATGTTTGACAATGAAGATTAAGGGATGTTACTACCTTCAATTGAATAATTTGATCTTAATAGTTAGCTAGAATTTGAGGAGGATGTTGTCTAAAAATAAGGTGATGATCGCACTAATTAGAGTGCAAGAGCACTGGTTAGTTGGGTTTAAGGGTAAGCTACCTAGTTAGGCCAAATAATATTCCAAATAAGGTATGGGAAAGATATTTTACAACTTATAAGGTTCCTAAAAATTTTAGGGAATTAAAATCATTTAATTGGGGAGGCACAATCTAAAATATGGATATATTTTAAAAAACATATCATCTAGTTCATTTCCACTATGCACAATCATGCAATTCATGTATGTAAAACACTAAGTATGACACTTATTCAAATTTTTTCATGTAAAGTGAACTATTCAATTAATTTGTATTGGTATATTAAGTGTTAGGATGGTCTGAGAATTATTTTATTGACAATATCTATAGTCTAAAATCTTTGAAACTAAGTGCTTTGTCAAAGATGAATGAACTTCCAATAAAAACAAATAATAGTTACGTAACCATAATAGGGGTGTTATAACCACATGTATTTGTACGTGGTAGTTGCATAACCAACTCACCAGTTTAGTAATGACTAGTATACTTAAAGTGGTAGTTTCACCACTAACCAAAATAAGGGTATAGGTGTAGTTGTAAACATTTTCTTTTCTTTTTAATAGTTCATTTGAAGTCTTTGGTGAGTTCTAAATTTGAAAGAAATAAATACAACCTTTGTGTAAGTAAGAGGACATTAAAAAATTTAGTGGGAAGTCTTGAATCTGGATTCACATTGTAGTTTTCAAGTTTTGGTCCTTGTTCATGTTATCTCATTATTTCCTAGTTGTGTGTGGTTGTTTGAGTTATATTAGAGTACTATGAAGTGTCTAAGAGTGAAATTCAGTCTTGTGTGTCATATTTGGATAGTATAGTAGTGAAAATTATGTTTATAAAGTCCATGTTTTCATAGTAACTTATACAATTATTAAATTATATAGTGGAAAGGGAGTGAAATTTCATCACCCACTATATTGTTTCCCACACTGGGTTTCTCTAGGTAATATTATGTGTTCATTTTATGATTTGTCTTATCTCATTATTCATTCTTATGTTCATTCTACTATAAATTTCATTTATTACACTTTTTTATATGTATTTTATCATTTAAATTAGTCTAGATAGTCATCTATTAATCATAATTTGATTTATGATTATAGGATCGATGCTAATGAAGCTTACTATGAAATATCCACCTAGTTTATAGTTCATCTTCTCTACCTCCACACTTACTACATGTATCCAGTTAGATTGGATTACACTTGATATGCTAAATTTAATATTTCAAGAATCTTATCTTGGCATGGCCACAACTTTCCTTATTTACACACTTCTAAAAATACATATTTGTTTAGTTATGCTTTCTATATCTATTATTACTTGCACACTTGGTTGTCTTATCAGTGACTCCCTACACTAAGCTTATTACATAGTAGGAAATCCTCCTAGAGTTTTGAAACAACATGTATCCATCTTTCCATGCTGACATGGATCTTTATTAACACATGTCCTATCCACCACATCATATTTATATTTACCTTAAAAACTATTTTATTCCCTTGCACTATGAAATATATGCTATGTCAATTCATCATTGATTGTGAAGCCTCTAGTCAACAAATTTTTAATTGGAATTATTTTCCTTGGGATGATTATTGGGGATTTATTAGGCATTTTCTTCCTTACATTGAAAATGTGAGATAATTATAATTTTTCCTTCCACCTAAACATATATTGGTGGATCTATCTCATTTTTGTAATTATTTGACTCATCATACATGTTTATCACACTTCTCCCAACTATAAAAAATGCTAATTACATTAGCATTAGAGAATACACTAGATCTATGTGCACATATATGCATTACATCCCAATAAATTAGTACAATTACCACTCTAAATAACTATATATTACCACATAAGGTAACTTATCCAATGCTAAAAAATTACCACTTCTTTCAATATTCATTATCAATGTGTAATGCGCTATCACCTTAAATATTATAAAACCCTTACATATTGTAGGCATATGTAGTGGAATAATATACTCATCCTCAATTATTTTTGAAACCCATTTATACCAACTCTCCATAATTTTTTGGTGATTTTTTGTGGCAACCATGTCCTCTCAACTAAATATCTAGAACCTTCTTATTCCATTAATTCTTCTTGCACCCAATAACGTGAATCCATTCTCATTAGGATCTCTAAATTCATAAATTAGGATCATGACAAATTATGATCCATAATAAAATTCTAATCCTTATACACATCATAAATTATGTGATTAATCTCTTTCATAATTTAATTGGCTACATTATATTTGATGCATACAATTATAACCACATAGGTAGGGGATAGGGTGTGGTATTTGATATAAGTCCAACTCCTTTTTCTTGTGAAATTAATATGAATAACCTTTCCACCACTCTTATTTACATATCCTTAATTTATATATATAGTACCATGTGGATATAAATTATTAGCTTCACTCTCCTTGTAGCTTCTTCATGTGCCTCATGATTCTCAAGTGCCATCATAAAATATTTTCCCTCATTCAAAAATTTAGTTACCTTAAAAATGAGTATAGGAGTCAACATAGTTCATATTGTGATGATATATAATATCATTTCATGTTTTCATGATGGGAACTATCTCAACAACTTATGGACATCAAAATATGGGAGTTCATATACTTTTAAGAACTTGGTTGTTATTATCCATTCACCTACCATTTCTCCATTGTTCTTAGGAAAATTAGCTTACTATACAAATTTGGTTCTTGTATTTTGCCTCCATACATTTCAATTAATCATTCTTACACGATTTAATAAATATATTTAACTTATCTTTTATGTTCATCCCCTTATAATAAGGTAGTTTTGGAATTTTTGACCTCATTTCCATCTTCTAGGCCATTCTTTACCTTTCCTATAACTCCTTTCTTTATTTTTATTCATACTAATCTTTCCTCTTGGTTTGATATTATATTATTTATGCTTATAAATAGGATTCCTCTTATATTCTATTTTTACTCTCATGGTGATCTTGTTTTAGGATGAATGTACCTTCCTCCACCTCCAACTCGACTTTATCTCTTTTATCTAGCCTTGTGTTTGTCCCTATACTAATTCCTTTTCCTAAATTTTGATCCCTTATTATCATATTCATAAATTCATAGGATATTTTAAGATAATTTAATTCACCACAATAATATATTTTACCACCAATCCCTAGTTTGAAACCTACAATAGCCCTCTCTTAATATGATGTCATGCCTTTTATCTCCCAACTTTCTTTATTAAATTGCTTTCAAAATGTTTTTTGGAAATATTTTTACTTAATTTTATAATTTTTGATGCATTTTACTATCACCAAATCCCATCCATTTGAAACTTATCTATTTTCCGTCCTTCAATGGTCACATGACATCATTTCTACGTCTGGGCAAGACTTTTCTTTCCTTATTCATTAGTGCATCATAAGTACTATGTGAACCTTTTTTCCATCCTTCAAACCAAAAATTTATAATATATCCTCATATACAAATTTAATTTTCCTCCACTTTAATTTAAGACTTATCAAATATTATATTATTTAATCCTTTAGTATTTTTTATTGCATGACCCATTTGTCTTTCTTACATGCACTTGTGCTACCAGGTCTCTTCCATATACAAGGAGTCTCAAAGAGAATTGTATTAGATACCAAGTGTTTCTAAATATATTATTAATGTATCATGAAACATTTTTAGGGTCATTCTTAACTCACCTTATTAGATTTACAATGTCATCTTAAAAATCTTGTGTACTTTATGTGTACACCAAAAAAAAATTATAACACTTTTCTAGCTTGTTCATTAAATTGAATGATTTTGTGATTTTGAACAAAATTATAATTTGGAAATATATATCACATAATTTACATAAATATAAATTAAAATAGAATAAATTATACAAACAAAAATATCCTATAAAGTAAAGAAATGTTTTTGGAGGCAATTTGTAACTGCTAGTCTTATTATGGCTCTCATTTGAAATAATTTGAAAACTTCATACTTCAGTTACATCAAATGTTTTGGGTATAAAACCATATGGAATCCATTTTTATCTTTATGATCCACTTTTTCATGGGTACCCATCAACATGTGCCTTGGGTTGTGCATCATTAAGCTTTGGCAACTTAGATTTGCATTGCTTGTTCAGTGGATTTATGTGCCTTGGCTTATCTGTATTGTGTTTATCCCCCATTTTTTCCTTGTTGAAGATTTGGATTCTTATAATTTCATATTAACTATAAATTTCTTAACATATGTGTGGATGATAGGATTAATTCCATTTTTATCAATCTATTTTTTCATTATAGACATATCCATGACTTATTCGAAGTCCAATCTTCTTTCTAATTTGGAGTTTGTCACTAATAATAGTAGCATGATGTCAAATATTTGACTCTCTTATATTTTCACACTACCTAATTCCTTTTTTACCCATCATGTCACTCCACTCACTCTCTTTTTCTACTTCATATTTTTAATACTATGTGTTCACCACTGAATTTTTACCTATGCAAAAGAACATCCCCTGATATTGGTTCTTGGTATACCTTTGTGTGGGATGTATTTATTTACCCCAATGCAATTTATTCTAGTAATGTCATAATATTATGGATCCATTTTTCACGTGATATACATGAGGACACTTATATTATATTTCCTATTCAATCTCCTCTCTTTATTCTAAAGGTTATTATAAATCATCTCTTTCTTGAAGTTAAATTTAAATATTATTATCATCGTCTCATATGCCTACACTTTCCATGTCTATAACAATGATTTTTTTGCCCAAAGGTATCCCCACCCCTTTCTCATAATTATAAAATCTCATATACCACTATTTGAACCACATATCTCCTACATTAGTATAACACCATGGTCAACTTAGTAAATTTGGATAGTGTTGAGATTAACATATCCCCATTTCTTAAAAAAGGGACCCATGTGTAAAATTATGAAATTTTTTACCTTGAAATTGAAAATTCACTTGATCAAAGTGACATTAGCATGTTTACACATTATTTTTATTTGAAGATCATCATCCATGGTCTGGCTGACTTATTTGTTCATAGTTCTGGATTAACCTTATCTAAAGTGCTGACATTGGATATTTGTGTTTCAGAGTGTAGGTTTAATGGAGCCCATTTGGGAATGAACATGCCTAGGTTTTTTTGTGCTTCAATATTTAATTAATAGTTTAATAGACTTGTCTATAATTGATTGATATTTTAAAACCCTAGCTTAATATTTCACTTGGACCTTTTAATTCAAATTTAAATTTGGTAGGAGCTCTTTGTGTGGGAACCTTTTAAAATAGTGCTATGGGCTTGGTTTATTTTTATTTCCTAAGGATTAGTTGTGTTTTTAAATATGACCAAACCATATCATAACATATATATTTAGTCCCTTTTATGTCTTGAGCCCACTTTTTGGTCTTTCTATTATTTGTAAGGTCTTTTTTTATACGTTTCTACCTTTCAGACATATATTTTGGGTTTTTCCTTTAAAACTTTATCTCAAAGGAATTTCCCTTCAATATTTTTGAAATGGACCTTTTCCTTCCTCAATTATCCTTTAGAATTTATGTTTAGGCCAATTTTACTTTAGACCTTTTATTTAAGCCAAGTATCTTTCGAGATTTTTATCTAGGATTTCTTTCAGATATTTTATCTGATAAAAGTGCCCTTTTGGGACTTTTGTTTTAAATTTTCCATTTCCTTTAGACATTTTTTCTGATAAAATTTGGTCTTCAAGGGAAATGTGTGAGATATTTTATCTAAGACAATTTCTTTCAAAGAATGATTCTTTAGAACTTTTGAAATGGCCCTTCAAATTCTTGAAAGTTCCCTTAAGGTTTTGTGTAAAGTACCCTTCGAGAATTTTGAAATGGACACTTTCCATCTGAGATTATCCTTCAAATTTTTTTTAATGTGCCCTTTAGTATTTTTTAAAGGGACACTTGGTCTTCAGAATTGCCCTTTAGGCTCTAAAATATTTGTTTTTATTAATACAAATAAAGCACTGGTCTAAAGTCTTTATGCTAATTCTTGGGGTCTCGTATAATTTATAAATAACTTAGATTAATCATTTTTATCCTAAGTCCTTTATACATGTTCTCAAGCCTAACTTGATATTTTATAAAATATAGGGACCAATCATGATCATATACTCAAATCATAATCTATAATAAGCATTGATTCATACCATCTTGATTGAATAAAGTGAGACCACATTGAATAGTCAAAGGTTTTATAGGATTGCCAAGTGGCATAACTACATAGCTTAGTATAAATAACCCAGAAGCATTGAGAAGTTGACATGTGGCACATGCATAGTATAGAGTGAACCATAAGATGACAAGTGGTAGGCTTGTAGACAGTCCTCATAACTATGTTAAAATTGATGGTCACATGACCATTAAAGACATTCCCATGGGCATCAAATAATGGTCATGAGGATGTTAATATTAACATAGTAAACGACCTAGTTTATGTGTTTAAAATTGATGGTCGCATTACCATCAAAGATGTTCCCATAGATGTCAAAAGATGGTCATGAGGACATAAATTTTAACATAGCATTGATCCTTGATCACATGGTTAAAATTGATGATCACATAACCCTCAAAGACGTTCTCACGGATGTCAAATGATAGTCATGAGGACATTAATTTTAACATAGTGAACTTGTATCCAAATTTTAAAAGGTAACAATCATTTTGGATAGTGATGAAAAGAATGGCCTAGGACACCATGTAAATGCCATGTCAAATCTATATGAGTGTAATTAGCATAGTCAGAGACCCTGTAGACCTAGTAATGCAAAAAAGAGCTTGAACTGCCATTTATGAAAGGTAGTCAAGCTATTGTCCATCAACAAGCAATGCAAAGGGATCGGTAGTGAAGATGGAAGAACTCTCCTATATCCTTAAGCAACTTAAATGTGGGACCATGCCTATATTCGAAAACATTAGAGATCAACAAAGACCCTACAATAATAACTCAGAACTTTAACAACCAGTGGGTCCTAAAGTGAGGTGAAATTAGAATATTCCTTTTTAAACTAGCATTGTATAATATTTTGAAATAGGATATTATTTTATATGAACATGTGTAATTTATAAGATCACATTGTCTATAGGCCAGTCTATTAAAAGGAAAAGATCATTTGTTCTAGAATGTAGCAGAAAAGATAATTGTTTTATACACTTATACAAATGTCATTGGATTAAGACTGATCAACATGCTTCTTTGTATCTTATAAAATGAGCATTGTCAATTATAAAAATGGGGGTTCTTAGAACAAAATTAATTTGTAAACTAGGAGTAGTTAATATAAGCAAGGAATTCTATAAAGATTATCTAGTATTTACTTGTGTGAAGTGTTATATGGTTTATCTCTCAGTTGTCTGGTTTCACTTTCAGATTTGAATGGTTCTTATAGATTATGGATGTGTATCTTGGATGAAGAGTTACTAATTTATGCATATGCTATATTAGTTGAAGGTTCTTAGGCTTTTTTTTCTACACTTTTTTTTCATTTTGGCTAATGTTGTTTTCTTATAGGAGTGAATTTTTAAAGTGACTCTGGTTCCTATTTGCATCAATTGATTCCTTCCTTTGAAGCTTGCCTAATGTATGTTATGATTTGGGCTTAAGATGTTTCAATTCATACATTATTTAAATGCATATTTAGAAGACATTTGAACTTTTTCATAATGTCTATAAACTAAAACCAACAACATCCTTCTTTCTACCCTACCTTTCCTTTTTGCTTCTTTTTTAACTTGATCACTTTAGTTTAGCTTGTCATTATAAATATCCATCTTAGATTAATTCTTAGGTTATTTCTTGATCATAATTCATTGTTATTAGCATAGTATACTATATATTTTACATATATCTACTATTTGGCCATAGTGGCTCCCAACCACCACTTAATATAAATATTGTGAAATAGCCACTTATTCTACCTCTATTCCACCAATAGATAACAAGATTATCACAACCTAAAACTCATGCACTAAATTCCTAGAATTCTAAAATGAGAAGTATTTTTTAACACTCTAGGAACATGTGGTACACATTTAAGCATCAATAAGAGGAGATTCGTTTGTGCTAGAAGGAGGGCCTTTAGTCAAATCTTTGTGAATTTGTAAAATCTTTGCCTATTTTGGTGAATTATGTCCAAAGATTGATGTATGATTTGCATATTTTTATTTTTTAGCATAATTATGTAAATATCATCGATATCTATGGTTTTAGACCAATCTTTAGGCTTCCTTTAGCTAAATATTTATATTCTTTGAAGATCCATAGATATTCATGCAAAGGTAGTTCATGTTTTATGTATTTCCCATGTTTAAGGTTAGTAATAGCAATTTTGTATGAAGATTAATTGGTTTTTTGCAAATTTGTGTTCATTCAAGCTCAAATGTGTAAATATCCCTTTCATTTATCAGTCTAGATATATCTTTAAGCTTATTTAGTTAAAGATAGTTGTGTTTTACATATATTTGTATAAAATTAGCTTAACATGCAAATTTAATAATTGTACTTTACAAGGATTGGCTTGATGCATCCTATTTTAAATAGGTTTCAAAGTCACAAGATAGAATTGCCCAAGGCAAGGCTTGGATGAGAAAAATTCCCAAAGTCCCAACACTTCAGCAGTTTAAGGTACTCATGTGTCTAAGGTATAGCTTGGCTAGGTGGTTTTTCAATCAACATGATAGGTATAGTACATGATCTTCCCAAAAATTTGAAAGATATTTGCCTTCTTTAAATCCTAATAATCTTGTCACTGATGAAGAGCATATTAAGTCATTCAAGGATAGTTTGAGATTACTAAATGTAATTCATGAAGAAGTAGCCTATAGGTTATTTCCATTTACTTTTAAAGATGTTGCCTATAAATGGTTTCTTAACCTTCTAGAGGATTGCATTACTATATGGAATGGCTTTAATAATTTATTCATTGACTAGTTTGGCAAGAACATTAGTCCTTATGTCTTGTATTAGTAGTTCACCATGATGAAAAAGGATGTTAATGAAACCATCAAAGCCTTTAAGGCTTGATTATAAAAGCTATTCAGTAGAACCTTATCCCTTTATAGACTTGATGATGCTCTTACCTTATAAATTCATAAGGATGTTATACATCCCATGACCTCCATGTTCCTAAAAATGTCTCTTCCAGTCAGAAGCACCTTGACCCGAGCCTATTCTGAAGCCATAATAATTAATATCCAAATACAGCCTCAAGGTCAGATGGCATATTCAATGCCTAATATCAATTCAAATTGGCCCATCCAAAGCATCATTCCTAGTATGCCTACTTTAACACTAGTTAAAAATAAATTTTCCTTAAGTCATACACATCCTAGCTAAAACCTAGAGTTTAGAACTCTAATGCCCACAATCAGTAGTAATGCTCAAGTTTGTAAGCTTGAGACAAAAAATTTAAATGACTTGATATTATAAATGGTCTAAAAACTAAGCACTAACTTTCTTCAATTATAGAAACAAGTAAGAAATACAAGGGAAAGCTCTAACAGAAACTATACTTAAGGATTCAATAGGCCTCTAAATAGGTTTCATGATAACGTCAATAATGTATCATCTGAAAGCATACAAATGAATTTATGTGATATTGATTTGGCTAATCATTAAAATATGTTTGAAACCTCTGAAATTATGCCTAATCAAGACTTTGTTTCAGGGACATTTAGCTTTGTAGGAAATTTTAAATCCTTCATGTAGTATTTTGATTTTCCATTTGAAGATGAAGATGAAGAAGAGGATGAGCCAATTGAAGAAGTCGCATCTGAGATGACTTGTGTTCCTAAAGATATTGCAATTAAAGACCAACAAGACATCATCATTGGAACATCTGAATATGAAGAAGAATAATTGATAGAAATGGGTATGGATCAAGTATATGATAATCTTTATTTAGAAGGTAGCCAAAAAGATAACCCACATAGGTTTATTTATGAAATGGAGAATACCCCTGAAGAATATGATCATTGGTAGAGGTCATACCATGATTTATTAAATGGAATCAAAGAGATGGATATAGTAGATGATGGGATAAAACAACACTTGGATGCTTCATCTAAGGATTTCACTAATGATCTAGAGTTCTTAGAAGATGATATCATTTTGGAGGTCTAAAACTAAGATAAGTTGGAGCCTGATTGGATAGAAGAGTTGACCTCCTTCACTAAAAATGAACATAAAGAAAATAAAATAGATCATGAATTGTCATGTGACTCCATCAAATGGTTAGGAGTATTGGAGCAACATGTTTCTAATGATGATATTTTTGATGAACATCATTCAGTTGATCAGGATGAAGAAGCCTTTTGGAATGACTTGGAAGATTTTTTTTATTAATATTGGTAGTTAATGTCCACCTTAGAAAGAACCAAATGAAGACATCAGTCTGAGGATACTAGTCGAGATATTATTAGTAGATGAAAATGATATAAGCCTTTATCTATCTATGGATGAAATAGAACTAGCACTCTTCCTTAAAAGTAGGAGAATTTGGTAAGAAGATGATTGGGTCTTAGATTCATATCTTTGATCCATGCATCTGATAATGTTGGTAGGAGACCAAGCTATATCACCTATAAGATGCAAGGATACAAGTGTTCCTATCCACAAGAAGAGGCCATTAAATGGAAGTAATCATACTTCAATGTTTTGTAGTAGATTAAAAAAATTCCATTTGATCCTAGAGGTAAGTACTTTATGTAGTTAGTGTAGGGCTTAGTTTAATTTACTTATTATTCTTTGTTTCTTGATTTTTTTCCTTCTTGTCCCTTGTTTATATATAATGTCTGTTTATATTTATTTGTTTTTCTCTTACTTGTTCCTTGATCTTAAATAAGTCCTTTTGGACAATTCTTAGCTCAAATTTTATGAAGTTGTTTAAGATCCTCACAATTCATAAATGCTAGTATGACTTCTCAACTTTGGTTGATCATGGATTTTTGATATAGGAGCTTGATGTTGTAGTTTAGAGAAACTAGAAAGGACTTATAGATAAGTTAATTATTCCTAAGATTTTAAACCTTATTTTAATCTAAGCTTAGTTTTAAGAAGGATTGAACATGTAGGATGAAAGCTTAAATTATTGAAGCATAGTCATGCTTGCACTTGAAAAACATTAATTATCTAGAACAAAGTTTACAGCCAAGGATGATTGCTTGAAAATCAAACACTTGACTAAATCCCTAAACCTAGCTAACTTGGTTCCCAATATTTACTAGAAATATAAAATGACTTGGAAAAATAAAAAAATAAAAACCTTATTGCAAAATCAAAATCTTTCAAATCAAAGATGATTTTGGTAGTCTCCATTGGGACTATGGATGCTTAGTTGGCAGTGGAGCAAGGCCTTGAGTAGATCCAAAGGCATATCTATTAGGGCTATAGATGTCTAGCTAGCATCAAAGTAATGACCAAGCCTTGAACTAAATCATGGTTCTTAATGAATATTACAACATGCTAAAATTAAGTGCTAATGATTAAATACATGAATCTAGAAGTTGTTCTTTAAATCCTTTGGCAATCAGTAAGTGGAATCAAAGCACACACATACCATGTTTGAGTTTTAGTGTTTGATCCTAATTCTACATGTGAAAGATTTATTCTAACCATGAATTGATCTTAATAATAGTACCTGATCAAATAGAATAAGTATTTTAATTATTAGTCTAAACTAGAGTCTTTAAATTCTAACATATTACTATGTTTCCCTAGAAGTCACCATTTGTTGAGGTCAACATACCCCCATTTCTAAAAAATAGGGACCCATGTGTCAAATTATAAAAAATTGTGCCTTAAAATTAAAAATTCACTTAATAAAAGTGTCATTAGCATGTTTGCACATTATTTTTATTTGAAGATCATCATCCATGGTCTGGCTGACTTATTTGTTCATAGTTTTGGCTTAATCTTGTCCAAAGTGATGACATTGGATATTTATGTTTCTGGTTGTAGGTTTAATGGAGCCCATCTGGGAATGAACATGCTTAGGGTTTTTTGTGCTTCAACATTAAATTAATATTTTACTAGACTTGGTCTATAATTTATTAATATTTTGAAACCCTAGCTTAATATTTTATCTAGAATTTTTAATTCAAATTTAAATTTGGTGGGAGTTTTTTATGAGGGAACCTTTCTAAATAGTGTTATGGGCTTGGTTTATTTTTATTTCCTAAGGCTTAGTAATATTTTTCAATAGGACCAAACCTTAGCATAACACCAATCCTTAGTCTTTTTTATATCCTGATCCCCCTTTTTGGTCTTATTATTATTTACAAGGTCCTTTTTTATATGTTTTTACCTTTTGGGCATATCTTTCAGGATTTTTCTTCAAAACTTTGTTCTAAAGGAATTTCCCTTTGGAATTTTTAAAATATTCCTTTGCCTTCCTCAATTATCCTTCAGACTTTATGTTTAGGCCAATTTTATTTTGGACCTTTTGTTTAAGTCAAGAATCTTTCGAGCTTTTTATCCAAGATTTCTTTTAGACATTTTGTCTAATAGAAGTGCCCTTCCAGGACTTGTGTTTTCAAAATTCCATTTCCTTCAGACAATTTATCTAAAAAAATTTAGTATTCAGAGGAAATATGTCAGATATTTTGTCTTAGATAATTTAACCAAAAGAATGATCCTTCAAAACTTTTGAAAGGGCCCTTCAAATTCTTGAAAGTGCCCTTTGAGTTTTGTGTAAAGTACCCTTCAGGAATTTTGAAATGGAAACTTACCCTTTGAGATTATCCTTCAAATTTTTTGAATATGCCCTTTAGGATTTTTGTAAGGGACAATTGGTCTTAAGACTTACCCTTTAGGATTTTTTAAAGGGACACATGGTTTTTAGACTTGCCCTTCAAGCTCTAAAATATTTGTATTTATTAATATGAATAAAGCCATGGTCCAAAGTCTTTATGTTAATTATTAGGGTCTCATATAATTTATAAATAACTTAGCTTAATCATTTTTATCCTAAGTCTTTTATACATGCTCTCAATCCTAACTTGATATTTTATAAAATATAGGGATCAATCATGATCAACTACTCAGATCATAATCTATGGCTAGCATTGATTTATACCATCTTGCTTGAATAGAGTGAGACCATGTTGAATAGTCAAAGGTTCTATGGGATTGCCAAGTGGTATAATTATCGAGCCCAATATAAAGAACCCAAAAGCACTAAGAATTTGACATGTGGCACATGCATAGTATAGAGTGAACTAAAAGATGATAAATGGTAGGATTGCAGACATTCCTCATAACTATGTTAAAATTAACAGTCATGTTACCATCAAAGACATTCCCATGGATGTCAAATGAAAATCATGAGGACGTCAATCTTAACATAGTAAAGAACTTAGTTCATGTGTTTAAAATTGACAATCACATGATCATCAAAGATGTTCCCATGGATGTCAAAGGATGGTTGTGAGGATGTCAATTTTAACATAGCATTGAGCCTTAATCATGTGGTTAAAATTGATGATCATGTAATAGTCAAAGATGTTCTCATAGATGTCAAATGATGGTCATGAGGACATCAATTTTAACATAGTAAACTTGGATCCAAATTTTAAAAGGCAATGGTCATTCTGGACAATGATGAAAAGAATAGACCGAGACACCATGTAAATTCTATGTCAAATCTATATGAGTGAAATTAGCATAGTCAGATACCCTACAAACTTCGTAATGCAAAAAAAAACTTGAATTGCTATATATGAAAGGTAGTCAAGCTATTGTCCATCAATGAGAAGAGTAAAGGGATTGGAAGTGAGGATGGGAGACCTCTCCTAAAACCTCAAGTGACTTGAAGATGGGACCATGCCTATATTTGGAAACATTAGAGATCAACAAAAACCCTACAATAGTAACTCAGAACTTCAACAACCAATGTGTCCTAAAGTGAGGTGAAATAAGAATATTCCTTTTTAAACTATCATTGCATAATATTTTGAAATAGGATATTATTTTATATGAACATGTGAAATTTGTAAGAGCACATTATCTATAGGTCAGTCTATTAAAAGGAAAAGATCATTTGTTCTAAGATGTAGCAAAAAAGACAATTGTCTTATACACTTGTACAAATGTCATGGGATTAAGACTGATCAACATGCTTCCTTGTATCTTATAAAAGGAACATTTTCAATTGTAAAAAGGTGGGGGGGGTCTCAACATCAAATTACTTTGTAAACTAGGAGTAGTTAATATAAGTAAGGAATTATGCAAAGATTGTCTCGTATTTACTTGTGTGAAGTGTTATATGGTTTATCTTTCAGTTGTTTGGTTTCACTTTCACATTTGAATGGTTCTTATGGATTTTGGATGTGTATCTTGGATGAAGAGTTGATAATTTATGCATATGCTAGATTAGTTGAAGGTTCTTAGGATTATTTCATTTTATGCATTGTTTTTGTATTTGGGCTAATGTTGTTTGCTTGTAACAGTGAATTTATAAAGTGAGTATAGTTCTTATTTGTATCATTTGATGCATTCCTTTAAAGCTTTCCTAATTTATGTTGTGATTTGGGCTTAATTTGTTTCAATTCATACATTGGTCAAATGCATGTTTAGAAGACATTTTAACTTTGTCATAATGTCTGTAAACTAAGACCAACAACATCCTTCTTTCTACCCTACCTTTCCTTTTTGCTTCTTTTTTAACCTGATCACTTTAGTTTAGCTTGTTTTTATAAATATCCATCTTAGATTAGTTCTTAAGTTAATTCTTGATCATAATTCACTATTCTTGGCATAGTATACTATATATTTTACATAGATCTACTATTTGGCCATGGTGGTTTCCAACCAACACTCAATATAAGTATTGAGAAATAGTCACTTGTTTTGCCTCTATTCCATAAAAAAATAATAGGATTATTTTAACCCACAACTCATGCACTGAATTCCTAGAATTATAAAATGAGAAGTGTTTTTTAACACTATGGGCACCTATGGATACACATTTAGGCATTAATAGGAGGAGCTTTGTTGCTGATAGAAGGCCTTTAGTCAAATCTTTGTGAATCTATAAAATCTTTGCTCATTTTGTTGAATTATGTCCAAGATTGATGTATTCTTTGCATAGTTGTGCTTCTTTGAGCATAAGTATGTAAATGCCATTGATTTCTATGGTTTTAGACCAATATTTGGGCTTCCTTTAGCTAAAGATTGATATTATTTGAAGATCCATAGATATTTATGTAAAGGTAGTTCATGCTTTGTGTATTTCCCATGTTTAAGGTTAGTAATAGTAATTTTGTACAAATATTGATTGGTTCTTTGCAAATTTGTGCTTATTTGAGCTCAAAGTTGTAAATATCACTTTCATTTATCAGTCTAGACATATCTTTGAGCTTATTTAGTTAAAGATAGTGTTTTTTTACATACATTTGTGCAAAATTAGATTAACGTGCAAATTAAATCATTTTACTTTAAAAGGATTAGTGTGGTGCATCATATTTTAAATAGGTTTCAAAGTCACAATCTAGAATTACCCAAGACAAGGCTTAGATGAGAAAAATTCCCAAATTCCCAATATTTCACTAGTTCAAGGTACTCATGTGTTCAAGGTATGGCTTGGACAAGTGGTTCTTCAATCAATGTGATAGGTCTGGTACATGATCTTCCCCAAAATCTTGAAAGATATTTGCCTTCTTTCAGTGCTAATAACATTGTCACCACTGAAGAGAATATTAAGTCATTCAAGGCTCTTTAATATTACTAAATGTAGTTTATGAAGATGAAGCATATAGGTTATTTCCATTTAATTTTAAATATGTTTCCTATAAATAGTTTATTAACCTTTTAGAGGATTGCATTACTAGATGGAATGACTTTAACAATTTATTCATTGACCAATTTGGCAAGATCATTAGTCCCTATGTCTTATATCAGTAGTTCTACATGATTAAAAGGGATGTTAATGAAACCATCAGAGCCTTTAATGCTCAGTTATAAAAGTTATTCAATAGAACCATAGTCCTGTATATACTCGATGTGGATTTTGCCTTAGAAATTTATAATGATGTTATAGATCTCATGACCTCCATGTTCTTGAAAAGGTCTCTTCTAGTCAAGAGAACCTTGACTTGGGCCTATTCTAAAGCCATAATCATTAATGACCAAATGTAGCCTTAGGGTTAGATGGCATATTCCATGCCTAATATCAATTCAAATTGGTCCATCTAGAGTATCATTCCTAGTATGCCTAATTTAACACCAGTTCAAAACCATTTTCCCTTAAGTCATACATATCTTAGCCAAAACATAGAGTTCAAAAATATAATGCCCAAAACCAGTAGTAATGCTCAATTTTGTAAGATTGAGACACCAAAATTTCAAATGACTTGATATTAGAAAAGTTCTAAAAATTGAGCACTGACTTTCTTCAGTTGTAAAAATAGGTAGGAAATACAAGGGAAGGCTCTAATAGAAACTATAATTCTTAAGGACTCAATAGGCCTCCAAATGGGTTTTATGATAACAATAATAATGTATCATTTGAAAGCATACAAATGATTTTTTGTGATATTGATTTGGTTGATCATTACAATATTTTTGAAACCTATGAAATTGTGCCTAATCAAGACTTTGTTGTAGAGACATCTAGCTTTGTAGGAACTTCTAAATCCTTCAAGTAGTATTTTTATTTTCCATGTGAAGATGAAGATGAAGATGAAGATGAGGATGATCTAATTAAAGAAGTTACATCTGAGATTACTTATGTTCTAGAAGAGATTACAATAAAAACCAAAAAGACATCATCATTGGAACATCTAAAGATGATGAAGAAGAATTGCTAGAAATGGATATATATCAAGTATAAGATGATGTTTCTTCAGAAGGTAGCCATAAAGATAGCTCACATAGTTTTATTTATGAATGGAGAATGCCCCTGAAGAAGATGATCACTGTAAAGGTCATACCATGATTTATTAAATGGGATCAAAGATCTAGAAATAGTATATGATGGGATAGAATAACACCTAGATGCTTCATCTAAGGATTTCACTAATGATCTAGAGTTCCCAAAAGATGATATCATTTTGGAGGTCCAAAACTAAGATAATTTGGAGCTTGATTGGATAGAAAAGATACCCTCCTTCACATAAAATGAAGATAAAGCAAATGAAATAGATCAAGAATTGTCATGTGACTCCGTCAAAGGGTTAGGAGTATGGGACCAACACATTTTTTTATGATGAGATTCCTGATGAACATCATTCAATTGATCAAGATGAAGAAGCCTTTTGGGATGACTTGGAATCTTTTTTTACTAATATTGGTAGTTTATGTCCACCTTAGAAAGAATTGAATTAAGACATCAGTCTGAGTATACTAGTCAAGCTAGCATTATTAAGTGAAGATGATATAAGCCATTATCTATCTATGGATGAAATAGAACTAACACTCCTACTACAAAGTAGGAGAATTTGGGAAGAAGATGATTGGGTCTTAGATTCATATCTTTCATCTATATATATGATAATGTTGGTAGGAGACCAAGCTACATCATCTTTAAGATGCAAGCATACAAGTGATCCTATCCATAAGAAGAGGCCATTGAATGGAATTAATCATACTATAAGGTTCTATATTAATTTAAAAAATTCCATTTGATCCTTGAGGTAAGTACTTTATGTAGTTAGTGTAGGGCCTAGTTTAGTATCCTTCTTATTTCTTTCTTGTTCTTTATTTATTTCTTTTTTCCTTATTGTCCCTTGTTTGTATATAATGCCTATTTATATTTGTTTATGTTTCCCTTGCTTGTTACTTTCTTTTAAATAAGTCCTTTTGGAAAATTCTCAACTCAATTTTTATTTAGTTGTTTAAGATCTTCACAATTCAGAAATGTAGGTATGACTTCTAAAATTTGGTTGATCATGGATTGTTGAAATAGGAGCTTGATGTTGTAGTTTAGATAAACTGGCAAAGACTGATAGATAAGTTAATTATTCTTTGACATTTTAAACCTTATTTTTATCTAATCTTAGTTTTAATAAAGATTGCACATGTAGGATGAAATATTAAATTATTGAAGCACAATCATGGTTTCACTTAAAAAACATTAATTATTTGGGACAAAGTTTATAGCCAAGGATGATTGATTGAAAATCAAAAACTTGACCAAATCCTTAAACATGGCTAACCTAGTTCCAAATTTTATTATAAATCCAAAATGACTTGGAAAAATACAAAAATAAAAACATTATTAAAAAATCAAATTCTTTCAAAGCAAAGGTGATTCTGGTAATCTCCACCAGGATTATGGATGCTTGGCTGATAATGGAGCAAGGCCTTGATTAGAGCCAAAGGCATCTCTGTCAGTGCTATGGATGCCTGGCTAGTAGCAAATAAATTCCCAAGACTTCCTTGAACTAAAGCATGGTTCTTAATGAATATTAAAGCATGCTAAAAGTTAGTGTTAATTATTAAATCCATGAACCTAGAATTTGTTCTCTAAATTCTTTTGCAATCAATAAGTGGAATCAAAGCACACACACACCATGATTGAGTTTTAATGTTTGATCTTAATTCTTCATGTGAAATATTTGGTCTAACCATCAAATGATCATAATAATGGTGTCTGATCAAATGGATAAGTAGTTTGATCATTAATTTGAACCAAAGTCTATGAATTCTAACATATTGCTATGTTCCCCCTAGAAGTCACCATTTTTTGAGGTCAAAATACCCCCATTTCTAAAAAATAGGGTCCCATGTCTCAACTTATGCAAATCTATGCCTTGAAATTGAAAATTCACTTGATTAGAGTGTCATTAGCATGTTTTCACATTATTTTTATTTGAAGATCATCATCCATGGTCTGGCAAACTTATTTGTTCCTAGTTCTAGCTTAACCTTATCTAAAGTGTTTAAATTGGATATTTGTGTTTTAGGCTGTGGGTTTAATGGAGCCCATGTAGGAATGAACATGCTTAGGGGTTTTTGTAATTATACATTTAATTAATATTTACTAGCCTTGGTCTATAATTGATTAATATTTCTAAACCCCATCTTAATATTTCACATAGACCTTTTAATTCAAATTTTAATCTGGTGGGAGTTTTTTGCATGGGAACTATTGATGGTTAAAATTGTGCTTTGTTTCTAATACCAACAATGGGAAGTTTCAAGAATGTGAGACTTGCAACTTGAAATAACCTCCAGATTTTTAAGAAGCTGGTCTCTTCTTTATATCGAGCATATACAAGGAAAAGGGATAGGAATTTTAACAAAAACACAAATGCAAAGAAAGAAAATCTAACTATGGCGATGTGCCTAAATGTATTTTGACCCTTAATCTAAGCATAGTGAAACTATATGTAAGATTCAATTACATTTAAGAGAAAACAAGGCATGATCAATGTAAAAGATGAAAAACAATAGAAACAGAGGATCACAGCTTAGACTACTTTTGCAGTGACACAGAAAATATCAACAAAGGCACAGGTCTCAATCTTCTTATTAATTCTCTAGTCACATAAGAGGCACATAAACATGCACATTTACGTAAAATTTCCAACTTAAGAAAATAGAACAAAGGCAAATGATATTCCTAATCACAGCTCTAGAAAGTCTAAAAACTATTGACAACACAACTTAGACTATTTTTTGCAGTGACACAGAAAATATCAACAGAGGCACATGATTCAATCTTCTTATTAATTATCTAGTCACATAAGAGGCACAAAAACATGCACAGTTACATAAACTTTCCAACTCAAGAAAATAGAACAAAGGCAAATGATATTCCTAATCACAACTCTAGAAAGTCTAAAACTCTTGACAATAATTATCTCAAAAAATTCTCTCTAGATCTCTCATTCTCTGATGATGGTGATCTCTGGTGATCTCTGAACCCCTTTTTATAGCATTATATTCACTTTGAATTTTTTGCATGTTCCCAATCTAATGGTCCAACTAAAATCTAATCAAACTAGAAGTGTCTAACAGAAGATATTTCTTAGATTCTAAAATGCTCTATCTTTCTGTAGTTCATTGGCTGAAGTAGATACTCAAGATGCTTCCTAATTTCAAACAAGAGAGGACACTTAGATGATTCCCCTCTTCCTCTTGAAAACCTTCTCTTTATTTAGGATGCACTGGAAAATGACACTTAGCATGTTTTGTAGCACTTACCGAAGACACATGACACTTTCCACGTAACTTATACTCTTTTTGTGTCTTTGCTCAAGAGTGTTTCGCCTTTGACACCTGTCATAATCCACTTCTTCAAAACTTTAACAACTTAACATAAAATAAGACCCACAACATTTCTTGCCTGAGCAACTTAAAAAAAGGCATAGGGATAGGTGGTGATTTCCACTTGCCTCAACAAAGGACACATGGCAATCTCTGCTTTACTTAACTAGGGATATGTGGTGATCTCCACTGCTTTTAGCCATCTTTTTAGAAACTTGTGAAAGGTGACACGTGTTGGTCTCCACATCACTCTATTTATATTATAGAAACAATCAGGCCTCATTTCATATTTACATAGACAGTAATGCTTGGCGGCTTTTGCTTGCTTCAGAAACAAAACTTGAGACCCACCACAGTCTTTGCTATATCAATGAAACAAAATGAAGATAATTCAAAGGTTGACATGTGGTGGCTTCCACTCTCTTTAGCTAAGATACGTGGCATCTTCCATTGCTTTTATAAAAGCAAATTGAAACCTTCTGTGATTGCCACTTGGCACCCTCCACCTGACCCTGATACTTAGCTTGTTGAAACCTTCCACTTAAAAGAGATTTGAAATGTGGATATCGACACTTGTCACATTCCATTGAGTTACTATGAGATATGTGGCACGTCCCAACCAAATTATAGAAATTATGAAAGGTGCCTCAGCCGATGACACTTTGTAGCTTTCGCTTGACTTTGACACTTAGAGATAAATGAGGCAAAAAGAACATCAAGCCCGAGCTCTGAATGTAAACTTCACCGTCTCGAACCAAAGTGTGCAGGGACAAAATTTTGCAATGAGCAACTGAAAATCAAAATGAAACATAGAGTATTTTTTACTCTACAGGAACCTTTTAAAATAGTGTTGTGGGATTTGTTTGTTTTTATTTCCTAAGGCTTACTCATGTTTTACAACATGACCAAACCTAATCCTTAGTCTTTTTTATGTCCTAAGACCCCTTTTTGGTCTTTCTATTATTTGTAAGGTCATTTTGTTATATGTTTCTACCTTTTGGGCATATCTTTTAGGCTTTTCCATCAAAACTTTGTCCCAAAATAATTTCCCTTCAGGATTTTTGAAATGATGTTTTGCCTTCCTCAATTATCCTTTGGAATTTATGTTTAGGCTAGTTTTCCTTTAGACTTTTTTTTTTTAAGCCAAGTATCTTTTAATATTTTTATCTAGGATTACTTTCAGACATTTTGTCTGATAGATGTGCCCTTCCAGGACTTATGTTTTCAACTTTCCATTTCCTTCAGACATTTTGTTTGAAAAATTTTGGTCTTCAAGGGAAATGTGTCAGACATTTTATTAAAGACAATTTCCTTGAAAGAATGATCCTTCATAACTTTCAAAAGGGCCCTTTAGATTCTTGAAAGTGCCCTTCCAGTTATGTGTAAAGTACCCTTCAAGAATTTTGAAATGGACACTTTCCCTCCAAAATTATCCTTCAAATTTTTTGAATGTACCCTTTGGGATTTTTATAAGGGACACTTGGTCTTCAGACTTGCCCTTCAAGCTCTAAAATATTTGTATTTATTAATATGAATAAAGCCATGGTCCAAAGTATTTATGTTAATTCTTAGGGTCCCATATAATTTATAAAGAACTTAGCTTAATCATTTTAATCCTAAGTCCTTTATACATGCTCTCAAGCCTAACTTGATCTTTTATAAAATATAGGGACCAGTCATGATCAATTAATTGAATCATAATCTATAGCTAGCATTGATTTGTACCATCTCAATCTAATAGAGCAAGACCATGTTGAATAGTCAAAGGTTTTGTAAGATTGTGAAGTGACACAACTATGGATCCTAGTATAAATAAACCAGAAGCATTGAGAAGTTGACATGTGGTACATGCATAGTATAGAGTGAACCAAAAGATGAAAAGTGGTAGGATTGTAGATAGTCCTCACAATTTTGTTAAAATTGATGGTCACATGAACATCAAATATGTTCTTGTGGACAAAAAATGATGGTTGCAAGGATGTCAATCTTTACATAGTAAGAAACCTAGTTCATGTGTTTGAAATTGATGGTCAGGTGATCATCAAATACATTTCTATGGACATAAAAGGATAGTTGTGAGGATGTCAATTTTAACATATTATTGAGCCTTGATCATGTGGTTAAAATTGATGGTCACACTACCATCAAAGACATTCTCATAGACATCAAATGATGATCATGAGGACATAAATTTTAACATAGTGAACTTAGATCTAAATTTTAAAAGGCAATGGTCATTTTGGATAGTGATGAAAAGAATGGCCTAGGATGACATGTCAAATCTATATGAGTGAAATTAACCTAGTCAAAGACCTTGCAGACTTGGTAAATGTAAACAAGATCTTGAATTACCATATATGAAAGGCATTCAAGCTATTGTCCATCAATGAGTAATGTAAAGGGATTGGTAGTGAGGATGGGAGACTTGTATCCTCAAGAAACTTGAAGATGGGACCATGCCCATATTTGGAAAAATTAGAGATCAAAAAAGACCCTATAGTAGTAACTTAAAACTTCAACAACCAGTGGGTCCCAAAGCAAGGTGAAATATGAATATTCCTTTTTAAAAAGTATTGTATAATATCTTGAAGTAGTATATTATTTCATATGAATATGTATAATTTGTAATAGCATATTGTCTATAGGTCAGTCTATTAAAAAAAAGATCATTTGTTCTATAATTTAGTAGAAAAGACACTTGTCTTATATACTGTATAAATGTCATTGGATTAAGACAGATTGACATGCTTATTTGGATCCTATAAAAGGATCATTATCAATTGTAAAAGGGGGGGTTTATTATAACCAAATTACTTTGCAAACTAGTAGTTAATATAAGTAAGGAATTCTGTAAAGATTGTCCACTATTTGCTTGTGTGAAGTGTTATATGGTTTATCTCATAGTTTCCTAGTTTCACTTTAAGATTTGAATGGTTACTATGGATTCTAGATGTGTATCTTGGATGCAGAGTTGTTAATTTGTGCATATGCTAGATTAGTTGAAGGTTTTTAGGCTTATTTAATTTTTTGTACTTATTTTGCATTTGGGATAATGTTGTTTGCTTGCAGGAGTGAATTTATAAAGTGAGTCTAGTTCCTATTTGCATCATTTGATGCCTTCCTTTGAAGATTGCTTAATGTATGTTGTGATTTAGGCTTAAGCTATTTCACTTCATATATTGGTTAAATGCATGTTCAAAAGAAATTCAAACTTTGTCATAATGTCTATAAACTAAGACCAATAACATCTTTTTTCTACCCTACCTTTCATTTTTCCTTTTCTTAAAACTTGATCACTTTAGTTTAGCTTGTCATTGTAAATATCCATCTTACATTAGTTCTTAGATTAGTTATTGATCATAATTCACTTTTCTTGGCATAGTATACTACATATTTTACATATATCAACTATTTTTCCATGGTGGCTCCCAACCACCACTAAATATATATATTTTGAAATAGTTACTTGTTTTGGATCTATTCCACCAATATATAACAAGATGATCATAACCCACAACTCATGCACTAAACTCCTAGAATTCTA
Organism: Torreya grandis; assembly: GCA_037957365.1. NCBI lineage: Eukaryota > Viridiplantae > Streptophyta > Pinopsida > Cupressales > Taxaceae > Torreya > Torreya grandis. Next base: position 1,500,706 of record JARHVA010000930.1, on the reverse strand, counting down.
AAATGAGAAGTGTTTCTTAACACTCTAGACACCTGTGGTACACATTTAGGCATCAATAGATATCTCTCCCCTTTAACCATCTTAGTGACCTCAAAGTCATCTACAAATGAAAATATTAAGATTTATAGTTGCATATTATTTAGTGTTCCTATGAAATTTGATTTCATCTTATTGGCCATATACAACACATTATTTGAATAAATCACTAAATGTCTTCCAATATAAATCCACACATCATTTGTAAAAATGTTACCATCTATGCTAGTGTTAAAAAACATGTTTTAAATTTCATAATTATTTTTTTTCCCATTGATGAGTAATTATTGGTCATACACAGGGATATGTGGTGCAACAATATTTTTTTCCTTCAATGGCTCCTTTTTAGATGCTTAGGGTTTTTGAATATTGTGGTGAATCCATGTTTAAAACAAATATACCACCCCTTCCATATTTAATAATGTGATCACATTATAAAATTACCCTACCTCACTTATCCTTTATCCTTGTTTCATGTAAATTTTCACTTTAAGTTCTACGGAAGAGAGAAAATAAACTCAATATGGGTGTGGTTGAAAAACCTATTTGTTTGTGCATGTGTTGAATCAAAAGATTATGAAGAGATACTCTTTGTTTTGGGAAGAAGTCCTGTAGATAAGAAATCACTAAAGCAAACTTATTTGTTAGATAGATAGCTAGGTGGATTGTATAGCAATAGATAGATCCTAAAAGTGAGGGCTTCCTTAAGGGCTATTAATCCACACATTTTGAAAAATTAAGTTCACTAAACTAGAAAGAAGGTACTTACATCAATAATCAAAAGGTAATAGAATTGAATACAATAATGATTACTCAAGAAAATAGATTAGAAATGATAAAATTAGTGATAAATTAATTAATGCTAGTGATAAGGGGTTGGGGTATGCTTCAAAAAATCTGAAAGGCATCTGTGAATAGTCTGAAACACAAAAAATCAACCTTGATTTAGGTTAGGTGGGTGAAAACAACTTATTTATTTTCAATACCATAGTGACAATTGGTAGTTAAGGTGATCATCAGTAGTCAAGCTAACCATCAGTGGTTGAGAAAACCATCGACACTAGATTCAATCATTAGTAGTTACTATGTAAGTTTTGGGTTAGTAAATTATTAAATAATGGGATACAAAAAATGGATTTTGAGAGATGGGTAAGGGATAGGTTAATTGTAAAATGGAAATAAAGTATGTGCATATTGACAAATAAGAACTTGGCTTACCATAAGTCAATTGGGTGAGTGGTTGAAGTAGTTAGCCTATTGGTGGAATATAACTTGATTCTAGTAGAGTAACAGTACTTGAAGGCTTGGTTGAGAGGTGATAATGGGTTGGTTCTCAATAGGATTTTTGACAATGCTTGATAACACTAATGATGTTGACTGACCTATAAAAGAAAACTCTTGAATATCTGAGCTCTTAATAATTATTACAAATGGATGTGACCTCTTAGGTCTCTCTCTCTCTTATAGGCAAAAGTAATAGGTGGAGGTGAATGTGTAATTAGGCCATCTAAATATAAATTTCCCATGCAAAGGATCTCAACAAAATTTAGATGAGTTATATTTAGAAGAGGTCAATGAAACTTGCATCTGGCCATCGATGGTCAAGTGTTCCTAGGGATAACCATCAATGGTCACACTAATAATTGATGCTTAGGTTCTAGAGGAAAAGGGTCTTAAAGGCCAAGTTGAGTCAATTTGGTAAAACTAAGTTTAAATGGGTTTGGCTAGGTCTGATTGGTGTAGATTGGTTTCAAGGGGGTCCTTAGTAGCTCCAAGGGGATTTTTGATATTCAAAAATGTAGGTGTGTATATTTTTGATGTCTGCATTTTTCCATTTTTTGTTATGTGGCTTGTATGAATGATCTACAAAATAAGAATAGAGTATGGTTCAAGGTCTGGTTGCCCTAAGAGTAGGAGAAGGTGTTCCCCCTCAAACTGAGAGTCAATGAGTTAAAACTAAAATTAGGTCAAGGTTTGATAAATGGTAGTTGGTAATGAAAATGGGTGAATGATAGTTTGGGAACTTGAGACTCGAAATTGCACACAAAATGTGATAAAAAGGTGTGATATCCAAGATCACACATAGACTAGGTTGTTAATATTGGTGAAAGTAAGGGTCAATGCTAAGAAGGATAAGTGACAAGTGAATCATGTGACCTCTTGTAGGCAGATGGTTGGGAACACATATAAACATAAGTATCTTAAGTGATTTCTATGGTTTTAGTGGGTATATAAGGTAGTAAGTGCTCTTTATGAAAACATAAATGGGTTAAGTGTCATAGGCATATGAGGTAGGAAATGCTCCCAATGAGACACAAGCAGGCCATTATGAATGAGGTGGCACTAAATTCAAAAAGGGTCAACATGGAAATGTTATCACTATAGTCAAAGGACCAAGAAAAAAGTGTCGCAAATGATGTGCTAGATGGGCCAAAATAAACCAATGATGAGGTAGTCAAATTAGTGGGATAAGGGCATCTCCAAAAGTAGGCAAGACCTAGTTTAGGTGTGCATATAAATTATAGTTTGAGGTCAAAAGTATAAATTGGGGCATCTTGACCATTGATGATCAGGGTCCTAAAAGGTGACTATCGATGGTTAACCTAACTAGTGATGGTCAGGGGAAACCCTAAAAATCCACTAGGTAAAAAGTGAAAATAAAAACTTACTTTGACTCATTGTTACTTTCTTTCTTAGTTGACTAGGCACTAGGGATTTTAGAATTTATCTAAGGGGGTGAGTGTTGAGTTTGTACTTGATCATTAGTGGAAGGTGTGTGGGTTAATTTCATAGGTCCAAGATGTGGGGAGCATGTGGATGTGGCTGAGTAGTTATTCATGGGCTTTGAGCATTGTAGAGGTTGAGGAATGAGGTAGGTGATGTATTCCATTTGGTAGTTAGGTGTGATTTATGTAATCAAATTGGGTTGGGGAGGTCAATATTTATGCAAGGAATTTTTTGTATGGGTTATAATTCCCTAGGTAGGGTTTTGGGGTTTGTGGAAAAGATTTTGGGTAAAGTCAAAGTTTGACAGTTGGGAGAGGTAATGTGGGTAGGGTGGATAGGGTAGGAGACTAGTCATTTAGGTTGTAATTTGTAGGTTTAAGATGGTTGTTATTTATGGGTAGGGTTTGGGCATTCTAGCCATGGAATACCCATAGTGACCATCAATGCTCAAGTTTAATCATTGATGGTTGACACCTTATGAAATAGGGGTCTTTGACTGTAAGTAGTTAGCATGAATATTAGTGGTTAGGTGGGATAGGTAAGGGTTATGGTAATTTTGTAAGGTAATAGACTAGGATTAGGGGTTAAGGTAATGGTTTAGGGTTAGGGGTTAGGGTAATATTTTATGGTTAGGGGTTAGGTTAATGGTTTAAGGTTAGGGATTAGGGTTAGGGGTTAGGGTAATGGTTTAGGGTTAGGGGTTAAGGTAATGGTTTAGGGTTAGGGGTTAAGGTAATGGTTTAGGGTTAGGGTAATGTTTAGGTTGAAGTCTCTTAAGAAGTTGTGTTGATAGGCTACTCTTAGCTACTAGGGGACAACATAGCCAGGGTGACATAAATATGTAGGAGTGACAGATGAATAAGTTAGGTGTTAAAAGCTAGGTTTAGACAAGACTAATATCAATAACTAAGACAAGTGTTGGATATGATACAGTCTAGGGAGTAGATTCAGATGCACAATCATGTGATGTGCATCTTTTTTTAGATGCATGTGGGGATGACTCTAGAGGATTGGGAATATATGGAGGAGGTAGGACTAGGGGTATGAGGCATTACCATTATGTCTCTCAAGATGTATATATGGTCATAACACTCATTGAGAGATGTAATATTGATACAAACACCTTCTTATTGCTGATTAGGGAGATGATTATTCTCCTTGAGGATGCACATTAGATTACTTGACTCTCACTATATGATGAGGTGATATATCAGATTGAGAAAGATGAGTGGGAGTATTTTATTAAGTATTTGTATGGGGATACGAGTGACTAGATCTAATATAATGTTGGGGGATTTAGTTACTTAGTGTTGTATGAGAGAGCTCTAGATGAGAGGAGACTCATGATAATGCTCATGATTGTGATGATGTGCTTTGGGTTCCTAGATTTGAGTATCAAGATGTTTCCTTATTTGTTACTTGGGCTATTGGTGGAGTTACTTCTTAGTAGGATGGTGTTTGGTTGGGTCCTCATTTTGCTTGTATAGATCTATAGGGATATTTGGGGGTTTAGGCACCATAGGAGATACAACATTAGTGTCAACATACTGGGTTTATAAGCATTTTCAAGTTCTAAGACCATTGGGATTTCCTTATGTGAGTTACACATAGATTGAATTCCCTATTGGGTTTATGCAATGGATGGATGATTTGACTACATCAAGCACAAGCAGGGGTACCCATGATGTTGAGTGGTTTAGGGGTGCACTAGGTGCATTAGTGGCTGGAGACATCACCTGGAGGCCATTTATTTAATTTTTTATATGGATAGGGTATATGAGGTAGACCCTCACCCTTAAAAGCTATATATGGATAGTGGGATGGTAAGAGAGGGAGGTGAAGCTGATCCCATTTGACAAGGTGCATCGATAGTTTCTCTTGGTATAGGGTGTCCTGGGTCCATTTCCTTAATATAAGTAGGATTTAGAGGTTTAGCTACCAATGCCCCAGGCTACTATGATAGTTTTAGATGGTGGCTATGAGGAACTCCCTATTAGGGATCTCCTAGATGATGTTAGATATGTAGATAGATATATGGCTTAGTACCAACCCATATATGTCATTACAAATATTGGTGGGGATGACCGAGGTGTAAGGCCTAAGGTTGTAGATCTTGTAGGCCATGATGGATAGGTAAGGGTAGCATTGGCTGGAATATAGGTATAAGTATAGGATATATAGGTAAAAGTGACAATGTTATAGGTTTAGATTTTCATATTGTAGGGTTAACTTTCCACTATTATAGGTGAAAGGGATCATGCATAGGTATCATTTGGGGTAGTTATGCAGGAGAGGGACCTATGAAGGTAGATGGAAAGAAAAGTCATAATAATAATAAAAGGGACACTAGAAATAGTGACATAGGCATGTTATCTATCTACTATGGAGGAGCTTAGATATTATGAGGTGATGGTGCTAGACTAGTTTCCACAGGTGATGTGGTATGGGGAATACAGAGCTAGTTTGGTTAGTAGGCCATCTATAGTTACTCTAGGATAGTGGAATGTTATAGTCAGTCAAGTAGGGGTCTTAGAGGGACCCCCACTAGGTACAATTATAAGTACAAGTGGGGTCAATAGTAATGGTACCCCATGACCATGTTTAGACATGTTTTGATATATTGGTAGTGATAGATGTATGCTATTTTGATACCAGCCTGTGTGTTGATGTGGTGAGATGTATATATATTTTTTTGAAAGAGAGCTTCATACATTATTACATGTATTATTTATGAGGACTAGATGTATATGATGATAATGGTTTATGACGTTATATATGATGTATGCTTATGGTTCATGATGTTCATGTGTTATGGTTTATGAACTATGACTTCTTGCATATGCTTTATGAGTTGTATGACTTAGTAGCATAGGTGTGTGATGATAGAAAAAAATAGTTATGATGTTTTACTTTTGCTCATGGATGTGATAGGATGTGTTACTGATGGATGTATGCCATATGGTAATGTAATGGTTTTGTTCATGGTTATATATATGTGTGTGTGTGTGTGTGTGTGTGTGTGTGTGTGTGTGTGTGTGTGTGTGTGTGTGTGTGTGTGTGTGTGTGTGTGTTCAACATGAGTTGATATTATAAGATGAATAAAGGTAGTGTATGTTAAATAGATAGATTGGCAGAGGACATATGATATGGTTCATGATGTTTTGCTCATTGATTTTGATTGTGCTTATGCTAACAAATGGCATAATTAGGGTTGATCATGATATTATATAAAATTAAATGGTAGTTTAATGGTAGATGGACAAGATTATGCTTATTGCACAATATGCTTTCATTACATTTTGATTATAGATGGATAGATGATGTTGTTTGTGGACATAGTTCATAATGTTATGCTTTTAATTTGATATTCATTATTTATGATTATGGAGATAAAATGTGAATATGGTTAAATATGTAGTTAGAATACATAAGGTGAATAGATAACAAAATAAATATTTAGGGAAGTGAGAGGAATCATGAGAGGTATGTCTACATGAACCAATCAAAAGATAAGAAAAGAAACATGATTCCTTTTCATTGGTAAGGACCAAAATGAAACCCAAAGTTGGACTAGCTTAGTGAAAACAAGCCTTTCAAATGATTTGAATTATCATGCTTAGTTTGATAAACAAGTATCTTGATCACATTATGTTAAGTAAGCTCTTAGTCCCATGCATATGATATATGGAGGGAGGATGGGTAAAACTGGAACCTTTTGTGAGACTAGCATGCCTCTTCTATAGGTTTTCAAGAGGATAGTATAAGCAAGCCTATATTATTATATAAAGTGTAGACTAATCAATGAGAGAAGTCTACTTGGGAGAGATAATTGTGGTTATCCAAGATTATTACTTTTATCAGAGCTGATTGTGGTGTTTTCTCATTGATTTTGCTTTTGCTTATGGGTCATTTTCTATTTTTTATTTTTCTTTAGGGTTGGGGAAGCTAATCGATGCTAGAAGCTTCCAAGAAATTGTGAGCTATGAAAAATTATTTACTCAACCATCCTTTAAGGGAGTGGTTAAATTTTATATGCTTAGTTCAAATGATTTTGATAGTATTCCTTCAAAGGAGCAGCCCACCTTATGGTTTTACAATTTTAAATAAGGTATTTGACAGATGTCCTTCAAGCGAAAAATATACAAATGTTAATAATGACCCATGATTTGGATTTGAATTTGATATTTTTTTTGATTTTGTTTGATTTTTCTCAACATAGACTTTCTTATACATACTCAAGGGGTTACTTTTATGAAGGCAAAACTTAAGGGCACAAGAAGGTTCAGTAGGTAAAAAGAGGTTTAGGTGACAATGACCATGGGAATATATCTCGAAGAGGGAGAGGAAGTACCATGAGAATCATGTTATGGGTAGAACTATGGTACCCATAGTTCAATATTATGATATGATGGATAATCACATGATTTAGCTATAGTCAGTTGTCCCTAAAAAGAGGGAAAAGAATGTGGTTGCAGGGGATGAGTTTAAGTTAGACCAATGGTTATTATGACCCCTATTTAACAATATAAAGGATGCAGATGTGAAGCATTGAGAGGCTCAGGTTTTGGTTTGCCCTCAAGAGAGGATAAATGATAAGATCTTGATCTATATTTATGAGTTATGATGTAGGGTCCAAACCAATTGAAAGTAAATTTTCCCCTTTTGATTTTCTCCATATTAGTTACATGTTGATTTTCCTTGAGAACAAGATCTCTAATATTGAATTCTAGGACTTTTAGGTGTTTGTTATAGGCATGATTGATTCATTCTTGATAGACATGGAGATGGGAAAGGGCGGCCAAATGACATTCATCAAGTAGCTCAAGTTGAACTAAATGTTTTTGATGGTAATCATCATCTATAATAAGGTCATGTAAGGATATGTAAAGAGAAGGTATTTAGAATTCAAGAGGCAATACACCCTCAACTCCAAACATAAGAGAAAAAGGGGTAGCACCCATAGAGGTTTAGATGCTTGTATGATATGCCCATAAGGTGGAAGGGATGTGTAAGTGCCAATCTTGACCTGAAACATTGACCATTTTGGTAAGCATGTTGTTAAGGGTTTTTTTAAATGCCTCTGCTTGTCCATTTGCTTATGGGAAATAAGGTGATGAGAATCTTAGCTTGATACCAAATACGTCACAAAGACCTTGAACTTGTTTATTTTTGAAGGATTTTCCATTATCAGTGATGATCCTATGGGGAACACCAAAGTGGTAGATGATGTGATGGGTGATAAATTTGATGATATTTTTAGCTTTTATCAAGACAAAAAGGATAGCCTCTACCCATTTGGTGAAATATTAAGTCATGATGATGATAGAGTGATGTATCTATGAAGAGTGGGGGTTAATTTCACTAATAAGGTTGAGACCCCATTGTGAAAAAGGCCAAAAATTAGTGGAGATGCAAATATTATGGATATGTGCATGATGTAAATTAGCATGTTGTTGACACTTGAAACATTTTTTCACATAATCACAATAGTCTTGGTTAAGGGTAGGCTAATATAGCCTAGGTAGAGGATGTGCTGAGCTACAATAAGTCCACTAAAGTGACCCCCATAGATATCATCATGTGTTTCTTTGATAGCATAAGAATATTCTAGATCATGGAGGCAATGAAATAGGAGGCCATAAAAACTATGTTTATAGAGGATGCTTCCCATAATGGTATAATGGGAGGTGATTTGAATAAATGCTTGATGGTAATTCCTAGAGAGGCTAGAGGGAACTATGCCAAGCTTTAGGTAGTCAAAGGTTTGTTGATACCAAATGTCAGAATGGATCTCCTCCACACTAAAAATGGTTAGAGTGTTTGACTTTATGTAGGAAGGTTTGGTGAGGTGATGGATAATGACTGATAGCTTAGAGTATGAGGGTGATGATGGGATCTAGGAAGCAAGAAAATCCATGGTGTCGATAAATTTTTTGGTAAATCATGGGCTAGTTTAAATATGGTAATATTCAAATGATGTCAATAGTTCTATGAGTAATTATCTATATAGTTCCAAAATATCATTATTACATTGATAGATGCCATTGACTTAATTAACCACAAGATGAGAGTCACTAAAGATTTTGATTATTCTAACTCCCAAGGTTAGCACAGTTTGGAGACCTATTACTAAGGCTTCATAGTCAGTGACATTGTTGGTATATTCAAAGTCAAGTTTAAAAGATAAAGGAAGTGGCTCACCAACAAGGGGGATAAGGATGATATTGGCTCCCCCATCATGCTGTCATTTGGAACCATCAAATAATATGGTTACATGATTAGTGAAGTTTTCTTAGGATAGATTTGTGATGGACTCATCTATAAATTAGAGAGGAAGAGGTTGGTTACTCGATAAGGGTGCATCGACCAACCAGTCAAAAAAGATTTACCATTTAATTAACTTTTACTAGAGAAATTCAAGGTCAAACTCAACTAAAATCATGAGCCACTTGGCCATATGTTGGCTATGGTATAGCTTAGAGTGCATGTAATTGAGTAGGTTGGTATTGGTTATGATGAAATTTTTATGGTTAAGAAGGTAGTGGTAAAGCTTGGTGGCCATGAAGACTAGGGCCAGGTATAGTTTATTATTATGTTTATACTAGGTTTCATAGTCTACAAAGGTGTGGCTTATGTAATATATGGCTTGCTCTTTATGTTGTTCATCTTGATGGGCAAGCATTGCCCCTAGGGAGTGGTCAAAAACAAAGATATAAATGTAAAAAAGTTGGTCATCCTTAGGGGATGTGAGGATATGTAGAGATAAAAGGTGATATTTGAGTGAATCAAAGGCCTTTTGATAATTTAAATTCCACTTGAAAGAGATATCCTTTTTCAAGAGGTGATAGAAGGGTTGACATTGATCTAAGAGTTGAGAAATGAAGTAGTGAATGGATTGGATCTTCCCTCGTAAACTGTGAAGTTGCCTAAGATTGGTCAGAGGTATCATCTTGAGGATGGCTTTATTCTTGGCCAAATCAACCTTGATTCCCTAAAGGGAAATGATGAAGCCAAGATATTATCTTGACAAGACCCCAAATATACATTTCTTGGGATTAAGGTAGACATGGTAATGGATAAGTCTCTCAAATATAATCTTGAGAATAACTAAGTGGTCCTTGTAAAATTTGGATTCCTTTAAGAGGTCATCCACGTAGTCCTTAAAATTTATGTGGATAAGATTGTGGAAGATATAGGGCATAGCACATTGGTAGGCTACACCAATATTCTTAAGACTGAAGGGTATGACCCTATAACAAAAAGTGCCCCATGGGGTGATGAAGGTATTTTTGTGTTGATATTCATGGGTAAATAAAATTTGAATATAACTCAATAATATATCCATGAGGGAAAAAATATCGTGGCCTATTGTAAGATCAATAACTTAGGTCAATGCTAGGTAGAGAAAAGTCATCCTTTGGGCAGGTGAAGTTTAGGTCATGAAATTACACATAGATACATAGTCCCCTTGTGACTTTAGTGATAGGCATGATGTTTGAAACCCACTAGGGATAATCAATCAGTTGAATTAAGTTGATAGAGAGGAGGCATTGAAGTTATTATTTGATAACAAGGGTTATGTGAGGATGCATTCATCAAAGTTTCTATTTGACAGGCTTGGTAACATGATTGGTTATAATGTTATGGGTAGGAATGGTTGGGTCAATACTAGGAGTGTCAGCATATGAATAGGCAAATGCAATACTATAGTCTTGGAGGAAGGTAGAGAAGTATTGACGTTACTTAGGAGTGAGAGAGTGGCCTAATTTAAAAGATGAGGGTTTCCCAAAATGCCTATGTCAATATCCATAGTGGATTCATTTAATATGGTTGAGGTCTCTGAAGGTAAGGATTTGTGGATGGAGGAATTAGGTGCACTGAGGTAGGTGAGAATAAAATCATCATCCTAGAACTAGATAATGTTAATGGTAGGATAATATTCTCCCACTAGTTTAGGATGGATCAAAGGAATGGATACAGGTTCCCCTTCCTTTTGATAAGTTAGGGGGTTGAGGGTAATCATGTTGCTAGAAAAAAGTTAGGTGGGATGATGTCATCATCCTCACACTCAGGTGGAGGGGGTGTTCATGAGGAAAGGGTCTCTTCTTCAACAATAGTAGTGAAAGGTTGTTTGTCTTTCTTCTTATTGGGTAGAATGAAGCCAAGGCCATGCTTCTCATGAGGCTTTTAGGTTTCAATCAAGATCAATTTGTGTGGTCCATGTTCATATCGTCCTAAGCTAAATCCTTTCTAAGCACACATATGGAGGTATACTTTGGTGAAGTATGGGTTGTCCAAGTAAGAGAAGGTGGAGGTGTTTGGTTTAGGCGAAGAGGGTGAAATGGTAGTGTTAAGTGGCTTGCCAAGTCCCCTATAGATGAATTTGGTTTGATAGCTTGGAGGTCCCAGAGGAATAGTGGTTCCAATGTTGGGATCATAACTTGGTTGATGGTTGATTTTCCCATATTCCTAGGGAGTAATGAGAGTATCAAGGATCAGGAGAAAATATTATCCAAGGGTAAGGCATTAGAAGGTAGGCTCTAAAGGATTAGTGGTGGGTATTTGGTCTATGGGAATAGATGAACTAGTAGATGCCTATGTGGAAGAGGGAGTAATGGCTTCATTTTTCATGGTTAAAGGCTTGACGGTAGATGTTTGTGGTTCTTTTATTGAGGGAAGGAAGACATCATTAGGTTGGTAGGTCATGTTGTATGTTGTAAAAGGGCTTGGGTCAACTTGTATGGTGACAACCTAACCTTCATGTTCAAACTTGACATAATGATTGAGGGTAGATGGTGTGCAACTCATATCATAGATCTAAGGTCTCCCTAATAGAATATTGTACTAGAATTCACCTTTGACCACATAGAAAATTTTAGGGAGCGTGAGAAGTCCTAAATGAATCTGGAAGACAATAGTTTCCAAGGTAGTGGTCATAGTGTCATTGAAGGATCTAAGGATGGCTACAGTTTTAGACATGACATTGTTTGGTATTTTGAGTTAGTCATAAGCATGGGAAGAAATGATATTGATGTTGGTTCCCCCATCAATCATAACCCATTTGGCATGGGTTTGGTTGATGTGGGTAGTAATAAAGAGAGGAGGATCTAGATCCTTAACGTGGATAGAGGGAATACTTAAGTCCTTGAAAGTAACAAGGGTGGAGAGTTGGAGAGTACCTACGAAGGCCTCTATAGCTCAGGAATCTCTTGATCTAACCTCAATAGCTTGCATAGCCTCTATCATGGCCTGATGATGGTGGGGTCAGGTGGAAATGAGCTCATAGAGGCTCATCTAAGCTAGTGTTTGGTGAAGTTGCTTAAGAATGACCCTCCTAATGGATTTAGATGGGTTAAGCTCAGAGGTGCCTAAGATGATAGTTGAGGATGTAGAGGTTTGGATTGGGTTTGGTGTAGGATGAGTTAGGGGTATGTCTATGGAATGGACACTTTGGCCTTCCCTTTAGTTTTTTTTGTGATCATGTGACCATATTAATGGTATGAATAGAGGGGAAAGGTGTGATAGGGGGTTGGGTAGATTCTATGTCACTCTGAGGTGAGAGTGGAGGATTAGGGATGTGCTATAAAATGGTTTTTGGGTGCATTGGTAGAGGATTCAATGGAATTTCATCTAATAAAAGATCATCCTCATCATAGAGTTGATGGATAATGTCTTGGAGAGCTTTGTAATTATTTATGTCATGCTCAGGGGTCCTATGATAGAAATAAATTTGACAGTCATTGTATCAAGCTAACTTCAAACCAAGAGGATCAAAAGGTCAAATAAGAGTTAATGTGGGATAGGAGGTCTACAAAAATATTTGAAGAATGGTTGTATAGGATTCTACTAGAGGTGGGGAAGGTCTATGGTTATGGTTTTGGTTGGGAAGATGGGTATGTTGGTATAAATGGGTTTGGTGAGAGAGGGTTTATGCAAGGTAGTGTTTTTGGTCAATGGTTTTGGTTTGGGTATGCTAGTTATTGGGTTGTTTGAGGCTGATAGTCTAGATATTGGTAATCTAGTAAGGATCAACACATTAGACAGTAGGTGGTCTAGTGTAACCGATGGTGGTGGGTGACATATGTTAAATAAAGCTTGATTTTTAAGTAAAGTTAAGGGATTGGGCCCTAAGATAGAAGGCAAGGTGGAGGGAGGTAGAATCCAATCCCCCTTAGTTGTTTCAGGTTGAGGTTTGGGTATAGGCTTGGATGAGGTCAATTCCACTTTCAAGGATGGGTAAACCAAGCTTCATGTAGGAAAGGCACCAAAAGTTTTGGAAGGTTTGGTTGGTGGTGCGGTTTTTGGAGAGGTGGTTGTTTTGGTTGGCTAAGAAGGTGAGGGGTTGGTAGAAGTTATGATTAATTTAAGAGGTGGTGTAATATGATGGGTTGGTTGGTTAAATGCATGCCAAAAGGTTTGGGTTTGTTGATATAAATAATCCCTAGTTATTGATAGAAAGTGGTTTGATCCATATCCAATTTTGTGACCATACCTAACTTTTGAATGAGTCTAAAAAAAGGTTTGTATATTGGTCTAGCCTCTTAAGAAGTAGGTGTCAAGGATACACTTATGGGCTGAAGATGAGGGTTGGTAGCCTCATTTGTTTCCTGAAGAAATGGATGCAAGTTTAGATTAGGTGGCTTCTCCATGAGGGGTGTTCATGAAAAGGTCACTCCCCTGCACATGATGTCCATGGTTTTGGTTTGTCTTATGGTTAGGGGAGGTGGTTGATTCAGAATGGTTGTTTATTTAGATAGGTTATTCAAATGGGTGTTTGATGATTCCAAAGCCTCTATGAGTGAAGATAAGGAAAAAATAAACTCCTTGGTTTGGGTCTCTGAAGGAAGGGAAAGTGACTCCACCACTTAGGTGGGTGAAGTGGGGGAGAATAAAGTAGGTTAGATGGTAGGTTCCCCATTGATAAGTGTATTTAGGATCATATTGACTATGTAGGCATCATGAGAACATTTAGCTTATGTGTCCTTTATTTTCTTAGGGGTATCGCTGGCAAAAGGCTTCTTGAAGATATCAAGAGCTTGATTTTGAGGGGCATTAGGATTATCCAACATGAGTTCCCCCTTGTTGATAAGGCTCTAAACAACATTCTTGAAAGTATTACATGGACTGACGTTATGTCTAATTACTTAATGAAAATCATAAAGGTCATTCTCATTCTACCAAGTAGGTGTTGGATGAGAAGAATCAAACTGCTAAGGAGGTTTGATTGGGGGAAGTTGTATGAGGTTATCTTTTATTAGTTTCTCTAGAATTAAGGCATAAGATTCTCCAAGTGGAGTGAACTATTTTTGGTTACTTTGATTTTGGTTATTTGTGTTTTGGTTGAAGGTAATGGGAGGATTTTTATAATTGAAATTATGTGGAGGGTTGGTTTTAAGGATAACTATATTCGTAGTTTCCCTACTCTTGGTTTTGGTGTTGGCTTGGTTGCCTGGTTTGGAGGAAGAGGTTTCATTAGTCTTAAAGGTAGAGTTTTTATTTTGTAACTTTAATTTTCCCTCATCTATGGCCCAATTTTATAGATTATACACCATGGTAAAATCTTCACCAAAAGTTTTGAATCTTTGGACATAGTGTGGAAGATATATGTTTGGCACAGTCTTAAACAAAAAGCTCTATGAGTTTAGGTTGAGGCAAGGAAAATGAAAGATGGTTAATCAAGCTTCTCCAAAGAGATAAAAAATTAGTAATAGACTCATTTTTGAATTATCTAATATAATAGAGATTTATGATAGATACCTTCTTGAAAATGTTAATGGAAAAGTGATTCAAGAAGACCTGAGCTAGTTGGGTGAAAGAAAAGATTGAATGTCTAGTAAGGGCACTATACTAGTCAAGTGTTAGGATGGATAAAGACATGGGGAAGGTTTAGTGGATAAGGGAATCATTACAAGTAATCATGTAACATGCATATCTAAATTCCCTAAGGTGTTTTTTGGGGTCCTCCTTGCTCTAAAATTTGGTAAATTTTGAAAGCTCCCATTGAGGAGGGCAGGGTTTGATAGGAATAGAGGGATGGATAGGTTAATTAAAAACATGATCATAGGATAATATGTTATGATCCCCTGAAATGGATGACTCTAGGTTTATCATCTTTCCCATGAGCATTTGTATTAGGTTGATTTGAGGTGTTGGACCAAGAGGGTTGTAAGGTAAATACTATAGTTGAGATTGGCTAACATATTAGTAATTGTTTGGTGGTTGAGAGGTTGTCACATTTTAGAATGAGGATGATAAAGGTTAAGTAGGTGGTACATAAGTATAGGTGGATGATGGTGGTAGAGTAGTGGGTACATTCCCTTGTGGGTTAGGGATGTATCCTAGATTGGGTGCAATGGATACTTGTTAAGGAGTCCCTACGGATTTAGCATGAACAATAGTTGGGTTGGTAATGAATGGAGAGGTAGTGACCTTCATGTTGGGCTATTGATGTTAGGTGTTATCATTGATGTCTATAAGTCATGTGCAATGACAATGTGGTCTAGCACGTATAGTGAAATGGAGCATTGTGGTTTAATGTGCTTGGTGCAGTAAGATGATTGCATGAAGGTTATTTAGATGAATGTATTGTGGAATGGATCATGGTGTGGTATTTAAATACATGATCTTGGAATGTTCTATGTAGGTCAAAAGTGATTCATGAGGTTTTCAAGAAGTATGCAGGTCTGATAGGTTTGACCATGCATGGTTGCCTATAGGGTTTTGAGTCCTATGGCTTGTATGGCATGGTATGGAGCTCAGTGTGATTTGAATATTCATTTTGGACATGTATAGGATGTTGATAGGTCAAATATATGATTTCCAAGTGGTTTCAAGTGGTATGCAAGGTTGTTTGGCTCTTGGCTTAGTTGGCCTAAGTGGGTTTATGAGGCCTTATGAAGGGTCAAAGGGTGTTTTTAGGTTGGTGAATCTTGTATTCCATGGGATATGGTAAATAATTTTTTTTCAAAAATTTTGATGAGGTCTAAGGTTAGATAAAGAGATATAAATTCAACAAAAGTCTTCATGTGCTTTAGAGGGTGCTCGAATGGTGCATTTTGAGCTCAAGAAGAAAGTTCTCATGTTCTTTAGCTCATGAAAAATTTTCATGGGGAGTTGAGTCTTTTGGAGATATTTGGTAAGGTTCATAAGAAATTTTTACAAGAACTATTTCATGGATTAAGGACCTATTCTTTATGAACGATTGCGAAGAAGGTAAGCAAGTTTTTATGTGCAAAATTCTTAGTCTTAAGACCTGATGTTTAAGATATTTATTTTTAATGATTAATAACGTGGTGGATGGAAAAAATTATGTTTTAAGGTTGTGGATGACTCCTCTATTATTTTTATTATGTGTTTTTTCAATCTTGACTATTTGTGGGTCCCATATAAAAGTTCTTCTTAACAATGTTTTTAATATTGTGAGAGATTTTTGAAAGTAACAAGGGGAAAAATGGATTCAAAACATGGAGATGGAAATTAAAGATGGAATCAATGAGCGGGAACAAAAGATTCAAGAAGACTTCTTTGAAGAAGCTAGGAATAGCCCCAATAAAAAGTCTGAGGATTGGAGAGGGAAGAATCAGAATGATGAAATACACACTCCTATGACTTGGGTTAACTGTAAAGCTGAGTCTTCTTCCCAATTAGATTCCTGGTTGTGTAGGGAGATCATTGATCTCAAGAAAAAAGTGGAAACTTTGGAAGATTCTCTGAAAGCTGCTTGGAACAAAGTAAACAACATGGAAAATCAGTTAAGCGAGATCCCTGTGAAGCTCAAAGCTTACGAAAACAACCTCCGGGAGCTAATAAAGGATAACAGAAAGAAAATGGAGGAAGTAACGTCCAACATTTGTGCAGCTGCTATCAATATAGGTAAACGAGCCAATGAGGAGACCAAAACACTAGAGGGTCCCAACAAAAGGACAAGGCAAAGTTCCAGAAAGAAAGATACACAAAAAGGAGCTTTGCTGGAGGTTACCACCCAAAAAACTATTTTGAAAGGAAAAGAAGCCATGAACTTGATACTGGAACTGGATGAATAATCTGGTCCTTCTTGTTGGTTAAGAAACTGGTACTGATCTTTGTTCTTCTTTTGTTAGCTTTTGTTTGTTATACCACCAGACTTCTATTTCTGGGTTTTGACTGGATGTGTCTCTTATGGTTTCAGGACCATTCAAATCTTGTTTTTGCTACCTCACTGTAGTGTTTTTTAGGCATTGCCTGTGGGCTTAGTTGTTCTTATTTTGCTCTCTGTTAAAGGGTTTCGGGGCCCCTTCAAAACCTGCTTTTACCTCTAATCTAAAATAAGGGGGAAAATGGGTGTGTTATCAAGATTATAAATTGATTAAAAAATTCATGGAAATTTTAATCAATATTAATTTCTCTGTGTCAAAGTTCTAGGTCCTCAAACTTGTCTAGTCAATATGAAAAAAAAGGTGCCATGAGTGAGAAAAACTAGTCAGAGTGAGAAGTGGAATTGGAAGAGTAGGGATGGGTCTAATATCTTAGAGGTGATTTATGTGATTTATTATATCTATTAATTCAATTTTTATTGTTCCTAGTCATTTGGATTTGAGTTAATGGTTGACTCATAGTTGACCATGATGGTTTTGCTAGCAAAAGGAACTCGGTTTGAGTGATTGAGTTTGATTATAGGGAAGATAGTAAAATAAAGTGTTCTTAATGCTTATAGAGTGTTGAAGACTCATTTAAGATATTCTATAGTGTTTTTTAAGTTTTAACCAATCTCATATTGGTCAAACATAGTCTTATAAAGTGAAGTTATGCTTTGTTTGTAAGGTATATGAGGCATGGGCTCACTGCATGAAATAAAAAGTTGTTGCAGAGGTTCATGGCTGACCTTGGAAGACATAAGTGATTATTTATAAAATATCCTAAGGATAAATATCCAACCATAATTGAGAATGGTATATATACAATATGTTTTTATACTTTTTGTGTGAGTAATCAATCTAAGACAAGCAAGTGTGTGTATTGATATTTGGAGACCTTGTGTGAAGGTTGTTGGGGGTCTTGGTGACCAATGTTTGTATGAGATTGAGAATATAAAAATGTCATTATATTCAATATAATTTTTTTATTCTATTTTTTTAACTATATTTATGAGTGTATATTTGTATATCAATGAAAGATTTGTGAAGGGGTTATTGCTTGTGTTGAAGAGATAGCTTGGTGTTGGTGACTTGTGTGGAGTTGAAAACTTGGAGAAGAGTGCTCTTGTAAAATTTATTTATTATATTAAGAAACAATTAAAGTTAAATAATTATTAATTTTATAGGTGGTGTGTTGGTTCTCAACATCTTTGGCAAGTTGGTGCTTGTCATCTTTAGGGGTTGGTGTTCCTTGTGAAGTGGGTGCTTCAGTAAAGCCTCATGTTTATAATAATCTTATAGGACTATAGTCCATTGTTTTCCAAATTTGAGAGTGGATTTTCTCCCCTATTTGGGTTTCCCACATAAATATTTGTGTAATGGTTACATTCATGTTTGTTCTTTGATTCATCTATCTTGCATATTGATGTGATTGGTTAAGTAGCTTGAAGAGTTGGGAATTAGATTGCATTATTATTAAAACACTAATTCACCCCCCCCCCCCCCCTCAGTGGTTTATACTTGTATCAATTGGTATCATATCAGGTCATTTTTTAGGCTTAACATATTGAAATGTGATTCTAAGGTACATTATGATTTATAATGAAGAGTTCATGTTTCTCCAAGTTGTATTACATTCAAAAGAAAATGAGGACAAGAAATGGTACATAGATAGTGGTTGTTATAGTCACATGAAAAGAGATAAGAGTAAATTCATCACTCTTAAGAAATCAAACCCTGGTGCTATTAGGTTTGGTGACAACATCTCTACTACTATAAAAGGTAAGGGAACTTTGAATTTAAACAATGGAATTTCAAAGACAAAATGTTTTATATGTTGAAGAGTTAAAAGAATAATCTTCTTAGTGTTAGTCAGATGTGTGAATAAGGTAATGTTGTGACATTCTATGATGAAGTTTATGAAATTATAAAAGGAAAATGTGGCATACTCCTTACCAAGATTCACAAGCTAGAAAAAAATATGTATGTATATCATGAATCCAAAAGACAAAAGTGTTTGATGAGTTAATTAAAATAAAGTTGGCTATGACATAGAATACTTGGTCACATAAACTTCAATAATTTGATAAGGATTAGTTCAAAGGGGATTGTAAGACATATGCCCAATATTTCTAAGGTTCCTCAATATTTGTGTAAGTCTTGTCTCCATGTTAAACAAGAAAAGATAAGATATAAAACAAAAGAGTTTTCTATTACTAAATCATTGGAGTTAATTCACACTGACTTATGTGGTCATATGAGAACTCAAAGTCTACAAGGTAATTACTATTTCATGTTATTTATTGATGATTTCACAAGAATGACTTAAATTTTTTTCTTTAAAGAAAAATTAGAATATTTTACCAAGTTTAAAGCTTTTAAAGCCATTGGTGAGAATGAGAAGGGATCAAAGATCAAGTGTGTTAGATAAAATAGAAAAGGAGAATTATGCTCTAATGAGTTTGATGAGTTATATGATACTCATGGAATAAAAATACAATACTCGGTTGTTATAACTCTACAATAAACTGGATCAGTTGAAAGAAAGAATAGAACTATTCAGGAGATGTCTAGAACTTTACTTCAAGATGCCAAGTTGTTTGATGGTTTTTAGGAAGAGGCTACAAGTACTTTAGTCTACATTATTAATAGATGTCAAATTAGAGTGAATAAATACAAGACCCCTTGTGAACTATGAAAAAATAGGGCTTCAAATGTCAAGTACTTAAAAGTGTTTGGAAGTAAGTGTTACATTAAAAGCGATGAAGAAAATCTAGGATAGTTTGATTCTAGTATTATGAAGGTATCTTTCTTGGGTATTCTTCTATTAGTTCTACTTATAGATGTTTAAACAAAAGACTTCATAAAATTGTTGAAAGTTTTAATGTGAGAGTTTATGAAAGTGGTCCTACCAAGAAGTCTAGTTTGAAGTCATGTGATTCAACTACAATTTTTTACTACAAATAAATACCAATTAATCTATATATTAGATGAAGATGATGAAGAAGATACCAGAATTGATACTAAAGCTCATTCAAGAATAACTCAGGTATATCATCTAGTTTCTCAAGCCATTGGTGATATGAATGCTAGTATAAAAACTAGAGGGAGATTGTTATCCAATCAATATCAACATGATTCAGCGTTTCTGTCTATCCCTAAACCAAAAACCTTCATTGAAGCTAATAAGGAAAAGGAATCTTGTTATGTTATGGATGAAAAACTTGATTAGATTAAAATAAATGACACCTAGAATATAGTTCCTAGGCCTAAGGGAAATAATGTAATTGGAACTAAGTGGGTATATAAGAATAAGTTTAATGGGAAAGGTGAAGTGGTAAGAAACAAGGCCATGTTGGTATGTAAAGGTTATGCTCAAGTAAAAGGGATTGACTTTGATGATGCTTTTTCTCCTATAGCTATAATGGAAGCTATTAGACTATTTTTAGCCTATGTTAGTTCTAAAAATTTCAATGTATACCAAATGGATGTTAAATCTACTTTTTTTAATGACAAATTAGAAGAAGAAGATTTTATGGAGTTTCTTGAGGGTTATGATATAAAAGATAATCAAAAATCTATTTACAGATTGAAGAAGGCTCTCTATGGCCTTAAAGAAGCCCCTAGAGCTTGGTATGACAGATTAGATAAGTATCTCCTAAGTCAAGGTTTCAGAAGAGGAGTGGCAGATAATAATATTTACATTAAGTTAGAAGGAGAACATCAATTACTTGTTGTGGTTTTTGTGGATGACATAATATTTAGTTTAGTAAATGATAATATGAGTAAGGAATTTGTAGAGGTAATGAAGACTAAATTTGAGATGTCTATGTTGGAAGAACTCTTATTATTTCTAGGAATGAAGATAAATCAATTAGATAAAGGGATCTTTATCTCTCAAGCCAAATACATTAAGGAGATGCTTGATAAATTCAATATGATGGATAGCAAACCCATGAGTACTCTTATTTTAAATAGGATGCAAGTTGAGTAAGTATGATGAGTCTCCTAAAGTTGATCAATCCTTGTATATATCTATGATAGGGAGTCTATTTTATTCTACTACTTCTAGACCTGATATTATGCAAGTAGTAAGTGTAGTTGGAAGATGTCAAACAAATCCTAGAGAATCTCACTTGAAGGTTGTTAAGAGAATCCTAAGGTATCTCAAAGGCACCATGAACTATGGTTTATGGTATCCTGGGAGTAAGGAATTTAAGCTAAGATCCTATATAAATGTTGATTGGGAAAGATGTGTTGATGATAAGAAGAGAAATAGTGGAGGAGTGTTCTTCATAGGTGAATCCTTGGTATCTTGGTTGAGCAAGAAACAATCTTTAGTATCTTTGTATACTAAAAATGTTGAATACATTGTTGCATCTTCTTGTAGCACACAATTCATCTGGATGAAGCAGACCCTAAAATATTATAAGGTATGTAAAGATGGTCCTTGTTCTATTCTATGTGATAATAATAGTGATATAAACATTTAAAAGAACTCAGTGATGAATTATAAGATCAAGCATATCCCTATCAAGTATCATTTTTTGAAAGAGCAATTTAGTGATCAAGTTGTCAAATTGGAATATGTACCTTCCAAGGAACAACTGGTAGACACAATGACTAAACCATTACCTAAATCTATGTTTGAATATATAATATCTTGTATAGGTGTCATTATTTCTTGATTGAATCAATTATGAGTCATTGGGAGAGGTGAATCAATCATTCAGAAGAGTTGCTTCAGTTACTAAGGTTGAATATTTATTCAAATGGTATGTTCAAGTCTCTTGGTCCTAAAGTACTTTTTTTATCAATTTTTGATGCCATATTTGAGTGGTGATATGAATTATATGGATTAATATGTTTATATGAATTCATTAGGAAGATTGAAAAAAGTCATTCCTATGTGGTTTGAGGTCTTGATGAGCTTAGAACTCAGTTTTTTTGTCAAAAATCAAAATTGACCAATTTTGGCAGTGATGACTACCTAGAAGGTGGCCAAAGTGTTATTATAATAATTTATGATGTATATAATGTTGAAAATATATTATTGAAGTTTTATTTGGCATGTATAAGTAGGATATGAGGTTTTATGGTGTCTATGAGGTGCTCAAGTATGAATTTGCCCTTTTGGTTAAAGTCCTTGCTATAGATAATGAGCTTGTATGCATAGATTGCTTGGTTTCAAGGATCACTTGAAGAATTAAGATATTTCATGAAGAATTTTTTACTTAGTAAGGTCTAAACATATGTTTAATACATGTTCTAGGTGTTTTCATAGGTTGATGAATGATTTTGTGCTAGAAGGAGAATTTTGAGTGGTCTCTGGCTCTTCTTGTCAACAACATGTGTTTTGAGGCTTAGAGGAAGTAAATGTTCCCAAAGGTTTTGAGGCTTTAAATTTGGTATGGAAGTGATTTTTGATAGTGTACAAGTGTGGTATCTAGGTTAGGTGTCTATGTTGACCAGAGGTTGACTTTTGACCAATTATTGCTTTGAAGGCCTAATAATTTGGGCATGTTTGGAAAAATGATCAAGATTTGGAGTTAGAGGATGGAAGCATAAAAAATAGTTGAATGGTACAAATGGGTATATAAATAAACTTGTAAAGTGGTCTAGAAGTGAGTATAATTCATTTTATTTAAGTTTTAGCTCACTAGGAGGCTTAATTGGCTAGTAGGCTAAGGAAGGAAGTATTCTAAGGAAGATGATTTGGAGGCTCATTTTTGAAATATATAAGGGGTAATGGTAGTGGAATCCATATATGAAGTTTCATGGATTTAAGTGGTAAGGTCAAGTTATTATGAGGTATGTAATGGCTAAATAGGGTTACAAGGGGTCCAAGTAGGCCTAATGGAGAAATTAAGCAATTTTTGTGATATATTTACAAATAAGGTTGGAATTTTTGGTTTCAATTGAGAATATTGGTCTATTATAATCATGATTTAGGTGTGATACTATGATTGGAGTACCCTTGGTGTTATATGTGGTACCTTGAAAGTGATGATAATGAGCTTGTATGGAGCTTTGGTGCTCTTGTTGCTATATGAAGTGATGGTATCTATTCTTTGAGGTCTTGTATGTATGAATGGGTTGTGTAGACTAAGGGTGAGCCTTCAAAGTGGAGGAAGGTCCTAAGGGGAGTTGTGTTACTATGCAATTGGTGACAGGTCCAAGGATATAAGTATCTTGGGAGTAGTTTCTAAGTAAAAGCTCATTCCAAGGGAGAGTTATGCCTATTTGAGGTTTAAATGGTCCATTTTCATATGTATTATTATAGGTGATCTTGATTTCATGTGTTTCCTATAGCTTACTTGCTTGATTTATGAGGTGCTTAATATTGAAGGGAGTTTACTTTGTCATTTTGGCAAAGGGGGAGAGAGAAAAGGAGTGTTTCCATCAATGAAAAAGGGGGAGAATATTGGGTTATTGATGTTAGGTATTTTCATTGATGTCTATAAGTCATGTGTAATGACAAATTTGTATAGTGGGTATAATGAAATGGAGCATGATGGTCTAATGTGCTTGGTGTAATAAGATGATTGCATGAAGGTTCTTTGGATGAATGTATGGTGGAATGTATCATGGTGTGGTATTTAAATACATGATATTATAATTTTATATATAGGTTAGAAGTGATTTCATGAGGTTCTCATGAAGTATGCAGGTCTGATTGGTTTGACCATGCATGGTTTCCTATAGGGTTTTGAGTCCTATGGCTTGTATGCCATGGTATGGAGATTAGTGTGATTTGAATATGAATGTTAGACATGTATAGGATTTTTAAAGGTTATATAGATGACTTCCAAATGGTTTTAAGTGGTCTACAAGGTTGTTTGGCTCTTGGCCTAGTTGGCTTAGGTGGGCTTGTGAGGCCTTGTGAAAGGTTAAAGGGTGTTTTCAGGTTGGTGAATTTAATCTTTGAATGGGATATGGTTAGGAATTTTTTTTAAATCATGTTGATGAGTTATAAGGTTAGATAAGGAGAGATAAAGTCAATAAATGTCTTCATGTGCTTCAGAGGGTGCTCAAATGGTGCATTTTGAGCTTGAGAGGAAAGTTCTCACATTATTAAACTCATGTAGACTTTGCATGGGGAGATTATTATTTTGGATATATTTGGGAAGATTCATAATAAAATTTTCCAAGCATTATTTCATGGTTTAAGGACCTATTATTTATAAAATATTGCTAATAAGGTAAGCAAGTTTTTATATGCAAAACTCTTAGTCTTAAGACCCGATGTTGAAGATCTTTCCTTTTGACTGTTTGTGTGTCCCACAAAAAAGTGCTTCTTAACAGTGGTTTTGATATTGTGAGAGATTTCTGAAAGTAACTAAGTGAAAAAATGGGTGTGTGATCAAGACCATAGTTATTAAAACATTAATGTAAATTTTTTGGAATATTCATTTCTCTATGTCAAAGTTTGAGGCCCTTAAATTGTCTAATCGATATGAAGAAAATGGTGTCATGAGTGAGAAAAGAAAATCAAAGTGAGAAGTGGAAATGAATGGCCTAAATAGTGAGTAAGGATGGGTCTAATCTTTTAGAGGTGATGTATTCCCTCTATCATGTAATTTGTATTGTTCTTATTCACTTGGATTTGAGTGAGTGGTTGACTCATAGTTGGCCATGATGGTTTTGCTAGCAAAAAGAACTCAGTTTGAGTGATTGAGTTTGATTATAGGGCAGATGGTTAGATCAAGTGCTCTTGATGGTTGGAGAGCAGTTAGGACTCATTTAATATATTTTTTAGTGTTTTTAAAATCTCCTATTGGTCAAACATATTCTTACAAAGTGAAGCTATGATTCATTTGTAAGGAGTATGAGACATGGGCTCACTACATGAAATAAAAAGTTATTGCAGATGTTCATGGCTGACTCTAGAAGACATAAGTGATTATTTATAAAATATCCTAAGGATAAATATCTGACCATAAATGATAATGGTATATATAAGATGTTTTTATACTTTGTGTTTGAGGAATCAAGTGAAGACAAGTAAGTGTGTGTGTTGATATTTAGACACCTTGTGCGAAGCTTGTTGGGGATCTTAGTGACGAATGTTTGTATGAGATTGAATAGATAAAAATTTCATTAGAATCAGCATAATTTTATGATTCTAGTGATTATTTTACTAGATTTATGATTACATATTTGTAAATGATCAAAATATTTGTGAAGGGGTTATTATTTGTGTTGAAGAAATATCTCGGTATTGGTGACTTGTGTGGAGTTGTACAATTAGAGAAGAGTGTTCTTGTAGAGTTTCTATATCAGATTGAGAAGCAATCAGAGTTCAAGAATTATTCATTTTATAGGTAATGTGTTGGTGTTCAACATCTTAGGTAAGTTGGTGATTGTTATCCTTAGGGGTTGGTGATCCTTATGAAGTGCATGCTTCACTCAAGACTCATGTTTGTAATCATCTTATAGGACTGTAGTCCATTATTTTTTATACTTGAGAGTGGGTTTTCTCCTCGATGAGGGTTTCTTACATAAATCTTTATGTAATGGTTACATTCATGTTTATTCTTTGATTCTTATATCTTGAATATTGATGTGATTGGTTAAGTAGCTTGAAGAGTTGGGAATTATATGGCATTATTGATAAAACATTGATTCATCCCCCCTCTCAATGGTTTGTACCTTTATCACTTCATGATAGTAGGTGGTGAAGTAGAAGGGATAGATACCCCTAAGCTTGGTAAAGGGGTATTAACCAATGGGTTGGGGTTGAGAGAAGGAAGGTTGGTAGTGTTGGTGGTAGGTTCTCTAATAAAAAGTGGAGCATGATGGGTTAATAGTAGGGTTGTTCCTAAGGTGAAGGAGTCATATGTAGGGGTAGAAGGTGTAAGGGTATTAATTGGTTGGATAGGCTAGTTTTTTGATATGGCATCAAAGGGTTTAGTAGATGAAGATGCCTGGGTGGTTGAAGGTTGGGTGGTGACCAAAAAAAATAGGGATACTCCTCATAAGGTAGGATGGCATGCCATAAGGATGATCTTGAGGTGGAGTTGGAATTGGGGCATGGTGAGGGGAGGTGTTAAGGTAGTGTTAGAGGGCAACTAGATTATTGTCTAAAATAGTGGAAAAGTCCATGTCTCCTTGGGAAAATACCTAAGGAAAATTAGGGATTACCAAAGGATGGGGTGATTCTTTTGCCTTAGAGATGTACTCCATAGATGAAGAGGTACAAGAGGTTGATCTAAGTGATGGGTTATGCTCTACTAGGTCTCTTCACTGCTGGCGAGTGAGAACCATACAAGAAAGAGAGATAACAGGGATAACATCACCATTCAAATTAGACTAATACAATAAAATGATCAAGGTAATAATGACACACATTATAAAGTATGTTAAGACTAGAGGTTAGTTTTAACCTCAATTTTGGCTTATGCCTTAGTTTATAAGCATGCGTGATAGAAGTTGTCTTGTAGATTAGGTACTATAAAAGTAGTCTATGGTTGGTTTTGAGTTATTTAGGTGCTAAAAATAATATGTATTTAAATCAATACATGGCTTGATATCGGGGCCTACCCCCTCACTTCATGGTCCTACAATAATAAGAGTGTCAAGTGCTTAGCCAATATATATTGATATCCATAGTATATACTCAACCAGAGAGCTGAGTTGGTTCTCTCCTTGGTAATGACCTCCAAGTAGGATTTTAAGTAAATTATAAGGTGACCTTTAGGTGATTAAATCATATTCAAATCTTATCTCAAATTATTTTGATGTTTTATTGATGAAAGTGGTTTGGCTAGTGTGTGCAATAAAAGTGGTGCTATAATAAGATTATTATGTTTTGATTAAAAGTGAACTAATGTTAAAATTAGGCAATGGATGCATTTGATTTTAAGCCCAAAATATATTTTAGTTTTAATTATGAATATAGATTGAGATAAAATCATAGAAATGCAAAGAAAATATGAGTGGAGACTCTAGGTCCCATCGAGAATGCCATAATGTTTCATGTAAATTTTCACTTTAATTTCTAAGGAAGAGAGAAAATAAACTCAATATGAGTTTAGTTGAAAAAACTATTTATTTATGTATGCATTGAATCAAAAATTTGTGAAGAGATCCTCTTTGTCTTGGGAGGAAGACTTGTAGATAAGAAAGCACTAAAGCAAACTTGTTTGTTAGACAGATAGTTGGGTGGATTACCTAGCAATAGCTAGATCTCATAAGTAAGAGACTCCTTAGGGGATATAAATCCACACATTTTAAATAATTAAGTTCACAAAAGGAAAATAAATTACTTGCATCAATAATCAAGAGGTACTAAAATTGAACATAAGAATGCTTGCTAAAAAAAATAGACTAGAAATGATTAAATCAATGATAAACTAATTAATAATAGTGTTAAGGGGTTGGCATATGCTTTAGAGAATCTAAAAGGGGTCTATGAATGGTAAAAAAACATAGAAAATCAGGCTTGATTTAGGTTAGGTGGGTGAAAATAGCTTGTTGGCTTTCACTACCATAATGACCATCGGTGGTTGAGCAGATCGTCAATAGTTGAGTCAACCATTGGTAGTTATTATGTAAGTTATAGGCTGGTGAATTGTTGAATAATAAGATCTAATAGATGGATTCTAGGAGATGGATAAGGGTTAGGCTGATTATGAAATGGAAATAAAGTATGTGAATATTGAAAAACAAGTACTTGGCTTACCAAAAGTTGGTTGGGTGAGTGGTTGAAGTAGTTAACCTATTGGTGGAATCTAGCTTGATTTTAATAGAGTAATAGTACTTGAAGTCTTGGTTGAGAGGTGATAGTGGGTTGGATGTTAATAGGATTTATGAGAATGCTTGATAATGTTGATGATATTGATTGACCTGTAAAAGAAAACTCCTAAATCCCTAAGCTTTTAATAATTATTACAGATGGATTTGACCTCCTAGGCCTCTCTCTCTCTTATAGGCACAAGTAAGAGGTGGAAGTGAAGGTGTAACTAGGACATATAAATATAAATTTCCCATGAAAAGGCTTATAACATTATTTAAATGAGTTATATTTAGAAGAGGTCGATGAAACTTGTATGTTTCTGATTAAGGAGGCAAATCTTGACCATCAATGGTTAAGTGTCTTAGGGTTGATCATTGATGGTCACAATGACCATCAATAGTTAAATTCTAAAGGAAAAGGGTCTTGAAGTCTAAGTTGAGTCAATTTGGTGAAACTAAGTTTGAATGGGTTTGGTTAAGTTTGATTGGTGTAGATTGGTCCCAAAGGGATCTTAGGTAGGTCCAAGGGGATTTTCAAAATTCAAAAATGTAGGTGTGTAGATTTATGATGTCTAAAATCCTCTTGTTATTTTTTTATGTCATTGATATCTTATGAGATCCCTTATAACCTTTAATTTTCCTTGGAGGTTTTGAATCACCTACCTTGCTTTGAAAATAATTTGTTTCTACTTGGAAGCACCCAAGTATTCATCCATTTTTATTTTAACTTATAGAATTATTTACCTTCCCTTGATCTACATAAGCCATACCATCTTATTTATGGTATACCCAACCTATCAAAGTTGTATATATGTATTTATATCTTCCATATTTTATTCTATCTCTATTTAGAGGTCTATATTATTCTTGATTTATCATGAGCATCCAAAATACTTTTTGTGGCTCCTTTGAAACTAGTATTTCAATACATTCTTCTATTATATGCTCTTACTTGCAGTTGGCACAAGTATGGAACTTCATACACTACCTCTATTAATGATATGATGTGACACACTTGAATTAGATACCATGTGCCACATTTTAAGTAGGTACCCCACACACAACCACCACCTCATCCTTAACCTCTTCATTCATGTGCTAAGTCTTTCCAAAATTTAAGTTCATGGATCTGCACAACCATGGCTTGTCTTAACCCATAGGCCCTAAATTTGTGTCATTCCTTAATAACCATAAAATATTTAATATTATGTTTATAAAATTAACATACTTTACACCTACACACAAATTCATTTTTTTGGCCCTTCACAACAAATTAAAATTATTAGTTTCATGATATTCCTCATATACTTAAAAATACAACATCATTGCCTTCAATATCTTTATGGTGAAATCATTCCTAGTATGTCCTCTTGTCTCAATATGAATACATTAAATATATCTATGTGACTTAAGAACATTACCCATTGATGTAAACTTTTATAACTACAATGTCATTGTAGATAACTAGGCCTAAAATATAGGCTAATCCTTGTATCAAATCCCCCAATGGTCTCTAGTTATAGATCTTCCTTAGGTGAATTATGTGGATCTATTAAATATTTCATTGAAAGATGTATTATTAAAATTGATAATATTAAATTTATATTATATTTCACATATTTAAATGAGAGAATATCATATGGTATATTTTATTATAATGTCTTGAAATATGCATCGCATGCATGTACACTCTCTGGAGCTCCATATTTTATCTATTTTAGTAGAATGATAGTCTACCACTCAAACTCTAGGGTGTGAAATTAATTGATAAATTTTGTATTTAGTGATTCAAAATCAACTAATTTTTGTTAGGATTATAATTAATACAAGAAGTATGTTCTTAGATCAATATATTTGTCACAAAAAAATGGATTTTTATCTCTAGAGACCCAATGTATTTTTGTGTGCCAAGTTATATTGCACTTGTGTAGATTATATATCACATTTTCAATTCAATTATATTGTATGAGTTTGGTTATATCATAATACCACTTCTATTTTTACACTACCCAAGGTTGTGTTAATGTAGTAGTTTACACATTCACTAGAGGTATATGTCCACTTAACATATTTTCTAAAATCGGCATGGACATGAATACGTTAGCTTAGGTTTCTATGGCCTAAGTGGCCACAAAAATATGTATTGAGGTTGGATAACTCACCCCTAGTGGCATACTCACATTTGGTGTAGGATTTAACATTTGCATAACTCCACTCACATGACTAGTTTCTAATGCAAATTTTTTCTCGCCATCACTATTGAGTTCCCAAATTTGGTCACTACATGACCACTTATTATGATTTCCCTTGCACTACCTCCCTTATATATTGAAGGTGAATTATCCACTTTTCAATTTAAAATGGCATGTTATCCATCAAAAACTTATATTTATCACTCACCTCATCTACATCAACTATTATTCCTTCATACTATTTAAAATTAAAGAATCAAATGATGAAAGAGTACACAAGAAAATCAAAACTACAATGAATTTATTTCATGATAGAAACCAACTTACAAAGCACAAGAACAAAAATAATAATAATGCTATATTTTATTACACACACACACACACAAGCTATCAGAGATCCTATTAAGGTGGAGTCAATCCTAATCATAATCACCCATAAAATTATCAACAACCTATTTACACGAGTTTGGTTTAACAATAAAAACTCATCCAAAAAATAATATACTAATAATGTGTACACTATAATTTTATAACATTCACCCCCTTAGAGTGAACATTATTAGTTCATAGTATACACCCCCTTAATGTGAACATGGGGATCACATAAATCCATACTGCAATTGTTGTCTTTGTGTGCTCATGATCTGGATGGTTTTCTTTTTTAAAAAAACCAACAACCTATAGAATGTTTTTTATGTAGATTACCAATAACCACAATAATATGGTTTTATAGGTGGTTAAACAAAAACCACAATAGGATGGTTTTATTAATGGTTAACCAAAAACCATAAATATCATGATTGTTATAATACTCTTAAATATAAAGGAATTTTCAATTCACTTATTACAAATTTGAGTAAGAATATAACATCTATTCTTATTTAAATAAACACACAAATAAAAAAATATTTCATCACATCACATGGGTCCCATCATTGGTGACTGACAAGAGGTTTTGGAAAGCTCCTTCCTCTATTTCCTATAACCTCTTTCATGTTTCTACTTAACAAAATAGGACTTGAAGCTCAATTAACCCCCTGTAATTAGGACATTACATAAAAGTGATTATATATATATATATATATATATATATATATATATATATATATATATTATCACTTGGATTTTCACCCTTTGAGGAGATTCCTAAGCTCTCATCATCCAAGTGGTATAATGGAAACACCTCTAGGCTTGTGGGTAGCCTAAGGATGGGGTGAATCTCTAGATAGGGCTAACTCCCTTGATGTACCACTTTGTATCACAACTACACCTAAACTTTAGGAGGGAAAAGGGAGAGAGATAAATAAAATAAAAATATTCTAAGGGAGGTGATACACCAAATAAGATGATGAATTTCAACCAAAAGAATGTTACACATGAGAACAAAGGACTAACCAAACATACACTCCTTCAATCTGCATTTTCTCACATCAATATTGCATTATGGGGATATGGATGAATGTGAAAATATAAGAGGACTAGATAATAATCATTGAATGGAATTAATTAATAGACTAACTCAATTAATCCTTGAAATTTCTTATAATACTTCACATGCCCTAAAAGAAGAAGCTTTCTAACTACAAATAAGATGAAAGAATGAGGCAACATGCTAAGGAATCCATAGTCTTCACTAAGAAAGATCCAAAATTAAAGTAAAAAAAAATAATAAAAGTCATGAATAATTAAAAATAAGTAGTATTATTTATCAAATTTTATTTAAATGAGCATGGATTCACCATACTCAGGTGGAGCATGAATTACAATGGCCAAAATGGCTAGTTCGTATAGAACTTGAGAGAGAGAGAGGAGAAGAGAGAAGTCCATGGTCACAAAAAAAAATTTAAAGTTAATAAAATTAATTAATTGTGTATGAGAAGATGATTGGGATGAACCATGCAAGGTTATGAAGCCCAAGTGTCCATCCAAGTCATCAAACTCTTGCAAAGTGGCATGAAATTCCCTTAACTAGCTTAGAAAACCCGCCTTCATGGTTATCCCTATTTTAACATCTCAAAACTAATTATGGACATTTATGATTATTTAAATTAATTTTAATGGTTTCATACATTCCTCTTTATTCATTGGTTATAGGCTTAGTTATCTGGAATTATCTAGAAAGGAGATATCACTACCTACACTCTAAGAAATTCCTCTTTCATGCACCTTACATGCTTGGCTTCTAAAAAGGCATAAATTTTCCATGAAAATATATGTGATGGAGGAGATTTAAATTTAAAATTAATTTCCTTAGAATCATTAGGCATACCTTAAAATTACCAAACTTGAAGTTTTCCACCCTTCTCACTAGCTTGTCCAATATGTCAGTTTTGACTGGCTGAGATGAAGCATCTAGTTGAAGCACTCAAGAGTTGTTTAAAGGAAATAAATTAACATGGGGAGTTATCTTAAGTCTCAATATTCATTCCCATGTGATTTTCATCTCTTGGAACCTCTTAGAACCTAAACAACACATAAAATAGTCAAGAAAACCCTATGTATACCATGTCTATATAGATTATGTATAGATAATTTTGATGGTAGGGAGATTGAATAAGTCCTATATAGTTTAAAATAACTTTTTGGGTCAAATTATTTCCTTATATCAGCTTCCCATCTTCACTTTTCCAAACTGGTCACTTCAAGGGTTTAACAAGGGTTTTAGGCCTATTTTCACTCTTAAGGTTTGTTCATAAAGTTATGACATTTAATTTGCAGAAAAATTACAACAAAATGTTATTAAATACCTTTAATAACCTCCCAAAAATCCTTTCACTTCCATGCAAGGCCTCACGAAAGATCTGAGCATTTGAACCTCTCCTATCAAACTAGTTTTTCACCTTTTATATAAGACTCATGTTGATTTTAGGCCAAAAATGGATTCCTTGTGGTTTTTATACTTTAAAAAAGATTTATAGCCT
Source organism: Torreya grandis (assembly GCA_037957365.1). Classification (NCBI taxonomy): domain Eukaryota; kingdom Viridiplantae; phylum Streptophyta; class Pinopsida; order Cupressales; family Taxaceae; genus Torreya; species Torreya grandis. The sequence continues at coordinate 1,467,982 of JARHVA010000930.1, read as the reverse complement.
CTATTTTTACCCCATAACCATTATTAAATATTTTATGAAGTATATCTCATGTTAGAAGTGCAATTGACCTCTCATTTGAGCATTAGGCTTGAACCTTGTTTAACAGGTCTAAGTGCAATCTTTATTATCCAAACCATCTTGTTGGACATATATTCATTACATAATCTTTAAAACCTATAAAATCACCCTATAAAAATTATTTATCAAGTCATAATTCCCATAAAAAGTGTAAGTTAAAATGCCTTCACCTTTGGACTTCTAGGCTTAGCCATGCCTAATATACCTATCTACAAATTTAAGAGTCTGGGATACCCTCTTAAGCTTAACTCATTATGTGATTGATTTTAAATGTTTCCCTAGATGTGTTAAAACCTCCTATATATCTCTTAAAGGTTAAAATAACTCCTAATACCATCCATTTACTACCCTTCTCCAAAACTACCAGTTTATGCTCATAAGGGAGTGCCCTCTATCTGAGACAAAATAGAGGGCACTCCCCCTATTCCCTAGATAAATTTGGATATTATAATATATTATATAAGTCATAAATGTTATATTAACAAATTTTTAACTATATAATAGGTCATTTGACCCTCCAAAGGCCTCAACTTCTAAGATAGACTTCCTTTTATGATAGACTGTGCAGGATTCTTCATGTGGTCTATGTTTTGCATTTGGAAGTGTATTTAATTTGATTATTTATCCATAATGAGGGTGTAATAAGGTTATGTAAACTATAATAATTACATTAAAAATTTTATTAAACCCTCTTAATCTTTTCTTTCATCTAAAAACCCTTCCTTACTCAGTTAGGCTTGATTGGTAAGTTAACCCTGCCTGGAGGTGTCTCCCTACTTATAGGTGTTTATTCATGTTTGAGTCTTTAAAATAGTGATTAGGATTTATTTATATATTATAGTATCATTTATCCATGTTTTAGACCCATTTTTAACCTTAGGTGGCTTTATATCATCACTTGAATCACCCTTTCTCAGTTTATTGTCTCCTCACCTATAGTTGACTGTACGAACTGTCACCTCACCTTATAAGAAAGTAAGGTCTTGAAATGTCCTCAGTAGCTTCATAATACTTATTACATTTATAAAATCATGCTTCATACTTTATCACTTCATAAAAACATTTTTTTAGGTCTTCCTTCTTTCTTTGACCTACAAGACTATGTTTTTTGCTTTAAGTTTGGTTGTAGGTTATCATTAGATGTTCATGAGACTTAGAAGGTGATTTGGCTTCAAATGATAAATATTTTACCTTATACATTATTTTTACACAATTAAATTATAATATAAGAGTACAAAAAACCATGTATCAACCAATTCAAGTATCTTTGCACTTTTAGGCCTAGTTAGCTATAGGTGAGCACTTCCATGGAGTTATGCACAGTTGTAGGTAGTTACTAGACTTTGAAACCTATCTCACCATCTCCTCATGATATTTTTTATGAAATTAATTATATATTATGTGATTTTTAACTATCCCCATATTATATCATGATCTATCCTTGCATCATTAGGTGTGAGGGCTCTTTATGACTCAACCCTGTAGACTTCACTGCTTGGAAATAGTCATAAATTGGCAACTTTGGACCTCCAAAAAACCAATCTCCACTACTCATTTATCATTCAAAATTGGTAGAGTTCTTGTTATATGTGGGAGATAAAATACTAAACCATTTTTATGTCTTAAAATTCCTCATATCCTTGTCATATTATATTCACAAAACCCTCTTAGACCTTTGTTTTGCATCTTTAGGGAAAAGAGTTCTGAAACACATAGTCATTGCTTTGAAGGTGACTTCAACTTTATTTTAGTAGTCTAGTATTCTTGGTGTGTATTTTATGATCCCTTTATAATTTTATAACTTCAAAATTATCTCCATTATGTGCCTTAACACCTCAATATGACTCTTTAGCTCTTTACTTAGGCCACTTGTAGGTGGTTATTCCATAATGCAATCAGAAGATGGAAAGGTAGGTAGTGAGCAAGTTAAACATGTTTGTTATTAACTTTAGGTCTCCTCAAAACTATTAAACTAATTATCACAATTTAAAATTGTTTGAAACAATTTTCAAACTTTCCCTTCACACATGAAACCTTTATGAAGGCACCTGTAGGTGCAAAATCATAGTTGTATGCAAGCAATGAATACAAGTGGACAATGTGTATAATTTAGACCTCATTAAAAAATTTAAATATTATAAAATTATACAAATTTTTATAATAATTATGATGGTATTTAAACCAGCTTCAAAATGTCCATTTTAATGTGATTTTTTTCCTTCATGACACCTACACATGTTCATTAATGGCTGCTTGAATGGTATGTTTATGTGACTACACTTTCATGGAGAATTTGCCTTAGAGAATTAAATTTAAATATGAGGGGAACAATAAGACATTGAATAAACAAATCTATCACAACCCTAGAATCATGATCAAAACATGAAGATTCTATAAATAGAGGAAAATCTACTTGCAACATAGAATGGTGCTTCTCTTACAACTTTGATGTATTTGACTCATTCAAACACTTTGAATTATGAAAACAATAATTTTAATAATTATATAAATAATAAAACATAATATGGAGCTAATATGACTAATTGGGTTGTATGTAATTTCCAAAAATGGAGCAAAACCTATAGGGTGCATGAAATAGTAAGTAGAAAAACATAGTCATATTCATGAGGATGGTTCATGAAGCACAAGACATCATTATTGAAAATATTGTAATTAAAATTAAGGTATATTATTTTAATTTCACCTCCCTAAGGCATTTAATTTGAAACCTCCCTTGCCATCTGTACCAAGTACAAACTTGAAGATTGGTTATGTGTGCCTAGAAGGGTGAAAAAGTAGGAGAATAGTTTTGGGCCAAAAATGGAACTTTAAAATCATTTAAAATGTTTAAATAATATTTAAGAATCTAAAGGGATACTCTATTATCTTTTCCCATGTTTCATTCTTCCCCATGGGTTGTACAAGTGCCAAACTCACTTTTTTTCCCAAGAAAGTTGCTCTTTATTTTGAAGCACCTACCATTTTGAGTTACCAATATTTGATTAATATATTTTAGGACAAATTTAATGTGACATAACCCTTTTTATCTTTCAAACTTCCCAAATAATCCATACAACTCATTAAATGCCCCTTTTTGACCTCAAAATGACTAAAATGACTAAGGACCAAGGCTAGTATAATATTAAATGACCTATAAAACACCTTGTGACATATGTATTAGACCCATAAAACATCTAAAAACTAATTTTTTAACCTAGGGGTGCCCCAGTTTGACCTACAGGTTAAATTTGGTCAACAAATTGGTGACTCATAAGGGTAGCATGCTTGCTATGCTAACTAGACCAGTAGCCTTATCAGTCCATTGGAATTAGGTGTCATATGAATCATAAGACATAAAAGGAAACCTTTAACAATTGAACATAAATATAAGACCACTAATTACCTCAACCACATAAAACAAAGGGCACACACAAAATAAAGCAACAAACTAAAAAGACACAAACACACATGTGCTCAAGGCATTTAGGGGAATTAGAAAACCAACTATTATTCAAAAATAGAAACTAATCATACCTCCTTTCTAGGATCAAAATTAAATTCCTTGAATCATCCTCTTGATGAGATGGATCATAGTGACAAGCATGTTTCTCCTTAGATTGGGTGTTTTATAGATCAAACTTAATCTTTAGCACTTCACTTGACTTGATCTCAAGTAGATCATCTTCAAATAGGTATCTGATGTAGATATATTTCTACTGAACATGTTCACATACTTTATAATTCTTCTCAATCTTAATTTCATGGTCAATTTATAAATTCTTAGTAGGCATGGCTTCAAAAGGAGTGATTTCTTGTTCCTTAGAAGATTGAGGCCAATAGGAACTTGTCCCATACTTCAAGAGATGATGTATTTATCCCAATTTAATTAGAGGATGATATCCCATTTTTATGACTTCAAAAATATCATCATCAAATTCATATGCCTCTTGAAAGGACAAATTTTGAAGGTTATCTTTTCTTTGCATACTCACTTGAGTGCAAAGGCTACCTTCTTCATTCTTTACTAGATCATAGCCTCCTTAAAGAGGAGTATAAAATAATTTAATTATTTCAAACAAGTCATCCAAAGTCTTATTAATAACTTTTCCTTTCCCATCCATGGTATCTTTCAAAGTGATGGAAGAACCAATGACTATTTATTCCTCTTTGGCAAAAGGAGAACATCCTTTCTCATCAACCCAATCAAAAATTTCAACACAAGAGACCACCTCTTATTCATCATTTAGGACCTCTTAAGGGATATAAAGTTTCCTCTTAAACTATAAAATAGGACTTTGGTTCTCAAGGGCTGCAAGATCTTCCATCTCCTTCTTTGTGATTCCAAGACTAGGCATCTTGAAGTAATGTAACTTAGTCCAATGAGGCTGCCAAGGAGGTAAGATTTATTCAAGCAAGATTTTTGAGTTTTTTTCAACCAAATACTCATCCTTAGGTTCCCATATCATATATCCATCAAGTAAAATGGTGATGGGTTGAGGACAAGATGAACTATTTGGTGTAGGTGACACATAGAACTCAAAATCAGATTGGGAGTGAAATGTAAGGGATTTTTTTGGAAGCTCTTGAGGAAGGGGAGGCAATCCTTGGGATAAAATGGATTGGTTTTATTCCTTCCATTTTATAATCAATTCATTTAAATATTATTTGGATTTAAAATTCTATTAAGGGTATATGGGGTGTGTTTAGGCATAGTATCTTCTTTTGGATCTAAACCTTCCATCACACCTTGACTTAGAAATTTCATTTTTACCTCTAACTCATCAATCTGCTTGGCTATATTCTCTTGTAAAAGTCTCTCTTGAAGTTCATATCATAATAATGAGGAGGAGGATTACAAGAGGGATAAAATGGATAACAAGAGGTCTATTGAGGAAGGGTGGGAAGAACTTGCATAGGATTAAGTTCTTCAACTTCACACTATTTATCTAGGCTTTTCTCCTCCTTTATTCATGATTCCACTATCTTACTCCATCTTAAGATGTTGGGATTAGGGTTATTTTTTTGAGGTGGTGATGAAACATGAGGAGTGGATTATTTATTCAAGAAACTTGGAATCTCCTTAGGCTTGTAATCTCCACCTTGTCTCCAACTTAGAATGGCATAATTAGAAGTCTCTTCTTGAGGTGGGGATGCAATGGGAGAGGGAAATGAGGGATTGAATTCCACTTCCTTTTCTACTAACATGGATTATTTTATCTTCATATTAGCCAACTCAATTTTCCTATCAAGATTAGCTTTAAACACAAGGTTCCTCTTCTCAACTTTTTCTTCTAAACTGATTGGGAAAAGGATGACTTTGACAAGCTTTATTAGGCTCATGACTAGGGGTCAATTAGAACTGATATCAATCTTGGGGAAGTGGATATGAAGGTTGATAGGTTTGGTGAGGCTGAATTTAATGAACTCTTAGCCTATCCTATAAGGAATAAACTAAACCACTCACATCTAACATCTCACTTGTGAGCCTTTGCCAATTGGCTCTCTCAATAGGTGCCCACTCTCTTTTGACCATCTCTAATGCATCTCTCACCTTATGAATAATATGACTAGGAACCTCTTGACACATCCTCTTAGAGTATCAATTTCTAACATGTACCTTTCATAGCCCAAAAGTGTTTACTTGAAAGTGGTAATGGACTATGTTGAGAAGTGACTAGGTTGACTAGGAGAAGTAAGATATGGAGAAGGATGATTTTAGGAATAATATAACTCATGAAAAGGTTGATAAAAATCATGTCAATAATGATTAAAAACTTATTCTTGTTGATATATAATTTTGTAAGATTGAAATGTCTCACCAATTTGTGTAAAACAATACTCAACACCAAAATTAGCCATGAAGCCTCATTAAAATCAAGAACATAAAGAAATATATTACCAATAATCTTAAAAATAAAACTTGGGTTTCTTGACCAATTGATGTATATTTGGAGTCACCATTGATGCTTTGATAGATGCCTCTAAAGGCTCGTTATTGAAAGACAACACCAAAAATATTTCAACCTCTTAGAATAAGATTCCTACTAGGCATGTCAAAAACTATTGTCACTTGGATTTTTATCCTTTTAGGAGATGCCTAAGCTCTCCTCATCCAAATGGCACAATGTAAACATCGCTAAGCTTGTTGGTAGCCTAAGGATCAGGTGAATCTCTAGATAGGGATAGCTCCCTTGATGTACCACTTTGGATCACAACTACACCTAAAATTTAGGGGGGGAGGGAGAGAGATAATTGAAATAAAACTATTCTAAGGGAGGTGATACACCAAATAATATGATTACTTCCAACCAAAAACATGTTACACATGAGAATAAAGGACTAACCAAACATACACTCCTTCAATCCACATCTTCTCACATAAATGTTACATTATGAGGTGATGGATGAATGTGCTAATAGATGACTATAAAAGAGGCATTAGATGGCACTAGTGAATATGCTAACTCAATATATCCTTGACATTTCCTAAAAAATTTCACATGCCCTATAAGAAGAAGCTTTCCAACTGTAAATAGGATGAAAGAATGAGATAACATGATAAGGAATCCAAAGTCTTCACTAAGCAAGATATAAGATTCAAGTTAAACACACTAATAATAGTCATGAAGAGGTAAAAATAAGTATTCTTATTGATAAAATGGTATGAAAATGAAAAGGGCTTCACTATACATAGGTGGAGCATGAGTTACAATGGCTAAAATGGCTAGTTCTTATAGAACTTGAGAGAGAGAGGAGAAGAGAGAATTCCAAGGGTCATAAGGATACTTTTAAAGATAATGAAATTAGTTACTTAGGCATGATAATAGGATGTGTTAGGAACTATGAAAGGTTAGGAAGCCCAAGTGTCCATCCAAGTCATTAAACTCTTGCAAAGTGGCATGAAATTCCATTAATTGGCTCAAAAAAATTGCCTTCAGGATTATGCATATTTTAACATCCCAAAAATTATTATAGATTGGTATGAAAATTTTAATGAATGTTAAGTGTTTAAAAATTCCTCTCCATACATTATTTGTAGGCCTAGTCATTTGGAATCATCTAGAAAGGAGTTATCACTGCCTATACTTTAAGAAACTCCTCTTTCATATACCTTACACACTTGGATTCTAAAAGAGATTATTTTTCCATTAAAATACATGGGAGGGAGTGTATTAAAATTTTTAATACCCTCCATGTCTTTATAATAATTAGCCACACCTTAAAATCACCCCACTTGAATTTTTACACTCTTTTCACTAGCTTGTCTAATATGCCAATTTTGACTAGTTGAGATGAAGCATCTAGTTGAGGCACTTAGGAGTTTTTTCACGTCATTAAATTGACATGGTGAGTTATATTAAGTCTAAATATTTCTTACCATGTGATTTTAATCTATTGGAACCTCTTAGAACCTACACAACACATAAAATAGTAAAAAAACCCTATTTTTGCCATGTCCTTATAGATTCTACATAGAAAATTTTGATGGTAGGGATCCTGACTGAGTCATCTACAAGGTCCAATAATGTTTAGGGTCAAAATATGTCCTTAGATCATCTTCCCATCTTCATTTCTCCAAACTAGTCATTCTAAGGGTTTAATAAGGGTTTGAGGCCTATTTTCACTCTTAAGTTTTGTTCATAAATATATGGAATTTAATTTGTATAAAAATTACAATAACATGTTATTCAAGACCCTTAATAACCTCCCCAAACTCCTTTGGCTTCCATGAAAGGCCTCACGAAAGATGTGAGCATTTGAACCTCTCCCATTGAGCTAGTTTTTCACCTTTTGCATAAGCCTAATGTTACTTTTGTGCCAAAAATGGATTCCTTGTGGTTTATCTACCTTTGAAAATATTTATCACCTCTATTATTACCCCATAACCATTCTCAAATATTTTATGAAGTATATCTCATGTTATAAGTGCAACTGACCTCTCATTTGGGCATTAGGCTTAAACCTTGCTTAACAGGTTTGAGTGCAATATTTTCTATCCAAACCATCCTATTGGATATATATTCATTCCATAATATTTAACACCTCGTAAATCACCCTATAAACATTCTTTATCAAGCTATAATTCCCACATTTGGACCTGTAGGCTTATCCATGCCTAGTATGCCTAACTGCAAATTTGAGAGTTTGAGATACCTTATTAAGATTCACTCCTTATGTGATTGATTTTAAATGTTTCCATGTATTCTATAAAACCTCATACATATCTCTTAAAGTTTAAAACAGCTCTTAATACCATCCATTTACTACCCTTCTCCAAAACTGCCAATTTATGCTCATAAGGGAGGGCCCTCTATCTAAGACAAAATAGAGGCCACTCCCCCCATTCCCCAAAAAAATTTGGATATTATAATTTATTATATAAGTGATAAAGGTTATATACAAAAAAATTCAACTCTCTACTAGGTCATTTTAACCTCCAAAGGCCTCAAGTTCCAAGACAAACTTCTGTTGATGACAGACTGTGTAAGATTCTTCATGTGGACTATGTTTTACACTTAGAAGTGTCTTTAATTTTATTTTTTATCAATAATTATGGTGTAATAATTTTATTTAAACCATAATAATGATGTTAAAAATTATATTAAACCCTATTAATCTTTTCTTGCATCTTAAAACCCTTCCTTACTTAGTCAGGCCCGATTGGTAAGTTAACCCTGCTTGTAGGTGTTTATGCATGTTTGAGTCTTGAAAATAGTGATTATGAGTTATTTATATATTATAGTATAATTTATAAATGTTTTATACCAATTTTTCACCTTTGGTTTCTTTATATCATCACTTGAATCACCCTTTCTTAGTTTACTAGTTTCCTCACCTACAGTTGACTATACAAACTGTCTCGTCACCTTATAGGAAAGTAAGGTCTTGAAATTTCCTTAGTAGATTAATAATAACTATCCCACTCATAAAAAAATCCTCCATAATTTATCACTTCATAAAAACATGGTTTTAGGTCTTCCTTCTTTCTTTGACCTACAAGACTGTGTTTTTTTACTTTAAGTTTAGGTATAGGTTGTCATTAGATGTTTATGAGACCTAGAAGGTGCTTTGTATTCAAATGATAAATCCTTTACCTTATATATTAATTTAAAAAAATTAAATTATTATATAAGAGTAAAAATCACCATGTAGAAACCAATTCAAGTATCTTTTCACTTTTAGGCCTAGTTGGCTATAGGTGAGCACTTCCTTGGAGTTATGCACAGTTGTAGGTGATTATTAGACTTTGAAACCTATCTCACTAGCTCCTCATGATAGTTTTTATGCCATGAATGATATATTAGGTTATTTTTAACTATCCCCATATTATATCATGTTCTATCCTTTCATCATTAGGTGTGAGGACTCTTTAGGACTCAGGCTTGTAGACTTCACTACCTAGAAACAATCATAAATTGATAACTTTGGACCTCCAAAAAACCAATCTCCACTGCTCATTTATACTTAAAACTTGGAAAAGTTCTTGTTTTATGTGGGATATATTGAGTTTGTATCCCTTTGGGGCTATCACATGACCATGAGGATATATGTTTGGGACCTAGAGAGCTCTACAAATGTGGGGAGCACATTTTTCCCCACTTCACATTTTATGGAACCTTGCTCCACATGTGAGTGGAATATTCCTTGTATTTCTAATTTATATGTATTTCATTTTTTATGAGGTTAGTTTTTAGATTCCTATTTCCCATGTTGACTTCCTTGATCTTAAAGAGTTAGTTGTTTATTTTAAAATAGAATGCCTTCCTTATTTCAAGACATTGCTTGTGATCACGTCTTTGGAAAATGTGTTTTTGGGAAGAGGAGAGATAAACATGGAAATTTCCTCCTTAAATGGGATTTTGGATGAGTTTTATTAATTTTAGGAGAGTTTTATCTTAGTGGATAATGCTTATCTTAGATAAGCATGGTAAATTTCTCCTTATTTGGTGGATTTTCCCTTGGTTTGTTATATATATAGGTGTGGTGTGACATTTAGAGGTTGATGAGTTTATTTGCAAATGTGGATTTTGAGAGATAGATTCAAAGTGTAGGTTGTTTTATAGTAACTTGTGAGATACATTATTGTGTAGGTGTAGGTGAAAGTGCAGAATAACATATGTGTAACATTTTCTATAGGAGATATTCTATCTCTATGAGAGGTCTTTGTAATCTTGTTTTGTTTACAGATTTTATTGAGGACTTTCTTGATGGATGTAGCCCACATTGGGTGAACCATAGTATATATATGTTATGGTTTTATTTATATTTTTTTCTCTCCATTTATGCTTTTATTTAACTATGATTTGAGGAATTGTTTTCATGATGTATGTTAGTGCATAATTAAATCGAATTTCACATTTAAAATTTGGTTATGTGATTTTATGGTGATTTAGATCTGGTTTAAATTATTTTAAATACTAACAGGAGATACAATACTATACCATTTTTATTCATAAAAAATCCTCATATCCTTGTCATATGATATTCACAAAACCCTCTTGGACCTCTATTTTGTATCTTTAGGGAAAAGAGTCCTAAAACACATAGTCATTACTTTGAAGGTGACTTCAACTTTGTTTTAGTAGTCTAGTCTTTTTGGTGTGTATGTTAGGATCCATTTATCATGTTATAACTTAAAAATTATCTCCATTATGTGCCTTAACACCTCAATATGACTCTTTAGCTCTCTGCTCAGGCCACCTGTAGGTGGTTATTCCACAATGCAGCTAGTGAAGATGGAAAGGTAGGCAGTGAGAAGACTAAACATGTTTTTTATCAACTTTAGGTCTCATTAAAAAATTTAAATGAATTATTATCACTAAAAATGGTTTGAAACAACTGTGAACCTTTCCATTCACACATGAAACCTCTATGAAGTCACATGTAGGGGCAAATTTTGAACTGTATGTAGGAAATGAATGCAAGTAGACAATGTGTATAGTTTAGGCCTCATTGAAAGACTCAAAATATTCTATATTTATAAAAATAGGTGAAAATAATTATGATTGTATTGAAACCAAATTCAAAACATCCATTTCAATGTGAATTTTCTCCTTCATGACACCTGTACATGTTCATTAATGGTTGCCTAAATGGTAAGTTGCATGTGACTACACTTTCATGGATATTTTGCCTTAGAGAATTAAATTTAAAGAGGAGATAAATATTACATTGAATATATTTAAACAAATATATAAAAACCTTGGAATCATGATCAAAACATGAATATTCTATAAATAGAGGAAAATATGCCTATAACATAGAATGGTGCTTCTCTTATAATTTTGATGTACTTGACTCATCCAAACAATTTAAAACATGAAAATAATAATGGTAATAATTAAATAAGGAATCCAACATCATATGGATCCAATATTACAAATTGGATTATATGAAATTGCTAAAAATAGATCAAAACCTATAGGGTGCATGAAATAGCAAGCATAAAAACATAGTTAGCTCCATGAGGATGGTTCATGAATCACAAGCCATAATTATTTAAAATATTATAATTAAAATTAATGTATCTAATTTTAATCTCACCTCCCTAAGGTTTTTGATATGAAACCTCCTCCCTTGCTACCTATACCAAGTACAAACTTGAAGACTAGTTTTGTGTGCCTAGAAGGGTGAAAAATGAGTACAATGGTTTTGCACCAAAAATGGAACTTTCAGATAATTTAAAATGTTTAACTAAGATTGATAAATATGAAGGGACATTTTATGATCTTATCCCACATGGCACACTTCCCCATGGGCTGTACAAGTTCCAAACTCACCTTTTTCCCCAAGAAAACTACTCTTTCTTCTGAAGCACCTACCACTTTCAATTACCAATAGTTTATTAAGACATTTGAGAAAACATGGCATGTGACATAACTCTTTTAAGCCTTCACACTTCCCAAGTAATCTATACAACTCATTAAATACCCCTTTTTTTAACCTCAAAATGACTAAAATGACTAAGGACCAATGCTAGTATAACATTAAATGACATTAATTTACCTATAAAACACCTTGTAACATATGTATTAGACCCCTAAAAAATCTAAAAACCAATTTTTTACCTAGGGATGCCCCAATTTGACTTACAGTTCAAAATTGGTCAACAATATCCATGAGGCATTTTTTATGACTTTTGACTCTTGACACAATAACTATTTAGACATAAAAAGATTCTAAAAATGAATATTTTAATACTTTTTTTACTCTTTTGACAAATATTACAAACATAAACCTAAAAAAAAAAATTACTAAAGACATAATGAACAACTATAATCTAATTAAACACTCTGTATTGAAACATATAATCTATTAACAAAGACTATTTTTGACCAAATAAGGTATTTTTGGTTTCAATTAATGAGATATATAAAAAAATTATTGACAATACCTAATATAATTAAACCTACTTATCTAAAATATAATTTCTTTGTTGAGTTTAAACTTTAAATGATAGAAAAACTTTTATTGACCATAATATATAAACTTAGTAAATATTAACCTAAAATAGACAACACAAATACCTTATACTAATTTTAATTAGTTAAAAATAAATTTTGAATGAAACAACAAGGGAGTAATTCAAAAAGGAAAAAAGAAGCTTGGATATGCATGTAAATGACATGAGTAACAAGAATAATTTATGAGTTGAAGCTGGATATGGAATCTTTCAAAACCAAGTTGATCAAAATACCATCAAATCAACCTGAGTGACATAATGTATATCGATCTAGATGCAAAGTGAAAAGTATGAAAAAAAATGGTGATGAACTAGTAGAAAATGGATCATATGGATCACCATTGAGAAAGGCAAACAACATGAATGGTGAGGGATCCACAATGGCAAAGCAAATGGAGACTCAAAGATGCATGGTAGTAGAGAACATGTAGGTTTAAGGTTAACATTGTTGTATGTCAATTCATCCAGTAGCCTAATTTAAATTAAAAAAATTTGACAGAACCAAAGATCGAACCTATGTGGAGACTGCACTATATGGATATTTGTGACCATGAAACTAAGTGATGACCATTTAGGAGAGTCATGAATGTAGTTGAAGAGTCAAGGAACTCATTATCTAGCCTAAATGAATATTATATTATATAATTACAATTATATATCCAATCTATGGACTAAAATAAAATACTTGTATCCAAATCTAAGGTAAAAATTTATCATCAATGAAAAATATGGATCTACAAAGCCATGGTGTTGATCAATGGCTATAAAATACCTCAAGATATATTAATAAAAGCTATAAAACTACTCCCAAAAATTAATATGCACTTGCATATATTGTTATGAACTCTCATGCATCAGGGCAATAAGGATAAAAATATAGTTACCCTAGTAAAAAAAATTATTCATCTATTGTAAGTCAAGACTTATATTGCTTTGATACTATTGATATAAAATTAAAGATCTGAATGATGAAAGAGTACATAGGAAAATCAAAACTTCAATGAATTTAGTTCATGATAGAAACCAACTTACAAAGCACAAGGATAATAATAATAATAATCATGCTATTTTTTATTACACTCAATATAATACATACATATATATATATATATATATATATATATATATATATATATATATATATATATATATATATATATATATATATATATATGTATATATATGTATATGTATACATACATATATATATATATATGCATATATATATGTATATATATATATATATATATGCATATATATATGTATATATATATATATATATACAGATATATATATACATACATATATATACATATATATATATATATATATATATATATATATATATATATATATATGAAAGAGTACATAGGAAAATCAAAACTTCAATGAATTTAGTTCATGATAGAAACCAACTTACAAAGCACAAGGATAATAATAATAATCATGTTATTTTTTATTACACTCAATATAATACATATATATATATATATATATATATATATATATGTATGTATATGTATACATACATATATATATATATATATATAAATATATATATGCATATATATATGCATATATATATATATATATATATATATATATATATATACAGATATATATATATATATACATACATATATATATACATATATATATATATATATATATATATATATATATATATATATATATATATATATATGTATGTATACACACACACACACACACACACACATGCTATGAGAGATCTTATTAAGGTGAAGTCAAGTCTAATCATAATCACCCATAAAATTCTCTACAACCTATTTATGTGAGTTTGGTTTAACAACCAAAACTCACCCAAACAAAAATATATTAATAATGTGAACACTATAATTTTCTAACATCCTAAAATTAAAATTGCTTTCTAGCATAAACCTATTATTTACTCCAACTTTGGTCCTCTTTAGAATATGTGAATACTTCTTGTTTTCTCGTTTGTGCCACCATTTACTAGATTGTCACCTTTTGTGAGAAATTTACTACATAATTCTTCCTCAATAAAGGAGTATGTAGACACTCAAAAACTACACAATGCATTTCTAGTCATTAAATCACCCCATAAACCCCTTCTTTAATTACCTTGGACCATTTCTTAACTTCTCAACTACCAAACATAAATGGAAATGACTAACCTCACTAATCATTGACGGTTAACCCTCGACTATTGAGGGTTGACCTTGACCATCAATGGCTACTTGAACTCTTGTATGATCAAAGGAATCAACTATAGTTCAACTATAACTCACACATAGATTACCAACTATCTAATTTTAGTCTGTTATTCATATGATCAATGCATGATTAGACTATTTGATAAACCATTTTTAAACTCTTTGATTTGAACCTCCCTTTCATCTATATTAAGAGATGAAGAGAAGGTTGAAATAATCATCTAGATCAATCAGGTAGGTGTAAAAGGTTTTGATTCCTAGGTGAATCCAAAAGCTATGTATCTATGTTTTTTTTATCAAGATTTACTAATTATCTCTATTTGTTTTATTGCTTATGTCATCTCCCTCATCCCATTTTCTTTTGTTAGAATTTTTCAACTCCAAACACTTCACCTCTCACCCCCAAACCACCCACAAACCATTTTCACTCACCTAAACACCTAATCCCTAAATCAGATACCTTTGAGTATCATTTCCTATCTCATGACCAACATTCAATCCAAACACCACACCCATAACCTCTCTATAACTCTCTTCAATAGATTCCATTTCATAAACCAAATCTCACAGTAATCATTGATGGTCTTACCTAACTTCTAACAAACTTACTTAACCATCGATGGTTAATAATTACCGATGGTCACCTAACCACTGAAGGTCATACCTAAATATTGATGGTCACTCTGTGTCCATTTTCATAACAACAAGCTAATTTGACCCATCTATCTATACCCAAATCCCACTAAGTTTTTGTTTTATCACAGAACTTTGACTTATTTTTTGAATCATGTTTGAATAATTTAGCATTAGTATTCAATCATTTATTGTTATTTTTAATCAAAAACACTTGTTTATTTTCAAGAATTTATTGTATTTGATTTTATTACTTTCTATTATTTCATGAAACCACCTATTTTTAGCATATCAAAATTTAAGTGTTTTAAAAGTGTGTATTGATGACCTCTAAGGAAGCTTGTGTTTCTTGGATCTAGCTTATGCTAGGCAATCCACCCTACTATCTCACTAATCCACCATTTTTTATATTGCTTTCTTATCTACAGGTCATCCTCCATAGACAAAGAGGAGTATCCAAAATCATCTAGATTCACACACATGTAACATATCAGGTTCTACTAACCTCACCCTTCTTTCAAGTTTTACAACTTTCTTTCTAAAGAAAATTTTTAGTGAAACATTCTGGCACACCCAATGGGACTCTTGATATTTCTCTTGGGTTCATAGTTACATGATGTTTAGTTGTATTAGATAAAATTTATTCATTGTATTCTTTTTTTAAAATTAAACGTTCCTTATTTCCTTTCTTCCCTTCCAAAATGCAAGTTCTAGTATCTTTTTGCTTTCTTATAAAAAGTAAAAATTATCTTGTTTTGCTTTCACTTCTAAAAATCAAAGCTATTCATCCTAGACTTAGGATTTGCATCATCATCTCTCATCTAGGTGCATATTATCTATTTTATATTCATTTTAAAAGACACCAAAAAATCTTTTGAATTAAAATTAACTTTGCATCCATAGTCTGCTTGTGTTTATTAGCTCACATAGCTTAAATCAATAAGTAAATTAATCATAGTCTCACTTCTCTCCACACACACAATAACAAAACACATACTTAATTAAACATCAAAATATTGACATAAGGCCCAACTAGGATTTCATCATGTAGTGGTCACCTTTCCTTAGCTATCCTACTTAGATTTCACCACCAAGGGGAGAACCAACTCAGTACACTCGCTGAATATAATCTTTAGTAACTTGGTATATTCTGGCTAAGCACTTGACACCCTTATTATTTGGGTGTATAAAGTGATGGGGTAGGCTCTAATATCAAGCCATGTACTATGTTCTAGTATAAATCTTGAGATCCTTTAACTACCTGAAACCATACTTAGACATCTTATTATACTACCCACTCTACAAGCCTAGTTGGTCTTCGTAACTTCTTTAAAATTGAGGCATAATCCTAAAGAGAGATAATAAAGTATCCTAGGATTTTAATGCACTTTGGTGTATGCATTATTTTCCTTGAGATATTTTTATTTTGATTACTTTTCTTTTGAGTTATGAGATCACTTGTATCTTCCTTTTCCCATTCTTTCCATGGTTCTCACTAGACAATAACTAATAAACCAAGTAAATCAGGATCCACCTCCCAACCACCCATCTTCCTCATCCATGGAGTACCATTTGGATGTGAAAATTTCACTCCACCATCTTGGAATTCCAAGTATCCCTCAGATTGTTGATCAGGGTATAGATTTTGCCACCTTTTTGGATAATAACCCCATAGCCATCCAACACTACCTTAATACCATATCTCACTACACCCCCACTTCAGCTCCATCTATTGATCCACCTTATGGTATGCCATCCCATATTATGGGTAACACTTTTATCACCACTATTTATACCTAACCCTTGGTCACCTAAGCATCTTCTTCTACCAACAATCCCTTTGATACCACCATCCAAAACTAACTCATCTAGACAACCAACACTCAAAAACCTTCCACCCCAACCAATAATTCTTTGAGTATAGGAGAAACCCAAAATTTGGGCACCTATACCCCTCTTACCATTAGAGTAACCTCTACTAGTGTTTCCAACCCTCATCTTGTTATCTCTAACCCACCAACCTCCACTCCATTCCAAATCTTGATGATTTCCATACCCTCTACTCCTCCACCCATTAGTACCAAGGTCACCACCCATCCTCAACCTATCAACCCAACCATACCTCCAACCTAACACATGTCAATTCCCAAACAATTTCTTATTTTACCCAACCCAAGCTATATTCCTAACCCACAAGGGTATATGGTTCCATCTTCTACCCAACCTCCTATATCCACTTACTCATACATAACATCCTCCCAACCACCCATGTCTACATATCAATAAGTGGCATCCTCCCAACCTTAAACTAGCTATCTATTTGTTACACCTACCAAACCCTAATAGAATTTACCCTATAACTATGGGGGTGCATAGGTGCAGACTGATCTAGTTAAGATGTTAATGGATAAGATGACCAATTTGGAGTCATCTATTTTGGTGCCCATAACCTCTTATCATATGATCAAATTTTCAATGAACCAATTCATCTATCCATCCTAATATGACCTCATCCTCCTCAATGGGACTTTTAAAGTTTTTTAAAATTTTATAGCAATGAGGATCTTTAACAACATCTTAGAGCATTTAGACACTCTTGTTATTTGATTGCTTATGATGATGCTCTCCTTCTTTTCACCTTTCCCATGTCCCTATCTAATTTGACATTAGATTGGTACATTATTATTACCAAGAACTCCTTATTTTATTTTTCCCAATTAGCTCAAACCTTCTTAGATAATTTCTCCATAAATATATCTAAGAAAATTTCCATCATCGACCTCTACTCCATTCGACAATTTGAGGATGAGTCAATTGCCAATTTTGTGGCCTATTGGAGAGGTTTGATAAACCAATTGTCTTTCTCTTTGCCCCAACTTGAGATGATTGAGTTTTTCTATCAATCTTGTGCCAAACATATTTCCTCTACTTTGTAGGTTTAGAATTTTAAGACCTTTGATGAGGCTTTCACCATGGCACAAAAATTAGAGACTAGCGACATTGATGAGGGAAAACTAAAATTGAGAAACAAGAACTCTAGTTTCAATTCAAATGAGACTTACTCCTCCAAAACCACCAATCTCTCTAATACCAATACCAAAACCAAGGGAACCATGAATGCAGTTGTCCTTAAAACCATTCCTCTTTTGGTTGTTAATCAACCCAACTCTTCTAATTCTTCCAACCAAAATACTTGAAACCAAAACCATAACAACCAAAAGTAATACACTCCACTAAGGGAGTCATATGATTCCATTTTTGAAAAGTTGTTGAAATAAAATATCATACAACTTCCTCCACTCAAACCCCACAAAAATTTGATTCCTCTCATCCTATACCTAGTTGGTATAAGGAGAATTAATTGTGTGCCTTCCATCGTGTCATTGGACATGATGTGAGTAGATGTAATACCTTTCAAATAATTGTCCAAAGGTTTATTAACAAGGGGGAAGTTGTGATGGATAATCCCAATGCACTCCCAAATTAGTCACTTGACATATTTAGACAACCTTTTCCCAACCATACCCCTTTCGCAAATAATGAAAACAATAAATCAAAATCCTCTCACAATCAGGAGGTCCATACTATCAATGTGGTCCTTAATGAGCTAATTATTGAGGAAACCATTTTCCAAACAACTTCTTCTTCCCCTCCACTTATTGAGGTATTGGAGATACCAACCTCTCCTTTGTAAGACATCCCAAATGAGGCAACCATTACCACCATACCTTTCTCTTCTATCATAGATCAATCCACTCTTCTTTTGGAAAGCATTCCTAAGGAAGAGGTCATTTTATTTACCCACCTCATAGAGGAATATCCTTCTAAAACCTTAGAGTCTTTGATTGAGGGAAAGGATAGGGTAATTTATCCCCTCTGTCAACCCATGGGTTTGTCCTTTGAGACCAATACCTAAGGAACCAAACTCATCTATAAGCCTTTTTCTAGACTTGTTCAAAACTTGGAGTACCTATCCCAACCCAACATGGATCATGCCACATTTTGGCACCATATTGGACTCGTCTATCCAAAAAATCAAGATTCCTTTACCATACCATTGTCAACCCAACCTTCCACTTCCATTAGTGATCCTACCATCATCCCAACCAAACTAGTAGAAACCTCTACCTCTCAAACCATAGTTGAACCAACCAAACCAACTCCACCTAGAGTAACCCAAGAACCTTATACCATCCCAAAAAATCCCATCAAAAACTTAGGCATGCTCCTTACTTAGAGCCTTAATCACTTTCCATTAAATTTGGTTTTAACACCATCTATTAAACCAAAGAAACCCCACGTTAAGCCAATCAAGAAAGTGGAGCCACCTAGGATCCCAAAAACCAAAACTTTGCCACCCATTTAAACATTACCTTCAATTTTAAGACCACATCCTTATTCCATCCTAGGAACTTATCCTTCCATTAAAAATACATGTCTCCCAAACATGACCTAAACCCAACCTCCTCTTTTAGCTACACCTCTACTTGTTCTTTCCATGCCCTCTACCTCCAAAACGTACACTACCAAACCTTCTACTTCTAACCCTTCTATTTCCAAACTATCCACCACTAAGTATTCTGTTTATAATCTTTCTAACTCCAAACCATATATCTCTACACCTTCTACCTCTAAACCATTAACCTCGAATCAATCTACTCCAAAAACACCTACCAAGAATATTCTATCACCCAAAACTCCCATTGTGAAGCCTATTCCTAATAAGGCTTCCACCCCAAAATTCAAAGACAAAACCCAACACCCATACCACCTTTGCTTGACTTTGCCATCCTGAAATGATTATTGAAATATTCTTTCTTGACTTTGCCTCTTATAAAACCATTTGACCCCTATAGTCCTAAGCCATCCTGGTTTAATGATAATCTAATTTGCTCATACCATAAGACACCAGGGTATGATATGAATAACTATTAATCTCTCCAAGTATTAGTCCACTAGCTAGGTGATAAGGATGACTTATTGTCAAAAGATACTCCCATGATCCCACCACCAATATAATAACAAAAATTAACCACCCACCACTTACCTACTCCCACACTCTCATATAAGAGTGAGGAGGAACCAAAGCAGTCCTATAACATAACTCTTTCCCAAATCCATACCGTCCATGTGGTCACATGGTCATAGGCCTAAAAAATGGATAAAGGGAAGGCAAAGGTGTCCATTCTATGGACATACCCTTCTTTCACCACCCAATCACCCAACTAAACCCAAACACCTTTACTTTCACCTAAGCCCAAGGTGTCCATCTTGGGTGACTCCCAATCCAACCCTTCTAAGTCAATCCAAAGAGTAGTTCTAAAGTGAATTCATGAAACACTAGTGAAGATGAGTTTATATGAACTAATCAATATCTCATCCCATCACTACTAGGGGATGATAGAGGATTTGTAGTCTATAGAGGTTTAACCAAAATATTCATAAACTCTAGCAGCATTTGTTAGAACCCTTTAAATTTCCACCCTTATTACCTATAAGGATTTATAAATACCCTTCATTCATCCCTAAGATCTAGATCCTCACCTTTTCATTATCGCATACATCAACCAAACCCACATCAAAAGGGTTATGATTTATGGAATAGCTAGCATCAACATTATCTCCTCCCATGCATATGACTAGCTAAAATTATTGGAGAACATTATGTCAGAAACCATAGTGGTACTCCATTCCTTTAATGACACTATGGTAATAACTCTAGGAACTGCCATCTTCCACATTCATTTAGGGCCTCACATGCTTCCTGAGATCTTCTACATAGTAAAAGGAGATTTTTATTACAATGTTCTACTTACACACACTTGGATCCATTCCATGAATTGTGTGTCATCTACCCTACATTAGTGCATCAAATTTGAGCATGAGGGTCAATTAGTTACCATAAAATCTAGATTAAGTCCTTTCACATCATGTAACATGACATACTAGCCTAATGATGTTCTCCTTCTCCCATCAACCAAACCTTCACCAACCAAAGACAACCCCACCTCTTTCACCAACCAAGCCTTGACTATCTCATCCATCCCTTCTACCCAAATCCCCATGAAGGACCCCTTGGAATCAACATTCCAACATCTCTCACTTGGGGAGTATCACCTCTTAACCTTGGATGCCTTCCCTACTCCCCAAGAGTATGGGAACCTTGATAAGAACCCCATTTATGATCTAAATACTGAACCATTATTCCTTTTAGACCTCCTAGTCTCCAAAATAATCTTGTTTATAGGGGACTTGATCAATTGCTTTCCACCTCCTCTTCTCCTTGACCATTCACCTCTAATTTCTCCTATCTAGATAAATCAAAGTTCACCAAGACATACCTCCATAGGTGTGCTACCATTAATATCATTTAGAGATTTGGCCCACATTAGTTATTTATATGTAAGACCCAAAATCCTCATGAGAGATTTGGTCTCAGATTCACTCCACCTAAAGAACCAACTAATACACTTCTTGTTACCATCATTGACAAGGAAGCTCCACCCTCACCAACCCTTTTAACATCAGAATATGAGGATTTATAAATCATCCCCCCTAAATTTTTTTCATTAACATGATTATCCTTAGACCCCTAACTTATCAAAAGTATGGGGAGACCATAACATTCCTCTGACTCATCCTAAGATGGTAGAAGATGATTCTCCTACCATTAATATCATTCAGTGTTAGGATGACAATTCCCTTCTTACCTATATTGATTCATAATATTCCTCTATCCACAAATCTCTCCCTCCTAAGACTTCAACTATGTTAAATGAGTCCACCATGGATATCAACTTGGGTACATAGGATAACTCACACATTGTCAAAATCAGCCAATCACTAGATTCCTCAAAGATTTAGGATTTCCCTTCCTATGAGACCATAGCATATCATTTTTTTGGTCTTACATTAACATGCCAAGTATTTAACCTTAAATCGTTACCCATAATATTATTACTACCCATGATGCTAAGCCTACCAATTAGAATATTCATTGGATGTACCCTCACATAGCCCATCTTGCCAAAGATATTGAATGCCTCATGTCCTTGAATTTCATCTAACACATTAACTATCCCCAATGGGTCTTTAATGTCATCCTTGTCACCAAATAAATAGAGGGACTTCACATTTGCATGGATTTCTATGATCTTAACCTTTCTTGCCCAAAGGATGACTTCCCTTTTCTAAGCATTGACTAGCTTGTTGATCTTACAACTGGCCATGAGATGCTATATCTTATAGATGGTTTCTCAGGCTATAATCAGATCTTGATTACCATTGAAGACACACATAAAACTAATTTTATCACACCACATATAACTTTTTTCTATAGGGTCATGCCTTTTGGTCTAAAAAATGCTAGTACCACCTACCAATGTGCCATGACCTAAATATTCCATGACCTTATTCAAAAAACCATGGAAGATTATGTAAATGAATTTATTGGTAAATATAAATGCTATAAATATCATTTAGTAATTCTCAAGGTCATTTGCAAGTGCCTCATCCATTACCATATTCACCTTAACCCCAAGAAATGCATTTTTTAAGGTCTTGTCAAGAAAGTTACTTGGATTTATTATCTCTCTTCAAGGAATTGAAGTTGATCCTATAAAAATCAAAGCAATTCTTAACATGCATCCTTTGACCCACCTCAAGAAACTCCATAGTTTATAGGGGAAGCTCCAATCCGTTCATCACTTCATCTCTCAGCTATCTAATAGATGCCAACATTTTCACCACCTTCTAAAAAAAGATGTATCTTTTAAGTGGAGTAAGGACTATCAAAAGCCCTTTGATTCACTTAAAGAGTACCTTATTTCTCCACCCATACTCATTCATCCCAAAGAGGATCAACCTTTATACCTTTATATTTCTACCATCTACCATTCCTTAGGGAAAATGCTTGCACATTGAGATGAGTAACATAAAGAGCAAACTATCTACTATATAAGTCAAATGATTATAGAGTATGGTACATGATAAACCCATAAAAAAAAATTTCCTTGACTTGTTATTCATGGCTCCCAAACTCTGCCACTACCTTCTCGACCACAAGACCTTTGTCATAACCAACACTAACCCACTCAAGTATATGCACTCCAAGCCATACCAGAACTAGCATATGGCTAAGTGGATCATGATTTTAGTTGATTTTGATATTGAGTTCCTTTAATATAATTCAATTAAATGGAAATTCATTTCCACCCAATTAGTCGAAGTACCTTTGGTAGACAACCAAACTTGTCCTCTTGAATTTATCAATGAGTCCATTGCCACCCTTTCTCAAGAGGACATCACCTATCAAGTGACCATGCTCTTTGGTGGATCAAAGTTTTAACATGGTGTGGGAGTTGATATCATCCTTATTCCCATTAATTTTTAACATCTTCCTTTATCCTTAAAAATTGACTTTGATTTTACCAATAATAAGTTTGAATACAAAGCCCTAGTAATAGGTCTTCAAACTGATTTAGCCTTAGAAGTCAAAACAATCAGTATTTTGGTGACTCCCAACTCATGGTCAATCAGATAAATGGATCTTTCCAATGTAATAATGATGTTTTAAAATATTACAAATAACTATTAAATATATTCTTGGCATCATTTGAGCATTATCTCATAAATCCATCCCATGATCTATGAACAAGTTTGCTAATATAATGGCCTCTCTTGCTTTCTAGGTCCCATCTGCACCCTTGGACACTAATATATTTGTCTCTATCCATCATCTTACCAAAAATTATTATACCAAATCAAACTCTCCTTAAATATTTAGTGTGGAGGAGATCCAACCCAACCTTTGGTATAAGTAGATCTTTGACTATCTCCACCTAGGCATCATTCCCTCCAATCTTTCTAAGAATAGTTCATAAACATTTATTCAGAGTACCTCTCATTATACCATACTAGGGGAATTATTTAAAATCATGGCTTTGATGGTATTATTTTTTGTTTCCTACATAGTCATGAAATTACTCATGCTATCATAGAAATGCATGATGGGATTTATGGGGGACACTTCAGTGGCCTCGATATCGTTAAATGTATCCTTCACCTTGGATATTATTATCCCAACCTTAACCAATACTATTTTGATTATGTGAATAAGTGTGTTAAATTTCAAAAACACACCAATTTACATCACACACCTAGTCATAGCCTCCAAGTATCTAAGGATTTTTTGCCCTTCTCACAATGGGGACTGGATCTTATTGGTGAATTTAATCCTCATTCTTCATAGTGACATCATTATATCATAACTATGATAGAATATTTCACCAAATTTGTGGAATTTATTCCTCTAATCTCAACCAAATATGAAAATATTATTGATTTTATTAACCATCACATTATCTACCATTTTAGTGTTCTTCATATGATAATCATTGATAATGGTAAATCTTTTAAAAATAAAAAAGTTTAAGGTCTTTGTGATGTGTTTGGAATTAATTTTAGTTTATACTCACCTTATCATCCATAATCTAATGGATAGGCTAAAGCTTATAATAAAATGCTAATTAAAATGGTTAATGCATCTGGTTAGGATTGGCATTTACACATCCCTTTCACCTTATGGGATATCATACTAGCATTCAAACCCCTATGGGTGCTACCTATTTCTCTCTTATCTTTTTAATAGAGGCCATCTTACCTCTCAAAGTCCAAATTCCCTCTTTTTTCATATCCCTATATAATATCATTTTTTAGTGTGATTATCATCAAGAATGTTTAGCCCAACTCAAGCTACTTGATGATTGTCATTTGGTCGTGCTTACCCATCTTCATGTCTATCAAGAACAAATAAAGAGTGCCTATAAAAAAAACCTATGAGAACAATAATTCAACATAATAGACCTCATTTTAAAGGAGAATCAACATGTAACTAATATAGATAAAAATAAGTGGGTCAAGTTTACTTTTGATTGGCTTGGACCTTATACCATTACACATAAGTATGGATCAAGAGCTTACCAGTTATCCTCTATTGGGGAGAAATTGAAACCTAAGCCTCTTAATGCTTCACATCTATGTCTTTTATTTTTTTAAATAAGATCAAACTCAATTTTTTTCTAACTTAAGCTCACCCTTTGTTTCACAATATTTTCACCTTCATCCCCTTACTTTTGAGGACTACTGATTAAAGCATAGAATCATGTGATTTTCGATCATAATTTTATCTTTGATCCTAAATATGGGTACCATGGCTCTACACATGGAATTATTCTCATGGATACTTTTCATCCCTAATAGGATGGAATACCATGGTCATTATCTCTCAAATAATCCTCTCACCCACTATTTTAACCTTCTTGTGATTTAGTTTTTCCTTCATAAAGGTAAGCCTTTTAACCTATATAAGCAAGTATATATAATCAAAAGTATAAAAATTAATAGTCATCTATCATATGGGTCATCTCTATCATTAATAGACTTTTCCCTTGAAGGACAGTTGCCAAAATCAATCAAAATTGCTCAATGAAAGGTAAACTACTCCCTTGAAGGAAAACTATCACAAAGCCTAAAATACATCTCAAAAAGCTTAGACCACTCCTTTGAAAAATGGATAGGTAAAATAATTTTTTAAAATCAAGCAATTTATTAGAGTCTTTTTACATTGATCAGCTTCCCCAAACTCTCAATGCAATAGTAAAATATCAAAAAACCCATTATTTGGAAGCCACAATCAGCTTTCATAAGTAGACTTATCACATCGATGTATCTACACTATCTATGATATAGATTTATTCATAACGAATCTTTGGTAACCTATAATAGATATAATCTAACCTCACATAAAGGTTCCTTTATCATCCATCTCCCCTTTATACCCTTTATAAAATAAGGGATTTTGAGCTTACTTGACACTATGTGATCAAGAGACTTTTTAACCAATTGACAAACATTCATGAAAATCATGTGAAAGTCTTATGTTCATAAGCCAATCTAACTTTAGTTTGTTTTGTTCCTTGATAAATATGAAACATCATGTCTCCTTGTTCTCAAATGATTGCCTTTTTATTTATTTATCTTTCTTTTCTTTTCTCACATGTAGTTTTGTTGTCCAAACTTACTCTATGTGTTTTAATATTAATTCACCTTCATTTAAGCAAATGTAATTCATTAAAAACAGTTGTGTTTTATTTTGTGATTTTCTTCTTACCTTATTTGTTTAAGTGTTTTTAACCATAAAACCATTTTAATGAGTTAACATCTCATACATCAAACCTCACTTCACCCTTCTAGCTAATAACATCAACTAATCACAACCATTTTTCACATCTATAACCCTTTCATAATTTATTTTTAAATGAGTTATCCACATATGTTATCCATCACATGTCTATCTAGATAAGGAAGCATAGATTCATTAATTTAAAACATCTACATTTATAACAAAACATACATCTACTCATGAGATAAGTGTTAATAATAACATCATCATCATGTCCAATAAAATCATAATCAACATAATTATAGATAAATAAGGAGATTTCAAGATAAGTGAAGGCATCCAATGTGAATAACATTAGGTGAACTTGTAGATATTAGTGTAAATTTGAGATTGAACCATCTTCAAAAATCTTTCTAACATTTGAGTGGTCTTGAGAGATATTACAGATCTTATTCATGTTTTCCATAACCATAATCAACATCCATAAAATCATAATCACATCACCACATCTTACTCCTATCATAAAAAACATCATCACATCATAAATTAAATCATCAATAACCAATACCATAAACCATAAGCTACATACATAACCATGATAATATCATCAGCTCATAATATAAAAAATCATATATATACCATAAATATCCATGTATCTCAAAAATAAATGCACATCTCACTATATCGACTCATAGGGTGGTATCAAAATCATATACTACATCAAAATAGGCATCTCATAGGAGTCTAAGGTGGAAGACTATTGTTTCTCCCTAAAGCCTATCTATCTCCTAGCCCTATCTATGCATTCAAAAATGCTACCCATTGACTCAGTGTCACACTGATAACTCCCCCAATAACCAATGCTCTGTACTCACCATATCAGGGATCATATGGAATATATCTAAAGACCAATGCCTCATAATATCTAAGCTCTTTGACTATGGCCACATACCTCTCCATAAGAAATATCCTTTATGGTCCTATAGGTGCCACCACTTACCCTCCTACCTATCTTAGATCATCTCTCTCTTATGTGACCAAGGATAGCTACTCCCTTGATTGATCCCTCTCCTACATAAGAGTGGCGACATGGCCCTATGTCATATGTCTCTCTAGGGTCAATATTTCTAAATCTACATGTGTTACATCTAGAGTTGCCCTTACCTGATCTCTTTTTATAAAGAGTGCTTACCTATTAGGGGTATCCACATCAATTTGATCCCCACCCCATCCACCATATCTAGATCAGGAGCCTATCCATCATTTCCTCCAAACATTTCCATTGTATAATGCACTTAAAACCATATAAGGTAATTTGGCATAACCCCTGTATCATCAATAACTATGGCCATTGATGTCTCTCTCACATTTAATCTCTATATCCTTAGGCTATGGTGAAGGTAGTGGTGCCTCGATATCATCTCTCATATACCTCAAGAGATCACAAAGAACACCCTATACAAGCCCAAAATGTATCCTAACCTTTTCAAATGGGATGAGCTCCACCTCATGGTCTCACCTCCATTAAATCCACCTATATATCTATAGTGATAGGGTCTATAGCTCACCCATGCTAAGCATCCAGTATATAGCCTCTAAATGAACTCTCCATCCAATAGTGCCTCTAACCTATCCCTATACCACTCCAAGTCTCATGCTACTCCCCCTAGTGTTATAAGTACATAATCAGCTCTCCACCTTATGAAACCAACTCTAAAGTCCTTATGGGTCCATGTGTGCCATGGAAATCCACCGGTTCATATCACTTTGATATGCTCATATGCCCAATAGTAAAAAACAAAGTTGATGTTGATACCATAATTCTTATATACTATGTATCCCAAAAGCTCTTAGTAGATCTAAACTAGTAAAACTGGGGCCCAAGCAAACATTATCTAGTCAATCATCATGTCAACAAGAACACCCAACAATAAAAATGGAAATATACCACTACTAGAATTTGGGAGTGCATAGTAGGTAATGGCCATCATCATCATGACAAGTCATCTCCCTCTATCCATCTGATATATAGGTTCATAATGAAAAACTCCCACATGCCACCTAGCATAAATAAATCCTATAATGAATAATTGATCCATATGCATACCTCACTCCTCACTATTAATATACTCTATCAACTCACCCCATATGGATATCCACAAAATCCAATGAATATTCTTTGGTAGGATGGAAATCTCTTCAATATGAAGTAAGAAAGTGTTGGTATCCAGATCCCATATCTTAATGAGGGCTACTAACATATCCATGTCTCTAGGCACATGTTGATAATACCTCATGCCTCTTAGGCCCACTATAATCATAAGATATCACTCCTAGTCCATCATAGCCCTATGTACCTTATCTAGGAGTTGAGGCATTTGGTATTTCATTTGCAGCTACTCCCTCACTTGAAAAAGTAGATATATACCTTAGTTTAACTTAATCATCAAGCATTTCCTATATGTTCTACCTATTAACCCTCACCCATACCTTAACCTATTTACCTAACATTAACCAAATCCTAATTGAACCATGTTTTATCTTAAGACCTTCCTGCCTTACTTCCTTTACACAACTCCTACCCTTCACCTTTTCCTAACCCCTACCTTCTCTATTCCATTCCATTCATAACTCCTACCTTCAAACATAACTAAACTAACCTTTAAACCTTATAACCAACATTATGCCCAATTTTTGATGATAAAGTATCGACTAAAAATGGTTCCTTAAATAAATGTCACCAATCAACCCTCAAACCCTAATAGTTTGATGGTGGACTACCATCAACCCATACACTAACCATATGATAGTCACCTGTCAATTATCAATGGTTGATAGTAACCACTGATGGTCACTATGTGGTGACCATCGATGACCTAAAGCTAGGTCTAACTAACCCAACCCTAAAAATAATCAAAAAAGCACTTAAATTATCCATAAACCTCTACAATCCTCCCCTACCTTAACTACCTCAACCCATTTTACACCCCCCCTCTTCAAATTTCATACCAAAAACTAAAATCCCCTAATTTTCAACACCTAACTTGGCCACATAATAAAAAAATTAAAAATTGCAACAAAAAATACAAATTCAAGGCACCCCTTACCTCATTACATATCCTTCGTCATGGTGGATCCCTCAAAACCACCATTACCACTTAGCCTTGCACTCTATCCTTGTCTTGTTACATCTTGGATTGTTCTTAAATCTACTCTAACCCACCTCGATCAACCTCCACCTCCTCAGTTAACTCTTAGTCAGACACTACCCAACTCACTCAACTGGCACAAGACAAAAAATCATCATTTTCACACAATATGAAAATAGGAAATGTCATGGGTTAATTTGATATTGAGAAATCACAACCCACTTTTGACCTTTTACATTTTCCCTTTTAGGGTTTCATTTTGACCATTGATGATCACTATGTGACCATCAATGGTCGATCTTCATCATCAATGGTCGACCCTCTAGGATTTTTCCATCCTAACTAGTACTTTCCCAACTAACCACCTTATCAAAACCATACACCCATTGGATAAAAACTCCTTCTACACCAATTAACCAACCAAATAACATTTCCTTGGTCATTTTGACCCACCATTCACACTTTTTATGATAACCCTACCTTGGTCACTTTGACCACATCGATTACTTTACCATATTTGATGAACTTGTGCTCCTTTTGCAAATGAACCATTTACGTACCTCCGAGTATGAACCTCTATGGTCTTAACACCTATGACCATTTTGTCTTCTCAAGATCACATCCTACCTTGAATACCAATGAATACATCAACTTTTCCTAGGAGACTTGAGTTTATAGGAGTTACCCATATTAACTATGCCTAACATTATGTCCTAGTTACCTTATCATCTATCCTTCTAGTCTAACCTTATTTTAACACCTAATTCAATTATGGTAGCCTAATCTATACACAATCTATGATATCACATTTAATCAAATTCTTTACAATTATTCATGTTTAAATTTCTAACAAACCAACCTTGTCACCCACCTTGTGACCCACTTATATACTTAACAAACCTAAACCTAACTCTATTTCACCTCATTGATTCTCAATTTCAATGGGAACACCTCTTCTCATACTCAGGGCATCCAAACTTCTACCCACTTCATTTTTTTTGTTTTATAGCTTGTTGATACAAATTGCACAACAAAAAGGGGTAAAATGTAGACACTTGAAAACCATGCAATGTATTTCTAGTCATCAAAACACCCCATAATCCCCTTATTTAATTACCTTGGATGATTTCCTAACTTCTCAATCACCAAACATAAGTGAAAATAACTAATCTCACTAATCATTGATAGTCAACCCTCGATCACTGATGGTTAACCTTGACTATCGATGGTTATTTGAACTCTTGTATGATTAAAGGAATTACCTATAATTTGATTGCAACTTACTCAGTAATTAATAGCTATCTAATTTTAGTTTGTTATTCACATGATCAATGCATGATTAGATTGTTTGATAAACCAATTGTTAAACTCTTTGATTTGAACCTCCCTTTCCTCTATATCAAGAGAGGAAGAAAAGGTTGAAATAATCATTTGGATCAATCAGGTAGGTACAAGAGGTTATAACTCCTAGGTGAATATAAAATCTAAGAATTTATGTTTTTTTATCAAGATCTAATAATTAAATCTATTTATTTCATTACTTGTGTCATCTCCCTCATCCCATTTTCTTGTGTTGGAGTTTTAAAACTCTAGACACTTCACCTCTGACCACCAAACCACCCATAAACCATTCTCACTCACCTAAACACCTAATACCTAAACCAAATACCTCTGAGTATCATTTCTTGTCTCACAACCAACATTCAACCCAAACACTACACCTAGAGTAACTCTCCTCAATGGATTTTATTTCCCAAACTAGATCCCATAGTAACCACCAATGGTCTTACCTAACTATTGATGGACTTCCTTAACCACTGATGGTTAACAACCATTAATGGTCACATAACCATCAATGGTCATACCCAACCATTGATGATTATTGTGTGCCTATTTTCACAACAATAAGCTAATTTGACCCATCTATCTGTACCCAAATCCCACTTTCTGAGTTTTTATTTTATCATAAAACTTCAACTTATTTTTTGAATCAAGTTTGAGTAATTTATAATTAATATTCAATCATTTATTTTTACTTTTAATCAAAACCACTTATTTCTTTTCAAGCATTTCTTGTATTTGATTTTAGTACTTTACATTATTTCATGCAAGCACCTATTTTTAGCATATCAAAACTTAAGTGTTTTAAAAGTGTGGATTGATGGCCTCCAAGGAAGCTTGTGATTCTTGGATCTATATTATAATAGGTAATCCACCCTACTATCTCACTAGTCCACCATTTTCTAGATTACTTTCTTATTTGTGGATCATCTTCCCTAGCAAAGAGGAGTATCCATAATCATCTAGATTCACATGCACACAACACATCAGGTTCTCCTAACCTTACCCTTATTTCAAGTTTTACAAATTTATTTCTAAAGAAAATAAATAAAAAATTTAGTGAAATAGAGAATCCTAAAATAAGCAATCCATTCGGTTTCCCTTCCTATCATTCTTAAGTCTCATTAATATACATGTAGTTTTAAATCCCCACCTTCTTAGGTCTTTGGTCATAATATCCATTTCTTTTCCTTCATAATATTTATGCCACCTCATTTCTCTTTTTTTGATTCCCCTATTTAGTCTTTTCATTTCCTCCATTCACAAATTCAAACCCTTACTTTTGTCTATAATAGCTTAGTATTTGCATGAGGAAATTTTTAGATGTCCATTTCCAATTTTACTATTATAATATTTATTAAGAGCATCTCAACATTTAAAAAATGTTATTTGATAAAGGACACTCTCAATTCCCATAAAAACTTGAACTTTTCTTCCTCAATAAAAGAATACATGGATAAATAAAACTCTAACACAACTATTTGTGGATATATTACACCATTCATACACTAAAGCATTCACTATTTTTATATATTCTTCAAATCTATGATTTACACAACAATGTAACTTATTCCTCTACCAAATTGTTGACTCCTACTAGTTGTAAAATATGTTATCCAAGCATGTAAATGTACTATAAACTCAAGAAATAAAATCTCATACAATCAAATACTCAAATTGTAATGTACCATGCATGAGGGATTTGACTTCCCCTACTTTTTTAATTTACTATAAACTCAATTCTCTTATTGTTACACCAACTCTCAATTTTCTAAATATTGATATGATGTAAGCCAACCATTGTCTATATACACTATCCATGACCAAACCATTATAAAATTAGGTCCTAAAAATATAACCCAAATATTTCCATTAAATTTTCCCTATGTAAATAAATAAGATCTCAACAAGTCCTTGTTCTAAGACCTAATTATTATTGACAATAAATAGAGTAATTCAATACTTGCACTAACATAATATTCAAATATACACTAGTGCATAGATATATAACCCAAAGTATAAATGAGATATCATCAATAAACTTATGATGAAAAAATGACATAAAAGATATTACAATAACTCCTTAATCCATAAAAATGCAAAAAATCTTACTTCTCATGTATTAATCAAAACACAATGACAATAGTATATCTCCACGAACCTTATGAAAATTAAATTTACTTTTGCATTAAACTATTATATGAATTGTAATACTTCATGAACCTAAAAAAAAAAACTAATTTGAATCCTTAACTACTTTAACCTTACCCCTTATGAATTATCAAATAATTAACCCAAGGGAGGTATTTATAGGTTTCCTAGAACTGTTTAGCCTTGCCAAGTGAGAAGAACATATTATTTGATACCTTATAGATACCCTTAGGATTTATGGTTGGAGTTTATATATCAAACACTTCAAACATCCAGAGTATTCCCCAATGTGATTCCATTTTTACCCTGACCTTATGCCATCCAAAACTCTACATTGTTTGAGGACAACGTGACAAACTTGATGAAGAGGGATAAATATGAGTGAAGGTGGTTGGTCCTAAACAAAATATAATAAAGGTTTTAAGGATATAATTGATGAAACTAACCATGAAAATTATGAAACATGATATATTTTCTAATAAAGGTGTGGATAATTTTAAAAAATAAATAAATCAATAATAATACAATGAAGAGGAAATTTGTAAGTTGATGGAGATGGTGGAATTAGAGAAACCGAAACTCTATGGGGGTGAGGATATCATTTGAAAATCACCCTGAATAAAATTGAACATGGATATTGAATAATTGTTTTATCATGAATTCATCATAAAAACAACTTTTTGAGGAAGAAATCATAATAAAAAGACTCGAGGAGTTAAACTCAAAGTTTGGGGATTATGTGGAATGATTATCAAACACTATAAATTATCTTTAATTAAATTTTAAAGAATAAAATATGATATTTTCAAGGTTTCATTACACACATGAATACATGGAGTCTTGTTTGAAATAATATGTTTCCATGTAAAGATAAAATATGGCATGCATGTATGATGAAAATAAAATAAAGAGGAAGAAGTATTTCAAGAAGCTTCTAAATTGGAAGAATAAAAAAGTAAAAAACACATAGAATTTAATAATTTATATATATATATATATTTCATAAAAGTGATGGGAGAATAAGATAAAGTTCATATAGGGTATGAGTATCTAAGGAATTCAATGAAATCCATATTAGCAACTTATCAAAGCAATCCATATAATGAGTAGATAGTAAAAAATTTAATGGATGTTATAAAAAAAGTGTTGCCAAAAGTATAGTTAAACATGGGTGATTAGGATCAAATAATGAATGATTTTAAATCATACGTGTTCAAGGTTTTATATTTATGCTAATGTAATTTTACCACAACAAAGTCAAATAATAAATTGTATGATAACATACAAGAAACACAATGTGGTAGAATGTTGACACTTGAAATATACTTAAGGAAAACTTGGAAATATAATCAAAGAATTTATGTGTGAGTGAGACATTTCAAAGAAGATTAAATATTTATAAATTTCATATTCAATATCATGAAAATAGTAAATATCAAGATGCACAAGAACCTTGATTCACCCTATGCAGATTACAACATACACACATAAAATGAAGAAACATACTTTACCAAAAAAACAAAATGAAGGAAGAGATGACACATGGTACATATCAAAATAAAGATAATGTGGATAGTGTGGGACTGATTTAGGTTGGATAAATATATTCCATGGGGATAAGGGAATATTTCACTACATAATACATATAGAAGGATCAAGAAGGTAATATTATAAGATATGCAAGACATGTAGCATGACATTTATGGAAAATAAGTTGAATCAAAAAATAGATAATAAGGTCTAATGCATCCAAGAATGAAATAAGGAAATTATTAGTCTCTCATTTTAGACATATTATACAAGTAACATGATTAAATAAGAAGAATTAGATTTATTCAAAGAAGCTTGGAGTTAGGGCTTGAATGATTAGAATGTATAATCATTGTAAGAGGTTTATGTGTAAAAGCATACGTATAATGGTGATCATTGAATTAATACATGTATGATTTGTACTAGGATATTATACTTTGATGTATATATGTTAATTAAAGGATAATTATTTTGTTTCAATATATCTTATCGTAGTATTAATTATTTACTTAGTGTCATGACTACACCTACCCAATTCATTAATTATTGATACTATTATGATTTGTGGAAATTATATTATGTATATTTTGATTCATTTCATAATATTTTTCTTTGTTTTAAATTGATATTTATATAACATTGTATTATGTACTTGCATAATTTTAATGATGATCATATACTGTTGATGCCTATGTGGATTTGGTTGCATGTTCATTACAGATAAGCTAGGTTGGTTTTGAAATCTAGTGTGCAATCATAAAGGTTAAGTAAGTAGTGAATATGAAATCATGGTGTAGTGGTGTTATTATCTAGTTTGAGTCTTTATATTTTATATTTTGAGTTGTGTTAGTTCATTTTTATTATCAGTTTTATGTCTATTGAATTCTTTAAATGTTTTAGTTTATCATATTTACTTATTATTATAATTTTTTAATCAACCTAACACACATTGGGATGAGAAAATGTTTATTCTAACATCAATTTGAAAAGTTTGAAAAAGGTTGGATGAAAATAGAATTCAGATGAAAATAAAGGTTGTTGTAGGTTATAAGACCTTTGATAAGTTTTATAATTCTAAAATGAAAAAACTAGTTTTGATTTGAGTGGTAATGGCACGTTACTAGAATAAGCTATCACTGTAATCTTGAAATTCCATGATAGGACTAAGGAAATTAAACTAGTTGAAGTTATTAAAATAACTAAACTAATGTATAGTTTTTAATAGTCATGAAAGGACTAAAGAAGAATGAATATTAATCCAAGACATGGCCATGGTTTGAAGGACCAAGGTGATAGCAATATTTAAAATAACCATAAGTCATAAAGACTCAGGTTGATGGCATATTATGTTTTACCATGGTCAAGTAACCCCAACCACAAAAATATTTGGTGGTTGACTTTAGGTTATACTCAATTAGGGTTATCATTTTCATTTCATTTTGATGATATGGTATTCGATGTGCATGATAATTTTTGGGGGATAAATGCAAGAAGTCGAGGGTTTTAAACTTGAATTCATGACTATATAATCTAAGCATGTGATTTTTGAGGTGGGATTTCCATTTGGTGGAATGAGGAGTCGAACTACCTAGAACTTTGATAATAGAAATGTAGTATAAAAAATGAGAGAGGATGAATTTGGTATAAAATAAGGAAAAAAGAGAAGCCATAGGATTTGGGCTGAGTATTTATAGTATCGTATTGCATAATAATACCGAGTAGGTGAATTTTTTATTTTATTTGATGAAGCAATGTGTTATTGGTTGCTTTTTTACTTTAAAATAAATTGATGGTTTAAAGTTTGGAAGCATATGGGCTCTTGAATATACCTAAATCTATTTATTGTTTGTAAAAAATTGTTCAAGTAAACCCTAATGGGTGAGACCAGGAGAATACCTCACCCATGGATGGTGTATAGGTAAAATCTAAAGCCAAAATTAATCTTTGGTTGCTCTGTTATGTTATTTTTGTGTTTGAGTCTTTTGGATGATTTTTGGTGATTTTGTGTTTCAAACACTAGTTCTTTGAATGTTTATGTGATTGTTCATATCTTGGCTATGTGTGTGTGTCAAGACAAGTTGGGTTAGGTTGGAATTGTTGTTTCATGGGTTATGTTTAGATTA
Source organism: Torreya grandis (assembly GCA_037957365.1). Taxonomy (NCBI): domain Eukaryota; kingdom Viridiplantae; phylum Streptophyta; class Pinopsida; order Cupressales; family Taxaceae; genus Torreya; species Torreya grandis. Next base: position 1,431,116 of record JARHVA010000930.1, on the reverse strand, counting down.
AACCCTTGACTATTGTAAAAACTTTGTTTTAAATTGTGACACCATTGTATTCATGTTTTTTGGATTCTTTGAGTGCTTCAAGCTTTGTATATGTGTTCTTGCTTTCACTACCAACCAATGGTTGGTGTGGGTAGGGATACTTGTAAATGATTTGGATTATCATGCACATGAGAATGGGTTGCATGCTTGGTCTCCCTTGATGGATTTAGATAATGGTATAAGAGAGTGGATTTTCATCTTTATGTTATCACATTCTTTTGCTTTTTGACATGGAATCTTCTTGGTAAGATTACATATGACTTTCATTAATAGTTTTTGAATTCTAATGAGAAGTTTCTCCATTATAATATAATTATGATTTTTTAGAGTAAACATAGATTTTTTTGTATTTTTATCTTATTATTTTCATTGTATACATTCATAGATGTAATAATAAAGAATGTTTTAAGGGAAAATAAGGATTTGTGAGTATTTATTATATGTGGTCTAGAAATGATTATATAATTAGATTCATACCTAAGTGATTGTTTATTGGTTGATATATGCACTATTTTATTTATCTTGTTGATCTATGGAAATATGGAAAAGTTCTCAAGTACTATTCTAGGTGATAGTATGCATTGGACTTAAATAATGGAAAAAAATGAATAGTCAATTATAATGTTTTTCAAAGATTCAATTGTTACACTCATAGTTTGAGTTTGCGAATTCAATTGAAATTGGTTATAGATAGTCATTACATAGAATTAAAATTTAGGTCTTTGATTGGAATTTATAAATGAATAGTGATTTTTATTAGTATGATTTATGTATGATTATGTTTTGGTATAATGGGAAGTTCATGGTTTTGAATGGCACTATGGGAAAGTATACGAGTTTATACAAATTGTATTTGGGACTTGGATACAAGTTATTGTTTTTGATTCATAAGTGAAGTAAAGATCTTTAGAATTATTATATTTTATATATACTATGAAATATTAATATGAATTATTTTATTTGAATCCATCTATCCATTCTACCTCATGTAGGATTGAAAATGAATACAACTATAAGTGTCGATTGATGTTATGATCAAAATGTGGTTTGAGTTTTAAGTTGCTAACTATTGATAGTGGTATATGCATTTCAAAAAGTAACTGAGTGTATTTATGAGTTGCATAGTATGGAGTGATAATGTAATGTGAGTTCCATTTGAATGAAAATATGAATATAGTATTTATATGTTTATTGTAATGTTAATTTAGTTAGATGGTTGTACATGGAAAAGTGATGTATTTCAAGTCATTGAACTAATTCATTTATGAATTTTTTGATTTAATATTAATTGAAAGTTATTAGTATTCTATTTTGTTTACCTTCCCCTATTCTATTAATATTAGATAAACATTAATGAGGTTTGATGTTGATTAAAATCATTAATAAAGTTTGAATAATAACCCTTAAGTTATTATGGGTTGTAATGTGGTTGTGTTGATGTTTATTTCATGGGAAATTTATATAAAGGTTACCAAGCTTCTAATTTTAAGATGTGAATATGTGTTGTAATATAGATGAAATAAGTAATAACTATCTTTTACAAGAATTTATTGGAAAGGTAAACACATGTGGGTAAGATGTTTTACACTTGATGAAATCAATTGTTATATACCATCATGTATATGTGATTTACTTGTTCTTGAATATGTATAATGACTTATTAATATCGATTTCACAAAAATGTTTGTTTATGTAGTATTTAGAGAACTTAAATGGTGATAAGTACCCAAATTATCATTTTGAATTGCTTTAGCAATATATGAGGAAAAGGAGAATCACTAAGGTGATTAAAAATAAAGAGCAAGTTGTAATGACTCAGGTTAATTAATATTATTAGTTGTTTGTAAATTCAACTTCATAATTAGATGCGATTTTTATTTGACTATATGTTGGTATGCTAGAGAATATTATTTTATCCCTCAAAGCATTGAATTGAATTTTGATTGGTTTTTTTTTGCATTGATTGGTTCTTAAGAGTCAATTTATATGCTTGGTTTATTTACATTATGGTATAAATTTACTTGGAAAATATTATGATGATGTGAGATTTATAATTAATAAGTTGTTCAACTTATCTCATATCTCTTTTGAAATATAAATACATAAGCATAAAAAAAGGATTAAATGTTTGAATGTGAATTTTGGTCAAGTAAATAATTATGTAAGTTGATTAGTACATTGAAGAATGTGAATAGAAGACAGTAGGTCAAATTGTGGATCATTAATGGTTTGGTAGTGTTCTACTAAAATTAGGTCGTGATCCCTTTATGATATTTAATCTCATGATTAAATAGATGTTGATGTAATAACATCTAAAACATAAGTCATGGTTGTGATTAATATTAGTGAAAGGGTATGCTTGAGTGAGGGAAATGTCTATCTAATTAAATTTGTTTTTTCTATATTATAATTGAAAAGAGCCAGTGTATAGTGTTATAAAATCATCAAGATTATCAATAACTACACTAGAGTATGTACAAAATTCAATAAGCTCTAGATAAATTAATGAATGGTTATGTTGTGTTTCACTCATATTTCTTAGGTATTTGTTTGATGTTGTTACTTTTACATGTGTTGTACATTTTTGAAAAAACATTTAAATATTGAGGATATATAAGTGGTCCAATGACTTAATATGATCTCACAAATGACATTAAAGATGTATAAGTGTATACACATATGGAATAAAATCCAATGAGTGTAAAGAATTATGAATGTTTGGAGTGTACTTATGTGAATGAACTTTTTTAGTTTACAATGGTAATTGATGTTATGTGTTGAAAATAAATTATTTATTTTTTGATCTATGGCTATATGATGTAAACATTTTTTAACTAGTTTGTTTGAAGGCCTGATTATTTTAAATGAGTGAGAAAGATGGTTCAATTATGGTTAGGGATAAATATGGCACTAATTACCTCATGTAAGTTTAATATGAATCCAAACTTAAAGGATACTATCATGGATTTCAAAATTTGTGAATTATTATCTTCTTATGCCTCATGGTTAAGTAAACATTGTTCATGTTTTAAATTTAGATCAATATTCTTAAATTTTTATATATTATTCTTATCCTATTCTATTTATAAATTGTATTATGTTAATTATGATTTATTTTTCATCATTAAAGATAGGTATGCAAATGATTAGTCATTAATTGACTTATATATAGATTGTGTAGCATAACTTTCTTAAAAGTAGGATTTTTGAAAACTTAAAATTTTGGGGTTATGACATCTAGTATTGAAGCCATTATTTAAACTAAACCAAGAATTTTTATGAATTTTTTTATGTAAAATGCATCTTTAGTGTGTTAGGATGGTTATAACTAGAGAAAATCATAACCCTCAAAATAATGGAAGTTACATAGTTGATCATCATGAACCAAATCAGCATGGTCATGCTAACACAAATGTGGAACATAGTGTAATCCATGATAAAAATTAGGATAAACCTAAAAAACAAGTTATTGAGGAAGTAAATTATATATTTCATGACATTTTGGGTGCATTACATGGCATTCAGGGACAAATGGAAGGTTTTGATCAAAGGCTAACTCATTTGGAAAACTTGTAATAGGGTGGGTAGGAAGAAGAGATTCCTAATGAATTTTCATGAAAATAAGAGGTTTTGGAACCTATTATTAAGGAAATAAAAAAGTTTCCTCCTCCCACATTTTTTGGTGAAGACACTGGTGATTCCATTTAGTCATGGTTGATAAATTTATAGAAGTATTTCACATTGCACAATATGGGTTCTAACATTAAAGCACATATTAGAGCTTATCAATTTATAGGTGGTGTTGTTTTATGGTGGAATCATTTGTGTGACTTGAATGATTATGATCCCATTTATCTTTCATGGGAAACCTTTGAAAATTACTTTAGAAAATGGTATCTGAACATCTATAAAGAGTTGAAATTCACATAATTTAAGTTAATAAAACAAGGAGCTATGATAGTTTTTAAATATGAAAATAATTTTTTGAGACTCCTACATCAGGTAAATTACATGTAGGATGAGGAAATAAAAGGTAACTAATTTAAAACTAGGGTTGAATGAGATACTCATGCATGATGTAAACATAACTAATTCAAAAAAATTGGATGATATTTTATAATTAGCACATTGAGTTGAAGAAAAAGAAAATTCTCAAAAAAAGGTAAGACAAGAATTTTAGAACAATACACAACTAGAAAATCTTAAGTTATCAATACCTCTAATAAATAATAATTTCAATAAAAATGATTCTAAGAGGACTGTTGGAAAAAGTTAAAATTATGGAAATAAATTTTAGAATACAAAGAGTTCTAAACCACATTTTTTTGTAAACAAGAATGTTGAAACTAAAAATTAAAAAAGATTTCATGGGCCAGCCACAGGATTAAATAACATTCCTCTTCCAACTAATAATTTCATAACATGATGGGAATGTAGAGACAAACATTACTACAAGGACTACCCTAAGTTGAAGAATAATTAAGGTCTACACAATTGTAAACAATAAGAATGCATAATTTCAGTCAACACCTATTGAGACTATAGGTATAATTTCAAGTTTTACATTATTTATTTTGATTGATTTAAGAGAAATAGATATATTTATTTCTCCTATTAATTATTTTAAGTGTAAAATCAAACCAACTAGACTTAGAGAGAAAGTAGAGTTTAGAACCAAGAATAAAGTGGTTATTAACGAATGCCTAGAGTAATTTGAACTTAATTGGTGAAATGTAAATACTTGTGTGAACCTATTACTTTCTCCTTTGGGATATTTTGAAATTATCCTAGGCATGGATTGGCTGAAAGCACATAAATCCAAGATAGATTGTTTTAACAAAAGAGTTCAATGTGTAGATGCTGAAGGAAAATTGATAAATATTCAAAGAATCATTAAACCTTCAACTCAATGAATTATATCACCTATAAAAATTAAGAAGTATTTTATAAATGTATTTATATTGTATGCCATAAATTTAAATGAGATTACTAAGGAAACCACCTTAGTACTCTAAAAATATCCAATTTTGGAAGAACTTGCTAATGTTTTTTCTAGAATAGTTACCAAGGTTGCCTCCTAAAAGGATATTTGACTTTGTAATAGATGTAACACCTAGAATAACACCTACATATAAACCACATTATCGAGTGAACATAAATAATCTAAGGGAATTTAAGGTTCAACTACAATAATTACTAGACAAAGGAATGATACAACCTAGTATGTCACCTTGCGGGGGGGAGCTCTAGTGGTGTTTGTAAAGAAGAAGGATGGGATGCTTAAATTATGCATTGACTATAGAATGTTAAATAAGGTCAAAATCAAGAATAAGTATCCCATTCCCCACATAGATGATCTTTTTGATCAAATTAAAGAGGAAACTATATTCTCTAAGATAGATCTTATCTTTGATTGGGGTACCATCAACTCTATATCAAAGATGCAGATGTTTATAAGATTGTATTTAGAACTAGATATGGACAATATGAATTTTTAATTATGCCTTTTGGACTAACTAATGCTCGTACAACCTTCATTAATTTAATGAATAGTGTATTCCTATATTTTTTTGACAAGTTTGTGTTAGTATTTTTAGATGATATTTTAATCTATTCCAAAAATGAACAAGAAGATGAACATCACTTAAGGCTAGTACTACAACATTTAAGTAAATATAAATTATATGGTAAGTTGTCTAAGTGTTATTTATTTCAATCTAAAATTCACTATTTATGACATGTAATTTCAAAGGATGAAATTGAAGTAGACCTTGAAAATATTACAACCATTGAGTGGTCAACTCTAAGGAATGTACATGAAATGAGAAGCTTCATGGGGCTTACTAGTTAATACCATAGGTTTGTGAAAGATTTTTCAAGGATCGTTCACCTTTTAACTTCCTTGAAAATGAAGGGAAATAAATTTTATTGGTCCCTTAAATGTGAATCCACATTTCAAGAATTGAAGTGTTTGCTAACTTTAGATCATATTCTAACTTTATCAAATCTAAATATAAATTTTGAAATTTGGGTTGATGCGTTCAAGTTAGGCATTGATGTTATTTTGACTCAAAATGGCAAGGTGGTTGCCTATGATTCTAAAAAAATCAAAACTATGTGCATAATTAACCCACTCATGATTTAGAATTAGTTGTTTTTCATGCCTTAAAATAATGAAAGCATTTCTTATTAGGAAATCACTTCAAGATTAAATTTGATAATCATAGCCTTACACACTTATTTGTTCAAGATGAGATAAATGCAAGTCAAAAAAGGTGGATATAATGTATCAATAACTTTGATATTGATATTGATTATGTGAAAGGGAAAAAGAATAGGGTGGTTGATGCTCTAAGTAGGTGAACCTACATTGATACCATCACTATTCTCTAATCTATTTTTAATTTTTTTGTGCTTGAATAATAAAAGTCTAATTCTAAATGCCTTAAAATATTTTCTAAAAAAGACTTAGAAAGTTATAATTATGATTTTTCATTTGATTCAGGTGGTCTATTGAGACACAAAGGTAGAATTTTTATTCCAAACTCAAGAAATCTAAGGGAACTTATTTTGATTGAATACATGTTACCAGGGTTCATTTTAAGAGGCCCTACTAGAAAAAATATTGGAAATATCTAGTCAATTTAGGAAAATTTGATTCATTGGTATGCAAAATCATCTATGGGTGATGACAATTTTTTTATCAATGTTTTTCCTGATATAGTCCCTGAGCAAAACAACAGATTCAAATGACCCAACCAAATGATGGAGCTAAATGTCTAAACTAAATGACATAGATAAATGATAAAACCAAATGACATAGATGAATGACATAGCCAAATGGCACATTTGAATGACATAGATGAATGACAAAATTGAACAATAGATTCAAACTATTAATGCTACAACCAAAAAACACAGACAAAAAACATAGCCAAATGAAATAACCTAATGGCCCAACTGAATGGCATAGATGAATGACCTATCTAAATGATAAAGTTTAATGACCTATATAAAAGGCATAGATGAATGGTACAACTGAATGACCTATCCAAATCATAGAGTTGAATGATAGAGCTGGATGGTATAGCTGATTGATAGAGCTAATGGTATAGCTGAATAGCATAGTTGAATGATGTAGTTGAATGACATAATCAATTGGCCTAGTCGAGTGTTTGAGCTGAATGATATAGCTGAATAGTACAACAAAATAACATAGTCAAATGGTTATGTTATTTGGTATTATCATTCATTTTCTTCATTTGCTATTGTTGTTCAGTTTTGTGCTCCTCCAGTTTTGGTTCAGCGTATTTCATGGGTTGTATCTTAGGGGATATACTATATATATTTAGGAAATTTAAGTGTAATATTATATATTAATATAAATAGTTAGTGAGATAACCCCAAAAAATATATATCTCTAAAATTTTGGTGATCCGGTCCCATCTACCGACCCAAAAAAATTTCCAAAACTAAAATCCTAAAAATAGAATATTTGTGAATTAACAAATATTCACCACTAAAAAAACCCTACATGTTGCACATCATTATGATCATCCAGGTGTCAAAAAATGGCACAAGAGTTGAAATAGCTATATTTTTTCTTGGGTTGAAAAAGGATGTGGCTAATTTGGTAGCTAAGTACATAGAATGCCAATGTGTGAAAGTTGAGCATGGTCATCTTGGGGGATTGCTTTATCCTCATTATATTCTAGAAAATAAGTGGTTTGTAATATCTATGGATTTCATCATGGGATTTACTAAATCTTGTAATAAACATGATTTGATACTAGTGGTGATTGATAAAATAAGTAAAATGGCACACTTTATTTTAGGTTATATCATAGATGATGCTTCCATAATTGCAAAGATATTTTTAAAATAAGTGGTTTACCTTCATGGAGTGTCTAAATTGATTATCTCAAATAGAGATAAGATATTCACTTCATGGTTTTGGTAAAACATTATGGTTACATTTGCTACAAATATAAATTTTAGTTCAGCCTATCATCCAGAAATGAATGGGCAAAATGAAAGGTTGAACACAATTATTAAGTACATGTTGAGAATGTATGTCATGGATCAAAAATACAAGTGGGAAGATTTATTTCTCTAGGTGAAATTTTTATAGAACAACACATCATTCTATGATCAGTATGGCACCATTTGAGGCCATGTATGGACAAAAATATAGAACTCCTTTGGGTTGCAATAGCCTAGAAAATTATGTATTTTTAGGTCTTAAAACTTAGTAAGAGTATAATAAGAAATTGGCTATCATACGACAAAGTTTAAAAGCTACCTTAAACTGAAAAAAAATCTATGTAGATATGAAAATATCACATAGATAATTTAAAGTTTTGGATAATGTATTTATGAGGGTAAGACCTCATAAAATTTCAATTAAGTTTTACAAAGTTGTGAAGTTAGCACCATGTTATGTTGGACCTTTCGACATAATTAAAAAGATCAATCCTATAGCTTATCATCTTACTCTTCTTCCTTATCTATCTCAAATTTATGATGTGTTTTCATGTATCCTTATTGAAAAATATATATCTCAGACCCATCACATGTTTTCAATAGGAAAAATATTCATTTGGAGGATAAAGAGATAATTTAGCTTGAAAGTATTAAAATTATGGCTCAACACAACATTGAGCTAAGGAAAATAAATATGCATCAAGTTTTGGTCCAATGGAATCAAATGGGAGAAAGGAGTGCTACTTGGGAAGATGAAAATCTTTTGTAGTAACACTATCCTCATTTATTTTATATCTCCAAGGATAGTTCCAGTCTTAATGGGGGTGGATGCCATGACCACACCTACCCAGTGCATTGATTATTGATTGTTTACTAATACTATTATAATTTTTGGACATTATATTGTAGATATTTTGATTCATTTTATAATATTTGATTTAGTTTTCAATTTATCTTTATACAAAATTACATTATGCAATTTCATAATTTTGATAATGATTAGATACTATTGATGCCTTTGTGAATTTGGTTGTAGGTCCATTATATATGTAAACTAGGTTGGTTCTAAAAGCTAGTGTACAATGACAAAGGTGAAGTACATAGTGAATGTGAAATCATGGTGCAATGGTGTCATTATCCATTTAAGTCTTTCTATTATTATTTTTGAGTTCTACCAGTTTATTTTTATTATCGGTTTTGAGTTGATTGAATTCCTTAAATGTTTTGGTTTATCATATTTCACTATTATTATCATTTTTGGAGCAACCTAATACACATTGGGATGATAACGTGTTTGATCTAACATCAATGTGAAGATTTTTGAGAAGGATGGATGTAAATAACATTCAAATGCAAATAAAGATTGTTGGAGGTCATAAGACCTTTCATAAGTTTTATAATTATGCACTAAAAAGACTAGGTCTTTTTAGGTTTAAGTGGTAATGGTGAGTGATACTAGAATAAGATCGACACTATAATCTTGCAAGTCCATGATAGGACTGAGGCAATTTAATAAGGTGAAGTTATTAACATAAATAAAATATTTATATTTTGTGATAGTCTGTGAAAGGAATAGGGAAAAATGAATATTAAGCCAAGACATGGCCATGGTTTGAAGGACCAAGGTGATGGCATTAGTTAAAACAACCATAAGTAATAGATAATTAGGTTAATGGAATTTTATATTTTACCATGGTTGAGTAACCTCAATGTAAAAGGATTTGATGGTTGACTTTGGGGTATACTTACTTAGGTTTATCATTTGGAAATTTCATTTTAATGGCATGGTAATTAGTGTGCATGGTAATTTTTATGGGTTGCATGCAAGAAGTTGATGGTTTTAAACTTGATTTCATGACTTTAGAATCTAGGCATGTGATTTTTGAGGTGGGAGTTCCATCTATTGGAATGAGGAATTCAACTAACTATAACTTTGATAATAGAAAAATTTAGTATATAAAAAAGAGAGAGAATGGTTGTGATGGAAAAATAAGGAAAAAGGAGAAGCCATAGGATTTGGGTTGAGTCTTCCTAGTATCACATTATGTCATAGTAATAATTAAGTTAATTTTGTAACTTTGTTTTATAAAATAATGTGTTATTATGTGCTTGCTTAAAAATGAACTAATGATTTAAGGTTTGGAAGCATATGGGCTCTTGAAAAAACCTAAATTTGTTTATTATTTACAAAAATTTAGTTAGGTAAACCCTAAATAATGAGACCAAGATAATAGCTCATCCATGGATGGCATATATGTAAACTTGAAAGATAAAATGACTCTTTGGTTGCTTTGCTATGTTATTTTTGTGTTTGAGTCTTTTGGATAATTTTTGGGTGATTTTGGTTCTTGAACCCTATTTATTTGAATGTTTGAGTGACTATTCATATCTTGGTTGTGTGTGTGTGTTGATATAATTTGGGTGAGGTTGGAATTTTGATTTCATGGGTTATATTTGGATTAAACCCTTAACTATAATAAAACATTTTTTTAAACTAACACCATTGTGGTCATGTTTATTGGATTATTTGAGTGATACAAGCTTTATCTTTGTGAGTTGATGCATAGTATGGAGTGATAATATAATTCAAGTTTTATTTGAATAAAAATTTGAATATAGTACTTATATGTTTATTTTAATGTTAATTTAGTTATATGGATGTGCATTGTAAAGTGATGTATATCGAGTTGTTGGAGTAATTCATTTATGAATTTGTTAATTTAATATTACTCAAAAGTTGCCATTAATATTATAAATGTTTTACCTTACCCTGGTATATTAATATTAGATAAACATTGATAAGGTTTGATATTAATTAACATCATTAATAAATTTTGAATAATAAACCTTGGGTTATTATGGGTTGTAACATGGTTGTGTTGATGTTTTTTTCAATGGAAAATTATATAAAGGTTAAATAGATTCTAACTTAAAATGTGAATATGAGTTGTAATATGGGTGAAGTGATAACTATTATTTAAGAGAATTCATCAAAAAGGTACATATAATGGGTAAAATCTTTTACACTTGATGAAATCAGCTATAATATACCATCATGTATATGTGATTTACTTGTTTGTGAATATGTATAATGACTTATTAATATTAGTTTCAAAAAAAAAATTGTTGTATGTAGTATTTCAAGAACTTCAATGGTGATAAGGACCTAAATTTTTGTTTTGAATTACTTTAGAAATATATGAGGAAAAGGGGAATCACTAAGGTGATTAACAATAAAGAGAAAACTGTAATGACTCAAGTTTTTAAAGATTATTAGTTGTTTGTAAATTCAACTTCATAATTAGATGAGATTTGCATTTGACTATATTTTGGTATGCTATAGAATATTATTTTATCCCTCAAATCATTGACCTGAATTCTGATTGGTTTTTATGTATTGACTGGTTCTTAAGAGTCAAATAATATGCTTGGTGTATTTAAATTATTATGGAAATTTACTTGGTAAATATTGTGATGATGTGAGATTTATAATTAATACTTTGTTTAAATTATCTCATCTCTCTTTTAAAATATAAATACAAAATTTGAGAAGAAAGCATTAAATGTTTGAATGTGCATTCCAGTCAAGTAAATAATTATATAAATTGATTAGTACATTGAAGAACATGAATAGAAGATACTGGGTCAAATTTTAGATCATTAATGGTTTGGCATTTTTATACTAAAATCAAGTCATGATCCCTTTGTGATATTTAATCTCATGATTGAATATATGTTGATTTAATAACATCTAAAACATAAGTCATGGTTGTGATTAATATTAGTAAAAGGGTATGTTTGAGTGATGGAAATTTCTATCTAATTAAAGTTGTTTTTGTTATATTATAATTAAAAATAAATGGTGTATAGTTTTATAAACTCATCAAGATCATCGATAAATACACCAGAAGTCTATAGGGAATTTAATGGGCTCTTGATAACTTAATGAATGGTTATGTTGGATTCCACTCATATTATTAGGTAGTTGTTTGATGTGGTTACTTTTGTAGGTGTTGTACCTTTTTGAAAAAACATTTAAATCTTGAGGATCCATAAATGGTCTAATGACATAATATGATCTCATGAATGACATTCAATATGTATAAGTGTATACACATCTATAATACAATCTTATAAGTGTCATGCTTATGGATGATTAGAGTGTACTTGTGTGAATGAATTTATTTAGTTTATAATACTAATTGATGTTATGGGTTGAAAATAAATTGTTTATTTTTTGATCTATGGCTCTATGATGTAAATATAATTTAACTAGTTTGTTTAAAGGCCTAGCCATTTTAAACTAGTGAAAAAGGTGGTTCAATTATGATTATAGCCACAGATGGCACTAATGAACTTATATAAGTTTAATTGGTGTCCAAACTTAAAGTACACTAACATGGAGTTCAAAATTTGTGAATGATTATCTTCATGTGCTTCATGGTTAAGTAAACATTGTTTATGTTTCAAAGTTTGATTAGTATTCATAATTTTTGATATATTGTTCCTAGTTGCTTCCATCTATAACTTGTATTTTGTTAAATCTGATTTATTTTGCATTTTGAATGTATTTATGTAAATGTTTAGTCATTAACTAACTTATATGTGGGTTGTGTGAGTATAAATTTCTTAAAAGTAGGGTTTTTAAAAACTCAAAATTTTAGTATGATGACCCTTAGATGATTTTAGTGTGACATGTTTTCTTGTGTAAATATTATGTGCATGTTGGTAACTTTAAATTTTATTTTCATAAAGGGGTTATGGGTGTTATCTTAATGCACCTTGGGTGAATGATTAAGTCTCTGATATTAAGTGACATGTCAGCATTATGAGTATGTTTATTTTTGTTACACAAGGTTTGGCATGCACATGGATTTGTAATGATATATAAAAATAAAAAAGAGTAAGGTGAAATATGTTATCTACCACCATGTGATTGCCTCCATGAGTGGGATATAGGGAGTTTATATTATGCACCACCCTATGATTGTAGATAAAATTAGTAGATCATATGCCCCCTTTTGAGGTATGCGATGAACTTATGAATCTCATATCTAAAAACAAAGAAATAATGTGCACCATGTGTAGGATATGAAAATACAGTATGAATAGTTAATAATAGTAATATATCATCATAAAATCATGTATGTCATGGATAAGTTACTCCAAATGAGACTAAATTATAATATATATAAGCATAAGTGTAACATGATCCAAAGTGATAAATATATAAGCAATATAATCATAGTAACAATGGATGCCAGTTATACATAATCTATATAAATTATAAGCATAATAATAATATGATCAATGAAACATAAAAGATAACATGCCCTGATATAAGTAGTATAAAAAAAATCAAAGTACAATATGCACATGAAACATTTCCAAATTAGATTCATGATATAAATCATGGAAACATAGGAAATACAAAATTAACATTTGAATTATATGGATAATGGAAAATAAAGAAGAAATGTGCATGATTATATCATGGAAAAATCATACAGTGACACAAACTAAATAAGAAAAGCAAAACAATCACACTAAGCACATAGTAAGCATGCCATACTTAGAGTAAACATGAAAAATAACATCACATGTGTAGGGTATGTATAGAAGTCAAGAAATAAGCACAAGTTAAAAGTTTTAACACAAAGTATACAATGGAAATAAGGAAACTAAATAAATCATCAAGAAAACAAGAGAGGCATGCAAATATATAAGAATATGAAGCAAACATTTTAGGCACATGTAAAATAAGAAAGGCATGCCATTTAGAAAGTATATGAATTAAACATATAAATCACTATAGAATCAAATAAAAATAGAGTAAAATAATAACGTATATAATTAAACACACAACAACACAAAAATTAAATTAAGCACAATATAAATATGATGCAAACACCTATCTTATGGAGGCCAAAAATTTTGATATGGGAACCCATTTGTGCTCTCATTTTAATTGAAATGACCATCTATGGGCTGAAATTATATTTTAGTATTTTTTCAAAGAATTTTATAATTTTAGACATTAGATATATTTGTAACTAGACATGAAATTGAGTTAAAATTCATCCATTAGCGTGAATTTAGTGTGTATGGGATAACTAGATATTTTTAGGCTCATTTTATCTTTCATGTAAAAGTTACTAAAAATATAAGTTGTCGAACTTGTATGAAAAAGATACTAAAAATAGTAGGGTCAATTAACTCTAGGTATCTTTTTGATTTATTTAGTTTTTTTATTTTTCATGTCAACTCCAATTTTGAGTTGATATTTATTTAAAGACTCTTATGTAATGGTTTTCATTCATTCATGAGGAATAAATAAATATTAGTGATTTATGAAATTCTAAGTAAATTGTGCCTATTGAGATTTTGCTTTGTTAGTTTCTTATTTCATCATCTGGCATTATAGCCAAGTTCAGATCTTGGAGGTAATATATTTGTGATTTTTTTTTCTGAAATTATATTTTGGGAGAAAATTAATTTATTAAATAATAGGTGTAAAATATGGAAATAAGATGAGGAGGAATTGCACATATGAATAAGACTATGCACTAGCTAGAAAGGCAAGTGGAAGAATTGAATGAAATTATCAAACATCAAATACAAAGGTAAGAGGGATATGAAATATATGAATAAATATATCATGAAGAATAAATTAATCAATAAGAGGAATAACTATAAAAACCACTGTCAATTGAAGAAAGGATGGTTAGGGCCTTGGATAGAAGGAACAAAGGAATAAAGGTGGAAGTTTCAGAGTATGATGGTAGTTTAAAAATAAAGGAGTTGATAGACTAGTTAAATGGCATGGAAAAATTATTTGAATGGATAAGTCTTAAATAATAAATGAAAGTAAAAATTTCAAGCAAAAAATTGAAGGGTCATGCAATGATTTGATGGGATCACTTGCAGAAATAGAGATAAATAAAGGGTAAAGAAAAGATCAAAACTTGGAACAAAATGAAGAAGAATATGCATGATAAATTAATTCATATAGATTATGCACAAACCCTATACAAAATATATTAGAATTTAAGGGGAAAAATCATAGTATATAAGACTATAAAAAATCAAAAATGGAGCATGATGAAACAAGATACAAAATGGTTACAAAGTATGTAAATGGTTTAAAATTTTCTATTAAATATGGGTTATCATGCATAGAAAAAATAGCATAGAAGAGTCTTATAAAATTAAACTTTAAGGTATAATAAAGACAAAATAGTTAATACTTTAAAAGATCAACTAGGCCAAATATAAGACAATCATATCCAATAAGGGGATGAGGTAGGTTTAATCCCACTAGAGGAGGATCATCTCATGGTACAAAGAATCAAGAGGATAATAATCAAGGGTTTAAATATCAACAAAGAGGAAGAGAATCTCAAAGAGGCATAGGCTATGTTGGTGGTAAAGGATGGAATGGTCCATGCAGAGCTTATGTTTATTAAAAATAGGGAAAATAAGGACACAAATTGTTTGAGTGTTCAAACTATCATGAATAAGAATAGAGGAAATAATATCAACAATGAGTCAATTTAATTGAATTTGACATAGAATAAAATAATAAAAAAAGTTCCACAATAGACAAAGAATAAAATATCATGATGAGGAGAACAATTATAACTCAAATCAAAGAGCAGGTGCAAAGTAAAGAAGGTGGTGATTCATGGTTGCATAAAATATTTTTTAAACAAGGTGTAATTTAAGAGGTAAGATATGTAAATTAATTATTGATGGTGGTAGTTTTGAAAATATGGTTTCTATGGAAATGGTAGAAAAACAAGTTCTTCAATGAAAAAATATCCTTATCCTTACCAGATTTCATGGTTTAAGAAATATAATGAATTTATAATAGATAAAAGGTGTTTAATCAAGTTTACTATATAAAATAATTACATTGATGAAATATGGTGTGATATTATTCCAAAATATGTGTGCCATGTGTTGTTGAGAAGGACATGGAAATATGACACAAAAATAATTCATGATAGAGCAAATAATACATATACTTTTTGGAAAGATGGTACAAAGGTAGTTTTATTAACTCTTAAAGAATAAGGTTAGGTATAAAACATGATTTATATAAAATAATTTATCAAATACATGAAGATGAAATTTTGTTATGAATTAATAGCAAATAAATAAGATACATAAGTTATACAAATACCAACAAAAGTATCAAAATTGTTGAAATAATATGTAGATGTTATACTTGATGGTTTTTAAGATGGTTTACCAATAAAGAGGGACATTCAACATCATATGGATATAATTTTAAGATATACTCTACACAATCAAGTAGATTATATGACGATTCCATCAAAACATGCAAAGTTGAATAGACAGGTTACTAAATTGGTGAGAAAGTGTGTAGTGAGAGGGAAAACATGATTCCATGTGAAAAAAAACATTTATAACTCAAAATGAATATGGAACATGGAGGATGTGTGTGGATACTAGATAAATTAATAAAATAACCATCAAATTTGTATTTCCTATACCTCACCTAGATGACATGATGGATGTACGTTTAGGAGTAAAATGCTTTACTAAGATTGGTATAAGGAGTGGCTCCTATTAGATTCATATTAGTGAATGAGATACATGGAAAACAACATTAAAAACTAGGGATGAATTATAATAGTGGATGGTGATGCCATTTGGATTGTCCAATGCACCTAACACATGTATTATGATGATGAACACAGTGCTACGAGATTACATTGGTAAATTTGTGGTGGTTTATTTTGATGATATTTAGTAAGAGTAAATAATATAACTTAAGGAATTTGAGAATGGTATTATAATTATTAAGGAAAATATCAATGTAGATATGAATAAGTTCAAATTTATGTAAAATATTTTGGTATTTTTGGGGTTTTGGGTTTCTAAATATGGTGTTTGAATAGATGAAGAAAAGGTGAAGGCAATTGTTGAGTGACCTAATCCAAGAATCATATTAGAGGTAAAAAGTTTTAATGGTTTAGAAACTTTTTATAGAAATTTAATTAATAATTTTAGTGGTATTTTTTCACCAATAACAAATTACATGAGGGGAAAATAATTTGTGTTGATAAGAGCAACAATAAAAAACTTTCAATTGTTGAAGAAGAAAGTGATAGAAAAATTTAGCATTACCAGGTTTTAACCAAGTGTTTGAGCTAGATTATGATGTTTCACATGTTGGTATTGGTTTGTATTAAGTCAATAAAGAAGGAAAATAACCTATTTCAATGATAATTTGAATAAGGTAAGAAATTATTATTATACATATGATGTTGAATTTTATGCCATTGTATAAGTACTAAGAAACTGGAGGCATTACCTAGTGCCTAAGGAGTTTATCTTATTTACAGAACCTATGGATTTGAAGTATGTGAACACTCAAAATGATTCAAATAATATACACACAAACTTATTGTCTTTATTTTAGGGATATAATCTTATTTTTAATCATAAATTAGGAAATCAGAATCAAGTAGATGATGCTTTGAGTAGGCGAGTGGCATTGTTAACTACTATGGTGAGTGAAGTTGAAGGATTTTAAGTTGTTAAGGAATTGTATGATATTGATCCAATTTTTTGGAATATATTTGAACAATTCAAGAATCCATTAGTAGATGTGATAGGTATTATTTATAATTATTATCTTATACATGATGGTTATCTCTTTAATGGAAAATAATTATGTATTTTGGTTGGGTTTATGAGAGACAATATCATAAGGTAATTACAAAATGGTAGTTTGGATGCACATTTTGATAAGAATAAGATAATATTTTTGGTGTAGGAGATGTATTTTGGCCAAATATGAAGAGATATATGGAAATACATGTTTTAAGATGAAAGGAATGCCAATTGGATAAAAGCCATGTTAAAACACAAGGTTGCACATGCCATTACTATTACCAAGAGGACCATGGATATATTTAAGTATGGAATTTATATTAGGGTTTCCAAACACATAGAGAGGTAATTATTTGATTTTTTTTTTAATACATGTTTTTAAAAATGGTCCATTTTATTGCATACAATAAAACCAATGATGCCACTAGAGTAACAGATTTATTTTTTAAAGATGTGAACTTTCATGGTGTTCTAAAAAAATTAATTTAGATAGGTATACACAATTTTTAAGTCATTTTTTTAGGATTATATGTAAGAATACAAGAACTAAAATACAATTTAGTAGTTCATATCACCCACAAACAAATGTAAAAACAAAAGTAGTAAACATGAGCTTGGGATAATTGTTGAGATGCATAATTAGATAGAAGCCTAGGAAATGAGACTTGGCTTTACCACAAAATAAGTTTACACATGAAACTTTCATTAATATATCAATAGGGAAATTAAAAATTTAGATTTTTTATGGTATAAATCCTAAGGGGGTTTTAATTTGGTGCATTTTCCAATTATAGAAT
Organism: Torreya grandis; assembly: GCA_037957365.1. Lineage (NCBI taxonomy): Eukaryota > Viridiplantae > Streptophyta > Pinopsida > Cupressales > Taxaceae > Torreya > Torreya grandis. The sequence continues at coordinate 1,412,652 of JARHVA010000930.1, read as the reverse complement.
GCGCTAGTGATGAGGTACAAGTATTTTCAAAGCACATACAATATTTTTTGATAAGGTAAGGTAGAAAAATAGGGGCCAAACCCTTTTATAGAGAAAAAAAGAAAAGAAGGAAATTAAACAAAATATACCTTTGGAGAGACGATGGCACTAGCTAAGAAACAACAGACAGAGAAACAAAACACAAGAAATGGAAAGACCAGAGTCAGAGAGGACTCTCCTTACATAACCATTGATTTGAGAAGATCCTTAAGTTTCTTAGTATTCTCTACATTGTTAGCATGCCCAGTATTACTCACCTCTTTTAGCATAGACATGTTTAGGATAATTGTATTCTGGAGTCCTTTGGCAAAATTTTGTTCTAGCCTCTGAATACGATCCTTCAGGGCCCCAATTTCAGCTTTCTAATCAGTCTCATTCTCAATATCCTCACCAGCTTCCTCGACATACATTTTTCCCTTATTTTTAGTAGTTTCCATAGTGTTAGTACCATTCTCCTTAGTAACCTCAAAATCCCTAGTCTCCTGCTTCCCTCCAGTGTCCTCTGAAATTTCCTAGATTTCTAGCTCCTTAAACTCTTCCTCCTAGGTTGCTTCTTTTGAAGCACTTTCTGAGTAACCAATTAGTCTGGACTTCGGGGTGGGTTTACCATAAATTTGCCCTGACCTTGAAAAAATGGAGGAGAATCCTTCCTTATTAATTTTGGAAGACTTGTAAGATTTACCACCTTGGCCCCCTGTGGCCCTACCCAGATTTTTGTGGGTCCCCTCTGTGGTCTCTTTAATATTCTCTTCCTCTTCATCAACCTTTCTCTTCTTACCCTTCTTGCTTGAAAGGATTTGGGGGTATCAATAGGGGTCTCTTCTAAGGTGGAGAAATAAACATCTTTCATTTTGGTAGGAGCAAGGGAAAAATAGGACTCATCAATAGCATCGCTAGACACTGGGTTGGAAGGAATGTCTCCACTATCAATTTTGATAGTCTTGGATGGCTCTAGGGCTTGATGAAAGTTGTATAAGTAGAAAATTAGTCCCTGGCATAGGGGAATAGGGTTCATATATAGCTTCTTAGCCATTTTAGCTCTCACCCTCAGGACAGAGTGTTCCAAAGAGGAGAGTAAGTAAAAAGGGAAACTAATAATAACATTGCACCTAAAGTGATTTAACAAAGGGAGGTGGTAATTGTAGAACCTGGTAAATTGACCTTTAAGCATGAATTAATTCATGATAATGAAGCACACTCCATCTCATGACTCTGAAAGTTTAGTGTGCTCGAATCCTCCTTGATATGGGATGAGTTCTTCTCCCTCACCCAGAAACAATTTATGGCTTGTAAGATCCATAATTTTTGTTTTCCTTTGAAGTTTTATTCCTTACATGGTCATTCTCATGGCCATAGAAATCAACTTTTTAGAGATTTCAAAACTAATTATGCCCACTGTGACCTGCCTATTTAACTAGGATCTCACAAACTGCTTGGACAAGTTTTTATCATAACCATTAAGCCTTTCTAGATATGGATTGATTCCCCCTTCTTTACAATAATGACAAACCAGCGGATTATCTTTGAATTCACAATAGGATACATGTTCAGTTCAAATACAGTCTCCTCCCATTTTGTATTTGTAGACCCAAACTGTAGAGTTCCTAAGTTCAGCCTTTAGCTTTGAAATGGTTGTTAACCCTTGTTTCTGTTTATGCATGATGAAGATGTGATGGATCATTATTCAAAATACCCTGCAGAGATGATGTTGTCTACTCCCATGCTTGGAAATTATTTCCCATTAATTTTCATGATGAGACCCGTGTGCTTTAACCTCATGATACAATGAATCATGAATGATTGTCAAACAAGTACCAATGTTATCAAGTTCCAAAATCCATGATGGCCCTCTCCAAATGGACCACCTCTGAGAGCTATCCTTGTCATAAATGCACCTCATTCTTGACAAGTCATATCCTTTTGAATAATATCCCTAATGTTTAAGGGAATATGAACACCTTATCACCACACCCTCCAACTTGAAAATTGCTGACCAAGGTTGGCACAAGCATCAGTGACCCTGTTTCTCTCTCTATAAATATGGGAAATCTCTACTCCAAAAAACTTTTGCAAAAGAAATTGAATATATGTAATGATGTCTTTTAGCTTAATTCCCACATTTGAGGCTTTATTAACTACATCTATGACCATTTTAGAGTCTCCTTGTATACTCAAGTTTGTTATTCCTAAGGATATAGCTAACTTTAACCCCCATAATAGAGTCATTGCTTCAGCATAGTTGTTGTTCTGGCATCTTATTCCACCATCATAGACAACAAACATCCATCCTTTATCATTCCTTATAATTCCTCCTCCACTAGCTTTACCATCCGACTTGGATGCCCCATCAAAGTTGAGTTTCATCCAGTTAGGCTTTGAGGGGATCCATTTAGTATTTAGTCTCTGTAGCATTTTGGAGTTATTATACCCAGGAATCTGGTTTAAAACCTTCCATTTGGCTGTAATTTGGTTTTCAATTTGAGATAGGGGTTTCTTTGCAACATGAATATGAGCTATTGTGACACTTTCCATAATGGTCTTAATAAAGGAATTAAACACCTGAGATGCATTTCTAGCAGTGTCCCTAAAAATTTTGTGGTTGTACTCTTTCCATAAAATCCAGCTCAAACATGGTAGAATTTACTTCCATAATTCCATAAGCTAGGGATGTGTGAAGGTTGGATTCCAGCTGAGAATTACTTCTTTAAGGTCAGAATTACAAACCCATTTAATACCAAGTTATTAAGTATTGTGCCCCATAATTCTTGGGCAAAATCACAGTGGATGAAGAGGTGTGAAACTGATTCCTCTTTTGAACCGCACAAGAAACATCTGTTAACCAGGGTAAACCCTCTCTTTTGAAGGTTATCCTAAGTTAGGATTTTATTATGAGCAGCAGCCCACCAGAACATGTTAATTTTTGGAATAAGTTTATGATTCCAAACCTTTTTATATACATCTTTATTCTGAGATTCAAGAATGAATAGATGGTAAGTAGATTTGATAGAGAATGATCTATTCTTATCTAGCCACCAGTATTGTTCATCCTCCTGGGGGAAGAGAGGGATTCTAATCTCTTGAACACACTACTAGATCTCCCTCACTCTAGGGAAAATCTCAGTCTAGTGATCACAACAGTCCAATAGATTTTTCTAGCTCCTCATCCCATTGTTATTTTTCATATAATCACTAACCCTATCTCCAAAATTTTGAGTAGCCAAGTCAGAAATCTCTCCATAGTTTGCTTGTGTGATGAGAGCCTTATCCTTTAACTAGATATTATCCTAGAATTTAATATGCCAGCCATTTCCAAGTTTCCATCTAATTCCTTGTTTAAGAAGGCTTCTACTTTTTAGCATTTTATTCCATATCATAGATCCCTAGGGTAATCCCATATGTTGAATAAAGTTGGAATCATCAATGCTATGCATGTATTTGGCTTACATTATTTCCCCCCAATCATTATTTTTATGGATCAGGTTCCAACTAATTTTTGAGAGAATGGCTTTGTTCATGTTCCTAATAGACCTAATATTGAGTCCACCATGAGATTTTGGAAGACACACTTTTTCCCATCTGACTAAAGACATTCTCTATTTGTCTTCCACCCCCATCCATAAAAATTTTCTTTGGATCTATTCCAGTTTATCAGCAAAATATGCAAGAATTTTAAAAAGAGACAGGAAGTATGTAAGAATACCTTGCAGTGAGGCCTGAAGAAGTTGTAGTTTACCAGCACTGCTGAGTAGTTTCCCTTTCCAACCAAGAAGTTTCCTCTACATTTTTTCCACAATTCCATTCCAAAAACTAGAAGATACCTCTTTGACCATGAGTGGGAGACCCAAGTAGGTAGCTAGTAGAGCAGCTTCAACACATTCTAATATCTCAATGATTATATGTCTAAGTTCATTAGGAATGTTGAAGAAATACACATTACTTTTTTAGAAATTTATCCTTTGTCCTAACTCTATGGCATAATTATTTAAGATATTCTTCCATCTTCTAGCTTCAATCACCGATGAGATGCCAAAGAATATGGTATCATCCACAAACTGTTGCACCACCATAGGATGAAGGGATGAGGCAGGTTTGATGCCCACTAGCTTTTTTGAGGCTATATCTGCTTGTATGTATCTTCCCAGTGCCTCTACCATAATGATGAGTAAGTACAAGGAAAGAGGGTCTCCCTGATGAATTCCTCTCAAAGATGAGAAAAACCCTCTAGATACACCATTTACCAGCACCGAGAATTTTGTAGAAGAGACAGCGTTCCATATCAAGCGAGACATTTTATCATTAAACCCAAATTTTTTGATCACTTAGAATAGAAAAGTCCATGAGACTCTATCATAAGCTTTAGAAATATCTAGATTGAGAGCCATACTAGTGATTATACTCTTATCCATGGAGTGAATAGTCTCATGTGTGGTGATCACAACATCAAGAATTTGCCTACCCAAAATGAAACCTTTTTGAGCAAGAGAAATAATTTTATCTAGTAAAGGTTGAATCCTCATGACCAGCACTTTAGAACATAACTTATAAATAGTGTTGCATAGACTAATGGGCCTAAAATTAGTAAGGTGTGTAGGTTGTGATTTTTTAGGAACAAGTACTATGAAGGTATTATTATCTTGTTTCAAAAGTTTACCTGATCTAAAAAAATCATGAACAGTAGCCGTGAGATCCACTCCTATTATCTCCCAATATTCCTAAAAGAATATAGGAGGAAAGCCATTAAGACCTAGGGATTTGAATTCCCCCATGGAGAATAGAATAGCATGGAATTCTTCCTTAGATATAGGCTTTAACATCTCTAGATTATCTTCTTCCGTTATCAAACAAGGGATTTTATCAATGAATTGGTTCATAGGTATATCATTTCTATCATCATTATTTTCTTCAGTGAGCAGATTCTAAAAGAAAACCATGGCTTGTTCCCCTATCTCATTATCCTCAATTATAATGTCACCATTATCCAAAACAAGCTTAGTTATTGAGTTAGCTTTCCTATGTTTCATGGCTGAGAGATGAAAGAAGGCAGTGTTCCTATCACCCTCTTTAAGCCACTGAACACGAGATTTCTATTTCTAGAAAACCTCTTCTCTTCCCA